>CM076995.1:184201498-184801498 GCA_039090855.1 Macrothele yani | reverse complement strand
TGAATAACGTAAAATTCACACGACACATATGAAAACATACATTAGTCCGTGACAAGAATCGAAATCGCGTCCCTCACTCCGGAGTAAGTTGCTCTCCCAACTCAACTACACGGACCGAATGTACTGCAGCAGATTTGTCGTCTTCATACGTGCTTTACCTATGTAGTAGGTCACATAATCTCCCTCTTAATTGTTTTTTTTTATTTGAAGCGAAGTAGGAATTTTCTCATAAATTGCAGACGATGTGTGGAACAAACATCACACATTTTTCGAAGAACCCAACGGACACTACATCCATTTGCACGTGAGGGCGCCAATGTGAAAACCCAAATTTGTGTGTAACGGGGACCGAACCCGGCCCCCTCACTCCGAGTAAGTTGCTTTCCCAACTCAGCTAGACGAACGGAATGTCCGTCTAGCAGATTTGTCTTCTTGACACGTGCTTTACCTCTGTAGTACGTCACACAGAGTTTAATGAAAATTGGTGAAAATCCTCTAAATACGCGGTATAGGTATGGACGCACCTATATCGATAACACAGCGACACACAACAGAAATGGAATGCCATCACCGCGTAAGAAGGAAGCTTGCGCAGTACAGCATGGCAGTTCAAAAGTAATGCAGCAAGTTGCACAGATTTTAAGTAGCTAATAGGAAGTGTAATTACGCCGAACAGCAATGCAACTCCCACAACGTACCCTCAAGCTCTTTACAAGTCTGTGAATGACATTTTGGGATAGTTAGTGCCACTCCTCCACCTGGGCACTTCGGAGTCCTTAAATGTTTCTTGGAAGGGTCTGCCGCCTTGCAGTTGCTCCCCAGAGCATCCTAGACATGTTATTTGGGTACATGTCGGAAGACTTCGCGGGCCACTCTGTGTTGTGAATATTTTCACATTCCAATTACTCTCCAACTAGCTGAGCCATATAAGGACCGGCATATCGTCAATAAAAAAAGACCTGGGGGACAAGAGTTACCATAAAAAGCCATAGGATGTCATCCCTATAGCGTATAGTAGTCAGAATGCCTTCTGGAGAAACATGCATCAGCGTCCGTGCTTTCAATTTGATGGCAGCCCAAACAGGCTGGCATCAGGTTAGTTGGACAGACTACCACCACCGTATTGCCCGTTTCCCTGATGTTGGAAGGAAGATTTCGGTTTCCTACCACTCCCTCTAAATATACACCTGTCAAGAATCCGTGTTTAGGCTGTACTGCGACTAGTCACTGAAAAGAACCCTACCCATTGATCAGGGACCCAGGTGTGATGTTGTCAGGCTCAATTGAGACGGACCCTGGCTTCTTGCATACATATATATCTCTCTCTCGCTCGTGGAGTCTTCTGTAAACTGTTTGCATCAATGTCGATGTTTTCGTAGCAGAGGAAAACTCCTGCAAGAGTTGCTTGGCTGTCTACACCCAATGGTGGCGAGTTGTCAGAGACAAATGCACTGTCGTCTTGACTTGTTGTGACTCTTGTGTATACTTGTCCCGGTCTTTTGGTTAGTGTTCCGGTATCTTGGAACTGTCTCGTGAGATTAGAGACCATTTCCCTCGAAACATTCAACCATCTTGCTACCTCAGCTTACTATTGCCTGCTTCCAAATAGCTCTCCCGTAAAGAGTCCTCTAAGCGATGGTGCTGAGCCATTCTTCCTCTAACAGTCCAACGCAAGCTTCAATTGCCGTACTCTGTTTAGAACAACGTTTATCAAGAGCGCGTGCCTGCAAGATCGTGATATACGGCCATCATTTACAGTTTTTCCTTGGAGCTATCACAAAGTTGCTTAGGTACGGCGACTAAGCGTTTCACCTTTTACATGTCTCAGAAAAATCTTTAAAAGCGGTCGTCTTGTTTTGGATATATTCTCGAATTTGCATTTGTCACTTTAATTGTGGACACTAGTTATAAACGAAATTTGCATTGACCTGTCTGAGATTTGATAAAACATTCAGTGGATTATGTAGTTCTTAAATGTTTTAGCATACATTTCAACATTTAGTCTCTTCCTCTTCGCTTACTCTCTTTTTTAGATTATGCTTATTCCTAGCTTTATTTGTTCTGCTGTTTCATTGGGTAATTTTTTTATGCGTGTCGTGTATGGACAGAGGTTTGTTGTTTCATTTCCCCTCCCCCCCTCATGTCTTACATTAGTCTATCATGTATAGTACTGTCACTTATTTGGAAATATCGCTAACATTTTGCGAAAATTTTTGAAGAACAGGACAAAGTAAATACAACGAAACAAAAATTTCGAACTTAAATTACGACTACGGGTACGCTTGTTTGAAGAGACCATACTGTATAAGAGACTGCAACTGAGTTATTACCTGTTAGTAGTACGGACTATAACAAGAGGTGATCTGCTTTCGTACCAGATAGCACTCCATGCCATAATACCTCGTGATCGTGCAGTATGCTGAATACGCCTTTCCCGACGCCTCCCTCCTTGTCGGAAAACTTATAGACACATATGCGGCCATAATTTTTGCCTAAAGAGAAGCGCGTTTTGTCTGAGAACACTATTTTGTGCCTTTCGTCACGCCGTTTCCTTCGTTCGATGCTACATTGACGTCTGGCAGTCCGTTTCTGCGGTGTCAAAGTTAGCCTGAGGAGCGGTGGATGAGCCTGCTGTTCGAACTCTAATTACTGGTGACGTACTGTTGCAGCTGACATGGGAGAATGCTTTACAATTCGCCAGTGCTGCGTCAACGCCATTGATGATGCAGAACCGTGACTCAAAGACATCCTCGTGAGGTGACGGTTGCCCCTCGGCGTTTTCTGTGTACCAAGTCTAGAGTCATCTCTTCGTGTCCAACGCTCTATGTACCATTCGCTGCACACTCTTGCCACAACAGACACACTGCGCCCCACACAACCGGCAATCCCTTGGAGGGACGCATTGCAGTCTCTCATGCCGGTAATGTGACTTCTGTCGAATTCGCTGATGTGAATGTACGACTGTATTACACGACGGCGAAGCATTCTTACCTACTACTGACCAAGAACTGACATCCTGAGCGAGCCACGCGGCCTTATAACAGAAAAACTGACGGTCTGACTGTACAACTGTCTTACACGACAACGAGTCATCCTTACCTACTACTGGCCAAGCAACGTGTCCATAGCGGTGAGTAGACGACGAACTGTGGATTAGTCTATTTGCATAAAACGGTCTGCTATTAATAAGTCGGTCATTCAACAAGAATGCCAATACATGGTGATTTTAAAATGTTCGGCCAAAGTTTGCGAACTTATTCTACTGCCAATTCTGTAGGATAAATTCAGATAAGTATTTGCTCCGGAAACGCTTTCCTACGGAGATCATCATCATCATCATCATTGTCAACCATTATCAATCCACTGCTGTACGAAGGTCTCCCCAATTTTCCTTCACAACGGTCTGTCTTGTGCCAGTCTCCTCCATGTCACTCCCGCATACTTTCGAATTTCATCCATATAGCCCTTAAAGTCATGAATACTGAGACGGAAATAAGGTTGTATTCCGGTTAGTAAGGTACATAGGAAGTAATCGTGAAAATATTTCCGGCTACATCACAGTAAAAATCCAAGATAGTCCTACGTGCAACAGGAAACGCCAAATTCGTCAGTGAAGCGATTGTCGTACACGTTCCAAAAGTCCTGGAATATTTCGGATTATCGTACGACTATTCACGGTTTTTTCGATGAAAGCCAGTTCATTTGGGACCGAAGTATCATTAACATCGGCGTTCAGCTGTCCCCATACAAAGAAATCCAGCAGAAGTTTGTTTGGAGATCGTGGTAGCCATTTGCAATTCGCCCTTCTCTATCTATCCAACGGCTAGGGTGAAAACGTTCGTCTTTTACTTGCTGAAAGATCTCGACGAAAATGCGCTGGCGTTACATCATGCATGAACTACATATGTCAGCGGGTTGCTAATGGAACGTCTTCCACACCGCCGGAAATTCCTTGTCTGAGAGGTGTTGTTGTCGATGACCACATTGAGGGATTTACATATTCACGGTTGCACAAACCTAATCGACAATAATGATTACGCTCTTCTTTCTCTTGCACGCACCGTTGTCTAATAGAAGCGCTTATCGAAAGGACTGTTCGATCACTTTAAATTGCCTTAGCACACGCAATGGAGTTGCGCGATTCTGTGTAGCACTTGCATTCAGGCCGCCCGGTGATTGACATGCAAATTATGTATGTTGATTTCGATTGAATCGTGCTTACGACGCAGTCTGCTGTGCACAGTGAAGGAAATTAGTCTAGCGCAGAATTTCTGACTTTACTTTTGTTTGTTTGTTTTGATTGTGGGTTTAATTACCACCGTGAGCAACTCAATGGGCTATAAGCAGCTGCTCGTCCCTAATTTAGGGTCACTGGTTGCAGGAAAAGGAGAGAGTCACTGCCGTAAGACAAACACAACATCCACGCCTCACCGGATTAGAGCCCGGACACTTCTCGGACGAATGGTCAAAAGCCAGCGCTTAGACCAGAAAAAGTTTCGGTTTTATAAACCCTTGGATCATTCTCATAATACTAGCATAGCACTGGTGGAACTGTCAGTAATGCTCTAAAAATGATGGAATAAACAATTGCAATAGTTGACTCTTTTAACACATTCATACATTTTACTCTAGAGTAATGCAAACATTTGACGTGGACCAGGAATATCAAACAAAGGTCTTCGCTCTCTCCACGTTTAAAAGTGAGTCACGGAAAAATTCTCATTGGCCGCCACCGGGAATCGATCCCCGGGTCTTCCAGTTACGCGCCGGATATGCTTCCACTACACCACAGCATCTCCGGCTCGTAACTGGAAGACCCGTGGTTCGATTCCCGGTGGCGGCCAATGAGAATTTTTCCGTGACTCACTTATAAACGTGGAGAGAGCGAAGATCTTTGTTTGATATTTACCCTAGATGTTGCCGTTCCGAAACCAATGCCTGACAATAATGAAAACAAAACACTTTTCTGAGAAAACGCGCGGTATAGAATAGAGAAAACATAAGTTTATGAAAAATTGCACTGGTGTTATTGCTGAAGGAGGATAAATGAGTAATATTCAACAAATGTTATCATTTAGCTCAAAAATAATGGAACAGTTAAATAGAAGCTTGAATTCATTTCGTCCACTGCTTTTAAATAAATCTGTGTTTCTCTTTGCATATACAATAAATGTTCCACTTGCGTCATATCCTTTGTATGCACAGCGGGTGTCTGTGAAACAAAACCAGGGAAAATAATACATTTATCTAACGTCCCTCCAGACAAAGTCTTGGCGGAAAAATTCTTAAAATAACTACATTTATCTGAGCATAAATTTAGCATATATTCGCAACTGTCAAATATTCCACATTTCCTTACCTATTACAACTGACACCAGTGCGGGAAGTTTACGTGTCGAATTTTTCGACCCATTGATAGCAGCATAACATAAATTTGTCTGGTGATTTCGATCTTTTCAGATCCCCTCAAAAGCGCCCAGAAAAATTCCATTTTGATGTCGTCACAAAGTAGCCTCAAGTTTATATTTACATGGAAAGCATCAGTAAGACGTACAAGCCCTCTCTGTTCGAGATACATTCGCCAACGAGTCGTAGTGCTGTCGGATAGCCGCAATAGTGGCGCAGTAGTTTATGCTCTGGCTTCTGTGACAGCTCTTCGGAGTGGGTGTGGAGTAGAGTCCTTAGTCAGGCATGGGTGGTGTGTTTGCCTTACAACATTGGGTCTCTTTCTTCCCTGGAATCGGTAGCTCAAAATGGAGAACGTGCGAATGTTTATACGCCACTGAGTTGCTTACGGTGGACATTAAACCTCCGAATAACAAACAAGCTGTAGGATAGCCAACTACGCACTACCCCAAAACGCTTCTCGTACCTGATCTTGCAGGGAGGCCTGTATCTAGGCTTTACGCCACTGGTCCTGGATACGGAAAGCAGTCGTGACCAACACATTTTCGGTCGGGCACAGACAAAATGACTGGCCATAACAGCATATCGACACCTCTTCAACATTCTCAGAAACAGAGTGTTGTCCTACTGAAGTACGGCTCCAATAATCGCTGTTACGGAGGAGATAGTCATGGTTTTAAGGAACTCTGGGAAGTTACGTTGCCTTTGTGACGCAACAGAGATGCTCTTCTATTGTATTGATCGCTCTTCAGACCATGCAACCAGCCGTTCGAAAGTTTCCCTCTACCGTTGTGATGACAAGCTTCGCACCATAAATGTATCCGGCGAATATCTGGTCGTACGTAGAAATAGACTTCGTCGTTACAGCCAACTGGACGCTATTCTGTATACACGTTATTGACAAAAGACACCGGGAACTTAGAAGAGAAACACAACATAGCATTTATTGATATACATTAGTACGGTTTTACTCCACCTTTGGCCATAATGCATGCGCTGACTTTTATAGACATACTTTTGACAAAGTTTTGAAACACAGATATAGGTATGCGCTTCCATTCAGTACATAATGCTGACCCTAACTCTTGCTTAGTAGTAGGTTTTGGTTCCAAATTTCTTACGCGGAGCTCTAATTCATCCCATAGGTGATCTATGGGATTAAGATCAGGGCTCTGTACTGGCCAGTCTCCACACGATACGGAATTGTCGTCAAACCACACCATAACAGTCATTTTTTTATGGCTCGGTTCATTATCCTGCTGGTTCCAACAAGGCTTGGCTCCATAGTATTGCCACAAAGTTGGTAGGGCATAATTGTCCAGAATATCAAGGTAGACGTGCTGGTTAACAGGTTTGTCCACGATAACCAATGTCCCGGGACCATACCACAAAAAACATCCCCACACTAGTACACTGCCAGCTCCAAACTTGACAGTAGGAACGGTACACTATGGTAAATAGCATGCCTCCAGCTGCTGCCATACCCACACACGGCCATCAGACTGATGGATCGTGTATCTGGATTCATCAGTCCATCCATAGGACCCATTTCCATCGATCTACGATCTACGATAAATGTTCTTTACACCATGCTGAACGACGGGTACCATTCCAAATGGAGATGAAAGGCTTATGAGCAGCCGCAGGACCACGGTAACCAATGGAATAAAGTTATTTGCGAATGGTACGTGTACATACCGAGGTTCCAGCATTTTTACTCATCTGTACACTGAGGTTTTGTGCACGTACTTCGTCGATTAGCTGTAACGACTCTCTTGAGGTTTTGACGTCCTCTATCACTGATGTTCTTTGGTCTGCCAGTACGTTTTGCTGCTTCAGGCGCGCCATGAGTGTTCCACTTATTCAGTACATCCAAAACAGTTGACGTGGGTATGTTTAAACGCCTCTCGGTTTCTCTTATGGACAACCCACGAATATAACACCCAACAATATTTCCTTTTTCAAAGTCAGTTCTCTCCCGCCGCGACATTTTCACTCAACCTCACAGTGCGATATGGTCGCGGTCAGCTGCAGGCTTGTTTTTATACCGTTTCCAGCTGTACCGCAAATCATAACAACGCAAAGCGTCGATTCATTTGCTTTTGAAGGGGTGTCTGGTGACTTTTTTTTTAATATAGTGTATGTCTCAGCTGACCCGTGAGCCTTCCCACTACAGATGCTGGTGGTGATCGCCATTGGTCTGATATATGGCACATTCTTTTCCCTTAAGTCTCGTGCGATCGGGTGGCTGCTGATGGGCGACACCTCTCAGCCTATGGAAGCTAGCGAGGATGTCTCTCGGTTATGTATTCGTCCTATGTGAACCACTCGATGGACTACGCCATTTTCGCGGCGCACTTGTTCGGCTAAGATCTAAGTCGGATATCCCTCCGTCTAGGTTATCAGTAATCCGTATCATCTGGAAATCACTTAAATATCTGTGCTGTTGACAAACGTGTCGTCTTGGAGTTCTGTGGGAACTACTGTTTATCCCAGAATCTACCACTCGAAATGGAATACACAAATTCAGAAGGCGAATCGTGTCGAAACATTGCTCATTCGCATTTCGATGACAGAGGAAGATTGAGCAATCATCATCACCATCGTCAACAATTTTCAGTCCACTTTGAATGAAGGTCTTCTCAAACCTCTTAAACAAATTTCTGTCTTGGTGAATTCTGTTCGACGTTCTTCGGGCATGCTTTCGAATTTCATCGATCCTTCTCGCACGTCGTTGTCTTCTGGGATTTTTCCTGTGCCTTTGTATGCAATCTAGTTCGTATTTCTGCTGTCCAGCAGTTGCCAACTGTTCTAGCAATTTTGCCAGTTTAGGATCTTTATTTTATTTATGACGCAATTATTTCTTGTACTTTTCCTGATCCATGAGTTCGTTTTCCCATATTTGCTGCGTACAACAAACATTCATCTCTCTTTCCTACTTTGAGTCGTCAGCAGTCACTGTATATCTCCTTAAATTAAGGTTCGTGTCTCTGATCATAAGTAACAACTACAGGATGCTTTGATCACAATTTTCCTTTAATATTATATTTAATGGTAAATTGCTTTTGAAAACGGTACTGTTTCTTGCAAATACACTCCAGCTAAGTTTTATCAGAATATTAATTTTTTTCGATGTGGTCCTTCCTTGGTTTTCAATGTCCAATGGTGGTTGTAGTCATCATTTTGAACAACAGGTCTTCTAAGTTTGCGTCATCAAACTTTAATTCTTCATTCCTTGTAAAAGCTTCGTACAACATTTTTGTTTTCTGGAAGTTCATTTGCATTCCCACCTCTTTTCTGGTATCAGCAGTTGCTGAATCATACTCTGCAGTTATGAGGGGGTTGCAAAAATGCATATGTCGAAGCTCGGTAAAATAAAGATGGGTTAAACTATTTACATTCATTTTAATCCCTTTGTCTCCCCAGTTGAATGCGGCACTGAAAGGCTTGGTAAGTATGGTGACAGGTTGTCTCCGCTTTCAATATTTTTGCAAGGTGTGTCCTCAGATTGTCAAACATTGCGTTTTCATATATGGTAACTGGAAGACCCTGGGTTCGATTCTCGGTGGCGACCAATGATAATTTTTTCGTCACTCACTTATAAACGTGGAAAGAGCGATGACTTCTATTTGATGGTATCAATAATATTAACGTAAGCATTTTTAATACCACAACATTTCCAACTGATGCTTTCACGGGCAAAAACGTTCTTTGAATCAATAAAAACCATACCTGGTAGGTTTTCACATTGGTTTACTCTAATGACTAGTTATTTCAGTAAGTGGATGTGATATGTAGTGTTGTAGCCACTCATAAATACAGAATATTCTCTTAGTTGCGAAATGCCCAGTGTTTTATTCAAGCAATATAACAGCATTTTAGTGAATATTTGTTAATAACTGCCAGAAGGCACATGATACTTTACTTTCAATGATATGCGGATCCCCATTTTTATGTTGCAGGATAACTGAATCATTATCCCAGTCATCAAGAGTGTTTCGTTTGTTCAGACATCTAAAGAAAACTCGAGCGAGAGTAATTTCTAAATCTTCACTGCTTTGCTGTACAGTTTCAACGGTAATTCCATCTTTCCTCGAAGTTTTTCTCCGTTTCATGTCCTTAATTTGATGAGAAACATTTTCCAATGCAAAAACGGTCTACTAATACTGACCCGTATGTTCAGCGTTATTTGGGAGGAAGAAAGATAACACCCGAACAGCATGTTATCTCCCTTCCTCCCAAATAACTTTCCAAATCAGTGATCTTAACTTTGCTTTACACATCTACAGAAAGTGTGTTGTGACGTAACTTTTCATTCAGCATATAGCAGGCATTTATATCAGTCACATCCAATATTTCTGGATTAGTCATGTAGGCGTATAATTTAGGTACTGAATTAATAATAAAATGCAGCCGAAAACATGATTAGCTTTTAAAGTTTTATATGAAAAATAAAACGTGCCAACAATAATTAGAGTGGCGGCTTTTGGAATGTATAAACGCAAGAGTCGTCTCGCTAAAATGTGTTTGTAAATTGAGGTTACGTAGAGAGCATATCAGCACGATATAAATAATGTTTATTTATTCAGTTTCTTCTAAATGTTACAGTATTATTCATAAGCTTTCCGGCAACGCACTTTAAGATTTGTCAATATAAATACTACGAAGTCCTCAGAAGACAAGACACATCTCCGTTCTTTTTAAGCCTCTTTTCTCAAAGGACGTGCGCTTTCCTTTCAACGTAGGCTTAATTACCGATTCTTCTTAATGGCATCCAACTTGGGAGTTAAATTAATGTGTCAGTTACAATGGAGTCCGTAAATTGTTTACCTTTCGTTGGATGACTAGCTAAAGGGGGAAAGGTAAGAGCGGCCTATGTTTTAAAGAGGAAATTTAACTAGATCTGACGCCTGTCACATCCATTTGTTTCGAGCCTGAGGCCCTCATCTCGTGTGGGGGAAGAAACAAAACGACAAGAAAAATAAAATAAAAACGGAATATTCAAAGTCAAGTCAAGCTTTAATTGCTCGTCCTGTCATCCTGGACATGCATAATGTGGTTTTCTTCGAGTATTTTTCAGAAAACGAAAAGATAGAAAAGGGGGAAAATCTTTCTGCGATAGTCAGAACTTTTGTTCAGATATCTGCTATCACCCAGCTTTGCGTTGCGGCATTGAACAAACAAATAATTTATGCGAAACATTTCTTAGAAGAAGTTTTAACAAAGTAGTTGCAGATTGAAACATTTTTCAATCACTAAGATGCTAGATATATATTTATATATTTTTTCAGCTCTATATTTGACAATAGCTTGGAACCATCTTTGAATTTTATGTTTTTCTGTAAATACGTATCCAGTTAGATAAAATCTATTTTATTCATTGTGTGCGAAACAAATGTGATTCTGTTTGAATTTTTTCGATCGTAAGTCGCGTCCTTGTAACTAGTCTTTGGTTGTTATATATTAAGGTAATACAACGTAGTTTGGCACAATTATTTATTTTTTCAATCCAACCATGGTTTCGCTGGGTATTGACCTAGCTTCATCAGGACGAATGGCACGTAAATATTCAAATTGTATATGACATCATAAATGGTGTTTACAGTCACGTGTTTTGGTTAGATGCTTCCACGCGCTTGATAGAAATGGCGTGGATACCGTGTCATTAACAAGTTGCGAAGACTTCTGATATATATGGAAAGCTTCCAAAATATCAAGTTTGGTAGTTGAATCTGGCTTGTCAATTAGTTTTGCTTCTTGAAAGAGAAATTTATGGTCCTTTTCGTAACCGTGTTTAGCCATCGATGACTTCTTTATTTCACAATTCCGAATGTAGGTCTTGTGCTTCTTCAATCGAAAACCCCAGGCTCTACGGGTCTGTCCTATATACGAAGCGCCACATTCACACGGAATTTGATGAATTCCAAACGAGTTTTTGTCTTCAACATAGTCATTTGATCCTAAAAATCTCATTTTGTTTATAGGTTTAAAAATCACTTTGAAGTGAAAGGTTTTGAGAATTTTTGTAATTTTGAAGGCAATGTCACGGGAAAATGGAATAGTGGCAACGTTTTCTGGCAATGGACGCATCACAGGAGTTAGGTTTGTTTTATGCTCTGTTATTTTTCAGCTTTTCTTCAGCTAATATTGTGTACAGTTAAAGAAATCCCAATTCTCGTTACACGTACAATGGTTTTTTAGAGTTTTTCCAGTGACATTATGAATAAAAATTAACGTATTCAGTTTCTAAAATCTGTTTACCTGTTTTCTTCATTTATCCGGGTCATAACACCATAGCACTATAGTGAATAACCACATGTTGCATTCATCTGGGTTTTCACTTCAGAGTTTTATTTGGGTCAGCCTGTCCCTGAGCTCAAAGGATCAGTCATTAACGAAATAATTAAATTTAAAATTCTTAATTTTGTTTCAGAAAAACATAATTAGTTTTTCGCAAGTAAGCTGTACACAAGCAAGGTTTCCAACAATAAGTTCTTAGCTTGTTGGATCACTTGAATATTTATCACTTTCTTCCATTTTCCGTGCCAGGTAATCATTACCTAAAAGTTCATGAAAACTTGTAGCTTCATCAGTTGCCATAAACGGGTTTCACCGCAAAACAAATCATATTATCTTTTTTCTTTATTAATTTTCACGCCCTCATGATTCTTTTAGGAACACAAAACGTAACCAATCTTCTGATATATTCTGTGTGCTATGGTACAATACATTCCCTTTCGAAAGTTTTTTTCTGAATTTCTTTTACAGCACTACACTTCTCTTAAATGTGTAAGAATGCACACAAATCCGTTCTTATAGTTCCACTTGCGTCTTCCTTTCGGGGACGCAAACACGTTTTGAAGTTTTATCTGCATTTTTTCTTACACACATCCTTTAGAAGAAGATATTTTTGTAATTATCTCAGTACCTATTCATTACTGAAAAAACTTCTGTTCAACACATTATTGATAGGGACTTCTCACATTGGTCACGGGCTTGTCAAATGACCGACAATCCACGTAAACTCCGTGAATATCAACTGGCGCTAGTTGAATATTTACGAATGCATGTTATAGAAGATATTTCTACAAGATTTTTTCTTCTATAAATCGCGTAGAAGACATACACAGGGTGAGTCGAAAGTTTTGAAATATTTTCATAAACGCACGTGCTGTGACTGGTATGTCACCTGTTTAAACTAGTTCACTTCGCGCACGGCAATTAGTCCTAAGCCATATAAAGTGGTAGTCCTAGCTGCGAACAGTATTGCATGTCGTCGTTCTGTCTGTGGTTGGGACTTCCAAAAGATGAACAGCCACAACAGGCAAATTAGGGAACTTTTGCTTTACGAGTTTGAACTCGGCCATAACGCTACTCAAGCATCATAAAACATTTGTCATGCGAAAGGGGGAGGTTCCGTGGACCACAGTGCCACAGCCAGATGGTTAAAGAAATTTCGCTCAGGTGACAGAAACCTCAACGATCAGCCAAGATCTGGTTGGCAGCGAACCGTGGATTCGGGGGCCCTGCGCCAGACCATAGAAGCATATCCAACAACAAGCACTCGGAGATTATCAGGCAAGCTGGACATATCACAGACCACAGTAGTTCGTTACCTTCAGGACCTCGGCAAGGTCTACAGGAGCTTCCGCAATGTCCCTCACGAACTGACGTTAGCTGAAGCGAACCGCTGAGTGGAAGTGTGCACGAAACTCGTAGTAAACCAGCGCGATGTACGTTTCATCAAGAGAATTGTTACGTGCGATGAAAGGTGGGTCTATTTCCGTAATCTTAATACACAACGGCAGTGGTTGAACCCGGGCCAGCCTCCAGATCTTGTTGCAAAACGTGGGCGCTTAGAGCACAAAGTGATGATCTGCGTCGGGTGGAATTTCGAGGGGATAATCCATTACGAATTTGCTCCAGACGGTCAGACCATCAACGCCACCCTCTACTCTGAACAGCTGGAGTGGGTGTATGCAAATTTGGAAGATAAGTACCCTGCACTGGTGAATACAACGCGCGCTCTCCTACAGCAGGACAACGCTCGGCCTCATACCTCACTGACGACCCCGGCAGAACTTCAGGAACTTGAGGGCATCAAACTGATTTCACAGCCATCATACAGTCCAGACATTGCCTGGTCGGATTATTACCTGTTCCGGTCCATGGCCCGCTTCTTTCTCGGGCGGCACTTCATCAACCCGGAGGAGATGGCAGCTGGGGTGAAAGAGTTCTTCGTCTCGAAGGACAAGAATTCGTACCGCCGTGGACTCGAAGAACCCGCAGACAGAAGGCGCAACACGATGGCCTATACTTTGAATGCTTGTTAGCTTTCGTCGTAAGGGTACGTATGAAGATATAAAATGATCCAAATATTGGAAAACGTTCGACTCGGCCTCTGTACTTCTATTTCCTGTTTTTATAGGTGGGGGGGTGTTTGTGAAAACATGCTGAAGGTTTATTTGTGCCACGGATTTTGTAACGTACCCTCTTGTTCAAGTTCCGTCTGCATTCTTTTGTTGGAATACAAGTATGCCGCCTCTGTGGTGCAGTGGTCTAAGCAATGGCTTCTGAGCATTCGCCCGAAATGGGTCCGGGTTCAAATCCCGGTGAGGCATGGATGTTGTGTTTGTCTTACAGCACTGGCTCTCTTTTTTCCCTGGAACCAGTGGCCCTAAGTTAGGGACGGGAAACAGCAAATAGCCCACTCAGCTCCTCGTGGTGGTTGGTCTTTAAACGCTAATAAGAAAAAAAAAACACAAATATTCTCAAAATGTGTTGGACCACCTCCGTATTTATTAGTTTTATTAAAACATAAACCATCTTCTAGGTCTTTTACCCATTTTTATTTTATGGAACACGAACATTGGTGAAAGTTACTTCTCTTTCATTCTGAAACACTTTGTTTAAAGTTTCTTCCATATATTTTCCTAAAACACACGGTTCTTGAAATTATTTCTGTATCTCTTTTCGGAACTCACAGACCTTAAAATTTCTTTTATATGTTTTTCAAAACGCATACGTCTTCAGTTTTCCTCAGAATCTTACTCTCTCCGCCCTCCTTTTTGTATGAAAGAAAAGTTCATCTTCTAATTATTTTAGCAGAGTTATCAACATCTTTCGGTGTCTGGCTTATCAGGATTTCTACGGACAATTTGTAAAGGTGGAATACAGTCTTGCGCATTTTTCCATTTTCAGTCACATTTTCGTCTTTAATTCCTTTCCATTCCTTCTGCAAATGATTAACTGAACCAATTAATTTCACCGAAAATCTCATGCTTTTAACGCTATTAGTTTGAATAATTTGGCACTTTTTTTTTTCGCAAAAAAGCATTGTACATGAACGAAACACCCTAAAGGGGGAACCTCTTCCGTCAGTCGTATAATAACAATGACTCTGTTGCATTGTATAGAAAACTACTTGACGTCTGTATCTAAAATGCGCCTCTGATATTTCTCTTGTGTCTGGGAAATGAAACCCAAATGATCTCCAAAAAATATTCCTTTTCGTCTCTAGCTTGATTACATGTGATATATATATATATATCTCAGAAATATATATATATATATATATATATATGTGTGTGTGTGTGTGTGTGTGTGTAATTTTAGTTATTTCTCGGTTAAAATTTTTGTCTCTGAAAAATACATTACTTGCTCGAAGATATTTCTCCATTTAGCAAAGCTAACTGAGGGATAGAGCATGATAAAACGAAAGCATTAAATGTACCAGGATGCAGATTGATTATTGCAGATAATATTAAGAACTAAAAAGCTAGATGAGTTATATGTTACCGACAATTGCTCGCATTGGATTGAGACCTGTGTGAAGATCTAAGAACCCCTTTGTATCATTGGACTTGACCTTTCAGTGAACGAAGGAATAAATTAATGTTAATAACGTAAGTCTATTCTCTCATGCTGATTGTTGTCTGTGAACGTTTGGTTATTTGTTTTACGGACTCTAATTTATGTGCAACGCAGCTATTCAAGAACACTTGCCGATTAATCAGTTTACCAATTACAGTAAAACGTCGATTATCCGTTGAAGTTGGGGGACGCTGGAGCCCCAATAATTGAAAAACACATTTAATCCAATTTGCGTTTTATTGTGCTAAATCTATAAACAACCTATAAAAACATGGAATAAATGTTCTAGTGGTATGAAACTACAAATCTGAGCATTTTAAATTTTATTTAGATAGATATATTATGTTTTGTTTTATTTGCAGCATTATCTCTTTTTATTATTTACTTTTCTTATACGTCTACAAATTTGTAAAACCTCAATGTGATCAACATCCTCCTGAATTTTATCACCGTTATTCAAGAGTTGGACAAAAGAAATGGAATATGCAGCAACGGAGCTACCTGCGATTTTTAGGAATTTGACTTTTTTAGCTGAAAAAGAATCAAGCATGTGCTCTTTCATTGCTTTAAATATTATGTAATTCGGTTTAATAAGATGCCACAAATTGAAAGACAAATGCAAAATAGCTGAAAATAAAAACATAATAAACTATCAAATAGGTACAGAAATTGTTTTTGTAGTAGATATTACTTGGATGACCTAATAAGTCATGAGAATACATCAGAACACTATACAACACTGTTTTCTTCTACGTGTTATATATGCTTCATTGCTGCTATGATGGACTTGATTTAATGTTTTTGCGTAAAGTTCCGTGGATATGTTCCTTTCTTCCGCAGTCGTTATATCACTAAATGTGCTTTTATTGTTAAGTTGTTCATCTAAGCTGGCCATATTCTTTGGCGGAAGATAGAATTCTAAAACATATTGCAGCTCTAAGTTACAATTTAGTCGTTCAATTTGGCACATTAATTATCGCACGTATGGAGCTGCGCTGACTTATGTTAGTAGATACGTAATTCTACATATGGATTGTCTAACAGTCTTTAGTTTAAAGATTTGGTTTTCCTATAAATTAATTCTTTTTTATACCTTTCTTCTGGTACACATTTTCCAGGACAACAGCTTAAACTCGAGACATCGTTTGCTGCCATCACGAGGACTAATAATCATTTATCGGTAAAACAAGCTTAGTTTCTCGATTTTGGGGGGCTACGGAAACCTGTACAATAGGACTGACCGAAAACAAATTGTTTCGTTAATGTTGTGTCGTGTTAGTGAAACATATTTGTGTTAGGTAACCCTTAAAATACGTAAAAAAATCTAGAACATGTTGGTATACATCCTGTTGCTTTCCCAGAGTCGTAAAGTGTCACGATTTTCGATATTTCGGATCGGGGTGGGCGAAGACACCTACTTGGCCGTAAAATGAAAAAAGTGGAACCCTCTAGGCCAATTGTTATGTTACTAAGGAAATGTACCAATGCCGGTGATTATATCTTCACAAAAATTTAACTGGATGGTGCGCGCACTGGACCGCCTGCTAGAGTTTTATCAAAAATCACGTCACTGTTATTTTGTCCCCGTTACAAAAAAAGAACTGCCATTTCTCATCGTGATCACTGTCAGAAATCACGTCACTGTTTTTGTTTTGTTACTACACTGCCGGACAATTGCTAAGGACGGTTGACAATAGCAACGACAGCAACCATAAAATGGAAGGCAGGAAAATGTGGAAATTAGCATAAGTGCGGGATACAGTAAGCCGTGTTGTGCGTATGCAAATTTTGGATTGCCAAACTTGTTCGTGACGCCATAGCGCTGATAAGAGATATAAAGGATTTGACGAGTATTGACCGTTGTTGTTCAAACGCAAAGTTGAAAGGGAAAGAATCAATTGACGAACTTGCAATTTTCAGTATGTCTTCCCGACATCACCTAGATGATTTTACGCGTGGCCGTATTATTGGCAAGATTAAAAAAGGGCGAAAAATAACAGATGTTGCCAGGGGAGTTTGACGTCAGCCACAGTGTTGTTTCAAGGCTTTGGAAATCATTTCAAACAAATGGAGAATGTAGCAAACGTCACTAGGGAGGTCGTGTTCGCAGTACGACACCTGCAGAAGATCGGTACATAGTACTATCAACAAAAAGACACCGGCGCAGCACAGCTAGTGAGGTAGGAAATCAGTTTATGGCTGCTACTGGCAAGCGGATCTCCCGAAAAACTGTCGCCAGACGTTTGCATGAAGGAGGACTATAAGCCCGCCGTCCTGTTGTGTGCATCCCATTGTCCAGGCGTCACCGTACCGCCCGTTTGCAATGGTGCCATCAACATTACAATTGGACTGATAACGACTGGTTTGCTATCCTCTTCTCAGATGATAGTAGATACAGTCTATCGTCTGATTGTCGACGTCAACTGATCTGGCGTGATAGTGGTACTGCATATTGTCCAGCAAACATACAGGAAAGGGACCGATATCTGACATGTAGTGTCATGGTATGGGCTGGCATCATGATCAATGGCCGTACGTCCCTCTATGTGCTTCCAACTGGGACTGTGACTGGTCAACGATACATTAATGATGTTCGGCTACCTCATGATCGCATGTTCCGTGGTGCAGTCGGTGATAGATTCATTTTCATGGACGACAACGCAAGATGTCATCGAACAGTCGCTGTCCAGGAGTGTCTTGAGAGCGAGGATATTCAACTCCTCGTATGGCCAGCACGTTCTCCAGATCTAAACCCCATTGAAAATATGTGGGATGCTTTGGGGAGGAGTCTTGCTGGTCGCCAATGCCCTCCAATCCCATAAACACGGACACCCTCATCCGTACACTGACAGAGGAATGGGATAAATTACCCTAACAGCTGCTTGATAATGTTGTGCAAAGCATGACACGACATGTGGAATCTTGCATCGCCCTCCATGGTGGCCATATCCCGTATTGACATCTTACGCCGGAACGCCTGCGGCCGGTAATTGCATTTTTTTCACGTTTACGTATTCTGCACAAAATGGCCTGTTTGTCCCTTGAACACGTTCCAAAGCCTTCTGGATTTCAGAGCACAATAAATTGTCTTTCTTGTAATGTCCTGGCATTCTGACATTATTTTATTTCACTTGGCATCCAACCACATGTACTTTTTATGCGCTATATAGCCGTTTATGATCCGTCCTTAGCAATTGTCCAGCAGTGTATTATTGGTCGTAATGGCTGATAACAAAAAGTAACAGCTGCAAATTCACTGATGAGAATGTCACTGTTATCCGTGTCCGCGCAATGCTTGGGGTCCAAAATCACTATTACGTTATAGTTTCGGTTACCATGTCTGCGCTTCTTAACAATTTGCCTCCTTTTTTATTAACACACGATAGAGTTCACTAATGATGAGGGATTTCTTTCAGGCTCCCCTTTTTCTCGCGCTTAAGATCGTTTCTGTTTCCGCGTTCGTTCGTAAAGA
Organism: Macrothele yani; assembly: GCA_039090855.1. Classification (NCBI taxonomy): domain Eukaryota; kingdom Metazoa; phylum Arthropoda; class Arachnida; order Araneae; family Macrothelidae; genus Macrothele; species Macrothele yani. The sequence continues at coordinate 184,782,747 of CM076995.1, read as the reverse complement.
AGGAAGTCAAAGCAATCCTATTGTAACAGTGATTTGTCACTATTACGAGGGATACGGTGACTGGCCGTTTCGTACTGCTCAGTCACTCCTGTCATAAACAATGATTTTGTCACTATTACAAGTCAAGACGGTGACTCGCATTTCCAACTTCTTTATAGATTTGTCACCGTTTAAAGTCACCATTACTTCAGTGGAATTGTCACCACTGCCACTGTGACAGAAAAATAATTGTTAAGCCCACCTGTACCGCCTGCGTGTGGCACGGCTGTAACAGTGCAAGCTCTTCACACAGAACATCCCCTCGCGATGTCTGGAATTTGAGCCTCCAGGAATGCGAGCGGGATGGGCGCCTTTTTATCAGTCACTAAATCAGAGGTTTTCGAAGTGGCCTTCTTCCATATCTCCAGAAGTCGAAGCAGACCGATCTGCCGCACATCTTCCTTGTAATCCGCTATGATGGAGCGCCAAAGATTTTCTGTGTGACCAAAGGAACCATTACGCTGGAGGTCATGATCAACATCGGCTTTCATAACTTTCTTAAATTCCAATCCGAAGGACTGACTGCAGTTCACGAAATGTTAGGCTTATCCACAAAGAGGTGGTATATTTTAATCGCGAACCACCGCAAAGCATACAATCTCACCAAAACTTCAAAAAAGAATCTTAGTGTTTAGACGGTTTCCATGTAAGAGGGTTGTACCGAAAGTAATGCAAATGTGGGCATACTTTTTTTATTTACTGACAGAGGTCGTTCAAATTGCACAGATTGGTAGAGTACATCTTTCTCTATAAGAACTCTTCTTCTTCATTGCAGGCAAATAATGGATTCCAAGCAGAAGCAACGAATGGGGTGCCAGCTGTCCGACATCCACAGAAAGCTACAGAATGTTTACGGAGGCGACACCATTCCCAAGAGCAATGTGAACAGATGGATGAAGAAGTGTAAATAAGTTGAAACCAGCATTGGAGACAAAACCGTGCAGTGGGAGGCCATCATCTGCGACCACTGACACGAATCGTCAGCGAGTGGATGAATTGATTCGCGTGGAGAGACCAGTCACAATCCGTGAGCTTGTTATACAACTGGACTGTCGTCACAATGCCATACAGAAATTGGTGGAAGACGAGAAGTCGGTGCAATGTGGGTACCTCGGTAGTTGACAACAGATTTGAAGGAGAGAAGGGTGGAAGTCTGCTCTGATGTGCTGGAAGCGTTTGAAGCCAATGAAGCCACTTTTTTTTCGATCTGGTGTCAGGGAATGAAACGTGGGCGTATAATTACGATCCCGAAACGAAGAATAAATACATGGAATAGCGTCACACCTCTTCACCGAAGCCTAAGAAGTACAACAGCAAGAGATCGCCAAAGAAAGTCTTGGTGCCTGTTTTTCGGGATGACAGGGATGTCATTCTCTTTGGTTTTCTGGAACGTGGCCGTACCGTGACCAGCGAGCGGTACATTTAGACACTCAAGAAGCTTAGAGAAGCCATAAGGAAGAAGAGACCGAAAAAGAACCTGAAAAGGATCCATATTCGCCATGACAATGCGGGACCACACACATCTTTGGCAACAAATCAAGCGGTCAGAAAATTAGGATGGTCGGTGGTCTCCCATCCACCGTATTGTCCAGATCTGTCGCCGTCTGATTTTCACCTGTTCCGTCCAATGAAAGACAGTCTCCGGAGACAACGATTTGATGACACAGACGAGTTGAAAGTGGCTCTCAAGAAGTGGGTACAAAAGTCCACACCTGAATTTTTTCAAAGAGGATTCGAGAGTTGAGTTCGATGATGGAGCAAATGAATCGCTTGTGTTGGAGACTATGTTGAGTAGTGCCTTTGCATAGAGGAAGAGTCACTCTAACAACCTTTGTAGTTTTAACGACCTCTGTCGGATAATAAAAAAGTTATTTCTACGTTTGCATTACTTTGGATACAACCCTCGTAGATTAGCAGAGGCGTAGGATTCTGCTTTGAGTTGTGACCCAAACAAAGTGCACGAGTGTTCTTCCCGCGCGTTGTTATACACTGTAAATAATTTATTTTCTGGAATTAACGAGCCGTTTTCCGCTATTCTTTTCGTTAATTAACGAAGCATATTTCTGGTACAACCTTTTCCGTGAAATGATGGAAAGAAACCTGAATATCATGGATGTTTTGGAACATTCTTAATTGTCAGACGTTTTTCCGAAATTCCTTTCGTTTATCAACGGTGAATTGCCGTTTTAAAGATGTGTTAACGGAAATTTCTGAATTTTCGTAAACCTTCCAGCAATTTCTTTCCTATATTGACGAAAAAATTATGTTATGTTTCTTTTCCGCACCGATATCTCGGAAAATTTCTAGAAATAGGAGGGATTCGCGGGAATACTTGAAGTTTGATTAACTATAAATTTTCAGTCTTCTCTCACGGGATCTAATTCTTGAAATTCTGTAGCAAGATAGGATATTGTGAATAGCATATCGCGCCACGATTCCGCCTTTTAAATGAGCAATGTTGGTTATTTATACACTGATTAAAGTCCTGGAATACCTCAGCTTTAGAGAAACCACACAGCTCTGCTGTTTTTAAAATCGTCGCTCCAGCCAGCTGGGCTCTCACACACAAAAAAGCCCTTTATCAAAACCCGAAAGATCCTTTACTTTTGTTATTCTGATTAACACTACTGACGACAGCTGAAGAGCAAGCCTTAGGTACTTGCCTAGATCTCGAGGTTACGCACATTTAAGTACATCTGCATAAAGGTCTCTAATTCACTGGCCTGTGTGCGTATTAGAGCTGAGTTCGGGCTCATTTTCGGAGCCCAAGGTATATCAACCCGAGCCCACTCGAGCGCGAATTTTATATTGCAAGATATAGCCCGGGCCCGAACGAGCCCGAAAACTGGCCAACCTGTTCAACCATTAATAAAAAGCATCTCTTTTCCCTCACTTCTATTCTCTCCTCTTCCTGCAATTAATCAAATGGGGAGGGGGTAGGTACCTCTATCTGGTTTTACAGTGTAACTGTATGATTTTATTTGACCGTTCGTTTCCACCTGAAGTACTTCCGGCGGTCATGTATCTAAATGATCGGGCGGTACTGCAATTGTGTGTTGCTCAAATAATGCTAACATTATCGCACCATAATGCCCTGCAATATGTACGTTGCCAAATAAAATCAGTAAGGAGCTACTGTCTGGAGGTAGGCGGTAAATTATCGTCGGCATGCTATCAACTATCCTGTATCTGTAGTTCGCGAAAAAGCTTTTTCTTCTCTGCAGAAACACACTAATGCGTGGCCTATGGCATTTTTTTTGTCCAAGCCTGGAATAAACAGCCATCTCGAATGCCTGCTTCCTAACCAGAACCAGTTGTCGAATAATTCCCTTTACCAACTATAAAGCATTTCGTTTCCTAAATAAAAATAAATCATATTTATATGTAAACACTTTCGACCCCGACCCGGAACCACAGTAAAAAATTATGCAGCCCGAGCCCGATTCAGGCCCTGGCTCTACTTCGAGCTTTTGGGCTCGGGCTCAGCCTGTCTCAGCTCTGGTGTGTATCTTTCTATGTGTACTTAGATCATCCCTGAAAGTTCCTGAGGCCGCCCCGGTGGCGCAGTGGTCTAAGCGATGGCCTCTGATCATTCGTCCGAACTGGGTCCGGATTCGAATCCGGGTGAGGCATGGATGTTGTGTTTGTCTTACGGCATTGGCTCTCTCCCTTCCCTAGAATCAGTGACCCTAAATTAGGGACGGGCGACTGCTTATAGCCCATTACGTTGCTCACGGTGGTCGTTAAACCTCCAAACAAAAAAAAAGTTCCTGAAAATTTATCATTCTCAGGGACTTTCAGGGATGCATCGCACTTACAGTTCTTCCTGCTCTTGCACTTACAAATGTGGATGCCAAGCAGTGTGCTAACCGCATGACTTGTGAATTTCTTCAATTTCTCAGCCCAGTGTCTTTCCCCACTTCCTTTTTCCAAATCAAGAAATTTGTCATATGGTATGATGACCTTTCTAAATGCGCCCATGTGAGAATGTTAGTAATGACGCACACTGCCGCACAGGTATTGTGGATTACAAATCCGATAAGCTTATAGTGCCCATATTGAAGGGCGGTTGAGTTGGGCAATGGTGAACCGCAACCACCACCTCCTGGCGGGGGCTTGGTAATTATTTTAGTGCACTCATTGTCATAAAAATCCGCGCACACAAAAAAAACGTGCGATTAACGCGAAACTCGGGCGAATAGCTACGAGAAGGGAAGGCATTCAAATTATTATAGTTTCGTGCGATTCAGCTTGCCAGCGCGTGCAAGACCGGCGCTGCAATCGCAATCATTCGGGCTTATAAGGCGCCGCGCAGGGGACTCCACATTCGTGCCGAAGTGCACGGTAGGAGTCAGATGAAATCCCTGAGCGATAAACATGCCGAGGAGCCGCCGTAGGTGTACGCACGGGCAACTGACGGAGTTTGAACGAGAACGTGTCTTCCGGATGAGAGAGGCAGGGTGGTCGGCGCGCCGAATCGGCCGGTAGGATAGGCACCCAGACACGGCGGATTGGCTCTGGAAGACACAGGCGCACCACTAGCAGAGAGGACTGTGGGGTTGTGAGAGCGGCACGTACAGATGCAACGACGTCTTTGTCCAATATCCCGAGACATGTGGCGTCTGTACAAGTGACTCTTGTGTCCTACAGAACCATTTCTAGATGCCTGGCAGAGGCGAATCTGCACTCTTGACGGCCCTTACGTTTTTTGTCATTAACACCTGACCATCGTCGGCGTCGATTGCAGTGGCGTCAGCCTGAAGCAACGTGAAATTTTACGGACTGGCGCCGTATAGTGTTCAGCGACGAATCCCACTTCGGTATGGGAACGAACGTCCACCGTGTCAGATTGTGGAGGACCGCAGGTGTGCGCTGCAATCCCAAACTCACGGTACAGCAGCACACGTCCCGAACTGTTGTCGTGACGGTCTGGGGAGACATCTTATATGACAGCTTGACTTCCTTTGCAGTGATCCGAAGGACGTTGACAACCCAGCGCTACGTACAGGAGAGCCTGCGGCCCCATGTGTTGCCATTGGTGGTGGGGAGTCCCGTAGGCATTTTCCAACAAGATAACGCCCGTCCGCACACGGCTCGGGTTTCCCAGGGCTGTTTGTCATGCTTCGACGCTTCCGTGGCCTGCCAGATCGCCTGATCTCTCTCCCATCAAGCACGTGTGGGACCAGACACCAGCTTTCTCCATGTCCCAGTGTTCATGATTCAGAGCTTCAGTTACCAAAACGCAAGGGCCAATCTGTCCCAGGATAACATTCGGCGTCCCTTTGATTCCATGCCGGACCGTGTCCCGCATGTATCCGAGCACGAGGCGGTCCGACGCGGTACAAACACTGACCGGAATGTGTACCGTATGCCCGCGGTTAATCGCCCTGCTGCGCTGATATTGTAATCACTTTTGTTCTTGGTATGTACCATCTCACTACTAAAATCTCATTTCAATCCGACGCCTCCTTTTTGGTGCGCGGATTTTTATGTCAGTGAGCGTACAAAGGGAGGCTAAAAAATATAAGAGCTGCATAAAGTTATATTTTGCAATTATGTTAGCGGCACCATGGCGCAAACTTTTCATCACTGAATCCTGGGATAATCTGCCAAAATTTTGATTTTATCAACATTAAAAATTCTCCAACACTCCAGTTCGTATCAGTACCAACAAAAGAAACGGAACATCCGTGTTTGCAAAATAAAGAAATATATATCGATAGAAATAACAGTTTTGTTTCCCTCACTATGAAATATGCAACTGTGGCTTCACCTCCTTTTATTTGCGCAATAACCAGATTTAGGAGGTAACAACTCAGAGCATATTAGGACAAAGTATTAGAGCATAATACTGTTACACACGTTGTAGTATATGAGCTCCGAAAAGACAAGTTGACTTCAATGATAATGGAATATTTATATTTGAATTTAAGAATATTTATTTATGTACAGTATGTATACATTTAAATGTTGAAACCTCACATAGGTTATATCCAGTGAGACATAAAAATCAGCAATGAAATATATGGAACAACACATATTGCGCTCACCTTACTCAGCCGGAGTAAGGTCTGTGAAAATACGGAAGTTAAAATGAACGGGCAATTTTAAAAACGGAAATTTCTGAAAAGCACGGACACCTACCGGCAACTTTGCTGAACGTTATTTTCAGAGAATTTCCGTGAACTCACACCACTTATGTTTTATAGTTCAGTGTAACTTATGCGGAAGTGGTATCGTGCGTTCAGACATCGTGGGGTACGCGTAGCGGTCGAACAAAGCTGCTATGCCCATCAGGGCCGGCTGGACCACAGGGGTAACCGGGGCGATTGCCCCGGGGCCCCGTGCTTTTGGTCCACTAGTGGCATATCCAAAAAAATTTGAATACGCCACTAATGAACTAGAAGTGCCGCCCAGGTGGCGCAGTGGTCTAAGGCGCTGCCCTCTGATCATTCGTCCGTAAGAGGCCCGGGTTCGAATCCCGGTCAGGCATGGATGTTGTGTTTATCTTACGGCGCTGGCTCTCTCCCTTCCCTGGAACCAGTGACCCTAAATTAGGGACGGGCGACTGCTTATAGCCCATTGAGTTGCTCACGGTAGTCGTTAAACCTCTATCAAAAAAAAAAAAAAAGAAAAAAACTAGAAGTACTCCTTACCGTAAGCAGGGCCGAATGGACCCCTGGGGCAACCGAAGCGGTCGCCCACCCCAGCAGTTTAGAAAATGGAAACAAAATCATTTTTCCTAGAATAGGTTGCCCGAAGGATGTTGACTCACATGAAGCAAAATACCGTTATAATCGTGGCATTTAGGCCCCCTGGTATTTGTGGCATTTAAGCTCCCTGATTAGTCGCAAGATGTTGAGTCACATGAAGAGAAATACTGGTAATCGTGGCATTTAGGCCCCTTGGTTAACCACAGGATGTTGACTTACATGAAGCAAAATACCAATAAGCATGGCATTTAGGCCCCCTGGATAGCCGCAGAATGTTGACTCACATGACCTATGCTTTTTACACGTTAAATAATTACTTAACACAACGTTTTTTTTACTAGTTGTAAAGTACGACTTCCACGCACAAAAGTGCGGAAGGATACATTGACATTTAATGACTTAAGCGTGTGGTGAGTGATGTGGGGAGTTGCGAGAGAGATATTGAAGGAGGCGGACATGCCGAGCTTTGGCTAAGAAAACAAGTTCAGTTTGTACCGCGGAGTGTATTCCAGTTTATGTTTTTGTGTAAAGAAATAAATGTTTTGTGTTGTGATCGAGTGTCTGTGATGTTACAGACGAAAGATAGAATTCGAGGCACCTGTGAGATTCGAACTACCAAAGATAGGAAGTGGAGGCGCCGGTGAGACGGGATTGCGCAACTTCAGCGGCGTTTTTTATGACCGTGGGAATCGATGAGTTGAAAGTTCTTAAAGCGTGCGAAAGAACCAACGCGACAGGGATATTTTTTTTTTCTCTTTGCGTTGGGAAGAACAAAGGATGGTGACTGTTGTTTGTTTTTCGAAATTAGTTGTTCCGTATCGGATTTACACCACATTAGATGTTTATGTAAGTACTGTTTTTGTTGTGTTCTTAGAGAATTATCCAAAAGAATGAAATATCAAAGCAAGTTTTTTTAGAAGTTTCCGGGCACGGAATTAAATAGAAGGAAATAATTTCTGTCAAGAAATAGTACATTCAGATCAACTGTTTGAGCCTAGATTATAGGTAAATGTAGAATATTGTTGTAAACAATTTCTGTGAACGTATACACATATACGATAATAGAAGGAAATAATTTCTGTCAAGAAATAGTACATTCAGAACAACTGTTTGAGCCTAGAGTATAGGTAAATGTAGAATATTTTTGTAAACAATTTCTGTGAACGTATACACATATACGATAATAAATAAACATTGGGTACACGTAGAGCTTGTTGAAATGGCTTTCTTAGGAAGAGCTCGAAAAGAAGAACTTCTGCAGTTGGCGGAAGAATTGGGTATAGAAGTTATGCCAAATCTCAAAATTCTGGAATTAAAAAAAAATTGTCAACTTTGAAGGTTATGAAGAGGATTTCGTGAAAGAACTTTTGGCAGGTATAAAAGAGCGTAGAGAAACAGAAAGACAAATGGAATTTGAGCTTGACAAACTCAAAATAGAAGCTGGACGTCAACCGCTGGGAGGTAGTTTGGAGCAAAATGGAAATTCTCAAAAACCGAGATTAGAACTTCGTCATTTGATGAAAACATTTGACCCAAAAGACAGTGATATAAGTATTTACTTAGTTTTATTTGAAAGGCAAGCACAACAAGCAGAAATAAAAAGGGAAGATTGGGTCACAAATTTGATAGGACTTTTGCCCTACGAAATATCACAATTGATTGCCAGAGAAAATGTGGAAGACGCTAAAAACTATGAATATGTTAAAAGGTTACTTCTTAAAAGATATAAGTTAAGTCCAGAGAAATTTAGATTGAAATTTGTACAACACATGCGTACATCAGAGAAGACCTGGAGAGATTTCGCCTTCGAGTTAGAAAATTATTTTAATGAATGGATTTCAGGACTTAAAATAGGCGATTTTGAAGGGCTAAAAAAATTAATGATCACAGATCAATTGAAGTGGAGAGTGCCTATAGAAATAAGGGAGCATTTTATTGATAAATGGTCAAATATTGTCTCACCTTCAGATTTGGCTGATATGGTGGACAATTATGAAATATGAAAGTGTAAGAGGAGGAATCAAGAAAAATTCGTCGAATGAATTTTGTGCTTCAAAGAAAATGCAAGGCAGTGAGAAAAAAACTAGAGATAACTATGATCGGGGAAATTTTATGAAAAATGGATTTTATAACAAAAATTATGTTAAGTCAGATGTAGGACAAGGGTGGTCAAAGCGGAATGTATCTCAGAATGAAGAAAAGTATGATCGCAGACTGAAGATTCAATGTTACGAGTGTGCATCTTATGATCACATTCGACCTCAGTGTCCTAAGCTAAAATCACAGAACTCAGGAAGCGTAAATAGAATCAGAGAGGAAACTGAAGGGGATCTCTTTGCACCCTATACCTTTGAAGGAAAAATAAATGGAGTTACCATGCCTATTCTCCGGGATACAGATTCATCAGTTGATATCATTTGTCAAGAGTATGTGTCGCCAGGTGAGTTTACTGGAGAACATGTGTGGGTACAGCATCTTCTGGATGAACAAAAGGTTTGTTTACCGTTGGCAGAAGTTGAACTAGAATGTGAATTAGGTCATATTGTAACTAAGGCTGCAGTGATTAGAAAGTCGCTAGATCAAGGTAGATATTTACTTGGAAATAAGACTGCCGCTTTGTTAAAAAAAATTGATATGGAGTGGCCACTTAATTCAGAACAAGTAAATGTTGTGGTTACTCGGTATCAAGAAAAACAGAAACGAAACAACAAAGAGAGAAATTCAGTAAAGAATGATTCAGAAGAAAGAAAAACAAGCCCTTGAAGGAGAGACTGTAGGTTCAGAAGAATCAGATGAATTAGAAGAAGAAATTCTGCCATTGAGGCATGATGAAGATAAAGCCATGTTAGAGTTGGTAAAAATGGATTCAAAAAGTTTCATGGAAGATCAACGGCGAAGTTTGGAATTGAAAAAATTCTCAAAGAAATAGAGAAAACAGATTTTAAAAAGGCAAATGGTTATGCTGTACTAAGAAATGGGATGTTGGTGAAGAAGAAGATCAACAAGATTGGCGAAGAGGGAGATCTTATTGTTGTTCCAGAACAATATAGAAAACAAATAAAAAACATGTGTCATGAGGGAACTTCGGGGCATTTAGGAGTGACAAAAACCAAAGACAGACTAGCGAAGTATTTTTATTGGCCTAACTGTAATAAAGACATTGAAGAATTTGTAAAATCTTGTGATTCATGCCAACGTGCTGGAAAAGCTGGGGACAAAAAGAAAGCACCTTTAAAAAAAGTTCCTCTAAAGTGAGGAGGGGTTGTAAAGTACGACTTCCACGCACAAAAGTGCGGAAGGATACATTGACATTTAATGACTTAAGCGTGTGGTGAGTGATGTGGGGAGTTGCGAGAGAAATATTGAAGGAGGAGGACATGCCGAGCTTTGGCTAAGACAACAAGTTCAGTTTGTACCGCGGAGTGTATTCCAGTTTATGTTTTTGTGTAAAGTAATAAATGTTTAGTGTTGTGATCGAGTGTCTGTGATGTTACATAGTGATGCACAACTTCCGACAAAAAAGTTTTTTCGATCACCTCTGCTGCACAATGAGCTGCGACGATTCCTGAAAGATATTTGCTGAATTCTTTATATAAATCAAATTAAATATTTTCACTATAAAGATTTATTATTTTAAATTTAAAGGATAATTTTGGTAAGCTGTTTCACACTGAAGTAGCTCACTGTTCACTTCATAAGTGTGAATAGTGTCAACACAATACAAAATATTAATGGCTGAGAAGCATATTTTCGGGGAAAAACTATTTTAATTAATTAATTTAAAGTAAGATATAAATGCTTTTCAACTAAAAACTTTTGAAGTTCTCTCAAATATTCCATTTAATATGTTTTGATGGTATGCATTATGCCCGACAGTAGGAAAGTAAATCCCAAGAAAAAAATTTCGATATAACGAAAATCGGTGTAGGAAGTAGTAAGAAACATTGTTGAAATACGATTTTTCGATGCGGTCCCATGAAACGACGCAACAATAGTTAATTTCATTGTTACCAAACAATATGTTTTACTACCGAAAATTATTTCATCACGTTTCACATGAACGTAACAATATCTCATTGCAATATGCATAAATTACGAGAAGCTGATGCCAAATGTGACAAAAGCCATTAAACACTTTTGGATGCTATGAAAACGGTGCTCTGTAGCCAAATTTGGTTTCCTCTCGACCCTCTCCCGATGGGCGTTACTTGGTATTGGCGAGAGCTTCAAAATGGGGTACAGCACGATGGTGTGTAAACCTGTAGATATTCTAGACCAAAAGTTACCAATCTGCCTCACTAACACACTTGTGATTCAGCTTTTCTTTCGACATTAAGGTCAGATTTTAGCTTGCACATGCCCAGATGGAGTATTGTATCTACATCACATTTCATCGGTGTCAAGGGCGTTCCTTACGTTCGCCTAAATCTGAATAATAATATTTTTTTAAACTAAGCTGTCGAATTACTATGGTCGCCGTCATATATTCGTAGATATTTACTTTTATAACTCATTAATAACAAGGAACCGTACACCAATTACACTTAAAATGGTAATAGTCTTCTTCCGTTCTCGAATTAGAAGAGCCTAAACCATCTCCTCCGATGTTTGTTCTAGATAATGGGAACTAAAAACATCGTCGAATTGGCCACTGAGGCAGGATATATGTCGAACCAGATGCATAACTTTATCGAGAAAGCCAGAACCAGCCGTGCCAATCTTTGTATGCCGCAACTTCGCTACCCAGGCTCTATTCCTTACACACCAAAATTTTCCTATCAACTCAAAAACGCGCTCAGGAGGATGAGCTTGAATATCGGCATAAGGTCTCCGGCATCTTTATACACGATGCTTAAAATAAATATTCACAAGCTCCCTCTTCTCAGTGAGGCAGATGTTTATGTAATCCCACTCAATATCCGGACGTTTCCAGGCGTTACTACATCGAAATGACCAAACGTTCTTTTGGAATTAGAATCAACGAACATAAAAGGGATACAATAGACAATAAAATAACCACTGCCCTATCAAGGGAGGTCAAGTTCCAGTCCGCAGATCCTATGAGGAATGATATCAAGAAATTAACTTCATACTCCACACCTAAATCTACTGCCATTCGCGAAACCTTGGAAATCTTGACAAACAGCTAGGGCCACACCGGTGGCGCAGTGGTCTAAGCGATGGCCTCTGATCATTCGTCCGAAAGGGGTCCGGGTTCGAATCCCGGTGAGGCATGGATGTTGTGTTTGTCTTACGGCACTGGCTCTCTCCCTTCCCTGGAACCAGTGACCCTAAATTAGGGACGGGCGACTGCTTATAGCCCATTGAGTTGCTCACGGTGGTCGTTAAACCTCCAATAAAAAAAAACAACAACAACAGCTAGGCTTGCAATGATAGCGTATCTCTCGAGTTGCGCCGCATTTGGAATCAGCTCATCAAATAATGCTGTGTTTTCTACCACAGTATCGCGCGCCCAACCAACGTGACCTCGTTTCTTCGAATGTTGGATCACATTTCCGCCTATTTATTTATTCTCTAGTCAAGTCACCACGTTCAAATTGTTGAAGTCTTTCATTATCCAGTTTGCAGTTAGCTGTCTACTTTCCTTGAAAAAACCACCTGATGATGTGCGAAAGCTTGGAAACTTTGATTTATATTCTACGCCAAGAAATGTGGATCTCTAGTACCATTTTATAACTCACATATTTTCTTTCATTGGTTTTACGAGAGTAACATTCATTAATCCACATGCATAGGTACCTCTCAATGTCAGGAATTAGGAAATCTTATTGATTGTTGTTTTGATTTAATTCCACTTACGATGATCCGGACTGTGGCTCGGTGTGGTCGTGAGGGACACTAATAAATGCAATGTGTCGTGCGTAAACACACGCATACTCTCGCATCGCTCGTTTTTTCACACTCAAAAAGAACATGGCATGCGAAATTCATAGCACAGATTATCTACAAAGAATGCCAAGCTACCATCTCGATTTTTATTCCTAAAATTGAAAAAAAAAAAAAAAAAGGTTATATTTATACGTGTTTCAACTGCGCATTCGTGGAATTCCGGGGTAAACTCCTTTTATTTATTGCTGGGATTTGAGATCTGATGCGAAGCTGAAGTTTTAAGGAAATGTTATATTTACTTTTCCTTCTAAGAGAGATGAAATATCTGCGAAAAATTATATTCCTTCAAATATAACTAGTGAAAGGCCCTTTGAGAGCAATTGCGGCAGTTTCTCACTTTATCGCCGTTTGCTGTTTGTATTCTTTATTGTTTTCTCTGCATTTCTAAGTAATTTTTCATCTTTCATCGTCCCTTTCAATTCATTATTACTTTCGAAACTCCATATTATTTTTATTCGTGTGTACTCTTCTTCTGTAAACCTTCCTTCTCCTAGAGGAAAATTTAATGAGACTCACTTATATTTAAGTTATGCAGACGTTTTAATAGCGCGCGTTTGAAAGACGAGAGTAAATAAACATGAATTAGAACCAGGATGTATTTTGTTTTTCTTTTATACAAGAGAGTTTCGTCGTTTCTACATAGCTACCCTGGTACTTAGTCATTACTTTCGTAACTCTTTGGAACGATCTCGCTTGAGACTAAGTTTGACGAGACTGATAAGATTCATTTTTAGTAAATCACGTTTTGACGTTGTTCAGCGAAGTTCTACGCAGCAGCAGTTTTGAAACGACAGCGGTGTTGCGATGTGCTTGAATATTTTTTTTGTTCCTTAGTTATGCATTGAAAGAAGGTTTACTGCTCTGATGACTGGACTGGAAACTTAGATGTCGCGCACAAGGATAGGATAACAATCAGGGGGAATGCACATACGTGTGTTCGCCTTTGAAGGAATGCTCGTGAAGATAACAGATGGATCTAAGGGTTGTTACTGCTTTTTCTTTCATTTCTTTCCTTCGTTTATTTTATTTCAATTCACTGCATGTCTAAGAGTTGAAAATTGACGGGAGAAGAGGCTGGTGTTTAAGGAATAAGATTACCGACAGCGGGGGGGGAGTGAAAGTGTTAGAAGATTGTCGTTGCTAGGCAACAGAATGGCGCTTTGTTTGCCGCTCGTGGAAGTTTGGGAAGATCAGGATACTTTCCTTTCTGTGAGAAAACGACAAAAAAACGTGTGATTCAAATAACGAGAGGCAGAAAATATCGGAATTATGCTTTACACGAGGGAAAAGGATGGCTGTAACTGATACATGCTGTGTTCCTTTTCCTTTATTCTTCTTTTTGACACACTTATTGATTTATTTTAAAAACACTTTCATTGCCAAAGTGATAAGGCTTTCAGATTTCCTTGCCTCGGGGGTCAAGAATGTCTCCGCTAGCAAGCTTTTAAAAGTATGAGAAACTTGCTCCATATTTCTTTATATTTTCTTCTTCGCTGTTGTCATTTCCTCTGAAAATTGCCCTTTCCGCGAAGAAGTCGTCCTGTGAAAAACAAGGTAAAGCTTTAACGCAAAGTCTTAAGACCGTAGATCAGGTTTTTCTGAGCTAACTTTCTAAAAAGCGAATAGGATTAAACAAAGATAAACCTGTTTATATTTGAGATACAGAGATTCATCATACATTTATCCATATGACACATTTTCTGTCCTATTTGATGAACATTTTTCATGTGAAATTATCCGATGCGTGGATGGATACATTCTGTCATGGCAGAAATATGGAAAGACAGTACCTGCTTTTTGCAGTAAAGATAAATAACGTACAGTAAAAGGAACTGAAATTAAAAATTTGCCAATTTCTAAGTTCTGTTCTTATGAATCGGTGCATAAGAGCTCACATGCACTGAAAATTGTGGGACACTAAATGTTTAAGGTGCATTAAAAAAAACATTGTTGGCGTAAAACTTATTTTGTATAAACCTGTCTCGTATCCCTTTCATATCTAAATATTTCCAGAATTCTGATGCTTTGAAATCAGCGTGCAGAATATATCCTTAGAGGCCAGTTTATTATATACAACTGCCCTCGTCACATAAATGATACTCTCCATTATGTAAATGGCGTGTGAGTGCAATGTGTGGTATAAATAAGACAGACCAGCTCGTCAAGCATTATGTAGCATTTCTTAGAGGATTGGAATGGGTAAAACGAGTGATCTGGGAGGCTTTGAACCTGGCAGGATGGTTGTATACAGGGCTGCAGTTTAGAGAATCGTACTGCCGTGCCCCTGCGATTTTCACACATATCCGTAAGAAGGACATATCGTGAATAGAGCAACACGTTAAGAACTTTCAGCAATAGGCGATACTGTGGATGCAAACAGCTAGTACGTCAGAGGTGTTAAAGCAATCTGGCGACATGTTCGTCAGCCATTGTAGCCGTTCGGTACATAGTTCAATACGTTCTATGTTCGGAAATGGTCCGCGGTATACTAATTTTGAATACTGCAGTGATTTGCTTTGCTATGAGCAGTCTGTTCCCTCGCACAATTCTCGCCAGTCTACTTTAACACGTCTGATCCACCAGCTGTTTTCGTCCTCAAAATGGCCGACTACACTGGAAGTTGCTTGCGTGTCGCACGCGTGTTCACAAAACCTACAAATTCTTCGGAGTATGCTAAACTTTCCGTGATTGGCTTACGTAATCACGTGACTCTCTACTTATGAGAAACGAACGGGATGAAAAAACGAAAGCTGCTTCAGTGATCAGTATCAACATGAATTACAATGTTACAATAATAACATCGAGTTTTCCCGCAAATTATGCCTATAAAATTATGCAGTTAAAAAAATAGGAGAATGTTTCTTGAAAGTAAAATTACTGATAAAATGAATTACACAGTCAAGATAATTTTCCGGCAAGTTTTGACACAAATATCAGGGCCGGAGTATATTATCTCAAAGAAGTATTTGTTTTAAGCTTAAGAAAAAAGCCATAATATGGATTGAAAGTGCAGAGGGGGAATTGAATTTTTTGCGTGAGATAATGATAAAAATCGCTGTAAAAATAGGTTTTACTAAGGAATAAAGGAATTTTCAAGTCAAATTTTGGCGTTGTACTCCAACCGTTCCTAGTCCTACTTTCAAATGGGCCCGCTGTCCGTTAATTATGTTTATTTATTGTGATTACTAATCGACCGATAGATCGCAGCGCGTCCGAAAACTTTTTTTAATGTAACTTTAAGTATGTGGTTTACACCCAAATTGTTTGAATACATTATATATGCAAATAGTAAGCCACAAATTAAATTTTATTTTGATGTGGTCACCTTATTGTCACCTTATTGAGCCCCAGTCGATATTCAAAATATCACATCTACGTAAAGTAACAGTCAGTTGTTGCATTTAAATCTCCAAGATTAAAGCAAATTCTTGATTGGTAGAAATACTCGGTGCTAAAGGAAATGATAATTATGTAGTAAAATGTAATAACATTTTATATTTTAAAACCATCCAAATAAACTCTCAGTAACAGTAGCACCTTTGTCAGTGATCGTAGTGATCTTTGATGTGTACGACCAAGAAAAATGAAAATCATCACGGATTTTCAGCCAATTAGCTAACATCTTAGGTTCTTTGAAGAGTTTCTTTGCAGGGTTTGTGAACATGCATGTCGCTCTATTCCGGTAAACCCTTGCTACGGTTATGCTCGACACGCTCTTCTAGAACGACGGCCATTTCAGAAATAAAACCAAAGCACACGTGGCGCTAAATACAATACATTTTTGTCACGTGTTTTTCCCATTCTATCATTTAATCGAACCGTAACTGACGCTCGATGGGCTGGACTATCTGATTTATAAACACCGGGCTTTCATGCCGATTTGAGTGTTGGAATAACACACTCATAACGAAGGAAGGTTACCCGAACTGGCACCTCATAGCATGCTGTCCGAGTCCCTTTGTGTAAACTCGTATGGGGTACATCCTAGTATACTATTCAGAAGCGTGGGTTTCTGGCCATTCATCCGAGTTGAGCCAAATGTTCGAAGCATGTGTAATGTGTTTAGCCCGTAGCATATATGAGTACTACCTTTAGAAGCAGTACCATCGAATGAGTGTCCGCAGGCTCCGTATAATCTTGTTCGTGAAATTTGCTAAACACGTAAGAAAAGAGAAAAAGAAGCGGGAACGTACGGATTCGGTCGAAATGAACTTCCGTTCTAAAATACAGGGTGATTCATAAAAATGTATACAGTTTCAACGCACTATAAAACAAGAACAATGTAAGATATTTTATGTTACCTGTAACAGAATTGTAGGGAAATGTTTCAAGTTTTTTTAGAGACAGTCACAGATGTTCTATGTGTGCACCCTTAGTCACACAACACACATCGAGCCGGTAATCCATTTCCGCCCAAACGCGAGGTAAGATATCTGAATCAAGTGCAGTGATAGTGGCTGTGATACGCTGTTTCAGCTCCGCTAGATCAACAGAAAGGGGAGGGCCGAATACCTTGTCCTTTACGTACACCTACAGGGAAAAGTCACAAGGTGTTAAGTCAGGACTTCTGGGTGACCATTGGGTCAGTATTGTCATGTTGTAGTCCGCGGCTCGTCCAATCCATCGGTGAGGAAGATATTCATCGGGATAATCTTGCACGTCGCCTAACCTGTGCGGTGGTGCACCATCCAATTGGAGAATAAAGTTGTCACTGTCGTCCTGAAACTGTGGCATCAACCAAGGACTATCCAGAAAACAGCCTCCCGTGACACTTTTCTTGTGAAAAACAGAAAGGGCCGTACATTTTCCTTTTGGACACAGCACAGAACACATTTACCTTAGGGGAATCTCGCACGTGGTACAATGTAAATCTGGGATTCTCCGTTCCCCAAAAGCTAACATTGTGCTTGCTTACCTGACCACTCACGTAAAATGTAGCTAATGTAGCTTCATCGGTGAAAACCATTTTAAAACGGTGCTGCATTTCGGCACACAATTAAAAGCGCTTTGTCTTGTCAAGATCAGTGAAAGTTTGAAACATCTGCATTTTGTATGGACCCATTTTCAGCTTCTTTCCCAAAATTCTCCATACAGTGGGCTGTGAAATCCGCACTTCACGACTCACCCTCAACGTTGATTTTCCAGGGCTTCGTTGAATGGCGGTGCAAACACTACCGACGACTTCTTCCGATACACGCGGTCGTCCAGGACTTTTAAGTTGTCACAAACAGCCCGTAGTTTCAAATTTTTTATGCCAATCGTTGAAATTTTTTCTAGTTGGAAGTTCTTTTCCGAATCGTGATCGAAAATGCCGTTGCACAGCAGTTACAGATTCCGTTTTGCTCAATTCAAGAACACAAAACGCCTTCTCCACTGCAGACACTGCCATTTTGACTAACTAGTCACGTGACATGCGCTCCATCGCCTACGTCACTTCCCTCATCCCTCAGTAGCGGGACACAAACTTTGTGAGTACATCTACCTAACGGTTCGCAGTTGTGGTCCGTGTCTTCAACTGTTATTGTTTTACAACATCTGGAAACTGTATATGTACTTCTTTATGAATCGGGGTGCCCCGTCACGTGACAGTTTGTTTCTGGTTCCTTACCATGGTTGATTATGTGATTCTGTCAAAGAACACGTCTTAAATTTATTTTCAAGTGCCTAATCTGTGATCCTTACAAAGCACGAAACAGTGTGCTTCCGAATCCAAGAGTAAAAGTTTACCTAAATGAAAAGCATTCATAGGAAAGCCAGGAAAACTATTTATCGTCAGACAGGCAAAATATATGAAATTGCAAAGTTAAATAATAGCAGTAGAAGCATATTTTAAAGATTTTCTGTAGTCCAGAATTTTCTAAAACATGAAGCAAAAAGTCAAACAACAACAGCACCTCCCATAATTGAATAAAGATATTACTCAATATCAGTCACTCGCTATTCTGTGCGCGTTAACAGTGATATAACTGTCAGCACGTCATTGTAGCACTTCTGAATAATATGAACCTGACACGCGGATATATTAATTGAAATTTAGATTTATTATTTGCACTATCTCTCTGTAGTACCAGGAGCTTTTTTCAAGATCATTTAGAATCCTATGAGTTTAGATACCCATATTCAATGTTAGTGGAAGATGTAAGGTATAAGTGAGGATTCTTACTTTCCACCTTCTTTCCAGCATCCGTGAAAATGAACCTTTTCCTGTTAAAAATAGTCTTCGACTTAAATTGTTGTAGATGTCTGCAAAACAAAGAAGAAACCAAGAAATATCTTTTGCACTCTTCCTTTCTGAGCATTTTATTCTCGCTGAACAACCAGAGTGGGAAAGAAGCATGATGCAAGCTAAATTAGAGATTATCTATTTTCTTTCCACATATGCCCCACAAAAATGAAATAAATTAATAAACTTTCATCTGATGCCCTACTAGAGGACCAAAGTTGACATATTTTACATCATAAAAGAAGAAAATGCAGCTGATTAGAGAACATATTTTCTTTAAGCAAAAAATACGAAAAAAATGCTTTTACCGAATGTCTAATACAGAGATTTGGAAGGATTCTGTTCTTCTATCCAGTTCTCTTTAATCTTTCTCCTCTCCTTATCTTTATTTTTTCCCCTCACTTCAATCTCCTTGTAACTTTTCCTTTCTTTTCGATTTCTGTACCAATATTTTTGTCTCCTTTATTTCACTTTCTCAATTATTCTCTCCTTCCTATCTCTCTCTCTCTCTCTCTCACGATTTACACCCTCAGTGTTATATTTCTTACCTCTGCTTATATCTTCCTTCTGTGGGGTGACATTTAGAGCTCGTGTTTTATACACTAATTATAAGTGTCTGCAAGAGGAAGGAAATAAAAAAAAATACCTATTTTGCACGCCCTCTCTCTGAACAGGCAATTCTCTCTCTGTCCCTCTGGACAACGAGAGAAAGGGTGGGGGGGGTGAGGAACATGATGAATAATAAATTAGAGATTATACTTGGTTATCCCAGAGAAAACGAAATAAATAAATACGTTACCATCAGGTCCTCTAATGGATGACGAACTTGAATGTCTTTCAATTATGATAGTCAAAAAAGAAAAATATGCAACACATTTGAGAGCGCTTCGCCTTTACGAAAAACATTAAAAAAGATTGCGAATGCCTCTGTTTCTTGTGTGGTTAGAAATTTGGAAAGCTTCTGTTCTTCTCTTTATTTCTCTTTGTATTCTCTCTCTCTCTCTCTCTCTTCCACATCCTTTTCCCCACGTCACTCTCTCTGTACCTCTTGCGTTATTGTTCAGTTTCTGTACTTCTTTTCTCTCTCTCTCTCTCTCTCTCTCTCTCTCTCTCTCTTCCACATCCTTTTCCCCACGTCACTCTCTCTGTACCTCTTGCGTTATTGTTCAGTTTCTGTACTTCTTTTCTCTCTCTCTCTCTCTCTCTCTCTCTCTCTTCTCACCAATTTCTCTTTCCCTAATTCTTCTCTCCCCTCTCTTTTTCTAGCTCAAGATTTACACTCTTAGTGTTTTATTTCCTGTCTATGCTCCTATCTTCCTTTTGACATACAGAACATTCCAGGTGGCCTTGTGTTTGCGACACTCCATATTACCCATCAAGAAAGAGGTGTGGGGTAGTATGGTGTTTAATAAATTAGAGATTATATATTTTTTCCGATATTCCCCATAAAAATTAATTACATAAATGTTTTCATCTTGTTCCCAAATGAAAGAAAAAATTGGACATCTTTCAATTGTCAGAGTCATAAAAAAAAGGGAGGAGAAAAGAAAAATGTACAACTAATTAGAGAGCACTTTTCCTTTACGTAAAAATGTTACGAGATTGCCTCGGTTACTTATATGATAGAGAGATTTGGGAAAAATATGTTCCTTTCATCATTTCCGTTCATCTTTCACAATCTTTATCTCTCTGTCTGTCTGCCTGTCTACAATTTTCCTCGCTTCACTCTTCCTGTATCGCCTGCGTTATCTTTCAGTTTCTGTATTTCTTTTTTGTATCTTTCTCCCATTCTCTTTTCCCACCGAATTTTCTTTTGCAATTTCTTCTCCCTCTTTCTCTCCCTTTTCTTGCCCAAGATTTACACTCTATGTTTTATTTCCTGTTTCTTCGTCGATCTTCTTTCTGACTAGAAGAGCTTTCCGTGTGGCCTTGTGGTTATGACACTCCATATTACCCAGCGAGATTCTGTGTTAGAAGCAGAAGTAAGATATGGATGTTATATTTGTTCTTATGTTCTATCTCTTGCATCTTCCTGAAGCCAATTGACATTAATTAGACATGGGAGATTGCTCTTGGTTGCAATGCCCACGAGAAGCATTAAACTAGGAAAAAATGAAGCAAAAAGGAAGTGCAAGCAAGGGATGAAGAGAGCGAGCGAGAGAAAATGTTTTTCTGTTGTCGACGTCTTCTACCCTCTTTCTGCAATACAGAGCAGAAAAAAATAATTTTCCATCGTATCCCCTCATTCTTCTTTTTCCTAAAGCAAAAAACGTCCTTTTTTTCTTGATAAATACAGGAAGAGGCTCACGCTCCATTTTCCTCAGAAGTAAAAGTAATTATTGCGAAAATAGAGACATTAAGTTTTGTCAAAAATGTAGTCATGAAATCGTAATATTGTATGGAGACATGAAAAGTCACATAAATCTTATGTCTTTCCTCACGTTAATCATATGTCGTAGGAGCTTTTTCTGCTTGTATTTCGTCTGCGACAACTTTCGTAACACTGTAGCAGAAAGACATGTTTTCTTTGTCGCTAGAATCACGTAATGTGCTAACTGGAACATGACTCGAAAAACAGAAGATGATTGTGCATGCCGATGAAATACGAGCAATAAATCAGTCACGCTTCCGGTGAGCGATGTTGCCACAACATCGTGTACTTCTCATTATAAAGAAAAACCGGAAAACTCATTTTCCGTCCAATTAAATCTCAAAATAGAGCGGCATGTGTCCCCGTTTCGTAATCCACAGAAAGACGATGTCAAGTTGGTATTTTCTGGAAGAAAAAAATGATCGATAAAAACAATTAAGCAATTATACACCTGACTTCCTAACTTTTATTTTCGTCCAGCCGCAGCACTTGTGTGTTCTTTTATTCGTCAAGACACGCAAAAAAATCAGACGGAACACTTTATATGGTTGGAAGGACAGGTTTGCATCGCGTAAAGCATAATCGTATTATCAACATAACATATTCTCCTTTTTCATGGGTAATCTGTTCACCAGAGAGGCAGCAACATTTTGCCGCAGAAAAAAAGAATCAAGTCGAGGACGAAACAATCCAGTTTCCTATGTTCTTTTATGTTGAACATGGATGAATTAAGAACAAACTTTCGGCGCATTCTCATGCAAATTATTCATTCTTCCGTGTGTGGCCGACAGATTTACAATTATGACGCTCTTACTTAGCTCTTAAACTTTTGCCACCCCGGTTGAATTAAACAATTCAAAGCAAGATAATGAATAGCAACGTGGCGTGTATTTGTTATTCATATTTTCATATATGGATCAAAGCAAAAGTGTCTACAGCTTTTGTATCACAATTTGTGTAATCATTTGCACGGATACTACTACAGTTACATTCGCAAGAACGCATATCATTCAGATTTCCCAATGCGCTGTATTGTAATGAAGTCTGAAAGGGAGAGAATTTGAAATGCCTTTCCATAGAAACGCACAAATGTTTTAATACATGCAGTTGTTTTAGGTTAAAGGCGCAAGAGACACATGATATTAATATGACTGACTCATGTCCAAAAGTTCTGTTTTTTGCAAAACGTTTACGCAAAATTTTGTTTCTTATTGTTCAGCTCTGCAGACATTTAATGTGATCTTATAAGCTTGATTATAAGCACAACGGATAAAAAATTAGTCACCCCTAACAGAAATGATAGTAGCAAGTTACCGGTTGCACAGAGGGCGCCGTGATAGCATTGTTGGGAGATAAATAGCACTGACGTTGTCTAAAGGATCATTTCTGTCAAGTGCAGTGGTGAAGAGCAACGTGTGTGTTGAATTTAGTCTGCAATATGGGTCGTAAGACAGACGTTACTCAGTGGCAAAAAGGAGCCACTGTGTTTGGCCGTGCCCACGGACACAAAGTGAATGAAGTCGCTTAATCTGTTGGTGTGTCGAAGCGAACTGTCTAGCGGTTCTACAAACAGTGATGTAGTTCGCAGTCAACCGAAAATTGGCGACGTAAATGATTCTCACCAACAGGGAACAACGCCATTTTTCAAGCCTAGTAACTTCAAATCGGTTTCAAACCAGGCAACAATTGCTCCAAACAGTCCATGAAAGTCCACTCCAACCAATTTCCGAAAAGACATTGTGAAGAGAACTGCATGCGATGGACATCTGGAGCAGAGTACCACGGAAGAGGCCTCCTTTAACAGCAAATCACAAAGTGTCACGTTTTCAATGGGCTCAGAGGCACCAAATCTTTACTATGGAGGATTGGAAATGGATACTTTTGTCTGACGAGTCTCGTTTTCGTTCGCAATTCAATGATGGGAGGCGATGAGTGCATCGCAGGCCCAATAAAGCCTTTAATCCTGATTGTGTCGAAGGTGTTGTTCAAGCTGGTGGGGAAATGTTCTGCAATGTTTTGGGGATGTTTTTCGAACCACGAAATGGGCCCTATCTTTGCAGGGACGATCAATTTGAACTAGCATGCGTACCTCCGCATACTGAATGACGAAGTGATGCCTCTTTGCCCTACATCACCGGGAGCAGCATCACATTGCCACTCCTGTCTTCCAAAACGACAATTGCCCTGTGTACACTGTGTCTGAGTGGCACGACGAACAATCAGCAACACTGTCTCACCTCGACTGACCTGCCAAATTCCCAGATTTAAATCCTATTGAAAATATGGGGGATCATTTGAAACAGAAGGTGAATTGCCTGAATAGACACCCACGTACTCTGGCGGACCTTTGGGACCAGTTGACGCACGAGAGGCTTAAAATTGTTGTCTAATACATCCAGAACCTCGTGGAGTCTCTACTACAACGGATTCATGCTGTTATCAAAGCAAGAGGCGCCGTCACCTGTTATTAGGCAAGTTCTGCCCATGGGTGACTATTTTATTTACCCGTGTGATTACACATAAACAGCCAATTATTGGGAACAGCCACCAAATAACATGTTGGACCACCCTTGGTTTTTAAAATTGCCTCGACGTAATTTGGCATGAATTCATGAGGTGCCGATATCGTTCTGTAGGAATTTTCATTCAAGAGAATGGGATAAATAGCCAAATGTCATCTGTGAATGTCTCCAAATGTTG
Organism: Macrothele yani; assembly: GCA_039090855.1. Classification (NCBI taxonomy): domain Eukaryota; kingdom Metazoa; phylum Arthropoda; class Arachnida; order Araneae; family Macrothelidae; genus Macrothele; species Macrothele yani. The sequence goes on along the minus strand of CM076995.1, from coordinate 184,758,791 downwards.
TAAAATGTCTCCTGAATGTCCATGAATGTGTCGAAATGTCCGTGAATTGCAAAATAATATGTGGAGGATTTCCTTTAAAAAATGACTGCTCTCTTAAGATTATTCCACAGGTGTTCAATTCAGTTAGGATCTGGGAACTGCGGTGGAAAGTTTAGCATTTTGAAGTCGCTGTCGTGCTCGCGGAACCACTGTCAGCCGCCCCGGTGGTGCAGTGGTCTAAGCGATGGCATCTGATAATTCGTCTCAAAGGGGTCCGGGTTCTAATCCCGGTGAGGCATGGATGTTGTGTTTGTCTTACGGCACTGGCTCTTTCCCTTCCCTGTAGCCAGTGACCCTAAATTAGGGACGGGCGACTGTTTATAGCCCATTGAGTTGCGTACGATCGTCGTTAAACCTCCAATCAAAAAAAAAAAAAAAAAAGAACCATTGTCACGACCCGAGCTTTGTACTATGGAGCATTATCTTTTGCAGGAAGTAGCCATCTCCATCAGGAAACACCAAACACGTGTACCAGTTTCCCAGATCAAGAATATGCTATGATATTTCGTTGTATGCAAGTTCTGTTTCAGAGGTTTAAAGGAACCCGATGGCCGCCATGAAAATGTATCTCAGACCATCACAGCTCTTCCACAAGCTTATACAGTTAAAGCTAAGCAGCTGGGATCCATCGATTAGTGCTGTTGACTGTATAATCGGTTCAGTAAATAGACGTATGTTACCTGAAAATGTGATTCGTCAAGCCAGGACATCTTTTTCTGACCTCATAGTCCCAGTTTTAGAGTATCGTGCCAGCTTCTTAGGAATTTGTTGGTTTTCAGAGGAGACGAGTGATACATGCAGGGGATGTCTGCTAATACAGCGCATGCGCGCCAATGTGCTGCTGGCTGTTAATGCTGAAATTCTTCTCCCCATTCCGCTGTTCTACTGAGCGATTACTTCATGCACTGGAGCCCGTCTGCTACCTGGTACAATCCTCTGCAGCCACTGTTGTCCTCGAAGATCGGCCAGACGTTCTCACTCACTGCTTTTTGCTTAGTTTGACGAATAAACAAAGACGTCGCTCTTTCCACGTTTTAGCAACACATAGCAACCGAAAAATTGTTATTCGGTCACCGCTGGGGATCCGAATCCCAGATTTCCCGATATCTATTCGAGCGGGTTAGCCTTACGCCACGCTTTCCAACAGTCCATGGCGCTATGTGTGTAATAATTATTATATAGCCAGTGCCGTTAATGCCCACCACATGACGTCTCAGTAGCTGAGCCCGTCTTACGGATTTATGATGTCAGAAGCTGACAGAAAAACACACATAGCGCCGTGGATTGTAGGCCACCGTGGCGTAAGGCAAACGTGCTCGGCTAGATATCGAGAGATCAGGGATTCTGATAACCAGCAGTGACCGAATAACAATTTTTCGGTTGCTGTGTGTTTCTGAAACGTGGAAAGAGCGATGTCTTTGTTTATTCACTGACGCCACGTATTCGAAAGATTTTCAGTTTGGATCTCGCCCTTTGGATTTAACTGCTATAATTATTATATAGCCAGTGCTGTTAATGCCCACCAGATGGGGACATCTCAGTAGCTGAGCCCATCTTTCGAATTTATGATGTCAGAAGCTGACAGAAAAACACACATAGGGCCGTGGATTGTTGGCCACCGTGGTGTAAAGCTAACGCGCTCGGCTAGATATCGAGAGATCAGGGATTCGGATCCCCAGCAGTGCCCGAATAACAATTTTTCGGTTGCTATGTGTTGATAAAACTTGGAAAGAACAAAGTCTTTGTTTATTCACTGATGCCACATGTTTGGAAGATTTTCGCTTAGTTTGATGTTTGTGAGCATCCACTAAACACACAGAGTTGTGTAGTGGACGCTCATCAAGTTTGATGAGCGTCCACTACAGACTCATCAAGTTTAATGAGCGTCCACTACACAACTTTGTCAAAGTCGCTTAAATCACGAGTCTTTTACATATTTTCCTATCTGCATTTCGTAATCATTAACAGTGAGATGTTAATAAAGCAGTTTAAACGTCATAGTTGCATATGTAAAGGAGGATGGCACGGGCTTTTATTGCTATTGCGCTTTCCTAGTAATCTGGTACTTCAGTGTAATTCCTCAAGTTCATGAAAGGTATGAACTTGAGAAATTACTCTGAAGTAGTATAATTCATATTCATAGGTATCAATTCATATTTGTTTTATGTTACGTAACAAATGCTTAATATCTGAAGTTTTCTGAGCATAATAAAATGGAAAATGAAATGGAAAAGAAAATTATTTGTTTTCTAATGTGTCAAATTGCAAAAATGTGTAAACTAATAACTAGGAAGCGTACACCAATTATACACAAAACAGTAAAACGATACTAGTAATCCTATTTATTGGCGTAAAAACATAATTATACGTTTCTCCGCTTTCATACATCAACAAGATGCTTTTTCCGGAAAGGTATAGAGAAAACTGATGGTGAGGTATTGGAAGATAAATAGTTTTCCGCCTACGTTCCTTGAAAACGCAGTCTGATTGATGTCCGAGAGCTTAGAAACGTTTATGCATATTTTTACGCCAATAAACCGGATTACTAGTATAGTATTACTATTTTGAATATAGCAATTGTTGAGCATTTGGCGCATACGTAACAATAGCAAAAGCTTTTTGGGCGAGAATTTCGACAAAGAGTATCATTTATGTTCCAAAGATGCATGCGTATGTGATCGTGTGGGGTAGAGAAAATTATGATACCCCATTTCTATAGGGCCTGCAGTGAAATAAAAAATATCGATCAAGTCATCATATGTGTCTGAAGAAATAAAGCAAATTTTTGTAGTAGACTACATGGACATTTTTATAAAAATCACACACACATTAAAGAATAAAAAGAATGTATTTGTAGAATTTACTTGATGGTATTATGCGCCAAGGGTATATATAGCTCCATCATTTTTAAAACCTTGTCAGTATCCTTTTTAGACAGTGTGTGTGTTCTTTTTTATCGTAACACAAAAATAGGAAACAATATGACATGCCGTTAATGAATTACTGTGATGATGTTTCCAGGTGCACTTTGGAATAATTTCTCATAAGTTGAGAAAATATATTCCTGGTAGATCAAGTATTAGTCACATGCAATACGGCTGTACACGTGCCAAAGATTAATCCGATGCACAAGAGAAGACGGAGGACTAATTTCGTGCGTTTTTTTCCCCTTATGAGTAGATGTTATTATAACATTGCGTGCATTATAATTTCTTCCTTCATTTCAAGCAGCTGGTACTTAACTAATTTTTATGAAAAACAAAACAAAACAACAACAACAACAAAAAAAACCACGATACCACGTATCGTCACTCGTAAGAGAAAATAGATGAGTGTTTAGTTTTTACCATATACACTTAATTGGAGAGCTTAGATTTAAGAATTTTTAAAACTACAGATATTCATGAGAGTAAAACAGGCGGCGAGGAAGTTTGATGTTGTGGTTACTCAGTATAGAATATGAATGAAAATGGTGGATATTCAAATGATCTAACAGCCCAGCACTCATTGTTAGAAATCTAGTCATCTCTTCTAACGACTGCCTTCTGAAAAAATAGCAGCCATGGACGCTTATACACTATCCACCAACAAGTAATTGGACACCCCTGCAATCGACGATATCTGCGGTCCTGATACACGTCACGGCCACTGCCGTTAAATATCGTGTGGGAAACAACAACGCAACCAGTCGCATGCAAGATGCCACGTAGTTCGGAGCTCTCTGATTTCGAGAAAGGTGTAATCGTCGGGTATCACAGAAATGGCCGATCCATACGTGACATATCCAGCGAGTTGAAGTACCAAAAATCGACAGTGGCCTACGTGATTGGCAAGTGGAAGATGAGAGGTGACTGTCGGAATGCGCCCCGACCCGGCAGACCCACAAAACTGGGAGTTAGAGACCGACGGATGCTGGCCAGAGAAACTCGGAAGAACCGCACCAAATCGATGGGCCACATCCGCGAGGAGTTTCAACAGGAATCCGGGAGTGTTCTTTCAGTGAATACCATCCGTAAGGAAGCCCATCTGCTTGGTTTTCATGGACGTGCTGCTGCCCACAAGCCTTTGATCACCAAGTCCAATAGCGCTGCTCGGCTAACGTGGTGCAAACAACGCTGACAGTGGACCGTTGAACAGTGGAAACAGATTCTCTGGAGCGACGAATCAAGGTTTACCCTCTACCGTTTGGATGGAATGGTCTGGGTTTGGCGTCTGCCTGGAGAACGCCTCCTGCCGGAATGTATTGTGCCAACTGTGAAGTTCGGTGGCGGTGGAATTATGCTACGGGATGTTTCTCCTGGTATGGCAGAGGACCCTTGGTCGCAATTCCTGGTAGGCTCAACGCCGAGACCTACTGCACCCTTTTCGATGACCATGCGCTTCCTACGTTGTGGCAGATTTACGGGGTGAACCCATGTTACTTTCAGGATGACAATGCCACCTGTCATGTTGCGAGGTCCACCATGGCTTGGTATAATGACAATGGGGTTAATCGAATGGACTGGCCTGCGCAGAGCCCTGACCTTAACCCTATCTAGCACCTCTGGGAAGAGTGGGAGCATAGACGTAAGGGGTGCCCCCACCGTCCGAAATCGGTGAAGGAACTGACCTGTCTTCTCCAAGCCGAGTGGAAGAAAATACCGCTAGCCGTCGTACAACGCCTGGTTGAGAGTATGCCCCGGAGGGTCGCAGCTGTAATCGCCGCTCGTTGAGGCTCCACCAACTATTGAAGGTGAATAAACTTCGTTTTTCTTTGCTATAACAGGTGTTTAATTACTTGTTGGTAGATAGTGTAGCAAAGTCTGTCGTCACCGTCTCCTCTGCTCTACACCATTTCCACAAGTGCGTCAGTGACATAGCACTTTCACTTCCACTAACTTGGAATATATTTCCTCGGGAACAACATCAGTTGCATGATTAAAAGGAATTGCACTTCCTCGTATGACCATGTTGATAATAAGCAGCAATTTTTTCAAAAGCCGTTCCTAATAAACGAACTGGTGCAGAGCCCTCTTGTGGCGGGGTGATGTTTATAGATCTTTGCCTTTGCGCGTGCGTGCTTCAACCTTTTATTTGATGTCTGAGAATTTCGATGTCTCATGCCTTGTTATCTTAATTTATAATTTATTGAACTTTCCCTGTATATTGTTGAACGAATGTATCGGTAATTATCCTAAGCTTTCTGTGATATTGCGCGACTCGTGTCAAGAATTGTCCACTTCAACTCTTCAAATACGAATGCATGATGAAGTGGTTTCGACAACACCGACAGAAGAATCTGAAGTGAAGTTGTAAGTTTGTATCGAACATTATGTTGTCTGTATAACACGGAGGGTTGTTCTGTGGATTCAATGGGTTTTCGAGGCCCTATCAGAGGCCTGTGTGAAGCAAGGTGGTTTCTTCAATAAAATGCATTGCAATTGGGCATGAAGCTCAGAGAGGTGGCTGCTACTGAAAACAGTTAATGCCAGAAGGTGTTTTACTTTGTCCTTAAGAATCCTGTTGTCCTCCAGTGTTTATGGATCAGGATCGTCCGTAAAATTAGCTGGGTAGCTGTTAGTACCAGACAGGAGAATTCAGGGCATGTATCCAGTGACGACTGATTTTTTAGTACCATTTGTTACCCACGCCTGCAAGACGTTGATATGAAGGGAGGCCGCTTTCTCCAGAAACGCCATGTTTTGGTGGCACAGCGAACAAACTGATTAGAGCGAAGGCTGGCAAAATTTTATCTTAATGGATGAGACTCTCATTTGCCGAAAACAGCATAACGGCAGCACTCGCATATGGCTATGTGCAGACAAAAACGTTTCCATGTCATAAACTTTATGGGCCACACAGAACCCGCTGCTGAGATCCTGTTGCGGGCACCATCACTTACGACAGTTGCTTATCATAATCCAGGCTAATTTGACCACTCAATGCTATGTGGACACTATTCGTCGCCCTGTGGCTCTACAAATGTAACATTCCAGCGTCGATGATGCCGGACCATATACCACATACCTTCATAAAGAGTGTTTAAAAGCCGTTCTCGTTCCACCATGGCTTTCCTTGTCGCTAGATCCATTACTATCAAACCTGGTACGTCATAAAAAACGCCGATTTAAAACAGATCTAACATCAGATCATAATGTGATGTACTTTTAAGGGCAATCTGCCTGGCAGACATGATATCATTAGGAACACTTTTTATTCATTTAGTGCGCGTATTGACACATCTTATTAATGTTACTCGACCCTGCATGCAACCGACACAGCAAATAGGGTACACAATTGCTACTTACATTACTACCTGTTAGCACGTCTCTTTGTACTGTACGCACGATATTTCTTCTCGATAGGACATTTGTTTTGACGAATAACAGCCTTGCTTTTCTTGCATTCAAATTTTAAATGCTGAGCAAGTTCATTTTTGTTCTTTTTCAAATTTTATTTTGTATTTCTGTTAGTAGCACATCAAACTAAGAAATGCGACGAAGATAAGTTTGTCAGTTTTTCCTTTCCCATTCTTGCACTTTCATCTATTCAAAGACACTTCCGGTTTTCTGTGAGAATCGTTTCTGAACGTGATCTTGATATGGGTGAAGCTGAAAGCGGACAATACATCAGCACCTAACAGGAACTCATCATAGGCAACATTGGTGTTAAATCTGCAAATGTTCTACTGAAGCCAATTATAGCTGTCATTCTTTTATTCAGACCAGCAGGGTAAGCTTGATTGGACGTTGTTCATTGAAAGTTACACAGTGCAGTTCGTGTTTCTGCACGCAATAAGATTGTTCACAACGGCAGGTGTTGAACTAGGAGACACACCCATATTTGTGTAGTTTCTCATTCTCTGGACAGATAAATTTTCTGTTATTAATATGAGACAATTTTCTTTCAGATAAAAGACATCGAAAGATATCTGATTTTTCATCATCCTCATTAAAGCATGATCACGTATTTGAAGATCTTTTATTTTTCACACTGTCTATCTTCTCTGTTTTCAACATTTTTTTTAATTGCTGACACTATGTCACTGTATCTTTCCCTAATATTTATGGAAAGTTATGCCTCCCATCAGAATCACTAACTTTAGAATAGAAAATATCACGATATCTAATATGCATCTCTTCTTAGTTCTTTTCTTGATTTAAGATCGTTTCTACGAAATATTGAAGAAATTGGGTTTTTCTGGAGTCATTTAAAGAAATGCGAACATTTTCTACATTAAACCTTTTTGAAAGATATTATAGAATGCTTTTTTTGTCAGTTCTGCGTATATGATATTAGAAACCGCTTTTTTCTAGGTTTAAATGTGCTATTTACTGAGAGTATTCCAACATGTTATTTTCTCATTTTAAGGCTCCTTGGTCAAAATTGTTTATATTTTCTTTTACGTGATCCCTTTAGTATAAAAAAAAATTTTAAGACATGTCTTTACCTCAACTCTATCTATAAAAACATGTTAGTAAAATCATGCAATGCATTGATTATGATACGCTTTCCAATATACCAGAAATCATTACTCAAGTTATGAGGATAATGTCTGTGGAATAAATCTCGCTCCTGTTTCCTAACCTTTGACCCCATGTCGGTGATATTAAACAGAAGTGATTCAGTATACTTCCGGAACAACATACTAAAGTTTTGTCGCAATAGAAGAATTTTTAGTCAAGTTATGAGGATAATGACTGTGGAATAAATATATCTTCTGTGCCTTGAATTTTCACTCCATTTCGATTATATTAAACAGAGATGGTTCAGTATACCCCCTGAACAACATACTAAAGTTTTGTTCCAATAGAAGCATTTTTACGTAAGTTATGACGCATAAGAGCGATGGAATAGATCCCGCTCCTATGTTCTGACCTTTGAACTCATTTCGTCCATTTTCAATAGGGTTCGTCCCCAGGTTGTCCCCTACCACATACTGAAATTTCATCCAAATCGAATCATTTTTACGTGCGTTATCTTGCGGACAGACAGACGGACAAAGCTGGAGCATATACGCTTCTTCAACTTACGGTTGGAAAGCGTAAAAAATAGGAGAATGTTTTCAATTTCACCTTTTAAACAAAGATGTTGAAAATGTTTCGGTTATACTTACCGGTGCTTGAATGGAATTCAAAAGACAGTGAATAAACTCTACCGAATTACCTGTGTTTTCTTTAACAGGAACTTCGTTGCTGCTTACATTCCCCTTTCCTATTTTCTGCTTCACTTTTATGACAAGTAGTACTGAGCGAAGGAGAAGAAGGTACAGATGTTCAGACTAAATTTACCTGCGCCACTGCGTTTGTTTAGTATCAGTAAGAACCAAGTAAAAGATGATTACCTTGACCCGGGTGTCAGAGTATAATGTATGGAATATCCATCACATAGGGAAAGGTGCCTTTTTTCGCTTTCCAATCGTAGATTGAAGAAGCGTATATGCTCCAGCTTTGTCCGTCTATCTGTCCGCGAGATAACTCGCGTATAAATGGTTCGATTTCGATGAAATTTTAGTATGTGGTAGGAGACAACCTGGGGACAAATTCTAATGAAAATGGGCGAAATGGGGTCAGGATATAGGAGAGGGATCCATTCCATCGCCCTTATGCGTCCTAACTTACGTAAAAATGCTTCGATTGGGACAAAACTGTATCATGTTGTTTCGGAGGTATACTGAACCGGTTCTGTTGAATATCATCGAAATGGGGTCAAAGGTCAGGGCACAGCGGCGAGATTTATTCTACGGCCATTATTCTCATAATCTGATTAAAAATGCTTCTATTGCGACAAAACTTTAGTATGTTGTTCCGGATGTATACTGAACCAATTATATTTAATATCATCGAAATTGGGACGACTGATTAGATTAACTTCGCTGTACTCCTTAAATAGCACCGACGATAATTTGCATATTATGCCGTGCTGTGGCGTAAGCGCTCACCGGTCGGTCCCGAAATTAACATCATACTTACGTAAACTCGACCCCATTAACATACTGTATGTAAATTTCATGATCGTCCGCCAATTCCTTCTTGATGTTCTTTTCTCACTTTCCGGCAGTGTAATAATAACATTTGGTTAAGAAAACAACAACACTAGAATATAACATGCAGCCTTCAAATAGCTTCAATTAGACAACGTTTCTTCCACAATTAACATTATAAGTTCCTCCATCTCCCTCACTGCTGCCGCTCAAAACTTATATAAGGTTCAGTTCTCATCGGACACATGTACACGTCATACGTTCCGACCTCAAGGTGTTGCTAATCAGACTCTTGCGAGAGAGGAGATATCACGTTAAGTTTGAAAAACGCTAAGGAGAATGAACTCAAATTTATGTAGAGAAAGAAACTAAAAAGGGAAGTTAAATTAGAGGATAAGTCACAAAAGGTTTGACTACAAATCGGAAAATCTCCATTTAAACTCTACAGAAGCTCAAGAAATATTTACGACGATAGCAACCTTGAAAGGGAATACATGACGTTCGTCTCTTCCATTGCAAAGAGCTGCCCGATGTCCTAAAAGTTTCTACCGTCAACCAGCATTTCTCTTTCTCCCCACATTACTACTACTACTGCACATTTCAAATAACACCATACTATCAAAAGAAACGTAGTGATGAACCACCATGAAGCTTCTTAGAGGAAATAAATACAGCCGTGATAGTCGTCAACTCAGAGGTACCGACGTCTGGCAAAATTTCAGGGTCAGACATAGTTTCAAATCCCAGATTAATAATGGGCGATATTTCTGTCTGCGGCGATGGAGAGAAAAGTGGTGTAGTTTCAGCTAATTCTTTGAATATTTTGCTTCACGATAATTACAATGTAGCAGTTCATTTGCATTAATTGGTATCTGTCCCTTTCCAGGAAAAAGTGGCCCTAAATTAGGGACGCTTAATTAGTTTTAACCTTAGATGTTCATGGAGATCGTTACAGCTACGGGGGAAAGGAAATTTACAGCATTGGTACACAGCGTCTCCTTAAATGTTGGCCAGAGCCTCTCAAACTTTATGAAGACGGTATAGAAAAACTGTGTTTGCTCAAGATGACTGAATTTCCGTGTACGATTCGTTGTTGGGATTCAATTTTTACATAAAAAACAATCGGCTACATTACTTTATTGATCTCATAGAAGGCTTCCTTTAAGCTTAAAAGACACTGGTGTAAGGAAGTGAAAGAAAAAAATCCTGAGATATTATCAAGCAAATATATATAGGATAAAATCCTTTGTACATAATAATTTGCTATTACCAGGAGAAAACCAAATGCGAGCTAAAACTTGTGCTAGGTCTAATCTGAATGTCACTATTCAAAATTTACTATATATAAGACATTTGTCTTGAATTCATTGAACAGGCCGTAAAAATTGCGTACACAATCTACATAAATATTTATTTCAGTTTAAGACAAACTAGAATAAACTGTCCATGAAGTTCAAATAAAAGAACTATTACCGAAAATAATCATACAGGTAAAAGTAATGAGGATTTTTAATTTGTGCTTTAATCTTTTAAAAAAAAATTAAGCAAACTTTTCAGTTTTGGTCCTTTGGAAATGCGTTTCGCCAAAGATAAAGTCCAAAATGTTATGGAATTCTTTCTACCCTTGTCGCAAATGTCGCTTCTTTTTTGATGATTTGAAGATTTGGTCATCTGTTTTATTAAACGGTGTTTGGTGGGGGGGGACCACAATGAGCAACTTGATGGGATATAAGCCGTCGCCCGTGCCTGATTTAGAACCACTGGTTCCAAGGAAGGGAGACAGCCAGTACCGTAAGACCAACACAACATCCATTCATCACCGCGATTAGAAGCCGGACTCATCTCGAGCGATCATGCGTCAGTGCTTAGGCTACTGCGTTACTGGGGTAACGTTAAACACTTCTACGAAATTTATAAACTTTATCACTCGTTCAAAGCGAAGTTTCTGTGGTAAGTGACTTTATAAACAGAACATACTTATTACAGATCTGATGTAATTCAGTTCTCTTAACTTTGATCTTCGGTAGCCATTTCTGACTGTTCGGATATCAAGTCATTTATGGGATGTAAGAAAATACAGAAAGAGTTACTGGTAACAATTTCTATACTTATGTTGCTTTCATTTCGCATAATTTTTACGTGCAATGATCAGCTTTTAATGATATAATGCACATTGTGCTATTTTACACTATTAAAACCTAATTGTTTACAAAGATTTTATAAAGACTATACTTATAAATTACTATCGAAGTGAATACCTAATTTAATTTTGTTAGACATCTAGAATATACCATCGAAGTTTATGAATGAGTTAATGTTCTAAATGATGATGATTTCCCAGCTACGAAATTTTCATATAATTCAAGTAAGTTACCATCTCAAAAGCAATGGTATTATGTCGGCGATACATATTGCATTCATAATTATAGATCTTTAGAGACGAGACTAATGCATGATTCCTGACTAGGTTGCGCATGAAATAGCCACTCACGTGTCCCTGAAGAGACATTTGCTAGAAGGTCTTTGCTACCATGACCTTTACACTAAAGTGACTGTTGTTCGTAGCAACAAAGCGACCAGTATTAGAGATTTATTGGCAATCATCTAAACCTATATAATCTGAAGTTATGGCAATCCAAAGCAATCTATTAATTCCCGTCTGTTGTCAAACGTTTCACTGCAATATTTCGGGTTCGATTTCTCAAATCAAACCCACTTTCCCAAATGAGCACTACTGTTCATCGTCCATACAGAACTGTCTTTCGATATGGCTTTCTATGAGCTGACGATCAATAAAATTTCGGTGACTCCATTAAAATATGAGTAACATGAATATTCTTTCAATTTTCTAAACACGTTAGGTGGTGGTCAGAAGCGCGGGGTTTGGGCTGATCAGTCAAGTTTCGCCGTTTTGTTTGTCTTACGCTTCTGGTTCTCCTACTGCCCTGGAACTAATGGCCCTGAATTAGAGTGTCTTGACTCATTACAGATTTAGACCAGTTCCCCTAAATTAATGACAGCCGCACATGATTACTTTTAGCATTACCCTTAAACGAAACGAATCCTTTTTCTTATTTACTCTATTAAAAGAGCTAAAAGGCTCAAACATGATGGGACAGCCTAGACTAGTGGCAACGCCACACGCTCAGAATTAGATGGTAGGGAGGCATATGTTTTGAAGTGTTTGGCGGAAATTTTGGCAAAACAATTTCGTTCATGTGCATTTTACTTGACACTGATAATGATTTTCTAGTTAAAGAAATGTTTTCAAGTGAATACTGTAGTATTTTTTCAATGTACATATATAGTGTGGAAACGATGAATACAAATCTCTTAAGCAAGTTATCATTTCTTCCAAATTTTAGCTTACTTAAATCGTTTTTTATTCTTTTTGCTTTCATAAGTTTGTTTATGAATTTTAGTTTGTAACCTGACATGGAATCTATTTATCTATCCATTCTATTATATTCTATCTATCTAAAATGTGGGCTCAAAGAAAAGTTAGGTGGAATGAAGCCCACCCGTATCGTTACGTTTTGCCCAGTCTACTGGGCTTTTCTTAAATTGTCCACGATTATAACAATAGTAGAAATTACGTCTTTCAAGCTTCATTCAAACTGTTGTGAGTTAGGAAGAACTTTGCTTTCATTTAAATATGCAAATTGAGTTTCACTCGATGCTGGTGTAACGAGCAGAAAGGCGTGATCTGTAGTCTAAAGAGGTGTACCTAACATATTGGTAGTCCAGCTGAGAGTAAAGTTACGGACATGATGGGCAATATCAAGCATTGACGGGAGTGTACGAAAAGCCAAGTTGTGGGCGCACGAAGGATTGATGTTTTCATTTTCGAAATGGCGACAGTTCTGCGTTATTGGAGGAGCTCAATGAATGTACCATGAGTTGTGCCAGGTTGGTGAAATAACAGACCGGCTTAATAACTCTAAAATGCAATGAAAAATGGACTCCAGAAATGAACAACGGCTGCGTCGCCTTGCACAAGGCAATCGGTGCAGTGCAGTTTCGCAGTTGTTTGCCCAGTACGTCATGGGTAAACCAGAAACAATATCCTGAGCAATTGTGCATCACACATTGCCATGGATATGCTACAAGAACAGACGCACTATATGTCATCCTCTCTTTAAAACTATCCCCAGTAGAGGACTTTAGCGTTGCCTAAAGCTTGCGGATTGGGCGATGAAAGATTGGAAGCAGGTGTGCTTGTGCGATGAGTCACAATAAGTTCTTCATTCTGCCGATGATTGAATCCGTATGTCCCGAAAGCAAAATGGTACTATGGATCCTTCACGAATGTCATCGACTATATAGGCTGGTGGGTGTGGTTGTGTGAAGTATGTTGCATATTTTTCTGGCATGGACTTGGTGTGTCTAGACCAGGGGTGGCCACACTTTCTCACCTTAGAGTGTCGTACTTTCCCCAAAAGGGGGATGAATTATTTCAGTACAGTGACGCTCCATATCATGAGGCCCACCTTGCACCAGAATGGTTTCAACGAACAGAGTATTGATATGAGACATTCCTATTGGTCAACAAAACGTACCTGATCTCAATCCATGGAACGCCGTTTGTAAGATTGTGGAACCCCATGGGGAGAGAGTTGGGCACAACACTCTAAAAGGCAGCGAAACGTGGACTCCATACATAACTGTAAACCGCAAGACAAATAGTTTGGTTACCGATCCCCACACAACTGAAAGTCTTATGACACGCCGAGTGGTTGACGTGTTCCGGGAGAGAGGAGTGCCCACGAAGTACTACTATGTTGGTTGCCGTAATTCACTGAGCTCTCGGTGCATATTCTTAAGCATAAGTAAAAATAGCGAAGCAAATATTAGAAATATATAAATATATGCAGTAAAAACGATATACAGCAAGAGGAAACACTGTGTTATCCAAGAAGCTTCTTTCCAGTGGGTGGAAGAATTATTACTAGAAAAAAACTGGGAATTGATAAAATTAAAGCAGTTTAGCAATAACGCATAGAAGCGCGTTCAGAGGAAGAAAAAATGTTTGTTTATAATAAAAAAATTAAGAAAACATTTATTTATTTGGTTTTCAATTATAGATACACATGAATTTATATCAACAATATTTTACAGGAAATACAAGAGTTACAGATGTCTGGATTTTTTTCCTTTTGGGATGGGGGGGGGGGGGTTGTACTGTAGAACTGCTCTTGGAATATAATAAAAGATACTCAACAAAGATATCTTAAACCGAATCTACAAACCAACACGATTTTAAATGAACATACCATAAAAAAACGGCAGGAAACATGTTGGAGTAATGCACCCCATGAATTAGCGCATTGCAAATTCCAAGGGAAAATGGTGGAACAGTAGAAGAATGGTTCATGGAGAATGTGATAAGTATTGGCCGATTTAAAGAAACGAAGGGGGATTGGAGATCGCATTAAGCTGAGGGTAGAGAACAGAGAAAATTGTGCTCACATTGTTGCGCCGGTGCGTGTGTTAAATTCTTCTTGGGAAGAAGAACATGAAAAGCGTTGCAATTTCTGAGAAAATGCAATCAATAAAGGAATTCCCAAGTTTTAATTCAGCTAGACTGAATAAGCTGACAAAGCGTTCAATCAACTGGACTCAACATGGGCGATCCTCGATTTTTCTGGCCAACAGAAAATTGGATGATGTGGAAAAAGTGCTGACAGACATTAAATATAATACCCATGCTAGGATCCCGAGGATGTGTAAAGACACGTCACTGATCGCACTGAGAAAAGAAAAACTTCAGTCACACTCCCAGAATAATATTGGCTCTACCTGACCTTTTCTTCACAACTTCAAATATTTTACAAATAATTTGATTGTATTGCCCCAAATGTAAAAAGCTGCGCTTGAATGTTAGGTGAAGTTGTAATTTATGCAGTGACTGAAATTATTTACAGTAAAAATATTATATTTAAGAGCAAATTTCGTAATAACATCATATATTTTGCTTCCAAATAAAAACAACTCTATTTATTTCAGCAACTGAAAATCGTCTAAGTGATGCTTTGATGCTCTTGCCTGAAAAGGAATTATGCGGCACAAAACTTCCCTCCATTTCGCGTTATTCTTTTGCTTTATTATTATCACAAAATAAAATTGCCCTCGGGATTCCTAAGGTTAATACCACTTGGGAAATAGAATCACCCATCTCTCTTGCGCCGGCATTGCGTGCATAATCAACGTCACCCAGATCACCACATTTACCCATGTTCGTCGATTGCGATATACTCTTGAAAAGACCTGCTGCTGTCCGTCTATTTATCGCCTGCGCTCTGGTTGGGTCTGTTGCACTTTGCTCGGGGGATGCCCATGTCGAATACCCATCGCCCCTAGTGTAGAAGTTGACGTATTTTAGCAATGAAAGGCCAGCAGAAAGATAACTGTATCATTTTATTTCTTTATTATTTTACGTTTACTGTGCATTTTATCTCTTAGTCTACAGTTAAGCAAATATTCCTCTTGCTAAAATAGTAATAATATGTCTGTGTGATATTCTATAGCTCACCTAATATGAAAACCCATAACAGTAATTCAGGTAATAGGTTTTCTAGAATTTAACTACTTTTTGGAAAAAAACTAACTACTAACTTCTTTTTGGGGGAAAAAACTATGTAAACTAGAGTAACGCTTATTTAAAAAGAAACAAAGCAGATGAACAACTTAAACTTGAATTTCGGAATTAATTATGAGGCAAATACAGTTTTTCTTCTGTTATTGCTTTTTCTCTTTGTTCACCGCGTACATCTACTAGGGTGGCAAACTCCAATCTTAATTCTCCTGCTTGAACGAATTGGAAATTTGGTGCGACGTTTATGTACTCAAACCAATGTAAAAGCAGATATTAATATTTCTTGTAATGTATTGAACCTTTAAAAAAATAAAATAAAGGAACCCGTTAATTTTGCAGAAAAAAATCGAGCTGTTCGATATGAAATTCCAGATTTAAATGAATTATCGGCGGCGTATAAAACCTTTTGTGCAAATGTTTTTTTATTTGTTAGTGCATCATGCTCTTTTGGCCAAGGTTAACCAATTTCCCGTGTCGTAATATCTGATCTTCATGTCTGTACTTCCGTGCGACTGACAGTTTAATATGATGTTCGTCATCTCAACCCAGTAAGAAAAGCTCCCTTTGATATTTCAGTTAATATATTCCGAAGTTTATTTCTTTTATATTATTTTTTTTTCAAAAAAAAAAAAAGTGGGATAAAAAGGAGGACATACCCATTTATCTTACTAGATGAAAGCTAGCTGAATGATGTGAAATTCAATCTTGAAATGAATTACGGAGGACAACACTTTTTTTTTCAGTCTTTTATATTTGCTCAGTGTTTCTTCTTGGTCTACAGTGGGCATTTGTCCGTGTGGCAATCCATAATCTTTATTCTCCTGCTCGAACGGGAATGTCACTTCAGTATGATATCCCTCACCTCAACTGGAAGCAGGGGGATCCAGAACTGTTGAGGCCGTCACCTTAATCTCCTTACACGGATCTGAGACTACGGAATGTTCCCGCCACACCAATTACCCTGACGCACTGGCAGATTGATCGCTTCAGAAAGGTGAGGGATAGATTGATGAAAAACAAAAACGTGGTTAGGGGCGGGGCCTCATGGTCGGGATGTGAAGGTATTTCTGAATGTCCGTTATCCATCCAGAGCAGAAGATTTCGGATCACTTGCATGATCAGTGATGTCCGGGGAGAGGTAGAAATGCGTGTAATTGACGTGTGACAAATGGCCGTGAAGCACGTCACCTGTGTTGCCGGTGAAAGTCACAGATCGGTAGAATATTTCAGAAAAAACCTACATCATGTTACTTTTTTAGTCATGCATGCCTTGATGCTTTTTTTTAATAAAGAAAACGATTCTTGGCAGCTTTAACAGTTTAAAACATTTTTCATTGAAGATACTGACTGCTCAAATTTAACAATGATTATTTCGAGAGCTGACAACCAGTAGTGGTTATGACTAAAATTTCAGGTTGGAGAAAGCTAGTTCTGGTTGGGAACAGTAATTTGGGAAATGGAGATACATATTCTATAATGATCTTGAACAGCTGCTTCCAATAAAATATGAACATAAACACCTCGGGCAGACGTAGCACAATGGATAACAAAATGTTTGGTGCACTCAACCCGTATTTCTCAAAACCGGACATAACCACTTTTTATTATCAACTCCCGATTTATTTTTTGTTCATATAATCTAACTATCTGCATATCCAGATAAATAGATATGATACACATGAGTGTGATAGATAGTCGTATATCTGTCTAGAAGAAAGGCGTAGGTATGTGTGAGTGATGGTTACAAGTCTAACTTTCAATTTAATCTATCAGTCCAGATTACCAGATATGATAGAATGTAAAACAAAGCCATCAAATTTATAGCACATTATTTTTCATGAATTCTGAAACTTTGTATAATAAAAATCACGATATGCAAAAAGCGAGTATTGAAGAGTAAGTAGGTCTAATTTAATGTTATTTCAAATACGTCAATGTTCTTTCAGATCGTGAATACTCGATTTGAATATAAGCGTTCCTTCAACATCTATGAGCGTTCCTTCAGTATTCACTATACTTTCAGATCGTAAATACTTAAGGAACGCCTATAGCGGAAATCCGCTTGGTTTCGTGGTGTAATATGCATAAACACTCGCCAAATCTTCACACACCAGTGGGAGGCTTTCTCAAGGCAATGTAGAGATAAAATGCCTACATGCAGACGTAAAATGAATTTATGTCCAATGTATATAATGTGCATTTATGTCCACTGTACATAAAGTGCATTTATGTCCAATGTACATAAATTGCATTTTATGTCTACATTGCCTTCAGAAAGCCTCCCAGTGGAGTGTGAAAGTTTGACGAATGTTTTTGCATATCACAACCCGAAAATAAACAGATTTATTATGCTTATAAGAATTATTTGAGTATTGGTCTAATTTGAAAACAATTGAATTAAACTTTTTTCGTTTAATAAAAGAAGTTTCTTCTGGTTATGTGCTTATGAAGTATGCAGATATTATGCTGGATACAATGTTCAGGAAAATGTATCGACTTCGAAAAACGTTTCATTGGTGATCACACACCGTAAAAAATTTTGCGAAATTCAGGAGATATTTTCTTTGACACTTTTCGTGAATTTACGAAATATACCATTTTCCTGAAATGACGGGATAAATGTATTTCACAGTTTTTTCGTTCACGAAGAAAATTCTGAATTTTCAGAAAACATTCCGCAATTCCTTTCGTATATTAACGGTTCATAGCAGTTTTAAGATGCATTAATGGAAAATTTTGAATTTTCAGAAATCTTTCAGCAAGTGTATTAACGAGAAACAAAAATGCTATTCTCACTTTTTCCCTATCCATATGACGCAAATTTTCCGGTAATAGGAGTGATTTGCGGGAATAGTTGAGGTTTGATTAACTATTCAATTTCAATAGTCTGTCCGAGGACTTGATTTTGAAGTTATGTAAGACGCCCCTGTGGTGCAGTAGTCGAAGCGTCCGTGAAGGGGTCCGGGTTCGAATCCCGGTGTAGCATGGATGTTGTGTTTGTCTTACGGCACTGGCTCACTCCCTGCCTTTAAATTAGGGACGGGCGACTGCTTATAGCCCATTAATTTGCTCACGGTGGTCGCTAAACCTTCAATCAAAGAAAAAAAAGCTTCTGTAGAGAGATAGGATATTGTGGATAGCATTTCTCATTATGCTTAAGTTACTGCGTCGAAGAAGGTTTCTTCTCCTCTCGCTCTACGAGGTACACCAACTATTGCACACTGTGTTGCCGTAAGAAGCAGGGTTCTCAAATTTTTCTACAGGTGGCTGTATGATGTCTATGTATCCTCCTGTGGAGCACTTAAGACTAATTCTAGTATAGTTATCAGAAGCAAATTGCATATTTAGAGATTTTGTAAGACAATACTCTGAAGCAGGACATTTCGCCTTTTTTTAAAGATAATTGAAAATCATTGTCAATTTAAAAAGATCTCAAGTTCCAAAATATTCAGTTACTTCGAAAAATCACGATGAAAAAAAAAACGCAGTTTTTGATAAGTCGTCTTATAGAAAAAATAAATTTATATTAAACTTATTCAGAAACAATAACACTGGACATCCCACAATTTGCCTCTGAAATGAAAATAGCGAATACTTACTAATTTCAAGGTGCTGAACACGAAAATGACATTAAAATCTGTCCATTAGATCTTGTTTAGGAGAGACTCAATCTGCTAGCGTCATATTAGCCCATCATGCACACCACCCACAGGAGCTATTGTATCATTGCTTGATGCAATACAGTTAGGTCATGACATCACTGATCTCAGATGATGCAATTGTTGCTATAAACTGAAGTTTCGTAAGGTGAACAAGTGTTTGTGCGACTTTTTGGACTGCACTCTTATTTCCCCGGTGACATATACACAAATGATTTCCGTAGTGTAAATCCAGCAGTAGTGATGCCTCGTAACAGTGTTAGTAGTTCAAATAACTTTTGTCATATTTGCAGGGGAAGTGACGTTTGCAAAACAAAAAAACAAAAAAACTCCGATAGTAGAAAAGGCATATAAGCTTTATATCGGATACACGATCTGGGACCTGGGAAAGGCATGGGCCCCACACATATGCTGCGGTAAGTGTGTTAAGAATATTCCGAAGTGGCTAAAAGGCGGTAAAGAGTCGATGCCGTTTGCTGTTCCTATGGTTTTGAGGGAGCAAAGGAATCATGCTAATGACTGCTATTTCTGCATGGTACCACCTGCTTCGGGAGACATCACGAAGAAAAAGAAGTGGACAATAGCGTACCCGAATATACCATCTGCTATGAGACCAGTTCATCACGGCGAAGGATTTCCTTTTCCCGAACCTCCGAAAGAACCATCGATTCAGAGGATGATGAGGACGGAGACGAACTGATGTCCGGTTCTCTAGAGCCTTCGGCGTCTAATGATGATCCATATGTCGGCTACGGCGCGTCATCTGCGCCACACATTCTCACAGAAGAAGAACTGAAACATCTTATTCTGGCCAAGATCAAAGCAGAGTTACTGGGATAAATACATCTACAATTGAATCTTCTCAGGGAAAATGTGCGAGAGATTTCGTTTAGCGCTCGTCATAAGCAGTTGGCGCCTTACTTCCAAAAGGAAGATGAACTTATGATTTACTGTCATGTAGATTGTCTAATGAATGCTCTTCGAATCAAACATGACACGCACGTACGACAACTATTCATTGACTAGTCGAAATTGTGTCTGAAGGCTGTGTTGCGGCATAATGGAAACCAGATTTCATTTGTTCCAGTCGGACACGTTGTCTACGTGAAAGAAACCTAGGAAAACCTAAACCAACTGTTGGACTGTCTTCAATAAGCAAGTACGGCTGGCATCTCTGTATGGACTTATGTATGACTTCGGCTGGCATCTCTGTATGGACTTCTGCATGACTTCGGCCGGCATCTCTGTATGGACTTCTGTATGACTTCGGCCGGCATCTCTGTATGGACTTCTGTATAACTTTGGCCGGCATCTCTGTATGGACTTTTGTATGACTTTGGCCGGCATTTCTGTATGGACTGTGTTGATGGGTCTGCATTTGGGATATACGAAGTACCGCTGGTTTTTGTGTGAATGGGACAGCTGAGCAAATAATATGCCTTACGTGAAGAGAGCTTGGCCTGGAGGAAATCTCTGAAAATCGGAGAGAAGAATGTGCAACACCCAGCACTAGAAGAAACGAACAGAATGCTACTACCGCCACTACACATGCAACTCGGTCTGTTAAAAAAACTTTGTAAATGCATCTACCGGACCGGAACAGCTTTCATGTATCTGGCTGAAAAATTCCCTCAACTTAGCGAAGCGAAAATTTGAGAGTTTGTGTAAGACCTCAGATTTGAGAGCTTTTCACTGACGTGATGTTAACCTGTTACATTGTGATGAGAAAGAAACGTGGGACGCGTTTCGGCTGGAGTCACCGAACTTCCTCCGAAATGTCAGGGCAGAAAACTACAAGGAATTGGTTGAGGACATATTTCTGTATCACAAACTCAGCTGTATATGTCCTCAAAGATACACTTGTTCCATTACCACTTGGATTTCTTCCCTGACAACTGCGGTATGGTCAGTGATGAGCACGGTTAACGTATCATCTGAAAATTGCCAAAACGGAGGAGGGATTCCAGGAAAAGTGGTCCACAGTCACTATTGGCTGACTACTCTTGGACGCTCGCTTGAAATGATCCCAGGAAGCTGTACAACAGATAGACAAACCGACGTTGGACGTAGAAGCGGACATTTACCGGTATATGTGGTAAGTACCTATAAGAAACTATTCGGGATCTCTCACAAACCGTTGACAATTTTTCATTTTCTTTGTCATATTCGCGTTCAGCACCTCAAAATCGATAAGAAATTGCTGTAGATGATAATCTGATTCTTGGTATAAATGTGACAAGGATGATTGGATGATAAGATAAGGATTCTTTGTAAAAAAAAAAAGTTGGATAATATTCGAAAACTTGAAAATTTTCATCGTCCTGCGGCGGGACGATGAAATTATCCGACTTGCCATCCTTGTCACATTTACACTAAAAATCGGATTTTCATCTTCAAAATTTGTATTATATGGTGTAATCTCGTATTTCTTTCATGAAGAAATTATTAATTTAATCTGATTAATTAATCATGACTAATTTAATCTTCGCAAGTGCGTATAAGAAACTCTTGCGGATTTCTCCGTAGCCAATTTTGCATTTTCATTGTCACGTTCGAGTTCGGCCCCTCGAAATTCATAAGAAATGATGAATTTAATTTTGAAGGCAAAACTGTTCTAAAAAATTGTTGTTCAGTGTAATATGCCTCTACAAAAAATAAATGACGAATTACCTCACATCAATAGCGAAAGGGATTTCATCATCGAGCAATTCCAGTCATCTTCATTCCTACCTTTTACTTTAACCACACGTTGATTGTCTTTCTGATTCATTCGGTATCGCGCTTCTCTGCTCTTGAAGATGCACCCGGTTTGAACCCCAGCAGGGGAAACTGGAAATAATTCCTAGGCCAGGAAAGAATCTGTGGTGTAAAAGAGCTGAAAAAGTCAAAATCGAAAAGTTTGCAAAATTTCTTTGTAAAAACCGAAAAATTCGGAACTGACTTTTCTGAATTAAACGGAATTAGTGACAATGGAAAATGTGAAAATACTGAAGTTAGAAGAAACGGAAACTTTTCAAAATGGGAATTTCGTTAAAAGATGGATTCTCACCAGCAACTTTGCTGCACGTTATTTTTAGGTATTTCCGGTGAATTCACACAGCTTGTTTTTAGAATTAGAACAATTCTTCCCACAAAAAGTACGTGACTTATAGTATGTATTTTGTCCGTCAGTGGACACCATATTTCTGCAACTATTATTAGTCCCATATGAGAAATTCTTTTTCCGTTGGAAAAGCTTGAAATGTGAGAACGATGACTCTTGTATTCCGGTTTTTCTTGTGATGCATAACTTCGCCGCTAGTACATTCAGGTGCTAACAAATTTAAAATACATTTTATTCCATATATTTGCCTCTAAATCACCGATTGAAGAAATTTCTTCATTTCGATGCCATTTAATACGAAGACTACTTTAGGAACATTTTCTTTTTTAAGTAGTGCATACATTTCCCGCTAAGGGCGTAAAATTAAGTTGCGATATCTCTGCTTATTGAAAATCCTCTAAATAGTGAATAAATAAAGATATCGCTGTTTACAAGATTTAGCAACACACAGCAACCGAAATATTGTTATTCAGTTACCGCCGGGAAATTGAATCCCGGATCTCTCGATATCTAGCCGAGCACGTTAGCCTTAAACCACGGTGGCCAACAATCCACGGCGCTATGTGTGTTTATCTGTCAGCTTCTGACATCATAAATCCGCAAGATGGGCTCAGATACTGAGACGTCTCCATCTGGTGGGCATTAACGGCCCTGGCTATATATTAATTATAGCAGTTAAATCCAAAGGGAAATTCCTCTAAATACGTGGCGTCAGTGAATAAATAAAAATATCGCTCTTTCAACGTTTTAGCAACACACAGCAACCGAAAAATTGTTAATTGTTGCAACACACAGCAATCGAAAAATTGTTCAATTCCCCGGCGGTGACCGAATAACAATTTTTTGGTTGCTGTGTTTTGCTAAAACATGGAAAGAGCAAAGTCTTTATTTATTAATCTCTGCTTCTAATTGTCCGATTTAAAAAAATGTTTTACCAGCGCATACCATTTACTTTATGGAACACCTTAGGATTTTACTAGGGGAGTTTTTTGTGTGTGTGTATTTCAAAGTGCTGTTTGCAGCTGCACCTCCACTATTAAAAACCCTGTTGAGAAATCTCATTTTTACTCTATGCCATTCACTACATTAAAGATGGGGAACATTACCCCCTTTTATAAATGCACATCTTTCCCACTTGGTAGCGTAATTGTTAAAACCGTTTTCTCGCTGTCTCTGCTTTCGGGAGACATATTTGAAAATTTCTCTTTCCTTAATATAGCTTTTGCCATGAATAATACTTTACGCATATTTTCAACTTTCGCAAAATTGTTCCGCTAGGATGGGTAGGCTTACGTCATGTTTCCTTCCGTATTTCTTCTTTCAGCTGTTCTATTTAAAAATCTTTTTGTCTCAAATATCGTCCTTCTACTGTAAGAAACTGTTTGTGCACAATTTGTTAACCCTTTCGCGACCACAGCGCCCAACATGCAAACAACCACAAGCGCTCGAGTCGCCCGGATAGCATGAGTGGTATTTCCTTCCCCTCATGTTCTTTGGATTTACACAGAGTCCGAGGGATTTGCAGAATCACCCTCAGTCGTCGTTATTGTCGCTAAACAAAGAGTGAACCAGGATTGGGTTTGTGACTGGGCAATATCATTTCGTATTCTGACATCGCTCAGTTGAAATCTTGCTTTAGTGATACTGGCTTTGTTTGCCTGTGATATTTTGCATTGTCCCCAACTCGGAGTTTAAGGGGAGAAATTTATCGTTAAAATTATTTCATTTTGCTCAATCTAAATAAACAGATCGAGGTCATATTTTTTACAAGAAAACACAAAAAGGGTAAAGTAAGCAAATTTTCCAGTTGCTACTACCTACTCCTATCTGCCTAAAGCTCTCAGTAGAAGAATGCTATGATAGCTCCAAGTCAGTGTATGTCAAGCCTAGAGATTGGAAGTTTTGAGCAGTGACCGAGCACTTATCCTTCTTTTGTTAACGAATTAGGGAGGGGAATGAAATTCGGAAACTAGCAGATGTTTTCGGGCGTTATGGCATTCTGAGAGGCAAAACATTTTAAGATTATGGTTTTTAAAGGGTTAATTCCTTTTAGCCGCTGGTGCCAGTAAGTAGTTGTTTGTTTTTCTGGATATTTTATGGGGGTTTTTTTATTGGAATTTTAACGACCATCGTGAGCAACTCAATGGGCTATAAGCAGTCGCCCGTCCCTAATTTAGGGTCACTGGTTCCAGAGAAGGGAGACAGCCAGTGCCGTAAGACAAACACAACATCCATGCCTCACCGGGATTCAAACCCGGACCCCTTTCGAACGAATGATCAAAGGCCATCGCTTAGACCACTGCGCCACTGGGGGCGGCTTTATGAGTTTTAGAAATCCGACTAATTTTGTTTTCAAACCACATTGACCATGAATAACTTTGATGAATTCTGCTCGCGTCGGAACGGATTCAAAAGACGTGCTCATTACAACTAAAAGTTCGGTGTCATCTTTCTATTTTACAATGCAAGGAACTAAACAAAGAATGCTAATCAATATGTCTTTTTATACACTGAAGAGCAATTGAATTAGATACAGCTGGCGTTATGCAAATGTGGCGCTGTGGGCGGCCCTGCAAAAGGAAACGACATAACGTATGCAGCGATCCGACAATATAAGGAGTGATGCGACGTGAATCAGTAAGAGTCGGACGCAGTATGGGTAAGACGAAGGATCTAAGCGCATTTGATTGTGGGAAAATTGTCGAAGCCCGACGAATGGGTCACTCCATCTTGGAAGTCGTGCAAGCACTGGTATTTTCACACGCCACTGTGTCACAGGGGCACCGTGAGCACATCGAATCCGGTAAAACCATCCCTTCAAGGGCCAACTGCTATGGACAACAGCGTGTGGATGAGCGGGGTCATCGTCAGCTAGCTCGCATTGTAACAGCGGATAGACGGGCCACAGTGCAAGAAATCACTCGGCAATTTAACGCTGGTGCGCAAAAACGTGTAAGCAGCCACACCATTCAGAACCATCTCCTCGCTATGGGGTACAGAAGCCATCGTCCTACGAGGGTACCGCTGCTGACCGCACATCACAGGGTGCAAAGATTAGCATGGGCGCGGAAACATCGCTACTGGACCCTAGACATGTGGAAATATGTTGCCTGGACTGACGAGTCGAGATTCACGTTGGTACATGCGGATGGAAGGATATGAGTACCGCGCAAACCACATGAAGCGATGGATCCTTCTTGCCAGCAGGCTACTCTTCAAGCTGGTGGGGGTGGCATTCTCGTCTGGGGACTGTTTACGTGGACTGAAATGGGACTCCTGGTACGTGTGACATCGTCTCTCACAGGTCAACGTTACCGGGATATCCTGGACGACCATTTGCTTCCGTTTGTGCGTTTTCAACATTCCACTGGGGACCTCATGCTGCAACAAGACAATGCACCGTTCCATCGCTCCCGAATTGTATTCGAATGGTTGGATGAACACTCCACCGGTGTGACCTCGCTTCCTTAGCCAGCTAGGTCACCTGACCTCAATCCCATCGAACACATCTGGGATGCCATCGAGAGAGATGTTCGAGGCTCTGACACTCCTCCATCAAATCTTTGTGAACTGTGGGAGCTTGTTCAGGCGGGTCGTGGATCCGTATGGCTTCCCAACGCTTCCGGTGTCTTGTCGAGTCCATGCCGAGACGAATCGCCGCCGTCATCAGGGCGAAAGGTGGTGCTACATGTTACTAGACAGGTATCTCTAATTCAATTGCTCTTCAGTGTATATCCACAAAACTGTTAATACGACCGCGCATCCTAAAAATTGTTATCCGGACTCCGCTGATCTCTCCATAACTAGCCGATGCGTTCGCTTTACGCTACGATGGCCAACAGTACGCGGTGCTATGTGTGTTTATCTGTCAGCATCTAATTTCAGAAATCCGTAGAAATGGGCTCAGCAAATGAGACATCTCAATCTTGTGGGATTTAGCTGCACAAGCAATTTTTCGGTTGCTGTGTGTTAATTAAAGAAAACGTGGAATGAGCGATGACTTTGTCTATTCACACTGTCTCCACGTATTTGGAAGATTTTCACTTTCACTACCAGTTAACACGATATCATCGCTATGTTAATTTTTTGAATAAAATGAACGGAATGTGTGCAGCTGAGCTGAAATGTCGAAGAGAAGGAATTTTAAGAATTCGTGTTTTGTGATGGTTATAATTATGTTGAAGTAGCGTAATCAGTTTTCATGTTGTAATAGAATTCAGAGATTACATGTTCTTTGTCATGTAGACCTAACACACTGAAATTCATACGTAAAGGGAAAATAAACCATCACGATACGGATTAGCGTTTTTTGGACATGCAAAAATATGTCTAATGCGTAAGGCTCTGCAAGGCTTATCAGCTCTTCTAGATCACATATTCTCAAAAACTTGTGAATTATTTAAAAAAGTTTCACAAATTCTCATTTTTCATGCGTAGTTCAAAAGCTTTTGTAAATTATTAAAATAACTCAAGAACCATTTTTATACTTTTTGTATGTTATTTAAAAATTTTCTAGGAATGTCTTCATAAATATTTTCATGAATAATTTTCCTCTGAGAATGTGCTTTTCCAAATATAACGTCTTCATGCATTTCAAATGTGCCTTTACTATATTTTTTTTATCTTCCCAACATTTTTCTTAGAAAAAAAAAAAAAAAAAGAAAACGAAGATATAAAGCAGCGGGAGTGCTTTTCTCACCAAGAATGTTTACATGCGTTTCGAAAAACAAAACAAAAATCTCTGGAAAAATCGAGGTCTTTTAAAACAAATTTACCTTTTAAAGGAAGTGGTGATATTAAAAGCATCAGCGAGCATTACTGATGTTACATGCATTACGCAAGTTGGTGCTTTAAAAGACGAATTTGCTAGATCAAAATTTTGCGACCAACAAATGACATAAGAAGTATTATACATTGCGCGGACAAATATATGTAATTTTTCTGGATGACATTTATCTCTTAAAATAAGTTATGGGTAGCAAAAAATCAAATGTTAATGTTACTTGCATTAACTTGTTCATTTTATAGATTATACGGATAAATTTATAATTGATTGTGTAGATATCATGTATTGTGCAGACATATATGTAATTCCTTTTTCATTCATTTATGCTTTTTCAGTACCATCAAAGTAGTGCCTTTGCAAAACAAATTTAAAACTTACGTACTCTCCACTCTTTGAAACTGAGGTGAAGGAATTTCTCTGAATTCTTTATCTGTGGATTACCTTTTGCAAAATCACGTGTTTTACAAAAATATTTAACTGTTATAATACAATGAAACCTCCACTAACGGACATCTCCGAACAACGGTAACCTCCGAGCAATGACAAGTTTTGATTGGTGCAGGACAGCTGCCGTAGGATTAACGTTAACGATAACCTCCAGAGAGAGAAACCTCGTAACAGCGGCCAACGGACATCACAGTCAGTCCCGAAAGAGATGATACTGATACCTTGTCTTTTAGAATTTTACGCATTCCCTTCGGTACTACTGAAAAAGGGATATGTTAGGAATAAAGAATGTAACTAACCGTTATGAATGCTACTGTGCCTCAAGCCCGATGGGTTGGACTACGGAGATTACAACAGTCATAAGTGAAAAGAAAGGAGTTAAAGTTTAGTTCTATGTGAAATCCGGATCGTGTCTATGTTACAGTCCCAACGTGGGGAAGGCGCGTAATATATTTTCTATTGGCGGCGGTATGTCTTTGATTGGTCCCTGTGGGTTCTGGTCCTATTTTTCTACGCGCGGGTAGCTAACTGTGCAGTTCCAGTTCACTGTCCAGCATTTTTTTTATTTTCTTTAGCGTACCCTAAACTTAACCACGTAACTTGATATTTGTAAAGGCAAGTTTGATAAAACGGGTCAGATACCACTTCCATAAAATCCTATATACCACGATTTTATTTTAAATTGCTATACTGAATTTCATTCAGCATTCTACCTTAGAAGATAGCTCTGAAACCGTTTTTATTTGTGTAAGCTTTGCACATTTATTCTCCTTTTGTGCAAAGCAACGGATGAGCAATATCAACCCAGGCCTAACCTTTTAACAACGGTCACTTTTGCCCAGTCCAAACAGCCACTATTATTTGGAGGTTTCGCTCTACTAGAATGAGTAAATGTTCGACCCGTTTGCAGCTGAAAAGTTCAATGGTGAAAGAAAGCCACGCATGGTCACTTCATTCTGCAAAGTACAGGACGGTGTTCAGCAACGTTCCATGAGAGCCATGATTACACGGTAGGTTTCGATGACCGAAACTCTCCGATGCCAGATTCTACATACACCAGTATAGCAAAGTGTCGTGCTTGTAGGAAATGGGTCATAGAACGAAACACGTGATTGTGAAGGGGGAAAGGTCAAGGCTGTTTGACGAACGGGGTAGGATCACAACTCCTTCCAATTCCTGCATTTCCAGCAGACTGCTCTTTAGGTGTAATTTGGAGCATTATCCACCTGAAGCAACGCCATCCTCCTATTAATTAGTTCTGTGTGGCGGGGACACAGAATGTCAGGTGCCCGTTGCAGTTGTTCAGTGTAGATGTTTCCATCAACAGCCAAACCATCTGCCACAAGGTTTGCACAGGTTCTTCACAATTCTACCAAATGCACAGCGTGATTTCCTCTCGAACCGATCTTTTTGCACTACTAGTTGAACTTTCTAGTGTCGCCTCAGCCACTGGTTCTCAGAGGTAAGGTAACGTAGGTATATTCACTTTTGATCACCTGTGACGATACACTGCCAAAACCTATCGTCTTGCCGATTTGTCAGCAATATTCTACAGAGATTGGCAAGTTTTTCCACGTGTTATTGTGTCGGTTCATGGGGACCCACTCAATTGTGCCTAGAGGAGAAACCAAGCCAATCCAGATGACGATCAATGATGTATTGAAAGGAACTCACCTCAGATGTCTATTTTTGTGTACCAGTACAGGGGATTGCTGTCACAGCTTCGACCAGAGTGATAGTGTTATTGGCCGTTGCACGTTTGTTTTGACCTCGGCTTATCTTTGAGGCTGGTGTCCTAACATTGAAACGCCGGAACCATTTTCTTGTAGTGATGCTGTTCACAGTTTTCTCGTCTGTAATGTACAGATTTCTCTCTCCGCTGCTGCTATGTTTAACTCTATCTTCAATAATGGCGTACGAGCAACCGAACAGCACGTTAACGACCGTCATTCTATGATCACCTTATAACTCAGCGTGGTTCCGTGTTAAGCACCTTATCAGCTTCTTGTGTTTCACGTTATCGCGGAACCCAGTCAACGCTAGCGAGCGTTCCGCACAGGAACGGAGGCCCAACATTATGTGTTGCTGAAAACGTAACAGACATTTGTCATCTCTGAAAAATTATGTATATCTGAAAACGTTACAAACATTTCTGTTCTCTGGAAAATTATGTGTAGTTGAAAACGTTACAAACGTTTGTCCTCTCTGGAAAATTATGTATATCTGAAAACGTTACAAACATTTCTGTTCTCTGGAAAATTATGTATAGTCTGAAAACGTTACAAACATTATTTGTCCTTTCTGGAAAATTATGTTTATCTGAAAACGTTGCAAACATTTCTGTTCTCTGGAAAATTATGTATAACTGAAAAACGTTACAAATGTTTGCTTTCTATGGAAAAGTATGTGTATCTGAAAATGTAACAAACCTTTATCTCTTCTGGAAAATCATGTATACTTGAAAAGGTTACAAACGTTTGTCTTCTCTGGAAAATTATGTGTATCTGAAAACGTTGCAAACATTTATCTTCTCTGGAAAATTATGCGTGTCTGAAAACGTTACAAACATTTGTCTTCTCTGGAAAATTATGTGTAGTTGAAAACGTTACAAACGTTTGTCCTCTCTGGAAAATTATGCATATCTGAAAACGTTGCAAACATTTGTCTTCCCTGGAAAATTATGTGTGTCTGAAAACGTTACAAACATTATTTGTCTCCTCTGGAAAATCATGTATAGCTGAAAAAGGTTACAAATGTTTGCCTTCTATAGAAAAGTATGTGTATCTGAAAATGTAACAAACCTTTATCTCTTCTGGAAAATCATGTATACCTGAAAAGGTTACAAACGTTTGTCTTCTCTGGAAAATTATGTATATCTGAAAACGTTACAAACATTTCTCTTCTCTGGAAAATTATGTGTAGCTGAAAACGTTACAAACGTTTGTCTTCTCTGGAAAAATTTTTGTAGTTGAAAACGTTTCAAACGTTTGTCTTCTCTGGAAAATTATTTTTACTTGAAAACGTTACAAACGCTTGTCTCATCTGGAAAATCATGTATAGCTGAAAACGTAACAGACGTTTGTTTTCTCTGGAAAATTATGTGTAGCTGAAAACGTTTGTCGTCTCTGGAAAATTATGTGTAGCTGAAAACGTTTGTTTTCTCTGGAAAATTATGTGTAGCTGAAAACGTTTGTCTACTCTGGAAAATTAAAATTATGTATAGCACGCCACCATACAGTGCCGACTTGAAACTATTCTAACTTTTGCAGATGAACTTCAATCCAATACGTTTTTTATCAGGATAAAAAGAATTACAGAATTTTATTTTAAAATGCTTCCTCTAGTCCTAATGCTCATGCGAAAAACAATTTCTCTGCTCTCCTGAAACATTTGGTGATTCTGTAGTAAGGCAAATGCATTCCGTCCTGCGGCCCAAAAATATAACTGAAAAAAGAAATTATTCTCACCAATGTGAGTGAACTCAGACGAATTTACATTATCGCGGAACCGTTATCCTGCATCGCGTTTGATCGCAGCGTTTATCATTTTTTTTCTGCATTAGTTTCAGGTATCTTTGAAATTGTATTTAAGGAAAAGAAGTTATCCGGATCTTCAAAATTATAAAACACCGAGAAACCGTGATGCATTTTTCTACTTTCAGTCTCTGTGATTATAGTTTTACACGTTTAGATGCCCAAACCAAAACCATGTCAAATATGTTGAAGACTAAGTGAGGGTCTCCTGATTAGAAATATTGTCCTTGTGTTACTGAAATTATCAAAGTACACGAACCTCCAGCTTCGCATTCGGAAAAAATTAATTTTGGTTACTGGAAAATGATTCAAGAGAAAATTTTTAAGTAAGACCAAAAGCAGTTTCTGGTGCGAATCATCGTAATGAGATGGAGCCATTTATGAACACTATGTGTAAAAAGCATAAATGGTTTCCTTCAAGATGAGATAAACTTGCTCTTCACAAATATTCCCTAAACTTGGTGAAATTATTTAAAGCAAAGAAGCATCTTCACACACAGAAACCATACCTTTTTAATTGCTGAAATTCGGCTGAAAAGCAAGACTGAGTTAAAGATTAGCTTTCAAAAGAAATCATTGCCACGAGATGGCGCTTCAGAGTGGATCGCAATCGAAAGCAAACTCTACATCCTATTCTTCAGAAAGACTCCTTTAGTATTTACCAAAGCAAAATGAAATTAAAATTATGCATCTGAAATCCGAAGATGTATAGCGAGTGACGACGTGTGTTTGTGTCATTCGCTTTGGAACTGTGAACAGCTCACAGGCAAGATTGAGTCCAAGGCCGAAATTGCGTTTTATGCAAATCATTGAAACAAGATGGTGGTGGAGAATTGAGAGACTCAAAAACATAAGTTCTGCTTCGTCATGGTAGAGATGAAGGTGGTCTTCTAACCACTGTTAGGAACACGCTGGGCTATAAAAAGTCTCCCGTCCCTAATTTAGGGCAGCTGGTTCCAGGGAAGGGATAGAGCCCGTGCTGTAAAACAAAGATACGATCCATATTTTACCCGAGTTACGAATCCGTACTCATCTCAGAGGATCGAGTAGAAGCCAACGTTTCGTGCAACTGGGGCGCCTAAGATTTTTCTTCGTGTGCATTCAAGGAAAACTGAAACAGTGACTCTGAAACAGGACATAAAAACTTCTGAAATGAGAAATAAAATGCAGATGTAAAAGTCCCTTTAGCCGCCCCGGTGGCGCAGTGGTCTAAAGCGCTGGCCTCTGATCATTCGTCCGTAAGGGGTCCGGGTTAGAATCCCGGTCAGGCATGGATGTTGTGTTTGTCTTACGGTACTGGCTCTCTCCCTTCCCTGGAACCAGTGACCCTAAATTAGGGACGGGCTACTGCTTATAGCCCATTGAGTTGCTCACGGTGGTCGTTAAACCTCCAATCAACAAAAAAAAAAAAAAAAAGTCCCTTTCGTGTATTTTTTAATAGAGCCTTAGAATTGTTCAATTCTTTTTAATTGAAGGTTTTACGACCACCGTGAGCAACGCAATGGGCTAAAAGCAGTCGCCCGTCCCTAATTTAGGGCCACTGGTTCCAGGGAAGGGAAAGAACCAATGCCGTAAGGCAAACACAACATCCATGCCTCACGGGATTCGAACCAGGACCCCTCTCGGATGAATGGTCAGAAACCATCGCTTAGACCACTGCGCCACCGGGGCGGCCAATTTTTGAATGACGTACTAAAATTTGATTACAACTTTTTAAGATCATAATATTTTGTTTAAATGAACGTGATGTTTTATATATGTATTTATCTAACTGTGTTTACCCGTTTGCTAATATTTGTGTTCTGTTTCGTTTTAGGTGAGTACTGGTGTGAAGCAATTGCTTTTGATTACCGCAAATTCAATATAAAATACTGCTATGTTGCATCTAAAGCGTACATGTAAGTTACTGTTTTCCTTTATTTCGTTAAACATTTCTTTCAGATAAGAAATTTCAAAAATTATATATAGGTAGGGAATAAAGATTAATGGAAATTATTTAACTCGCCTTCGTTTTGCTGATTACGTAATGATTTTTGCAAAGAGCTGCAGAGTATGATCCAGGAACTTGTTGGCAAGAGTAAAGAAGGGGGATTAAAAATGAACTTTTCAGAAGACAAACCGATGTTTTTCAAGAAATGAAGATTTTGCGATTGATGGTGAAAAACCTGAGGAAATTAATACCTACATTTATCTTTGATAACACACATCAAGCAAGGGTCACATTGATGTGGAAATGAAAACTTTGCTGAAGTGCTTCTGAAAGAAACAATACAATTTTCAAGAGCATTGTGCCATTATGACAAGATTGGAGACATCGTGATCGTAGTAATATCCCTGAAATGGCAATGGGCTGGACATGTTTCCAGAAGGACGGACCACCGATGGCCAACCGAAATTTTAAACTGGATTCCAGGGGACAGGAAAAAACAAACGAATACCACATGGGAGATGAATTTAGGAAATTTGAAAACGTGCTGGAGTAACATGGACGACACAAGATGGGGAGACCTTCATCCAGCATGGGATTGATAATGGTTAATACGAGCTTATAAATACAGTCGTGGCCAAACGTCTTGCACCAGTAGACCGAAAGTCAATTTTTTTATGTTTGGAATCAACTTATACAGCGTAATGATAAAGTTAGGAATGCGTATTATACATCATTTTAAGGGAAATTTCATGCTGAATTGAGATATTTTTACAGAATGTTATAACCGGCAACAGAAGCGACGTTATAAGCAAAAGTACAGCGTCTAGTCCTAACAAGCAAAAAATAGTGGAATTTTTGAAATTAGTATACCACGCATTTAACTTAAAATTACTGTACAGTACATTATTGAAACTTGCAAGACACTTGAAATAACTTATCAAAAAGCCAAATACGCTTTAATATTTAATTAGATAACCACGGTATCTTAGTACCAAATTGCACCTTCTCGGTATGGAACTAATGAGCTTCTCTAGTTGTCCATTGGTGATAACAAGGTGCCAGACTCAATTAATGCTGGTTTAGATGAGGGTCCCTGTTGACATATCTTTTGCTTCAATCTCACCACAGAATTCTCTATGAGATTAAGATCCGGTGACTGTGCCGGTCACTGAAGTTTTCTTATAACTTTTCGGTTAAACCACTCGTCAACCAACTTTGACCGATGACATATGCGCGTTATCGTCCTGAAAGATAAAATTCCGCAAACCCATGTCTTGTGCAGATGGTAGCAGTTTGGACTTTAAAATATCCATATATTTCAATCCATTCAATGTGCAGACGGCCAACACCACTGGCTGAAACACAGGACCATAACATCACCAAATGTATGTGCTTGATTGTTGGCTGGGTGCAGCATGCTTTATATCTTTCACCAGCTTGACGAAGAACATAATTATTTCCATTATTAGCGGAAATAGTAACAGTTGTTTCATCACTGAAAATAACATTCTTCCATTCATCAGCAGTTCAATTATTGTGTGCCTTGGCCCAAGCAATCCATTTGAGCCGTTGTTGTTCAGTAACGAAAGGTTTTCGTGCAGTCAGTCCATTTTCTTGTAGCCTATGACGAACTGTACGTGCAGATGCAATAATGCCTACTTCATTCTCTCACTCATTTCTTAAATCAGTGGCTGTTTAAAACCTTGATTTTAAGGAACGACGAATCAACATGCAATCATCACGTTCAGTACACGATTTTGGTCGATCTGTTCTTTTTGTATTTCCCACACATCCAGTTTCTGCAACACTTTTAATGGTGCGCAAGACAGTGGAATGATTACAGCCATATTTAACAGCAATTTGGGCACCGTGTTATCACCAATGGATAACTAGAGTAGTTCATTAGTTCCATGACAAGAAGGTGCACTTTGTTACTAAGAAACCGTGGTTATCCAATTAAATATTAAAGCGTATTTTGCTTGTTGATAAGTTATTTCAGGTGTCCTGCAAGTTTCAATAATGTACCGTACAGTAATTTTATATTGGCAATCTCAGCGGTCCGCTCTCCCTCTAGCGGCAAAAGGAAGAATTACTGTAGTACGGGTAACGTTTTTGGCTCAATGCTTGGCTGTTGGTAGATCGCTCATTACGCTCAGTTGTCGTAGTTTGGTGTATTTTTGCATTCATTCTGGAATTAGAGAGTTGTATAATGGAGAATTCCATGAAGAAGAACAAATCATATATGTTGTGTCCCGAAATGTCGTTCCCAAGGTTTCGGCTATGTTTTTCACAAGTTAGTATAAACATTTGTGCCTTGCGTTTCAAATCCTTCCAGTGAAATGCTATTAACCTAGTAACGTCTTTGAATGAATACTAAACAAGGCAGCATGTTTTTATTGCATAGTAGTAATTAAAAAATCCGCATTTCTACATAATCTTGAAAACAAATAATTGCTGTTATCCATATAAATTCAAACTTCATTATGGAACAAGATTTGCAATGTTCTGTCAACAGTCATCGGTTCAAAAACGCAGAACCCAATGATGATCAACAATTACCAATTCACAAACACTTTTAGGAACAGAATGTTCAAAAATTACAAATGTTATTGTTGACAGTATTGAAAATGGGTCCTGGGAAACGTCAAGTGAAACGAAATGTCAGCTTTTAATAGTAATCCGGATTAGAACACCCCTGTCGGTATTACTATATCACTTGCCTGAAAATGTAAAATTGAAAATTACCTGTTACAGTAAAGCATTACTGCTACACAGTGCTTACACGTTCCACTTCTGCCCGCTTTACAAGAGCACTCAAATGACTTTATAGAAATTTCACTGTTACTTGTATCTAAAACACCGTTGATGGAGTGAGGCGACGACGTTATTGCCGTGGAATGAATGCAGTGCGAAACTATGAGAATTTCTCTTCCATCTTCCTTCTTAATTCCACAAGAAATTATATGGCCTACATTAACAATCACTTCCCCTTCTTTAATGCATCTTGAATTATTAGAAGCGTCCACAAATTTCATTATTTCAAGGATTGAAAGCGACAAACCAGCCATTCTAACATTCGACTTTATGGAAACACGTGCGACGTTACCCGTACTAGAGAAGTTTGTTTACGTTTGCGCAGCGCCCCCTATAGTTCTTTGAGGTTCCCAATTAAATGCATTGTACACTAACTTTACAAATACCACTATTTTTTGCGTTTTATGACTAAACGCCGTACTTTTGCTTGTAACTCCACTTCTATTAGTGGTAATAACATTCTGTAAAAATATTTGGATTCAGCATAAAATGTCCTCTAAAATGATGTATAATATGTATTCCTGACTTTACTATTACGCTGTATAAGTTGACTTCAAACATCAATATATATAAATATATATAATGAATATTTAAGCAGAAGTAATGTAATAGCACGAGACAATTTCAAAACTGTAACTAAAGTCCAAAGAAATATAACTGAAATACAATGAAACAAAAATACGAAATTGCAAAGCTAATATCTCGGTTGCGCAATATGCAGCGGACTGAAGGAATTAGCGAAATATATTGTAGAAAAATAAAATGAAATAAAATTGAAACTGAAAATACCAGGTTGCCTTCATCAGGAGAGAAACAACCCGGGGAGTGGCTTTTCTGGTATCAGTGAACGACTAGGAAAAACCAATAGTCGACTGATTCTGTTCCCGAAGCCAGTAAATCTAGACCAGTTAGAATGAGAAACATCCGAATGTTAAAAAACTGTATAAAACATAGAAACGGTAACTCACCCGAAGATGGTGCGAACCCTGCGGCCGGAGTAAACAAGCTGAGCAATCGCTATCCGTGAAATACGAATGGAAGGAACAAGAAATAAATAATTAACACGGAAATGTTGTAATAAAAGTTTAGGCAAATACGGGGAACTTAATCGGCAGAACGAGGTGAGCGTAACAATAGATGCAAGAGTGTGTGTTCTTCAGCCACAGGGGACCTGTAAATTGGCACTTGATGTTACCTGCTGAATTTAAATTTGTAAATTCTTGTGTTAGTACAGAGTGTACCAGGACAACTTGTTCCAAACTGCTTGTGCGTCGCTCTAATTCATCCTATAGGTGCCCCATGGAGTTCAGATCAGGGCTCTGTGCTGGCCAGTCCACACACAATACGAAATTATTGTTAAACCACGACGTAACAGTCCTTGCTTTATGGCTCGGTGCATTTTCTTGCTGGTACCAAAAAGGCTCGGTTTCATAGTATTGCCACAGCGTTGGTATGGCATAATTGTCCAGAATATTGAGGTAGGTTAACGTGCAGGTTAACAGGTTTGTCCTCGATAACCAATGGGCCGAGACCATACCAAGAAAAATACCCTCACACGAGTACACTGCCAGCTTCAAACTTGACCGTAGGAGTAGTAGACGGTGGTAAATAGCGTTTGCCCTGGTGCCGCCATACCCACACACAGGCTGAAGGCTCTACTGAAAGCTCGTGTATCTGGATTCATTAGTCCATAGGACCCGTTTCCATTTATCTACGGTCCACGATAAATGTTCTTTACACCATGCTAAACGACGAGTAGCCTTCCGAGTGGAGATGAAAGTCTTATGAGCAGCTGCACGACTACGGCAACCCATGGAATGAAGTTCTCTGCGAATGGTACGTGTACATACTGAGGTTCCAGCATTTTTACTCACCTGCAAACTGAGGTCTTCTTCAGTTCTCCGTCGATTAGCTGTGACGACTCTCCCGAGGCTTCAACGTCATCTATCACTGAATTTCTTTGGTCTGCCGGTACGTTTTGCTGCTTCAGGCACGCCATGTGCCTTCCACTTATTTAGTACATCCAAAACAGTTGACTTGGGTATGTTTAAACGCTTCACGGTTTCTCTTATGGACAACCCACTAATATAATACCCAAGAATCTTTCCTTTCACAAAGTCACTTCGCGACATTTTCACTCAACCTGACAGTGCGATATGACGGCGGTCAGTTACAGGCTTGTTATTATACAGTTTGCAGCTGTACCGCGCTTCTTAACAACACAGCGGATTCGTGCATTTGCTTTTGAAGGGGTGACCGATGACTTTTGTCAATATAGTGTATTTTTACGCAATGAACAGTAGCATTGGCGCCCATGAACCAGCTTCCACCTGCTGGATAAAAAGTCAACATTGCAGGGTAGACTAGATCGGGCGCAATGTTCAGATAATTCTTTTAGGACACCCGACCCACCGGCATTATCAGGCGACCGGTTATATGTAAATAGAACGTGCCCCACACCATGGTACCACCTCCATACTTTTGGGTTGTGTTTACAAGGCAAGCTGGGTCTATTGTTTTATGGAGCTCCCGCCAAACTATTTGTCTGCAGTCATTACAGGACAAGGTGTGCCGCAAATCTTCACACCACATGGAGTTTTTCCAATCTTCCAGTGTCCACTCACGGTGTTCCTGACACTAGCATGGATGAACTTTCCAGTCCTTCGTAGAAATCAGTAGTTTCTGTATAAGCATCCGACTGTGCTAATACCGATCTCTTCGATTCCTCGCGCATAGTTTGCTGCGATATGGATGCTGCTGTCAGCAAATGACCGAAACATTCATTGAAGATTCTGTTTCCCTGTGCAAGCCTTCTTAGACGATGGTTATGACGTGCGTGAGAGAATTCCATCGCGTTGTAGTTAGGCTTCTTAGAGAAGCAATGTGGGATATTCTTTCAGTGATTAAAGACCCGGCATATCTCACATTTCGAGAAACCTGTCAGTTTTGCTGTTTTCTAAATCATCGTTCCAGCCAGATGGGCACCCACAACAAGCTCTTTAGCAAACTGTGTAAGATCCATCAAACAGAAGTCATCGCTCTTTCCACGTATAGAAGTGAGTCACAGAAAAATTATCATTGGCCGCCACCGGGAATCGAACACAGGGTCTTCCAGTTACGCGCCGGATATGCTTCCACTGCATTATAGTGACCTAGAATTCCTCCAGACTCACATACAATAACTAAAAAGCTACTTGGCAGGTTGCTTCTTGGAGCCGCGCATAATTCTGGGGATTCACCGAAGATGGTAAGCAGCAAGAGAACAAACGTAAAAAGAGCGATGACTTCTGTTTGATGTTCCTGGTCCACATCAAATGTCTCTATATATTATTTATTCGCCTTCTAATTTTTTGTTCTGTTGCTGCTTACCATCTTCGATGAATCCCCAGAATTGTGTGGGGCTCCAAGAAGCAACCTTCCAAGTAGCTTGGTACTTAGTGTATGTGAGTCCGGAGGAATTCGAGGCCACTGTGGTGCAGTGGAAGCATGTCCGGCGCGTAACTGGAAGACACTGGGTTCAACTCCCGGTGGCGGCCATTGAGAATTTTTCCGTGACTCACTTCTAAACGTGGAAAGAGCGATGACTTCTGTTTGATGTTCCTAGTCCACATCAAATGTCTGTATTTATGTGAAAGTTCCTCTGTTTTTCGCATTGTGATCAACACTACTGACGAGCAGCAGTCTTAAATAGCTTCTTAGATCACACGATGATGCACGTAACCACGTATTTTGTATATACGCTGCGTAAGTGACGTTTACCTGCAGCTCTATAAAGATTTCTAATTCAGTTGCCGATGTGTACATACGAGGAGAAGTCAAAAAACTTAGTTGCATATGCCCACAATTTTGTTTTAATAAAAGATATTTGGATGCGATGTGGGGGCGACACTTGTAGTTCCACTTCGAAGCTGCCGTATTAACTCCGCCGGCGAGGCGGGAACAATTAGTCTGTTATCACCCGTGAAAGATGTTGTGTCCGCTGGAAGGAGAGTTCAAATTTGAAATCCCCTCAGTGATAGGCTTTTTGTGGGCCAAAAGGTTTTTTCCCACTGAAATTCAACGCCAGTTAATTGAAGTGTACGGTGATAAATTACGTTCGCTGCAGGTGATAGAAAAATGGTGTTTGTTGTTCGAAAAACGACGCACGGATATCGAAGACGATCACGGGGAAGGAATGCCGTCAACTTCGACGATGAATGAAAGCGTTGACCTCATTTACGAATTGATTCATGCAAACAGGCGAATAATAGTGAATATTTCGCATGGACGTGTGCAGCGCACCATCACCAAGCGCCTTGAGTTTCGAAAAGTTTGTGCACAACGGGTGCCTCGCTTACTTACAGAACAACACAAAGCGCAACGTTTGCAAGTAGCTCTCGCTTTTTGAATCATTATCACAGAGAAGGAAACGTACACTGAAAAGCAAGAAAAACTGGCACAGACGAGCTTATGCAAAATACATAGCAACGTCAGCTGTCAGAGCTGTTTTCGGCATGTGAATGACAAGTAATAACGATTTAAGCGATTTTCAACGCGGTGTCATAGTTGGCGCTCGTGAGATGGGCCATAGTATTTCGGAGGTAGAAACGAAGTTCGGATTTTCACGGACGACCATTGCAAGGGTGTACTGTGACTACAAGATTTCCGGCAAAACCTCAAACCTACGATACCAGTGTGACCGTAAAAAGACATTGGGTGAACGTGACCATCGTCGGATGTCAAGAATCATTTCACGCGATAGGCGTGCAACACACTCGCAGGTATAATTGTAATTCAAAGCTGGAGCCTCAACAAGCATCAGCGTCCGGACTGTGCAACGTAGCCTGCATGATATGGACTTTGGAAACCGACGCCCAACTCGAGTCCCTTTGATGGGTGCACGACACAGAGCTATGCGTCTCGCTTGGGCACGGCAACACCGCCACTGGACACTTGATGACCAGAAACAAGTAGCCTGGTCTGACGAGTCGCGTTTCCAACTGTATCGGGCAGATGGAAGGATTCGTGTGTGGCGCATACCCCATGAAGCAATGGATCTCGCATGTCAACAGGGAACTGTACCGGCTGGTGGGAGGGTCCGTAATAGTATGGGGTGTGTTTACCTGGACTTCACGAGGACCCCTAGTACGTCTACAAACGTCTGTGACCGGCCAACGCTATGTGCGCATCCTTTCTGACGAGGTACACCCGTTCATGTCCTGCATTCATGCTGATGGGTTGAGCCTGTTCCAACAGGACAATACACCTCCACACAAGTGTCGGGACGCCACATTATGGTTAGAACAGCATTCGTCTGAGTTTGGGGTGTTGCCAATCCCACCCAAGTCCCCAGATCTGAACGTGATAGAACACATTTGGGATGTCATGCAACGCGCTATCGAACACAGGAATCCGAGACCTCGGAATACACCCGAATTGTCGAAAGCTCTGCAGGAAGTATGTTGTGCATTGTCTACGGTATGTTTTCAGGAGCTAATGGAGTCCATGCCCCGTCGTATATCTGCAGTCCTGCGCTCCCGTGGGAGACCTACCAAGTATTAGACTGGTGTACCAATATTTCTGGCACTTCAGTGTATATTTGGACCATATCGTGACCATGGACGAGGCTTGGGTTCATCACCTCTCACCGGAAATGAAGCAGACTTCATGTGAATGGAAACATTCACATTCACCGCCTCCAAAAAAGTGCCGATTTGTTCCTTCCGCCGGAAAAGTTACGCACGCCATTTTCTTCGACCATCAAGGTGTTGTGCATTATGAATTCATGCCAAAGGGCCCCACGATTAATACGGCATCATATTATGAAACTCTTAAGAGGCTGCAAGAGGCGATTGAAGATAGGCAGCCAGGAAAACTATGAATAAGCATTGTCCTTATACATGACAATGCGACACAACATTCGACATGCGTCACGAAAGCCCTCGTTGATAAACTCAAATGGGAGGTATGGGAAAACCCTTCCTACAGTCCAGACCTTTTCGCCTTGGGATTTCCATGTGTTCGGCGCATGAGAAATGCCTGTTAGAAACGGCGATATCACTCCGATGAAGACTCAAATATGTGACGCCAGGATGGTTATCGCAATTTGGACGATACTTTTTTCAAGAAGGGATAGGCAAACTAGTAAAACGGTACGATAAATGTTTAAGTAAACTAGGCAATTACATCGAAAAATAGCTTTTCTATTGTATTTCCTACGTAAGTATAAACATTTCATAAAATGTGTTGTTGTTTTTTTACATTTTTACTAACTTTTCGTATAAAAGTTAGTTGCGAGTGCAACTAACTTTTTAACTGTCGTACGTATAAGAGAACTGACGAATCACAGAGGACGAGATCGCGGATGAATATGCACTCTCAGTTTCGCTAATTTTATAGGAAAAGCCAATGCGACGAATATGTTTCTGCTGCGGATAGGAAATCTCGCAGCTAAAATTGAAAAGGGTGCAATTTCCATGATATTTACAAAAAGTTATTGAAGGCTTGTACCCTCACTTTTTGCGAAGTAGAAAAAAGAATTTTAGAAACGAAATCTGGAATATGGCAGTGTGTGCGAGCAACGTTTATTATCACTGAGTTGCCCAGCAACAAGACATATTTCTATTTCCCTGGATAAGAAAAATCTCCTGTGTCCACAACCATGTTGAGCGCATTCATTTTCCATTCGTAGTTTCTTGGTGGAACGTTTGTTGAAATCTACAGACATTCAGTTGAAAATAAACGAGTTTTCTGATATAAGCAACACATCAATGGAAAAATTTCCAGTAGGGCGCGGACTAAACATGCTAGGAAGCGAACTTTTAAAAACACTGTTCGCTGTTCAAATATTTGGGAAAAACCTTTCTTCATCAAAAAATCTATCATTTCTGCGCTTCCACATATTTTATATTAAAAAAAGGAAGCAGCTATAATATTTCGAAAAATATTTTCCACATTCTTGAAGATCACCACGCGCAAAGGAATTCATTAATGACCTAACCATCGAAGCAGTGATTTTAACAAAAACTAAGGACTCTTTAGAAATTCTTAAAGAGATCGAAATTAATTTCACGCTCTTCTGAATGAGACTATACAAATGGCTTGACAAATTTCCAGTGTTGGTTAAAGATGCCATGACAATAAAAAGGAATATCGCCAATGATATTCCTTTTTATTGTTGTTTCATACTGCTAGGACAAAAACTCAGATTTAAAATTTTACATATTACACACACTAACGCACGGACGCACCATACATAAAATATTGGTAACGGAGACGCCGTTCCGGAAAATAATCAATAGCATACACCTTTTCAAAAATACTGCACGTGACAGCAATATCTAAAGAATACCTGTTCTTTGTTTCGTGAGCTTAGTTCAGGCCACGTCTTAACAAATGTCGGTTCTTCCTGGTTGTGTTTTCCTCTCCATTCTCTAGCTGAAGTGATTTGCATTTCATGGAACCATCACAACTTGGATCTTCTTCTGTATCAGTGCTTTCTCAGGATATCATATTGCTACGACTTCGGGTGCGGTAATTAATTCGATTAGCCGGTTTTGCGAGAGGCGGGTACAGCGTTAATTGTTAGTTGAAAATTTCTCAGCTAGTGAGTTTTTCCCCTTTTGCGAAAGAAAAGAGCTAAGAATTCCTTTTCTTGAGAGCTTGAACTGTAAAACAAAATATGGGTCGTCTGGTGTGTGGAACGCAATGTGTCGTCCCCTAGGCTCGTCGGTCAAGTTGAATGTCCCGTGTAAGTGTGACATGGTGGGATGATTGGAGAAAGCCGTTAGCGTGTCACCAGACTGGAAAGTTATGGCATTTCCTAATCGGAACCTTTGGCAAGACAAACAAGTGTCAGTTAAGTTACGTGTTTGCCTACTTATCCGTAAGCTGACTTTCACATATTCTGAATGCAGAGGCATGCATTTCTTAACATCTTCATCGTGCCAAATGCTTTTAGGAAGCAATAAAATTGACGAGAGAGTTAAAATAGGCCTCTAACAACAGAGCAAGGAATTTTTTGGCGAAATAGGAATAACCGAAACAGAGTCAGTCTAGTACAAGTCCATGAAGGAAGTTAGACTCGGGGAGCTGGATCTGGATTGTTCCAGCTCGGTGCTTGCGGCTGAAGAAGAGCTTCTGTCCGGAAAA
Source organism: Macrothele yani (assembly GCA_039090855.1). NCBI lineage: Eukaryota > Metazoa > Arthropoda > Arachnida > Araneae > Macrothelidae > Macrothele > Macrothele yani. The sequence continues at coordinate 184,714,793 of CM076995.1, read as the reverse complement.
GTCGTCTAGCTAAGACAAGAGCTGTGGGGTGGTTGACGTTACCGCGAGGAATAGGAGGAGGATGATACTCCTTTTCCAGCTGCTAGATTGCACGCAAGTCCGGAGAAGATGTGGATGTAATTTTCTACCGAGAAAGCAAGCAGTATCCCAGAGGTTAGACGAAGCAATGGATTTGCAGCCCCGAGTGGCTGAGGTGGACGACCTGTGATGTAAAGCGAATCACCTTGGGACAGACGGAAACATCAGCTGGAAGAGACGGACCGATCCTGCTATCACGTCAACGGTCTTGTTCGACCTCAACATTAGTGCGCGTAGATGCGCACGTGGCTTCATAAAGGTGAATACAGTGCACAAGAATAAGTAGGAATAGGAGGAGGAAGAGGATACCCCTTTTCTAACTGCCTGATTGCACGCAAGTCCGGAGAAGACGTGGATGTAATTTTCTACCGAGAAAGCAAGCAGCATCCCGGAGGTCAGACGGCTTCGTACAGGTGAATGCCGTGCACGAGAGTAAGTAGGAGATTGGGTTCGACTGTCCTCATCATCAGTCATAGTGCGCCCTATGAACATTTAAATTTTTGCGCTGTGAAATGGGAATGTCGTCACACAGGTGTGCTTCAGAGCAATTATAAGTGAGTGCATCAAATAAGTGAGTGCATGTTTAAAGCGGTATATTTGTAAGTACTGTGTGTTTTGTATGCATGCCAGTGGTGAATAAATTGGCTGCAGTCAGCAAATAGACTTTCGTCGGCTGAGAAATGGTAAAAGCCGGACAGTGTTTGCCAATGAATAATCATCGAACTTTAATGATAAATTCAGCCTATGAGCAATCCCGAAAGAGGTGAGTCTATTTGGTGCCCCTCCTTCATTCTCTATACTGTATATAGACGTCTTCATCATTAGCTGTTTTATTTTAATTGATTAAATGTCTGTTGTCTCGTGCCAGTCCTGAAGTCGCATGAATAATTTATGAGTGTCAGAAGAAATTATTGATTTTGATTGGCTAAATTGTAGGCTAAATTAATTTCACCAATACATAAGATTTTGGCGACAAAGTGCTCACAAATTCTTAGTCGAAATTCTAATGTTAGCCAATGTATGATAACCTGACATCTAAATTCATGAAGCTATTTTCATTCGATAGTCTGGCGCCCCGGGACGTAACGATATATTCGTTCTGTTAGACCATTTCTGAATACCGTGGGATCTTAGGCTCTGGTATCTGACCACTCCTTCCAATAGGGTCCGGGTTCGAGTTCCGAATGAGGCATGAATGGTATGTTTGCTTTGGTTCTGGCCCTTTTCTAGAACCAGTGACCCTAAATTAGGGAAGGGCGACTTTTTAAAGACTAAAGACCACCATGAGTAAGTACGGTAGTTGTTCGTGGTGCAGGTGTGCACTAGCATTAATTTAGGAAGCCCTTCCCTGCCTGGCCAGGCCCGCTTCGAAATTTTATCCCGCGTTCTTATTGAAAATAACGCAAGACATTCTCTGAGAAACAAACCTGCGCTATTGAATTCAACTACCTAAGTAATAAGTGGGATATAACGCAGAGAGATGAGCAGTTTCTGGTAGGATTCCCTCCCACAGCCTAGGTTACAAGGTTCTGCTAGAAATGTAAATGCATTTCCTCTTCCACATTTAGGTATGAACGGAGCCGGTGTAAGCGCGGACTCACGCGGTAGCACGGGGCTCTGCGCTCACACCCTAAGAAAAAAAGAGGAAAGGTAAGAAAATAAGAGAGAGAGAAGGAGAGAACGAGGAAGCAAATTTCTTATTTTCAATTATTCTAATTTTATTTTTTAAACTCAGTCTCGTTCAATTATTATTTTTCAATATTGATTGCTAAATTTATATTTGCCCAAATATCGGCCGCAAACTACAATATTATTTCTAGCGAAACATTAGTATTGAAGCCATATCTTTCAACGCGCACCGTGCACTGATAGTTATCGAAAAAGTTGTGCTACGTGAGTTACTTCCATCTGATATCAGAAGTGTAGCCGGTGCTTTAAGACACATGAATAAAATTCAGAATCCTTTCCCTAATGCCTTCTTCGCCTATAGGATATTATGTCTTCGGAAAATTTGTCAATTGAATAGGATAAAGCAAGCAAAATAAATGATTTAATAGCTGACTTTGCTGGGATAAAAGCAAGAAAAATCCAGTTCTTATAAGGTGAGTTCTACAATGTAAGTACTGTCATATAACAGGTAGTCGGAGTCACTGTTAGTGAAGGACGTATGCTGGTGTGCTTGTTTTATGTACATCATTTAAAATGTCAGTAGTGTTCAAAAATTGTAAATGCTGTCTTTCGTTATTGGTTAATTTTCAAACTTTTTGACGTTTCATTAAACAGTGCAGATAACTGTTATAAACTATGTTTAAATTCTAGTGTAAGAGGGGAGGTGGTTAAAGCAACGCGCCCCGCCTTCGCGGCTGCTAAGGGCGACTGAAATGCAGATCCCCAAATGCACTAATCGTCAAGAAACTATTTTCACCCAGAAGGAAGCAGCCGACAGGAATCAAACTTGGTGGGTAAGTTTGACATCGTGAGACATGCAAATGATTCAAGTATCACGCTCGGCCGCGCAAGTAACGCCAGCAAGGAGGGGTCGTAGCACTGTGCCTGACCGGCTATATAAGGTCGTCTAGTGTGCGCTTGCCATTCTCACTCGTGCTGTTGTGTTGGTTGCACTCTTTGCAATTGAAGTACGCCTCGGAGAAAAGTTCGGAAGCAATTCGAGCAGTTGCAGGAGTTTAAGAGGGACTGTACCGTCGGGCTCCGAGAAGCGAGATGGTCTTATCGCCGCACTACGAGCCATACCGTGTGGATATCAGCTTAGCACGCTGTTGGCGGCAGTGGGTAGGACATGGCACGCAGCAGCGAAAGGAAGTGTCTGGGAGAATTAGACAAACCACGAAGACAGAGGACCGACGGGTTGTCCGACATGCGCGGAATGACACAAGAGCCACGATTGCGGGTATTCAGCAAGCAGTGGTGCCCTCCATGCATCGTCTGATTAGCGCCAGCACCATTGGCAGACTGCTGCATGACGTAGGACTACATGCACGCAGACCGTTACGACGACTGCCTTTAACACCATTGTATCGTCGCCAAAGACTGCAATGGTGTACCAGACTGTCTAGGAACCACTCAGAATGGCAATGGGTGATTTCCAGTGACGAGTCCCGCTATTGTCTTGGAGGAGACGCCCAACGAATGCGTGTGTGGAGGCACCGTGGTCAGCACCAAGATGAACGGTTTGTTGTCGAGTGTCACACGTCCAGAAGGCCTGGTGTCGTGGAATGGGGTGCAATTGCCTACGATGCTAGATCCCCTTTGGTGTTCATTAAAGCCACTTTGACAGCCCAAAGTTACGTTCATGATTTCCTGAACCCAGTGGCCATACATTTTCTTAATGCTCACTCCGGTGCGATTTTCCAACAGGACAACGCTCGTCGGCATACTGCTGCTGTCTCGAGAGCTTGCCTTGAAGGCACTGACACTCTGCCATGACCTGCCGCATCGCCAGATCTATCGCCGATTGAAAATGTGTGGGATGCTATTGGATGCCCTATCCACACTCTTCCCTACCGTACACTCAGCAGGAACTGCGTCAGAATATTCAAGCTGCATGGGATGGCTAACCGCAGGACACCATTAGGAAATTGTACAATTCCATGCCGAGACGTCTGGCCTGCTGTTTGAGCAAACATTGCGGCTCGACGCTACACTGTGAAACACTACTTATTGACGTGTAGCTCAATGAATATTGCCCATATCAGTCTCAATGTTGAATCATTTATTGTTTCTGGTAACCTTTACCTTCCTCCCGATTGATTGCGTTGCAAACCGACACGTACTTCTGGGTTGCGCCCAGACGATGAGTGTGTGTCAACGAACAGTTCGAACTTTCTCAAAAACTTTGTGTGTAGAGCTCTTTTCTTCAAAATACGTTTGCTTCTTTTGAAATTGGGTAGTATATTTGTCGGTGTTAATTCCTCAACTAAAGCCCTGCGAAGGTAAATTTTCATCGGTAATTTTGCATACAATACAAAAATATTTCTAGATTTTGTAAATTTTTTTTGGAAAGTCTTTTTCGTAGCGTTTGTTTAAAGATTGCTGGTTTTCCTCGAAAAACCATCTGCACGAATGTATTCATTTAATAATCAATATATTTTATGTATTTTTTGTTTTATTTTCATACTTACTCGTACTAATATACTAGGGAATTGATCTGTGCTCTCTTCAGTGGAGAGAGTGCATCGTCCGCCCTGGTGGCGCAGTGGTCTAAGCGCTGGCTTCGTACTTTCTCTCGAGATGGTTCCGGTTCGAATCCCGGTGAGGCATGAATGCTGTGCTTGTCTTACGGCACTGGCTCTCTCCCTTCCCTAGAGCCAGTGATCCTAAATTAGGAACGGTCGACTGCTTATAGCCTATTGAGTTCCTCATGGTGGTCGCTAAACCCCCAACAAAAAACAAAACAAAAAAGTGAATTGCGGCAAAACGGTTGATTTTTCTCTGAGGAGATTTCTCAGACATGTGTAAATACACTGCTGGCCACCCAAAATGCAACACCAAGAAGGACACGAGATAGCAAAGCCAGATTTACTGGACAAATAACAACATATACAAAGATGAAACGATTGAGCTTACAGGCCTGTGCGACTTGCGGAACACGCAGGCATCAATAGTTCGTGTGGCCCCCATGGCTGGCAATAACGGCCGCTACACGCCGCAGCATCGAACAAAAGAGGCTTTGGATGTGGGCTTGGGATATGTCGGTCCAGGCTGCTTCCACACGTTGCCACAGCTCACCAGGCGTAGCCGCGGGTGGTGCTTGCCGGGACACTCGGTTGCCGATCAGCGACCAGACGTGTCCGATGGGCGACATATCGGGAGAACAGCCTGGCCACGGCAGCAGTGACACCTGGTGGGCCGTGAAGAATTGTTAAACGATGCGTTCCACGTGTGGGCGCGCATTGTCCTGTTGAATCGTGGGCGCGCATTGTCCTGTTGAAACGTGGCCGCTGGCAGGCCCTGCAGGTAAGGGAGGACTACGGGCTCCAAAACGTCGGAGATGTAGCAGTGGCGGTTGAGTGTACCGGCGATACGTACCAGAAAGGTGCGGGTGTCATATCCAATTGCGCCCCAAACCATAATGCTCGACGGACCGGTATGGCGATGCATAATGCAGGCGTCATAGAGTCTCTAGCTGCGGTGCCGCCACCCGCGAATCCGACCATCGTGGTGTTGCAGGGAGAAGCGGGATTCGTCGAAGAAGACAATGTCGTGCCATTCCGTAGTCCAGGTGCGACGTTCGACGGCCCACTACCACCGCACTAGCCGGTGGTGTAACGTCAATGGTAATCTGAGCAATGGGCGCCGTGCAACAATTCCCCGCTCCTTCAGACGACGTCGAATGATACGTGCTGTCACAGGTTGTTGCGCAACACACCTAAATTCCTGCGTTAACGTTCGTGATGTGGCGGTGCGAGCCGTCAATGCCCGCCGCACAATATGCCGGTTCTCTCGTTCGGTGGTGTGCCGCGGCTGCGGCAATCGCCCACGTCGGTCCGTCCGTCCCTCCTGCACCCACCGAATCCATACTCGCCTCACTGTGGCTCAATGCCGTCCCACATGGGCGCCGATTTCTTGGTTCGATAAACCGCTGTCGCGATAAGCCACTACTCGTCCTCTGTCGAACTCCGAAGCGTGCTGGAATGACTACCGTATTCTGCGGCGAGGCATAAGGAAGCTTCCCACGCACAGGTCCGGCAGCACAACACACTTCCACTACTTACATCCCGCCTTCTGTGCACCCGTCTTATAGTGATTCTTGGTGGTGTGCCGGGCGCTTATGATTTGCATATGCCCTGTAATGCTAATCGTTTGCATATCGGCGACGCATGCTGCGAATTTCAGGCCAATCGGATGCTTCCTTCTTGGTGTTGCATTTTGGGTGGCTAGCAGTGTATAATACGGTGAACATATTTTTATTATAAACGGACAGGATCTTACGTTTAGTGCTTTTTGTGTTAACACGTTTCAGTCAACGTAGAAACGAAATTTTCATTGTAAAAATTACGAAATGTCTCAACTCTTTTAAGAACCACATTTTTTTCAAATTAAACACTGCAGTCATGAATAGTTGATTTTTTGGAGGTACGACCCATAATCTAATTAGTTGAAAAAATATTCTGAAGTCTTGTACTGTATGCATGCATGATCGAAGAACCTCAGGCGTCAATAAACATTTGTGATATATAAAAACATCAATAAAGTGTATCATTGCAAACTTTAAACCTTTATTATTTGTTGCTAAATAATAAGCATTTTTTTTAATTTATCCACACGTTAAAATTTAAAGATATTGAACGGAAAACTCGATAAACGGCAGCCCTATTCTCACAACTCAGTATGATGTTTTGATCTCAATCGTCTCGCTAACATGGCGGCAGATTCTGTGACGTCATGATCGTGACGTTTCGCTGTCTTCCTTTTGATTACAGGAGGGGTATGTGCGACCCTTACTCCATCTATTGTAGCCTCCTTGCTCAATTCACTTAATAAACGGAGGTTATAGAGAGTGCAGATCTCAAAGGAAATTTGTCTTTTTCAGAAATCAGTTCATGTGGAACATTTCAAAGTCTCCTGTCTTCCTTACCAATGCCTACCAGATGTCGTGCTTTGTTTGGTTTGGAACAACGAAGTTTGGAGGAAAGTGGAGGAGTGCTTGTCATGCATTATCTTTATATAATGCTATGCGCAGATACTGGGATGGGAATCCCGGCGTAGTTTCCAGTTTTGCGGTATTGCCCTTGGAGCTTCCTGAACCAATATAGAGCAGCAAGAAAGGGGGCTGCCTTCACCCTCCCTCTAATTCTCATATTTCCCGGTTGCTTCAGCAGTTTTTAATCTTTTTATCCTGTAATGACTTATAATTGTGGGAATTTCAATGCTCAGCTTTACTTTCTGTAATGCATTTGCAACACTAGATACCATCATTATGACACTTGACAGGAACACAAATGAGTGTCGCTTATGACCATTCGTCGCATGAGGGTCCAGGTTCGAATCCCGGTGAGAGATGGATGTTGTGTTTGTCTTACGGCACTGACTCTCTCTCCCTTTCCTGGAACCAGTAGCCCTCAATTAGGGATGGGCGACTGCTTATAGCCCATTGTGCCGCCCCGGTGGCGCAGTGGTCTAAGGCGCTGGCCTCTGATCATTCGTCCGTCAGGGGTCCGGGTTCGAATCCCGGTGAGGCATGAATATTGTGTTTGTCTTACGGCACTGGCTCTCTCCCTTCCCTGGAACCAGTGACCCTAAATTAGGGACGGGCGACTGCTTATAGCCCATTGAGTTGCTCACGGTGGTCGTTAAACCTCCAATCCAAATAGCTCATTGAGTTGCTCACGGTGGTCCGGTGGTCGTTAAACCTTCAATCAAAAAAAGAAAGAAAAACTAGTGTCTTTCGGGCAGAGGTATACAAATTAGGCAAGGTGGCGTGTCAACGTACCAACTTTGAACAGAGTAAAACGCACAGTAAAATTAACCGCCCTAGCGCCTTTGCAAAAAGTTTAGAATCGTCGATAACCTTTTAGGTAATGTTCGTAGGACTACAAAAAAAGGGATCATCGACACTCATTTTATGTTGGCCTTCATAAGGCCACTCAAGTGGCGGAGAGGTCTCACCATAGGTCCGAGATAGGCACGGGTTGGAGTCCTGGATGTGTCATACGCGGTGTATGTGTTCAATGTTAACTTTCCACCTTCCTTGGAACTATGTCCAAATTTTGCACGAACGACCTCTTATAGCGTTTAGAATTACTAATGATGGTCTTTAAACTCGAAACAAAGCAAAATACTTTAGTCATAGGCAGTATTTGAGCTCAATAACTTTAGCTCTTTATGCTCCCTGGAACCAGTGGATCCAAATTTGGGACGGACGACCGCTTAACCTGAACCAAAATTTGACCCAATTTTCCTGCGCCCCTCAAACAGAATCGTGTTCTCATAGTGACCGGGTTATACGAACGCTATAGCAAAACAATTCCTTTCCCTCTTCCATCTCGGGAGTATGGACTATAAATCTGTCGCTGATTGTAAGTGCTCCATTACAGTCTTTAGTCTTACACTATGTAATCTGTTTCCTTCATAGTCCTTTATTCTCTGTGACATCACCCAAGGAATGATTCGGGAGGAGTAGTCCGCCGGACATGAAAATCATGCCACAGGGAAGGAATTGTTACTCAAACATCTTTTATCTTCTTTTTTGTGATACATAGCCCTTTCTATAACATTCTTAGTGGGAAAAATGATCAATCAGGGAATATAAATTTAAATCATACTCCCAAATGACCACTTAGAATGTCAAACCTAAGGTGAAAAGCAAGGCTTTCTGATGCGCAGGTTCACTCGTTTCCGTCGCGCTGGGCCCACTTCTTAGACAGCGAATATATTCGTTCGAGCTGATTTTGTTAAATCCCGAGTTAATTCGTTCCCAGCCGGGTAAAGCCTTTAGACTTGTTAAAGGTGGTCTTTTAACCCCGAACAAAACAAAGAACTTCATAAACCATACACTAATCAAGATCAGATTCACTAGTTACATATCTTCTGAAATCTACGGAATCGTGGGCTATTTAAAAGAAGGTCCGACGAATCACTTCCAGGAACTTCACTGCTCTAAAAATAGGAATATAATTCTGATGTTCATGCTATGCACTGTAGATTTTTATATCAATAATCTTCATCAGTCCTACTTCTAACGGAACAAAGAAAAAAAGATTACTTTAAAAGCATCCTCTAGAGTCAGACATATGGTAACAAATTTAGATATGCACGCGATATTCAACAAAATTAAAATATGAAAACTGTATGGAAAATGTTGCATAATTGGTATAAATATGCACATACAGAGAGAGGGGGAGGGGGGGAGATGTTGGAGTTTGAAGATGTCTTATAAATTGAAAAGTACATGCGGCATTATAAATTAGCTTCTGTTCTTCCAATGACCTGAATCTGACATAGAAATGGATACATAATGAGAAATAAACGTACTTTTGAATCATTCGGAGATTTGAGAACTAAAGAAATTTTAAGTTTGTTTCTATTCCATTTATTATCTTTTTCCTTCAAACGCTTTGCTCATTAAACCGGAAACCTTGATGTCACCACTCATACTTACACTCCTCACTTAATATGTAAGTGCCCATGTGATTTCAACTTTTTAATATGAAACGGTTCTTTTGAAACTATTTGCCATAATATAATGTGAACAGTACTGGGAGAAGTTCCGCCATTAATGGAAATACATTTTTCTGATCCGATACCATGAAGATTTCTATGCTATTCGGAAATGCATAGAAATCTTCATGAGAACTGACTGAAAAAATAAATTTGGGAGGAAAAACGAATAAATTAATATTTCAAGTATCTAATGCCCCTACTAGAAGCTCTGTCCCCTTCTATTTCGGAAGTAGCAGTTGAATACAAGAGTGACGTAACCGCGAATCTAATCGCTTTACCGCGGAGTGCCCATCAAATGTGCACACGTGTGATGGTGATCATTACAGTTCTCATTTCCATGCAAATAAAACAGGATTCATTCAAAGGCAAAATTCAGCCGGCGGCATCCATGTTAAAACAGCTCATGCTCGCGTATTCATCCTGACGTGTTTATCGCTGCGTGAAAAACGCTGGGGAGTGAATACGTCATCATCCCCGAGGGATATGTCTGCGGTCAAAAATCTTCTTTTTTGGTATCTTCTCCCGTTCGCGTGTCAGTAACGTAACGAGAGTAGATGGGTCAGTGAATAGAACGAAATGTTTTGTCACTGCTATGGTAATTTGCAATGATCATCATCATAACATTTGAAAGCGAAGTTCTAATTTTATTTCCCCATTTCATCGTGGAAGCTGTCTGCTTTCAAACCAGCCCAGTCCGTGCGAAACATTTTTTATAAAATCAAATATTTTTATGTAACAAAAATTCACACCAGAATTATAAATTACAGGAGGCAAAAATACACTAGTGAGCCAAAACAATATGGACCAGCGCATCTTCACGCAAATTGCAATAACTGCCGTTGAATGACCGCACGGAACGTATGAAGGTCGTGAAATGGTATAAATAACACTATAAACTGAGCTCTGTAAGCCACCTAAAATCCTTGCCTTGCATTTCCAATGGGCAAACTTCTGTATCCATTTTCATCACAATTTATTTATTTCCAAAGTATTAGAATTTGAACATCGATAAAATAACTTCATAAACTTCATATTTTAGCCTAGTGTACTTAATATTTTCTAAAACCTAACCATAAGTATAATAAAAATCAATAACTTTTTCTTTTGGTGGTACTGAGACCTGCTAATAGATGGCGACACATTTGCATGTGACTTACTAAATACAATCACGTCGCATTTTTTTCAATAATTTCATTAATTTTTAGACTGCAATCAACACTTGTGTCCATCCTTGTGATAGTCCGGAATGTTTAGAATGATTCGAGCCATTTAGATTAAATATTCTAAGATTAATTTAGCTGAAAATGTTGCAGGGTGAGTTTGCTGGTTCATTTTTGGAATTAAAAATCAGCAGCATCTACAACTCTGTAGACATTTTAAGCTAAATTATTTTCAGAACATTTAATCTAAGTGGCTGAAATCATTATAAACATCCCAAACTGTCGATGCATACATTCAAATTTTTATTCCATTCCAAGAATAAATAAAACTATTGAGAAACAGATGCGACGTGATAGCATTTAGTATGTCACATGTAGATGTGGCGCTATCTATTTTCTGGTCTCAACACCACCAAAGGAAAAGTTATTTATTTTTAATATCTAAGGTGGAATTTTAGAAAATATTAAGTATACTGCTCTATAATATGAGGTTATTTTTATCGATGTTCAAATTCTCATTCTTGGGAACGCATTAATTGTGAAGAAAAATGGCTACATAAGTTTGGCCATTGGAAATACAAGGCAAAAATTTCAGGTGGATCTACTTAATCATTGTTATTCTTGTTCTTCAGATCGGAAAGGCAGCGGATATAAGCAAGTTTGGCTAAAGCCAAATTGTATTGGCCTGACACCTGAGTCAGCGCATTTCCAAGACAAGAAGGTGTGTGCGGTGCTCACGGTCACACTGTAGTCCAAGCAGAGAAAAACAACGAACCGCGGGGAAGCTGCGAACCAGATATTAAATTTTAAAACTTAATATAAGCATTTAAAATACTCCTGCAATATTTCTAGCTTCCGTTGAATAAACCAGAAGATTAAATCTGTCATAAATATTTTTCGTTATATTTTCTTCTTTGAATTTTGTACCGAAAAAACTTGTAACTGAATTTTGTACAGTTACATAAGCATTGAACTAATCAGATGGCTTTATACCCATGCTGGTAATAGGTTTTTTTCCTTGTTTAGAACGTGTTTTCTAAAAACACATCATCCTTATATTATCTGTTTGTCCATCCATCTGTGGACACCCTATTTCTGCAACTATGATTCCGCTTTGAAAAACTGTTTTTGCATTGGGAAGCTTGAAATGTGAGAATGATGATCATTGCATTCCGGTTTGTCGTTGCAAAATTTCGCCGCTACAGGGCGTAAATGCAGATGATGTCGAATTCAAAATGCATTTCTATTCCATATATTTGCTTCTAAATGTCCGACTGAATTTTATTTCTTCCTTTCTATGCCATTTATAACAAATACTATTTTAGGCATACTTTTTTTTCAAGTGATGCGTAGATTTTCTACTAGGAGGCGTAAAGGTAAACTCCGTTTCCCCCGATATATCTGCTTCTAAAAGCCTGATTTGAAAAATTCTTCCTGTATTAGATACATCTCCCCATGCGAAATGATATGCATATAATTTCAAACTTTTTGATAAAGAATGGTTTGGCCATTAGCTGCCGTAAATCTTCATTTCCGCTTCTGATGTATTCCCAGCAAAATCTGAGCTTTTGAAAACTAGATTGAAAAAATTACTTCTTGGACCAATACCGCTAAAGTTGGAAAACCTTTTGAGAGTACCTCCTGCTTAAATAGGGCAAGTTTCCACCCCCCAGAGTGCGTAGATGAATATCTTTTTAAACGATTTCCAACCGTAGGATGAAGAAGGGTATATGCTACAGCTTTGTCCGTCCGCACGATGACTCGCGTAAAAATGGTTCGATTTCGATGAAATGTTAGTATGTGGTAGGGGACCACTGGGGACGAACCCTATTGGAAATGGGCGAAATGGGGTCAAAGGTCAGGACATGGGAGTGGGATGCTTTCCATTGCCCTTATGCGTCATAACTTGCGTAAATATGGTTCGATTTCGGTTAAATTTTAGTATGTCGTTAGGGACCCCTGGGCACGAACCCTATTGAAATTGGGTGAAGTGGGGTCAAAGGTCTGGACATAGGAGCGGGATGCATTCCATTGGCCTTATGCGTTATAGCTTGCGTAAAAATAGTTCGATTTCCATGAAATATTAGTATGTGGTAAAGGACTACATGGGGACGAACCCTATTGAAAATGGGCGAAATGGAGTCAAACGTCAGGATGTAGGAGCGGGATCCATTCCATCGACCTTATGCGTTATAACGTAGGTAAAAATGCTTCGATTGAGACAAAACTTTGTGATGTTGTTCCGGAAGTATAATTTACAGGTTCTGTTGAATAACATCAAAATGGGGTCAAAGGTCAGGTCATAGGAGCGAGATTTATTCTACAGCTATTATCCTCATAACTTGAGAAATGATTCTGGTATGTTGGAAATCGTATCATAATCAATGCATTACACGATTTTACTAACTTGTTTTTTTTCTTTTTGTCGATATCTCTGCTCCTCACAGTCAGATTTGATTTTTTTTTTTATTGGAGACCGTTTCCGCTGTGAAATGTTTCTCATATAATTTCGAATTTTTTATAACGCACAAGTTTGCTGTCAGGGGGCGCAAGTTTACGTTTACAGTAATATCTGTGCGACTAAAAACCTGATATAAAAAAATATTTTTCGGTTAGATACTACTAACAATGAAAACCTTTTATGTGTATTTTAATCCGAAAGTAATGCACGATTTCACCGCTAGAGCGCGCTAAGGCATAATCTGTTTTTCTTAATATCTCTACTTCAAAATGTGGGATTTAAAAAATTATTTCAACAGCGCATGCCATCTACCTTACGGAACACGTTAGGTTAGTGTTTGAGGAGTTCTGTCTGTAGGTAGTGTTTTTGTTTGCAGTTGTATCCCCTCTTTCTAAAAACCGTATTGAAAAAGAAAAATCTCTTTTGTACTGTATGCCATTCGCTACAAAAGAGATATGGAGCATTATTCTATTTAAATAATGAACAGATTTCCCGCTAGGGGACGTAAAAGTCAATACCTTTTTTCATTATCTCTGCTTCCGGGAGACGTATTTGAAAAGGTACTTTTCCTTAGCATAGCTTTTTCCAGGGAGTCTATTTTTCGCCTACTTTCAACAATCCTCTCATACAAAATACTTCTACCACACGGCGTAGAATTGTATCATTATTCCTTCTATATTTCTTATTTTAACTGTTTGATTTGAAATCCTGTTTGTCTTCGTTACCTTCCTCGTGCTATCAGAAACTTTTTGTGCGCCATTTTTTAATTTTTGTAACGCACTTTTTAGCCGCTGGTGGAAGTAAGTAGCTGTTTCCAGTTCCATTGACTTTGAATAACTTTGATAAATTTAATTCGCGTCAGAAAGGATTCAAAGGACGTGTTCATTACAACCGAAAATTCGGTGTCATCTTTATTGTTTTTTAAGTCTTTTTTTAATTTTTTTGAGAGGCACTTCTTAAAGCACGGGATGGAAATTAAAAGTGAGTAAAAGCATCAGCCAAAGGAGGGCGTCTGCTTTGCTTAAAAAAACCCAGGTAGGCCCAGTTCTGATTAAGCCGTTAGTTTGGAACGTAAGACTACGACTTGCAGATCGGAGAGTCGAAATGAGCAAGTCGAGTATGATTTCAAAGCGTTTACTTAATTTGTTATAGCCAACACAGGTCTATGACATGAAAAGTAGTTTACGTAATTTTTAGAAATAATGTTGGATACATTGCGCACACAAAGCAGATCGATACACGAATTACCCAACGTGGTGCTCTGTCTCTTTGACTTCTTACATTGGTCATCACTTGCTGTTGCCTCTCGTTTTGATTTTTTCCACTTCTTTTGGCGTTAATTCTGCCAAGTCTGCGGCATTATCAAAAATGTTAACCCTTCACGTGAAAATATTTGTTTTTAATTTAGTTTAAACTACTGCGATACGTTCTTTATACATTTGAATAGATCTCGTCGAGAGCTTTAAAACGCAGCACTCACAGTTGTCCAAAAAAAAACAAAAAAAAACCCGTCATATTGTCAAATGTGTTCACCGATTCACAAGAACACAATTTTTGAAATGTTCAGTTCAAATCACTGCAAAATGCTCATCGTACATTTCAAGATGTCTCGTCGAGAGCTTTAAAACGATACGTTGTACACTCGTGTTGCGCTCACTGAGATAGAAATATTGCATCACCTCTGTAGGGCCAGACATATCAATTCTTAGATAATACCTTTTGTTTCCCGCCGTATAGCGAGCTACCGCCTCGCCTTTACTATATGATCTGGCTATCAAGGCGGCTGAAGGCGTCCTTGTGTAGAAGAATAATTACCCCGACAAAACTCAGTCCAATACACGGAAATAAAAAACAGTAAGTATTTATTATTCCGATAACATTTTCTTCACGGGTTTCAGATAACTTTCCGCTCAGGTTTCCCATGCTGACCACGTGCTATCTTTCCACAATTCTTTCCGCGATACCCGGTGGACGAAGGAATCCTCCTTCCCGTTTACCAGGCTGCACTTCTGCGATACCCGCAGCCCTTCCGTCAAAAACCTGTGTCCAAACCAGGACCCTCTCTCCTTGACGACTGAAGCTCCACTGTCCCTCAATTCTCTTGGCCCTTTTTCTCCTCTACCACGAATGCGCAAGAAAACTGGTTTCCCCGGTCAGCACGTGAAATACCTGAACTCAGGAATGTCGTCGGATACCCACAGGCGATTACAACCTTGCACGTATACAAAAGCGGTATGACAACTTGTTTAACAGAAGCACTCGAGCAGCTGACTCTTCAAGGTTAGGTGGCCCAGGTGTTCATGCACCACTCCCTTAATTCCAACACAGGATTAAAATTGTACCACTTGGGTGGTGAAGAATATCAGTTCTTAGCTAAAACAACAAAATGGCGGAATGAAGCGTCCATGCGCACGTGTTCATCACAACATTAAAATTAAATAAATTCATAATTGACAGTTTGATGATCATATGTAGAGGATTTTAGGAAGAGAGTGTCTGACCCCAGGTCTTAAACAACTCTTAGAAACAGGAAACTAGGAGATTTGGGCTAGAGCGCCCGATAGGAAAGTGACCCGGAAGCGAAGTAGAAAGGGGGAGGAAGACTCCCTTATTTATTACCGGGGGCCAGTACCCGGAATATTTGACAGTTTAATTGCGGGCGACCCTTACAACCGCCCTATCGCACAGGGAGCGAGGGGAGCGTCCCGCGCACGTTGTATTGCTCAGTACGTAAATTGGACTCCATGCAGTTTACGAATATGCTAAGACGATTAGTGTGTGGCACGTATTTTTAACGGTATAATGATTTCAATTGGGACCTATTCTTGTCACAGGTGGTCTGCCGTAAGTCGCCCCATACTATCCGCAGAGTTAGAAGTATTCCTACGTCAAAATTCGTAATATATGGTTGGGGAAGTTTCTATTTATTTGATGACTAGAATAGCAAATAATTTTATACACGCAATCAGATCGTAGTGCCACAGTGAAAGTCAAGTGCTAGCTGAAACTAATAGTCTCGTGTCAGCAGTTTGGTTTTTCGCTTCCTCAAGGGAGGAGAGCAGCAGGATTCGAGAGATCGGGATACACTGTTGCTTCCTGAAACATCTCATTTCCAATATCCACTGACTACGGGTTCAAAAATACTGGGGTAGATGGCGAGCATGATATTCACTAAGAATCGCCTGTCTACGTTACATTTAGGTTAAACTGTTCGGCATCGTGAATCATGGCACTCTTCAGCAATGAACCAAAGTTAATCTCCCCTATTGATTTTCAATAAATACTTATGCGGAGGAAAGTGCGGACCCGGTTTGTTAGAATGGATTGGCATCGGCGCAATTTCTATAATATTTCTTCCCTTTTGGTAGAGGACTTCTGAATTTTACGATGCATCATTGTGAAACCTTCCAGCCGTATCCACATGCAGTTTCAAGAGCTAGATCACCCATGATAACACAGAGTATATAAATGTTTATTTTTTCCCGTAAGTTCCTGCGCAGTGGGGAAGAATCTTGATTTTATGGAATGCGTTAAAAGCTTCATTTCAACTGCGGGTGTTCACTACGAATATAAAAAAAAATTACCCAATGCAGAATTATTTTTTTATATAAAATTAACCACGAAAGAAAAAGGTAAACAAGTGGAAAACAAGGTGATTCACTGGTTTTTTTGAGAAATATCTCGTGTATAATTTTTTTTTTAATTTAACATTTTCCTTTCTTGATTTTTGCTTTGAGTCTTCCAATTATAATTTCATGTCCAAAAAGTCGAATTTTCGGTAGCTAACGAAAACATTTGGCATTTGAAGCGTAAAAAATTGTGATTGCAGCTATATCGGAGAGCTCAGAACATTCCAAACAGGACATTTTATGGCGCAGGTATAGTGCCAAGCACAAATATCTTGTCACGCGTGCTTTTAAGAAAACATTTCATCTGAAATATCAAAAGGCAGTGGATAACACTGACTGCTGTTAGATTTCCATAGCTGAAGTAGTTTTAAAGTTACCTTAGATAGGGGCAAAAAATTTGCATCCGGGAACCTGAAAGGCGAAATTTCACGTGTATATATAAGACTATGCAAATATGTTTTGATGTCGCCTATCTGGGAAACACGACAACAGTTATGTTCAAAAATAGCCAATGCTAAAAGAATTGTTCTCTTCGGACCTATAGTATTTAAAAATCCGTTGTGCTAAACTCTAAATGTACGTCTGAAAAAGAAATTAGAAGCACATGTATACTAAACGATATAATCCTTAAGTAATATAAAAAGAACTTTCCTAGTAGGACACCTAACAGAAGAAACATAGCTGAATTACAGGTCTAAGCCACCTTACTGAAGAGCTCTGCAACTTTCAAATGAGAAAATATATGGAAGGTTTAGCTCGTTGTGCCGACAGTTCAAAGCAAAAAAAAAAAAAAAAAAAAAAAGAAATATTTCGAATCTTACTTGTGCACTGTAAAATGTCTTCTGAAATGCAGGAGGCATTTCCCATAGTTATTTTACATGGATTTCACGGGGTTTTCGCACTCTAGAAAAATTTTCGCAATTCCTTTCGTACGCTGGTGTGCAAAGTTAAAGTACGAAATGCAATAGCCAGCAAATAATCTAAAACGGTCAATGAAATGCTAATGATCACAGCAAATATGTAAAAGGACAAAAACGAAGAACAAATGACCCCAGGGAAATCCGCGTATCACTGAGCAAAATGCTGCCTATTATGTAAATGGCATTTCTCATTGGCAGCTTTGCGTAAGAAGCGTTTCCACTGGCTGCAAATGCTTATCTTATGTCTCGTACACATGTATGTGACGCTATATGGTGGCGAAAGATAGGGTGACTAGAAGCAGGCCAATCTCCTGCCTAGTCCGTCATGGACTTTAATATCCACCCCGCAGTGTTTCATGGATATGGCAGCAACTGAATATTTCCGGTGGGACGTATATTACGAAGCCTGGATAAGGTCGTCCAAGGCGTATAACACCTCGTGAGAACGGTTATGTCGCTTTAACCACACTGGATCATAGGATATACAAAGGCCGTTCCATAAAAACAGAGTGATTTTTTTCGAGTTGGTAACAGTGCAAGGGGGGGTGGGATAATCATGCAGAAGACTAGCTTAATTAAGAAATATCTATGGTAACAGTCATTAGCCGTGGCAGACGATTTAGGTTTTGTTATTGCGCAGTTGTTTAAGATACGTCTGCATTTCACCATACAGTTATGGAGGTGAGTGATTCAGAGTTAAAAAGTGAAATGCGTTGCGGGAAGAAATTTTGCTATCGTTTGGGTTAAACGGCTCAAGAAACAGTTGATTTAATGAAAAAAGCTTACAAAGATAAATGTTTGGACGAGTCAATGATTTTCAAATGGTACCATTATTTCAGAAATTGGTGTTCGTCGGCAGAGCTCGCTGCTAGGCCTGGTCGACCTGAAAGTATTGTTGACACGGTTTGGACAATCGTGCAAGATCGACAAATCACGTGTGACGACATAGCGGCGTCAACTAATATTTCAAAAACGTCGGCATTCCGCATTCTACGCGACAAATTGCTGCTGCATCATGTGTTTCCTAGATGGGTACCTCATCACCTGACGAGCGAACATTTGTTAGCCTGAGTTTAGGTTTGTCATGAATGGAAGCAAATGTTTGCAAAGGATCCAATCTTTCTAAACACAGTAATAACTTCTGATGAAACATGGATCCACTAGTTCGACCCTCTCACGAGGCGCGCAACGGGTGTCTGGAAACACACAGTCTCGCCTTCTCCGGAAAACGTCCCCAAAAACAAACCAGCTGGGAAGGTGATGATAATTGTCTTTGATCATAAATGTGTAGTCTACCAGCATGAGGTTTTTCCGCATGTTCTTGTCATTGCTGAGTATTACATTTGAGTTTTGAAGCGTCTGCGACGACACATATCGATTAAGCGACCGGAACTGGTGGGCAAGTGGACCCTACACCATGATAACTCCAGCCCGCATGGTACCGCTTGTGTTCAATAGTTTCTTACCAAATGCAGTATTGAAATCATGCCACAGCCTCCACACAGTCCTGATCTCACCCCGTGCAATTTCTCGTTGTTTCCAACAATAAAGGAGAAGTTCCGTGGCGCAACATTCAACACAAATGCTGACGTTATTCAAGCTGTACAATGGTCGCTAAAGAAGCTTCAACAAAATTTCTTCTCCACATGTTTGGAAAAGGGGACTGAACGATGGGACCGTTGCATGTCATCCAAGGGAAGGTCATTTGAGAAAGAATAACATAATGTATATTTTGCTGAACCTATATCTCTTCATTTTGTGTGATTTTACTCTCAGGTTTTACGGAACGGCCGTTTTATGAAGCTCTGAAATTGCCTTCGCAACTATCCGCTGCCACCGTGGCTATGGTATCAAGGTAAACGACACATCGAAGGCTTAATGCCATTAGCCTTTATGCCAGGTGACCCATGGTTTGTGTCCCGCTACACGCATCTCATAAGAAAACTCGCTTGAACTGGTGTTGAGAACATCGTTCCTGGAGCCCAAAATAATGGGCCGTTGTTCATTTTGCAGACGAGTCAAAATTCAACATGCAAAGAGATTTTCGTCGGCATATCATCTGGAGGGGACAGGGAACACGTAATGATGCTGCAAACGTCGGCGAACGAAACCACTCCGGAGGGGGATGTCTTCTTGTGTGGGATGACATTATGTTTAACGGGTCCCCACACCACTCCACATGTTCGCAGGAGGGCAATGTAAATGCTGAGCGCTATACGGACAAGATCCAAGAGCTCTATGTCAGACGTTTTCGGGGAACTGTTGGTCACCAGTTCCTTTTAATGGATGATAATGCTCAGCCGCACAGGGCTCAACTTGTCGATAATTTCCTGCAGAGTGAGGATATTCGGCGTATGGATTGGGCAGCCAGATTTCAGGACGTGAACCTTATATGGGATGACACGTATCAACTTGTTAGCCCCTCTCCTAAAAGCCTTCCCAAGCTACGCATGCCCTCATCAGGAATGGAATTCGGAATTCTTTGGCTCCAGAGTTCATTCCCAATTTCATGATGAATATGTATTGTCGTTCTGAGAGTTGTCTGTCCGTAGGTGATGATCATATTCCTTATTATTTCTGAATTTTCTTTTTCAGCGTAAAATTTTAAAATGTTATAATGACTAGGCCGTGAATCCGTGAATGAATTATAAAAATCACGGTGAATCCTTCCATCGTCATGTAAAAGTTCTGAGGTGCTTGAACAAAAGGTGTTGTCGGACTGCCGGCACGCAATACAACGATGTATACTAAACCCGTTACGACCATTCTTTCATCTCACCTTGGTGGCATTTACGGATGTCACCCTGTATAGGCAAAATGTGTAAATATTTGTCTGTTGTTATAAAATGTTTATTGCTTTAAATGTTTATTGATTGTGCCTCTTCATGTGCAAGTTTTCCTTTTTATCCCTGCGAATGAATGCTTCCAGACTTTAGTTTTGGACTCAGTGTACTTGTTTCACCAGTTAATTGAAATATTTAGTAACATTTTTGAGCTTTTTTTAAAGGTGGCGTGAGAGAGCGGCATACAGCTGTAGGTAACTCAAAGAATGGAAAAATCACAGAAAACCGCGTGGAGATTTTTTGTTTCGTGCGTATATTTATGAGAAAGAAAGCTCATACTCTAATAATTTAGATACAAATTTTGGTAGATAAATGCAGTAAGGGGCAATTCAAATTTTTATGTGTAACTGGAAATTCGGAAATATGGAATCTTACAAGGGAAACCGGAATAAAATACGAAAACTCAAACTTCTGTCAATAATTACCCCAGAAGATTTCTCCCTCTAGTCTCTCTCTCCCCCCCCCCCTCTCTGCCTATCTATCTACCTATTTCTACCTATTTATCTATCTATGCATTTAGTTCGCCCATGGCGGGTTCAGTTCCGCAAAGACGACTACGTGCCCTGGAGGATTACTGGCAAATTAATGCAGCCAGTTTGCCATTCCTCTGCTGCATACGGGTAAGGGACAATGTGCGTCCCTGGCCGATTTCACAGGGAACCATCTACGCATTCGCGTCTCCAAACACAGGGAGTCTCCGGAAAACCCGCAAACTAGATGACCAGGAGGACCGGAATGTCTTCCTACTAGTGACGAGAAATTTTAATAATGCCGCCCTTCCATGCTTGAGTGCATACACTAAATTCATAGAGATTTGTTGATTTTCTCCCGTTGAATCAAATTTATGAAGAAAATATGTGTGACTGAGAATCCGTTAAATATATTTTACTTTTCCATATTCCATAAATGTGTTAAGTGAGAGGCAACAAATTAAAAAAAATCGAATAGATTTGGTCCTGTTGAACAAATTGAAGATCTGTTTCTTGTGAGTAACTGTTGTTTAAATATTTACGTTATCTGGGAGATAAAATTGGAATCACCTTTTCGATGGACACAATATAAGAGTGAACCGAACGAAGTGGACGTCAAGTGTTCATTTGCACGACCCAAAGAAAAATATTTCCAAAAAGAAAATAAATAAATAAAAATACCTGAAAATTTTTGTCTTATAGAAATTTAGCAATCACTGAAAAAAAAAAAGCATCCAGGACAACCAGTTAGAAACGAAAGTGCCGGTTTCCACAGTCGTCTACAAATATCCAAATTGGAAACAGCAATGTATCTTTTACGGACAAACATGTATGAGTCAATTAAAATGATAAAATCAGTTTCTGGTGTTGCCATATCTTTGGATGTTTACTAAAGCTCTGTAACACATAAAGAAATAAAGATTAAAAAAAAAGGTTTTTGCCGAAAGTTCGCCTAAAAAGAAATGCCTTGGTAACGGTAAAAGATGTTGAAGAAGATCAAGTGAAAGTATTGCTGTAAGGAAAATGTAAAGATGTGAAGCAAAAACAAAATAAAACTTGTAAGCTACGTCCGTATAAGGTGGGATTAACATGCCAAGATTGGGGCAGAAGGATCAAAGTTTCCGAAACAAAGCAATGGAAAGGGATTAAAAGCAGAAAAAAAGGTTTCAATCACGTTAGATAGTCATAAGATGATAGCTCCGAGGTTAAACAATTTCCACAAGGATACAGACTGGAAAAACAATGTAACAAATAGGATGTTAAGTAAGTCTGGGAAAGTATCTGCTTCTAGTAAGAAATGAAAAACGACGAACGGAGATAAAAGTAAAAATACTGACAAAGCCGGAGAAAGTATTCGGACAAATAGGTCAGATCTTTTATTCGTACCACGAACCTAGATTTTATTTCAGCAACTATAATTTTCTTTCTCCTGCATCTAAAGAATGTTTCCTCTCATGTCACCTTTTATTTGGCAGTTAGTAAACTACGTAAACGTGTTTACCTTTAGAAAGCTGTATACGAGTATATATATATCATCATCATCATCATCATTGTCAACCATTATCAATCCACTGCTGGACGAAGGTCTCCCCAAGTTTCCTCCACAACGCTCTGTCTTGTGCCAGTCTCCTCCATGTCACTCCTGCATACTTTCGAATTTCATCCACCCATCTTCCATGTGGTCTTCTTCTGGGTCTTTTCCTGTCCCTTGGAATCCAATATATATATATATATATATATCAGTGGCGCGGCGTGCCCATTCAGGTTGGGGGTGCACTCTTATGGGAAAAAACACGCAAAAATTTAAATTTATTATGTATCCCGAGCTGCAAAATTCACGCATTGATTTTGAACATACGGAAGCATTTTTTTTTATTTACCGGTCGTCTAATTACTCATGGCAAAAATATTTACATACACTCCATTGTAAGAAAAATCTGAATTTCCTGTGCAAATACTGCAGTGATGAAAAATTTTCGATACTTTTTCAAATTTTTTAAATACTAGACCAGTCTTACCTTCTTTAACTATATTTGCATAATCTGCAAAAGAACCGGCAGAGAATGGGACACTTAGCACATCATCAACACTGTTCCCCATCCTAAATGGGTATCAAAATTCAAATTCTATATTTAAATCTGTGTTCATAAACACATCGCTTCACACACAGCGACGAAAAGACAGAAAAACAGTAACTCGTAGCAGAACGTTGAATGGACGTTATTCATTGGACTTCAGGAGTGGATTTCTGCGGACCAACATGGCTGCTGATTCAGTGTTGTCGCTATTTGATTTTCCCGTACTGCTGGCTAATTTTTGCAATCTTAACGTCGTAGAGACTGCCAACGAATTAATAGAGCTACAGGGCAAAGAAGAAGAAATTAATTTAAAAAACAAAAACAAATCAAGGTTGCAAAAATATACCAAGACAGTTTTGTGTTCGATGTTTATTTCGGATGATGTAGGAGAACATCGCTATTAGTCATTATAAAGTTTCTAATAAAACATTTTTCATACACGGTATATTAAATTTTCATGTTCTTATTTTTAGACATTGGCGAAATATCTGAAACATAAACTTGGGACCCTTTTTTTGCAAAACAAAACATTCAGAAGCCCAGACAAATACGTAATATGGAAACAAACTAGGGTTCGCACGCTAGACAATCTGTTTAATAATGAAATGAATGCGTAACATTAAAGAAAAATTATGGATATGTTTGTTTCGTTCTTTGGGGAAAGAACGTAGAAATTAATTAGTAATCTACTGATCCAAATATGCCATCAGTTTTCCCCTTCTACCTTTTTTTTTTCTTTTTTTGGAATTAAAATTCAAAGGAAGGCTATGAGGTTTCACATGCCTTTGATTTGTAGTGTCATAATACCCAAAATCTTTATCGTTAAAGTGAACAGAACATATTGGAGAACAAACATCGGGATGAAAACCATCGCGTTTCATTTTGCACAGCCAAATTAACAATTTCGTGAAAATTCTCCAATTACGTGGCGTCAGTGAATAAACAAATACATCGCTCTTTCGACGTTTAGCAACGCACAGCAACCGAAAAATTGTTATTCGGCTGCCGCAGGGGAATTGAATCCTGGATCTCTCGATATCTAGCCAAGTGCGTTATCCTTACACCACGATGGCCCTCAAATGCAAAATGATGCTTTATCGACAAATGTCGTAATATAGTCCGAACTCATATCACTACCAAAAATATCGATCCGATAATTACATGAAGACCGTGAAATCCTGCAGCGACAAAAAAAAAAAAAAAAAAAAAAACACTGATCCAAACACCGAGTTTCTAATCCCAAACGTTGCTATAAGTTCTCAAACCCTTGAAGAAAAAGAAAATACAAGCCCAACCCCCACGTCACACACAAGGCCCTAACCGCATCGTCTAAATCATTAGATATTAGACATTAGAGCTCCCATGTGCCGCGGGTAGCCTAGTTCGTGACTGCCACAGAAATGACCTCAGGTTCGATCCCAGTAGGTACGAAAGCTCGATTCAGTAAATACCCGCCGGGCGTCGGATGGGCACGTTAAGCCGTCGGACCCCGAGTACTGCCCCCTCGTAATAAATAAGGGCGCCGTCCTCCCCCTTTTTACTTCGCTTCCGTGTCACTTTCCTATCGGTCACTCTAGCCAAAATCTCCTAGCTTTCTATTTCTAAGGGTTGTTTAAGACCTGGGGTCAGACACTCCCTTCCTAAAATCCTCTACATATAAAAAAAAAGCAAAAAAAAAACTGGTGCTCCCCATGTCACACTTACCCCATAAGACAATAAAATTACGGTATTAAGCAAAAGAACTTGAAACGGATTAAACGCCTCTACACCTGCCGGAGGCCACGACGCGCCCAATTCCATTGTAGGTACTAATCTAGAATAAAAAAAAAACGCCAAAAAAAAAAACAAAAAAAAACTGCGACACAATAAACAACAACATTCCTATATTACTAACCCCCTTACCACCACGTCTATATGGAGCCCCTGAAACGTTCTTTCTCTTACGACATCCCACCACTCTCACTACTAATATAAAACAAAAGGATAACTCTAATAAGCCGAATTCCATAACAAATATTATTTTAGCAACTCCTGCTACTACTCTTAAAGCTCCTAAACCCATCATTAACGGTCAAGGTCTCATACTCACTGTGTGGAAAGAATGAAATACTTTTGTCAACTAATAACTTTCTAACAAATATAATATTACATGAACTCTAAATGCAAACTCCTGAATAAAGGCTACCGCCCCCTACACAATTAGTATTAATTTTGGCAATAAAATAGAAATTGCAACCCCCCCCCCCCTAAGAAACTAAGTTTATTCTAGAAATTAAATCAATAATCAAATGCCCCGCTATTATATTAGCAGCAAGTCGAACTGATAATGTCATAGATCGAATCAAATGTCTTACGCTTTCAATTAACACTATAAAAGGGGCTAACACCGGGGTGCCCCCTCTGGGAGCAAGTGAGCTCTCCTCTCCTTAAATTTCTTTACCCAACCCATAATAAAGCCTATTATTCATATTACCAAACTTATATTTTGTAGTTTCCAACAGGTGGCTAGTTCCAGTAAAAATAAAAGAAAATAGCCCTATTACATTATTCACTCTAATTAAAACGAATAACACAATTCTGAAATAAACCAAACACAAAAAACGAGGGGAAGAAATCTCCTTCAGTATCTCCGAAACCCTATTCCTTATTCTCATGTAAATCTCCCTCTCCCAGCCTTAAGTTAGATAATACCCCGAGAGGACTACTACCAAAAACAGTATCAACGCTATTCAATTCAATGACAAGCCTAAAACTAAAACAGGGTCAAATACAGAAAACATTCTCATTATCATTGCTTCATAACCCTCTGTAAACTTTTTTCTCCACATTCATAACAAACCCCCACCTTGTTCTCTGTTTCCGTTATTACCCAAGCAATCATTACTAAAAATATTATTGCCATCGGGAAAACCATTCAATATAAAGGACTCATTTGAGGAATAGTATCCGCCTCAAAACCAAAAATTATGCTTTATCGACAAATGCCATAATATGGTCCTCAAAACATCCATGGCGCTATGTGTGTTTTTGCAGTTTATGTGCGTTTCGCGCCGTGGATCGTTGGCCACCGTGGTGTAAGACTTAACGCACTCGGTTAGATGTCGAGAGATCCGGGATTCAATTCCCCGGCGGCGGCCAAATAACAATTTTTTGGTTGCTGTGCGTTGCTAAACGTGGAAGGAGCGATGTCTTTGTTTATTTATTTATTAACAATTTCGTCATTTTCAGAGGAAAATTTATGGAAAGCTATTCCTTCCTCTATACAACTTAGATGGCAGGATTTATTAGCACAACCATGCGATCAGAAAAAGTTAGACATGTTAATAAATTTGAAAAAATTGCGATTTTCCTGAACCCCTGCAACGTAACGCCTTGTTAAGCAATGGGTAAACGTATGCAAACAAACTATTCTTGGTCCGCTGCCACGGAAAGTCTTTCCCATGATGCAATGCGTGTTAAATAAGGCCCATTGTTTTTATGACTCTACGCTGTTCCAAATGCAACCAAGTATGACCAGTGGTGCTTTTTAAGGGCGCTCACCCTGGAAGGTTTAACATCTGCGTTGAAACCACAACGAAATAAAAAACATCTTGAGAGCTTTGTATTGCACTTGCTTTAAAGACCTGAGATGTCCACAGGTAAAACAGCACTCTTACAGCTGCAAAATATTACTTACAATGTTTTGTTTACTGAACGAAGCAACAACCTTCTCCTCTTCACGAAAATATTGCACAAGGGAATTGATTTTAGCCACACACGCAAAGTCTTATAGGACAAACTTCGGCGAGTTTTATTAGAAATGCAAAAGAAAAAGAAAAGAAAACAGTATAACATCAACTTGTATCACAACGTTGTATTGCACTGCTCCGTGGGATTGCAAGCGGTGCTCATTTTCGTTAGCACACCCTAAGAGTTCCGTCGTTAAGTTTGAAACCACAGGAAAATAAGAACGTGACCTGCAGCGCCATCTGGGGAGCACTTGTATCACAGTTGCTTGGCATAGTCGGACGTGCGCGCGCGAAACTGCACACTGGAGGAACTTAGCGCAAATGCGATATGCTTACTGAACGAACCTTCTCCTCTTACTGAAAACATTATACGAGGAAATTAATTTTGACCACCACTCGAAGCCTTACGACAAACCGGAGAGTTCTGTCAGAAATTAATTCGAAAAAATTACATCGATAATAATGTAGGTTAAATTGCGATTCTGTGTGGGTGTGCGCCCCACACTTAGCACACCCCGAATGTTCTCCCCTAAAAAATTTGTATATATAATCGTATATGCATCTAATTTGCGCGCGCGCGCGTGTGTGTTTGTGTGTCAGAACTGTAAAGATAGAAGATATGGATATACAGAATTCTATGAGGAATTAGGAAGTTGGTATTTATCTTCATAGCATTAAGAACTGAGTACAGTGATTCTCAAGATGAACTCTGAAGTGTGCCGCCCCGGTGGCGCAGTGGTCTAAGCGATGACCTCTCATCATTCGCCCGAAAGGGGTCCGGGTTCGAATCCCGGTGAGGCAAGGATGTTGTGTTTGTCTTACGGCACTGGCTCTCTCCCTTCCCTGGAACCAGTGACCCTAAATTAGGGACGGGCGACCGCTTATAGCCCATTGAGTTGCTCACGGTGGTCATTAAAGCTCCAATAAAAAACAAACAAAAAAACTCTGAAGTGTATTGTACCTTCAAAGTACTTAACCTGTCGTTTGTCGAACACGTTGAACAACGCCAGTGGTCGCGCGTAAGAGATTTTCTCACACTACCTTTTCCCCGCTATTTTGAGTATTTTACTCAATAATAACACTTCAGAATTCCTTCTTTGCTAGAAATATAGTTAATATGTATGGTGGTTATAAATCAAATTTGGCAAAAAACTCACTCGTATCATCACGGTATATATGAAAATACAAAACAAAAACGCAAGTGGTCGTTTGATGAGAGAAATGTTCACACGAAACACACGGGAGCAAGGAGGTTGTTTGTTTGAACGTCAAAGACGCGCCAGTCCTTATCAGAACAGAAAACATATTCTTGAAAAGATTTTAAAAGTCAGCTAGAGCTGAGTGGTTTGTCAGGGTCACTTCCAAATAAATGGCGCTCTCTATAAGCAAAGCGAGAGAGAAATGCTGATAGGGCAACCAAGGACGGGTTAAAAATTGGACGTGTTTAATAGAGTAAAGTTATTTTAATTGTCTTTTTTTAAAAACACCTTCTGCAAGCCAGATGTATGCACATAATACGTTATAATATATTTTTGCCTTAGCTAGTGCTATATTCCCAGTATTTAATACTTTCAATGAATTCCAGGATTTGTATTTAAGATACAGGGTTGCACCAAAGGTAATACAGAAAGGAGCATACGTTTTTTATTAACTGACAGAGGTCGTTCAAATTGCACATGTTGGTAGAGTAATTCTTCTCCATATAAAAGTGTTACTCAACATAACAAGCGATGCATTTGCGCCATCGTTGAAACCAACTCTCGAATCCTCTTTGAAAAAATTCCAGTGCGGACTTTCGTACCCACTTCTTGGTAGCGGCTTTCACCTCGTCTGTGTCATCAAATCGTTGTTCCCGGAGACTGCCCTTCATTGAACCAAAAAGCTGGAAGTTGAAGGGCGCCAGATGTGGGCTGCACGGTGGATGGAGGACCACAGGCCGGCCTAATTTGCTGATCGTCTGATTTTTTCCCAAAGATGTGTGTGGTTTCGCACTGTCATGGTGAATGTGGATCCTTTTCAGATTTTTTTTTCTGTGTCTTTCTCCTTATGGCTTCACTAAGCTTCTTGAGTGTCTCAATGTACCGCTCGCTAGTCACGGTACGGCCACGTTCCAGAAAATCAAGGAAAATGACACCCCTGTTATCCCAAAAAACAGTCACCATGACTTCCTGTGCTGATCGCTTGCTCTTGAACTTCTTAGGCCTCAGTGAAGAAGTGTGATGCCATTTAATGGATTAATTCTTCGGTTACGGATCGTAAAGATACGCCCACGTTTCATTGTCTGTCACCAGGTCGGGAAAACAAGTGTCTCCATTGGCTTCAAACGATTACACCAGATCAGAGCAGACTTCCACCCTTCTTTCCTTCAAATCAGGTGTGAAATGCCGAGGTAACCGCTTTGCACACACTCTCCGATACCCTAATTCTTCCACTATCTTCTGTGTGGCATTATGACCACAGTCCAGTAGTGCAACAAGCTCATGGATTGTGACTCGTCTTTCTGCGCGAATTAAATCATCCACTAGCTGACGATTTGTGTCAACGGTCGCAGACGATGGTCTGTCACTGGTTGGTTTGTCTTCAATGCTGGTTTCGCCTTTTCTAAAGCTCTTGTAAATGGTGTTATCTCCGTAAACATTCTGTAGCCTTCTGTGGATGTTGGACAACCTGCACCCTTCCTTCGTCCAGAACTCAATGATGGCACATTTCTTCTGGTTAGAATCTATTATTTTCCTGCAATGAAGAAGAACGGATACTATAGAGGAAGAGTTGGTTTACTAACAGGTTCAATTTGAACGACTTCTGTCAGTTAATAAAAAAGTTATGACGACATAAATGCTCAAATAAGTTGTACGACATTATGTTTGCATTAGAAAAAAATATTTATTCGTGTTTCTTTCTTTCGCTTTTCTCAAGTGTTTGTCATATTATGCTTGAGAATAAAGGCAACTGAAAATGAAACATAAGTCGCAGATGCTGAATCAAAAGCTACAGTATATAGGTAATTGATAGAAATATTTTTCCTATTGAAGAGCAGGATCAAGTAGTGCATTATGTTTTATTAAGTTTTGTGTATGTAGAATAATCAAACAATTCATTTAAATATGGGCAGTGTTGCTAACTCAAGACTTTCTGGATTTACCTAAACTTTGCTTCGATTAAATTTAAGGTGCTTTTACTATTGCCCATTTCTATTTTGATTATAGCAATCGGACACGACAGTCGGTGCTTTTACTATTGCCCATTTCTATTTTGATTATAGCAATCGGACTCGACAGTCAGCTTGAATATTTGAAGGAATGTATTCGAAAATTCGATAAACTTTTTATAAATCCTATCTCAAATATTTAGAGACTCTTTCGTCCTTTCCATTGATTCCGCTATTTTGAATCGAGGGAAGGATAAGAGTCTGTATTGAACAGTATAGAATAGAGGTTCTCAAATTTGTTAGTCTCAGAATCTTTTTATAATCGTATAAATTATTGGAGACCCCAAAGAGATTTTGTTTATTGGGTTATATCTATTGATACAAAGGCCATCCTGAAAATAATGCCTCGTCCCTCATGAGAATTTTATTGGTAGCAACAAAAATGTTAAACTTGGTGGCAAAATACTTGGACATATTGTTAATAATGCTAGCCCTTCAAAATATTGTCAATCTCTTTCTATACATTTTCGCCATCTTTGAACCCACTGGTAAAATCCCTTTTGGAAAAATTCCCGAGTCTGTCGTTTAACTCATGAGTTCACAGCCAGTTTAACGTCTGTCACATCTTCGAAACCTTCCTCACGAAGGGTGTTTTACAAAGATGCAAACACGAAAAAGTCTGAGAGAGCCAAAACAGGACTGTAGAGGGGTTGGGGCATCATAGTCCACCTGTTTTTGGTAATAACCTGTGAAGTCTCCATTCAACTTTGGGGAGGTGCGTTATCATGGGGTAAAACAACACTATGAAGTGGAATATCACGTCTTTTCCTTCCGATAGCTTCCTTTAGCTTCTTCAATGTCTGCAAAAAGTGAGCACTGTTTATTGTTGCAACTCTTCGATGGTGATACAACGATCAGCTGTGATGAGGTCTTTCGCTCGTTGCCTGTTGGCATGTGTCATTGCAGTTGTGGGCCTTCCTCTCCGTTGTTTATCCGACAATGAACTTTCTCCCTCTCGAAACCTCTTCATAAATCTTCGGACATTAGTGATGTCGATTGTGACGACTCCATAAACCACCAAGAGTCTTCTGTAGATTTCTGGAACCTCACATCCCCCTTTTTCCAGGAATTCAATTACGTCTTACAGAGGTTTTGTTTAGATTGCTCAGAACAAAAATTTTCAGTTAAACTTATAACGCTCCATCTTTTGAAACAATGAAATGAGACTAATGAATGATTGAACTCCAGTTGATCCACGCTGTTATTTTTTTAAAGAATTTATATGACAGCCAGTAAAACTTATTCATTGTGCTCAGAATCATAGTGTATCATCTATATCTGATGCTGTCATGAGCGTTTTTTTTTGTTACAGATCCTATTTAAACGTACGCAAAAAATTTATAAAATGCGTCTCAATTTTGAACTTCATATTGTGATTTTTGTGTCAAACGTAATCTTTTTCGCTGAAATAAAAGCATAAAATAATATAATTCCCTCACAATAAAAATAATGACGGTTTAATTCTGCTGGGAAACAGTGTGTATTTCATTAGGTCATCTTAATTCCATTTGCTGAACCCTTACGTTTTAACTCGTTCTAGCTGTAACTTAACTAAGCATTCCAACGATATTTTAAATACACCAGACTGTGAATACAGAAGAAACGCATATGGCGTATTATATGCGTTTATTTTTGTTGGGTAATAAGCGCAAAAATTCGCCAATCTTTCGCACTCCCCTGCGAGTCTTTTTCAAGACAATTGTAGGCATCAAATGCAGACATGAACATTTTAATGTCTACTATTGCCTTGAAAAAGTCCCCAGTGGAGTGCAAAAGCTTGGCGAATCTTTGCGCTTATTACACCGCAAAATTAAACGGATTTAATGCGCTATATGCGTTTCTTGTGTAAGCATTCCAAAGTCTCTAACTCAGCACTTTATAGCAAAATGTCCACAGGAAGTGATCAGCAGAATCTGTTACTAATTCAGTGCCTAAGTTGATTCAGGAGATAGGATGAGTAACTTTGAAAATCCCTTCATTTCGTAACAACAGGATTGATAGATAAACCACGTACTTCAAACTATTAATTCGCTGCTTTTACAATATTATTATTCTTTAGCTCGCTATAACAAAACATAATGAGCGTATAAATGCTCATACAATATTACCGTTTGTTCTTATCTCGCTCGCAGATTCCTTATCGCTCTTCTCTGTCAAAACACGTATGAACTACCCTTTACACACCATTTTATTTCCCTTTGACCCACTTGCTGTTGCCTACTTTAAAACTTGTTTGGTAGAAATAATGTGTAGTTAAATCTGAAAAGCTTTTAACGACACGAAATTAAATTTTCATATTACAGAAGCTGAAAAGCAAGGTTAAATTAGAGGTATACATCACATACAAAAAATATCCTATTTATTTATGCAACGTATTCCGAAAAGATCTTCGTGGCGATTGTAGTATAAATACAAGTACTAAATGTTTCATGTAGATGACACCTTCGTGCAGAAGGAAGAAAACAAGACTCTTCTTTTTTTTTTCTGTGTGTACTACAAAACTGAGCAAAATGCTCCTTTTCATCTATCGAAGGACTTCGCCGATTCCCTGGACATATTTCCGTACGTGAAGAAAAGCAAACAGGGTTTGATATGTAGAGAGACTATTGTAATGACCGAAGGGAAATGATGCAGCGAATGCGAAGTCACTTTCGTGAGAGGAGCGGCGGTAGCGTCTGGGATAATTGTCACATCGCGTGCCTTAATTGTTTGTTCAGTTGCGTAGAGCGGTCGTAAGCGACTCTTATCCCTCGTGTGTATGTGGAAAACTAGCATGCAACTGACTCGGTGTGACACGCCTGGAAAAACAATTGTACCCGCGGCCTCTGATCCCTTTTTTCTTGCCTTTGCAGGCTGTGTATGTCATTTACAGCAATCAATATGAGATCTTCCCCCATCTCGAAGATTAACGTAAAAGAAAGGAGAGATCTTCCCCCATCTCGAAGATTAACGTAAAAGAAAGGAGAGATCTTCCTGTTATGCATTGCCAGAGTAATTAATAAGATAGCCTTCCTCCTTTAAAAGCATGATGCATTTAGTTTCGAGTTAAACTAGAATTTAAACGTGTGTTAGCTTGAGTTAGACGAGAATTGTTTTTTTTTTCAATTTTCACATAACCATTTCACGAATAAAATTCGTACCTCGTGAAGGAAATTGTCGCATTTGTTAATCCTGCGAAAAGTGCGGAGAAAGAAGGTAAATCAAGAAAGCAGTTTCTTTTTTGCTCAACCAAATAACCCTGAAGTCGTTACGATTTTACCATAAAAAGGAATTCAGGCATTAGAAAAAGTACTGCAACATAATTTCCGACGTGCTGCTGAATTTTTTCTGTAGCTTTATAAATGACAATTTTACAGAAAGAAGTTCATTAGAATAGAAGCCGAGCGTAAATTAAGGCTTTCAATAGATGACCGGAGACCACGGCGATTTTCTTGAGAGATTACAAAACGTAAAACTTTCATTCGAATGACTCGTGGGAGACTGCGCTGAAATTTGTAACATAAGGTAAAGCTCTCACTGTAAGACAGTGCAAACGCAATTTTATATTAGAATAAAACAACAAAGAAATAAAAAAAAATTGTGCTAGATTACTTTCGAATGACGTTTTTATTGCAATATGCCAGAGAAGGCAATTTTTTATTAAACTTCAGCCCGCGTGTTTTATGTATAATAAATACAATCGAACCCGTTTATATCGAAATTACGGGAATAATCGTAATTGTTTGATATTACGGGAACAATCGTAATGTATTATATAAAGTTGAATGTTTGTTTGTTTGTCCGCTATGCAAATCTACAGTTTTTAATTTAGAATCACCAAATTTGGTATACTATCTCATGGTACTCCAATTTAGACCGTAGACGGCTTTTGGAAGGGGTCAGAGGCCGGGGTAAAGGGGCACCCCCATACGAAATTTTCGTAAAAAGTTCCATTTTCTTACTTTCTTATTTTGAATTCGAATTTAATACTTTTTTTTTTTTTTTTTGTTCTACAGTTTTCAAATTAGAACCACCAAATTTGGTGTACTATCTCATGGTACTCCAATTTAGACCGTAGACGGCTTTTGGAAGGGGTCAGAGGCCGGGGTAAAGGGGCACCCCCATACGAAATTTTCGTAAAAAGTTCCATTTTCTTACTTTCTTATTTTGAATTCGAATTTAATACTTTTTTTTTTTTTTGTTCTACAGTTTTCAAATTAGAACCACCAAATTTGGTGTACTATCTCATGGTACTCTAACTTACACCGTAGACGGTTTTTGGAAAGAGTTGGAGCTCGGGGTCATGGGGGCCCCCATACAAAATTTCCTTAAAAAGTTCTATTTTTTTGCTTTTTTATTTTGAATTGGTATACTATCACATGGTACTCTAACTTAGATCGTAGACAGTTTTAGAAGAAGTCGGAGCCTGGGGTCAAGGGGCCCCCACATAAAATTTTCGTAAAAAGTTCCATTTTTTTTTACTTTCTTGTTTTGAATTTGAATTCAAGGAAAAAAAAAATTTTCGGGGGGGGGGACAAGTGCTTTCCAGTGAAGAACAGCAACATAATTCAGCATCGAAACTAAAGGTAAGTAAACAACAAGAATCAAACGGAAAAACTAAATAAGACCCTGCTCCTAAGGACCCAACAGATAATAAAATTCAACGAAGAAATAAAATAAAGTACGGTTCATGCTGTAAAAAATTAATCGTTTTCCTTCATTTGTACAAAATGTAGATAGTGAATTATCGCCAAATTCTCCAGAGCGACGCCGGGCAATTCAGCTAGTTGTTTGATATGTGTGAAATATTGGACATGTAGAACTCAATACATCATGTCATGCATTTACTGTACTATAGTATTTCACATTACAGTAGAGTTTGGGCGTTTGCTGGGTCGAAGACTTGAATATTAGGGGCTCCGTAGTTGATAAACCACTTATAAAGGAATATTCAAGCAAAGCAAACTGAATTTGCTTCTACCACTTACTGGTCATCCATGTAACACTTCTCAGAAAACTTGAAAATTTCATCATCCTGGAGTGGGAATCGAACCCGCATCTCCCGATTACCGGTCGAGTATGCTAACCATTACACCAACCAGGACAGTGAAGTTCCAAGCAACTGAGACATAGGAATCTTAAAGTCCTCAGATTCACTGTCCTGGTTGGTGTAATGGTTAGCATACTCGACCGGTAATCGGGAGATGCGGGTTCGATTCTCGCTCCAGGATGATGAAATTTTCAAGTTTTCTGAGAAGTGTTACATGGATGACCAGTAAGTGGTACAAGGAAATACAGTTTGCTTTGCTTGAATATTCTGTCGATTTTCCATGTATTATGAAGAATATTTCTTCCTTTATTGTTTTATCACTTTGAAAGGTGCTTTTCCACCTCGTTGTCTCAATACCCTTAGCAGCATCAATGCTTGGATGTTCAATAGATTTCCCTTAGGTGTCTTCTTCATTTTTAGAAATCGTTCTTGGAGTAGTACTCTTCGGCATTTTAAATGAACAGTTAAATTATTTTTTTCACCACTTTTAACTCTGAATTACTTCGAGTTTGAGAACGGCCAGTTTCGTCTTCAATTCATCAAACAGTAATGCACCTGTGAGAGTTAACCGAGGTAACTGACTTCCCCAATCCCCATTTCTTTCTTTCCTGCAGTCGGTCACGTGGTCAACCGTAAGTGTCCTAATGACATCATTGTCAACGCCAGAATCCCCGCCATTGCCTCAGCTCGTTTTCTGGACATGAATAAGATTTACTTCTGTCATTTCATTCGGAAGTTACTCACAAAGAATTTGCGTACAGCCTTGAATAGGCGTCAAACGCACAATTTTGGAAGTCTGAAGTGGTATGCCACAGTTTAAGATCAGATTCTGAAAATGAATAGCTGCATGAGGCATGAAATTTTCAAGATATATACATTTTGACTTAAATGTTTTGGTCGATATAACCTTTCTGCTTCCTATATGTTTTAATGTAATGTTCACTGTAATTTTCTCAAGTTCGATAAATGAAATAATTCGATGTATCCTTGTTGGTTTGACTGAAAATAATTTCTATTTTAATCAAGAGGAATAAATTACTTTTGTATAATATACACTGAGTCAGAGTTGGGCAAAATCGTAATTGAGTAAATCGGTAATGCATCACAGCGTAATGGTAATTGGAACAAGAACTTAGCGTTACCATTACATGGTAATGGTGAACTGGTCATTAGAATTACATGCTAATTGTAATGACATGTAGCAGTTACCCATTATAATCGTAATGGTTAACTATATGTTGGTAATTAATCAATAACTTATGGGTAACTGTACAAGGTGAATAAACCAGCAACCAGTACACCCTTACACGTTGTGTAGGTTATTTGACAAGTTTTCCACCCCTTAGACCTCAAATGCGTGTATGTAGGTATTGGAGCTTGTACGTGTATGACATGAGTAGTTGCCCCGTCTTCGCCGCAAGTAAAGTGATTTCAATGAAATAATACATATGAAGTATGTACGAATGGGATGTTTATTTCGGTTAGAGGTACTCATTGCGTCCATCTCCAGTACAGTATTCTTATCAATTACATATGTTTCACTGCCCAAAATAATTACCCCACTATAGTCACAAACACATATTAGTACTACACCAACAGTTCAGCAACTCAGGGTGCACTGCCGAATATTACAGAAGTTTGCGAACTCTTGACATTTTTGCGGTACTTCTCAAGTGTTGTTGTCCATTACTTGTCCGATACGAACACTACTAGCGAGCGACTGACTCTTTTATATATACTTCACGACAGGGCCTGAACCTTCTGCAATATTCTTGATTTACATAAAGCTGTCCAACTTCCCATCATTCTGGAACATTCCACAAACATCTAACCCATTCTCGACATTCTACACTACTCTTCGGTCTCTGTCTCCTATGTTACATGGCCGACTTTTCTAGACATAACTTTTGGCACACGTACATTTCTATAAACTATTAGTATGTAATTATTATTTGCGAATTATGTAATTTCATTACCAAATAATTCCATTGCGTTTGAATGGCATTATTAAATAATTGAATTATATCCTCTTCATTGTAATGCATTACAGATTAATTCCATTACCTTGTGTAAACCATACTTGGGATTGCCTTGTAATGCATTACCTGTTACTGCACTATCTTGTAATACATTTCACCTTAACTGTAATCTGTACTTCCATTACTTTGTAATGCATTGCTGCCCAACTCTGCACTGAGTTAGCTTTGCATTAGGAACACCTACCTAATAACGCGTTCGTCCACGTTTCTGTGCAATCACGGCTTGCAGACGCCTAAAAAAGACATTTTACCTTGAGTAAGCTTTGTATTAGGAACACCTACCTAATAACGCGTTGGTCTACCTTTCTGTGGAATCGCGGCTCGCAGACGCCTAGAAAAACATTTTACCCTGAGTTAGCTTTGCATTTGGAACACCTACCTAATAACGCGTTGGTCCACCTTTTTGTGCAATCACGGCTCGCAGACGCCTAGAAAAGAAATTTTACCCTTAGTTAGCTTAGCATTAGGAACACCTACCTAATAACGCGTTGGTCCAACTTTCTGTGCAATCACGGCTTGCAGGCGCCTAGGAGCAGATTTTACAAGTGTCAAATATCTTCCATGCGTAACTTGACCCATGTCCGCTGCAGCAGCTGCGTCAGTTCACGCTCATTCCATGGAGGAGGATCAGCAGTTCGCACATTTCGTTCTAACATATCCCGCAAATGTTCAATTGGGTTACAATCAGGGGAGTTTGGTGGGCAAGGCAATGAGGCGAAATCGTTGTCGTGTTCCTCTAACCATTCAGTAGTTATACGAGCCCGATGACACGGTGCGTTTTCCTGTTGAAAGATGACGCTGTGGTCCAATTAAATTGCCTTCAGATATAGATAGAGATGGTTGGCTAACATTTCCCTGTAGCGTTCAGCATTCCGTGTTTGTTGGATGATAACCTACGACCTGCCAGACTGAAAAAACAAACTCGGCGGACCAGAACACCACCACCAGAAGCCCGTTGAACCTCATATTCAGGGAGGGGATAGAGTGTCGTGCTATTTATGCCATATGTGAACCCGGTCAGAGCACATTTAACCCTCTAATGACCATAACGCCCGAAACACCTCTCTAGAATGAGTCATATTTCCTGCCCTTACCTACTTTTCAAATTTGCTCGACCTATCAGGGTTCCGTAGGTGTCATCTTCCTTCATTATTGTTGTAACTAAACAACAATAATGGAGTACTCTTTTGGAAACAAAGAAGAGTACTCCATTATTGGAGTACTCTTTTTGGAAACAAAGAAGTGAACCACCAGACAGTTTCGAGCTTTATGGTACTTAGAGTGATACAAGATTTTTGAGTCATGGTAGTTAAAGGGCTTAGAAGACAGGAGGCCCGGCGGCTGGACAGTGTTTTGGGGCTCCAGTATTAGTGGCACATCTAGGATTTCAGTATGGGTGGATAAATAAAAATACCCAGTAGGAAACATTCCCAAAATATTATGAGAAAGCCATAAAAATATCCCCGCCGTATTGAAGGTGTATCCCATGATTCATGGACAAATCAGGGTTAGGTGTACAAAAAGACTCGGGTAATGCTTTCGAAAGATTTGAGGATGGACTGGGAGTGACTAAATTTTTATTTTTTATGGCTCCTCCTCATAAACGGAAAAAATAGAAAACTTTTTTCACAAGGCAGTTCCTGATGGTTTTTGTTGTGCTATCTGCAAAAAAAAAAATATATATATATAAGAAGAAAGTTGTAGAGCACTGCCAATTCTTCAAGCATCCACCATAATTATGGGGCCCCGGGGCTGTAGTCCCCTTAGTTCTCCTCTTAAATGAGCTCTGAGCCCGGGTACCGACATCGTGCCGCGAGAAATGGGAATCATCTCTCTAGACGATCTTCTTTCATGTGTCAAAGGTCCATTACCGACGTTCTTTGCCCCATGTGAGGCGTTGCTTTTTTTTTTTTTGATTGGAGGTTTAACGATCACCGTGAGCAACTCAATGACCTATAAGCAGTCCCCGTCCCTAATTTAGGGTCACTGGTTCCAGGGAAGGGAGAGAGCCAGTGCCGTAAGACAAACACAACATCCATGCCTCACCGGGATTCGAACCCGGACCCCGTTCGAACGAATGACCAGAGGCCATCGCTTAGATCACTGCGCCACCGGGGCGGCAGGCGTTGTTTGCGATGATTGGTCGTCAGCAGGAGTAACCTCCTTTATCTGGTTGTGTCGCTCCGGTGGCGCAGTGGTCTAAGCGATGGCTTCTGATCATTCGTCCGAAAGGGGTCCGGGTTCGAATCCCGGTGAGGCATGGATGTTTAATTTAGGGACACTGGTTCCAGGGAAGGGAGAGAGCCTGTCTTACGGCACTGTCTCTTTCCTTTCCCTGGAACCAGTGACCCTACATTAGGGACGGGCGTCTTCCTACAGCCCATTGACTTGCTCACGGTGGTTGTTAAACCTCCATTCAAAAAAAAAAACTCTCGGGCTGTGGAACTTCACGCGAATTAAGGTGCATAGTGCATGTGGAAATAGGTCGAACTGCACCGCTGTTGTACTGGTGGGTGACATGCGTAACTGTTTCACGTCGTTGCTGAGATGCCTACCGTGACACCCGACGCTCAGCTATGTGCGTGGTTGACCAATGTGAGCCCTTTTGCTGGATGTCTGTGCATTTTTAATCCAGTACTGGTACACTCTTGATACATAAGTACTGGAGCAGCCAATGCGGCTGTTTCCCAAAATCCTGACACCTGTCTTCCGGGTCCCAACTATCTGGCCGCGGTCAAATTGGCTTTAGTCGCTACGTTTCCCCATTACTGGCAAATGTTCACTGATTACGTTCAAAGGATAGGTGTGCACAATTTATAGCAGGCAGATGTGACATTGATATCAGGTGGTACTTCGTTATCGCTCCGAATATGTAAACGGGGTGTGTTCCTAATTCAAAGCTATGGATTTATCAATAAGAAACGGCGAAAACAAAATTTTGATGACCAGATAGCAAGCAATCGAAATCATACTTTCTATTTTTATTACTAAAAAACGTTATGTACAGAAAAAAAGGAAAATGCAAAATAAAAAATTAACAAGAAAGATTACATCGGCATTTCGGCTGTAATGAGCACGTCTTTTGACTCCGTTCTGACGCGAATTAAATTTATTAACGCTATTCAAAGTCAATCGAACCGGTTAGTGTTGAAAACAATGAACTGCCAAGCGATCAAACATCCAGAAATAAAAACATCTGCTTAGTTGGATCAGCGGCTAAAAAGCATGTTTGAAAATTAACAAATGCCGCGCAAAAAGTTTCTCATAGCACAAAGAAGGTACCAGAGACTAAAAGAGTTTCGAATCGAACAGTTCAAAGAAGAAATATACAAGTGAAGGAAACATTATATTAGTACGTTGAAAAAGTTCCGGAACTTTTTATATTAAAAAAAAAATGTGTAGAGATAATACCTGTTTATGCGGTGTTTCCTTCGAAGCAGTTACCCTGTGCAATTATGCATTTTTGCCAGCGCTCATACAAAGATTTAAATGCAGATTGCATGCCTTCTTTGGCCACATCCTCCAGTGCCTCCGTCGCAGCTCGTTGAACTTCTTCGGAATTTGAGAAGCGTCACTCCTTAAGCAAATTATTCATCCGGGGAAAAAGGAAAATTTCACAAGGGGCGGAATCAGGGGAATAAGCTGGTTGTGGAAGAAAGGGAATGTGATGTTTGGACAGGTAATCGGACACCAGAAGGGATCTGTGAGCCGGAGAATTATCGTGATGGAGCACCCACGAGTTGGTCTTCCAAAGTTCTGGTCGCTTGCGTCTCACTGATTTTCGGAGACGTTTCAGGACGTTGACGTACTCTTTTCAGTGACTGTACGACCATGTAAGCCTTCTTTAGGATGCCTTCTATTGGAAGAATTTTGCATAATGGAAACTTGAAAATTGGCGAAAAATATTCTATGTATAAAAGCTATGATAAGGAAAAAGAACTTTTCAAATACATAGTAATATCATACACCTTAATAAAGAGTGTGTATGTTTGTAGGAAAATCTTTACACGTTGCTCTTGAGTAGCTAAGGACACAGACGTCACTAAAGTATAGTAAGCCTAATGGATAACAACTAATATATATTTTACTGACATTTATTTATATAGAAATAAATAATATATATATATATATATATATATATACTAAAGAGCAAAACTGAAGACTAAGGAAAAAATTTTAGAATTTAAAACGAAGGGTGCAAAATAACCTGAAAATCAAAACGCGCAACGCAGCAGTTTTGAAAATTCAGAATTCACATTCTATAAAGAAGATACCTAAGCAAAAAAATACATATATAATTTTGACTCACACCTAGTACAACATAGAAAAGGTTATGTATCTACCTGTGTGATCAAAAGGAAAAAAGGTAAAAATAAAATAAAACAACTGAATGTAGAAGGTGTCGAGAATACTGAGCCTTGGCTTTATCAAGGACCAGCAAAAACTCTGCATTTTCTCACTTCCACAAAGACCTAGTTGGAAATGGGTTTCTGCAAGGCCATAGATGCAAGTAACATTCCCACCTAAAATAGTTTAAAAAATATATATATAAGTCATGTCCTCCTTAGAGTTGCATGACCTAGCACTAGTTAACAATTTCGCTTGCATCCATTAACCTTCCTGGCCCGACCCATACTCTTCATCTGTTACTATTAAACAGAGAGAAGAAGATTAAAGAGAACTCAAGCTGTGAGAGTGACATAATAATTAGAAATGATTTTCAGCCATAACGAAATTCCAAGTTCGTTTGAGAGAGAATTTAAACCTGAAAAACAATGCAAAAGAAATCCAAATTTTACATTGCAATTAAAAAAGGAAATGTTAATTTATAACGAACAGATTTTTTGAAAGAAAACTTGAGTCTAAAACCCCCTACTCTACAACTTATGACAACACAAAAACGAGAATAAGTTAAAGATAATAATTAACTAAAGAAAACTTTGTGAAAGTTATATACCTTAAACAGTTAGTTGCAATATGTACAAAGTATTTCAGCAGTGCTTTAAGTGCATAATTAATTAGTTATTAAGAACTTAACTACTTTGAAAAAACAGCGCATAGACAGCGCATAGAAAAGGAACAAGCTAAGCCATCTTCTGTTCCTAGGTACCCCAAAAGACGCTCAAAGTTACAAAG
This sequence comes from Macrothele yani, assembly GCA_039090855.1. NCBI lineage: Eukaryota > Metazoa > Arthropoda > Arachnida > Araneae > Macrothelidae > Macrothele > Macrothele yani. Next base: position 184,672,834 of record CM076995.1, on the reverse strand, counting down.
AACAGAAAGAGTTAAAACCCGCAAAAATGTTAACAGACAAATCAATGCCTAAAAGTTGAAAAGCTAAAAAACGACAGAGAAAAGGTACATGAAGTACAAACATTGAACTTATAAAACCTAGAACCCAAAAACAAGGAAGAGAGCTTACCTCTTGTGTTACAAAAACTTTTCTCCTCACAAGAGAAGAACATGGCTGACCTCTTCTGCCACTCCCTAGACGCTGGGGGGCAGTGAGGGTGGGGCTGATGGCCTCCTCATACAGCAAGAAAACAACGCGCGGAGATTTTAACCAGAGAAAAAAAAATATATATAAACATAAGACTGTGGATCTGTATGATCAGAAAGAGCAGAATTAACTCTCCAGAATACATGAGAAATATTATAAAATACACGAGCAGTTTATTTAATAATCTTTGCATGTATTAAATCACCTTAGTGAGCTTCTATAGATTAATCAGAATCTTATTAATTTTAATGTTGGTTTTACTATTTTTAGTATAGCTATCCTAGTGATGAATAACTAGTTTTCTTTTTTATTTGTTTTTATTTTCTTTTATAAACGGATTTTTAAGCTTTTTTTGTGATTTTGTTTATATTATTTAATTTTTTGTTTTAATAGGACCGTCATATCCATAGCACTAAGGTTCCTTTAGGTAGTTAATAGGCATCCTCTAGCCAACTTCCTTACGGCTTTGATTGGTCAGAATCATATTATTAACTGTGTAGAAAATTAAAGCAGATCTGCCAACCTTACTCTATTATTCAGAATAATTTTTCTTAAAGTTCTTTTGATGAAAGAAGAAGGAATTTCGTTCTCTAGAAAACTTTCTAATAGTATATTAATGTGGTAATTGAAGTCCAAATTGTTGCTGCAAATTCTTGAAATTCTTAGGACCTGAGAAATTAGTACATTCTCAATTACTTTGGTTGAAATGTCATTATTCCAGTGTAGATATTTAATTACTTTGAAAGGAAAATTAACTCTTTTATCATAGAGGCTAATAGATGGGTTACCTCTGTTGAGCTTAATGCTTAAGTCTAGGAACTAAAGTTCCTGATTACTGTGGTTGGTTTTACATAAGTTAAGAGAGCTAGGATAGATATTATCAAAATCACTCTCTATAACTTCTGAATTATTGATACACCGCAGATCATCAATATATCTAAAAGTGTAAAGGTAGTTACCTGAGCAGGTGGGGTGATTTTTAATGAATTTATATTCCTTAAAGAACAGGAATAGATTAGCGATATGCGTGGACGTTGATGTTCCCATTGGAATACCGTTCACTTGCTTATAGAGAGTATTATTATATAAGATATGGTTATTTATTATGCAGCAATTGAGATAAGAGTTCCAAGTTCCTACATCAACAAATTGGTTAAGTTTAAATTCTGCATACAGCTCTTTAAAGGTAGTGATTATATCTGATAGAGGCAGATTAGTATACAGGTTTTCAAAATCATAACTATTAATATCTAGGGGACAAACTTTGAGTATAGTAGAAATTACTTCTGCATTATTATTAATTATCCAAAAATCTCTGTACATCAAGTTAGAACAGTTTCTAATGTGTTTCAAAACCTTCTTTAAGACATCTTCAAAAGCAAGATCTATTTTCTTTTTATGACTCCTTACTCCACTAGCTATGAACCTGAACTTCACAGGATCCTTATGAAACTTAACCGTTGCAAAAAGAAATGGAAATTCTAGGTTTTATAAGTTCAATGTTTGTACTTCATGTACCTTTTCTCTGTCGTTTTTTAGCTTTTCAACTTTTAGGCATTGATTTGTCTGTTAACATTTTTGCGGGTTTTAACTCTTTCTGTTCTTTGTAACTTTGAGCGTCTTTTGGGGTACCTAGGAACAGAAGATGGCTTAGCTTGTTCCTTTTCTATGCGCTGTCTATGCGCTGTTTTTTCAAAGTAGTTAAGTTCTTAATAACTAATTAATTATGCACTTAAAGCACTGCTAAAATACTTTGTACATATTGCAACTAACTGTTTAAGGTATATAACTTTCACAAAGTTTTCTTTAGTTAATTATTATCTTTAACTTATTCTCGTTTTTGTGTTGTCATAAGTTGTAGAGTAGGGGGTTTTAGACTCAAGTTTTCTTTCAAAAATCTGTTCGTTATAAATTAAACATTTCCTTTTTTAATTGCAATGTAAAATTTGGATTTCTTTTGCATTGTTTTTCAGGTTTAAATTCTCTCTCAAACGAACTTGGAATTTCGTTATGGCTGAAAATCATTTCTAATTATTATGTCACTCTCACAGCTTGAGTTCTCTTTAATCTTCTTCTCTCTGTTTAATAGTAACAGATGAAGAGTATGGGTCGGGCCAGGAAGGTTAATGGATGCAAGCGAAATTGTTAACTAGTGCTAGGTCATGCAACTCTAAGGAGGACATGACTTATATATATATTTTTTAAACTATTTTAGGTGGGAATGTTACTTGCATCTATGGCCTTGCAGAAACCCATTTCCAACTAGGTCTTTGTGGAAGTGAGAAAATGCAGAGTTTTTGCTGGTCCTTGATAAAGCCAAGGCTCAGTATTCTCGACACCTTCTACATTCAGTTGTTTTATTTTATTTTTTACCTTTTTTCCTTTTGATCACACAGGTAGATACATAACCTTTTCTATGTTGTACTAGGTGTGAGTCAAAATTATATATGTATTTTTTTGCTTAGGTATCTTCTTTATAGAATATATATATATATATAAATGTCGGTAAAATATATATTAGTTGTCATCGATTAGACTTACTATACTTCAATGACGTCTGTGTCCTTAGCTACTCAAGAGAAACGTGTAAAGAGTTTTTCTACAAACATGCACACTTTTTATTAAGGAGTATGATATTACTCTATATCTCCATAGCACGTTTCTGTTAAACGATACTAGCATTGTTAGTATCGAATTTAGTTTTAAAATACGTCTCCCGCAAGAAGAAATAACAAGGTTTCGACGTTTGCGTACTCCAACGGGAAATCTATACATTATTTAAAGAGAATAATGCTCCATGTCTCTATTGTAGCAAATGACATACAGTAGAGAAATAATTTTCAATAGTGTTCTTAGAAGCGACGATACAGTTGCAAACTGAAGTACACAAGCACCACCTACCGACGGAACTGTGAAATACAAAATCCTCATGTACTAGCCTAAAGTGTTCTACAAAGTAAATGATATCCGATGTTAAAATAATTTTTTTTAAATCGTACATGTAGAAGCAGAGATATTGCGAAAAACAAATTAAGCATTCGGGTTCCCCTTGGGGCGAAACTGTGTATTATTTGGGAAGAAAATGTGCACACAGAGTTTGCATTATTAGTAATATCTGACTGAAGAAAGAAGTTTTTTAATTGGGTTTTTAATCTCTCAGATATTGCTGTAAATGGATACGTGAACTCACGCTCTCTGGTGGCAGTCTTCTGTGGTAACAAAAATTTTAAATTATGTGAGAAACATTTCGCAATAGAAACGCTCTCTTACAAAGAAGGATTTTTTCAAATCGGACTCTAAGAAGCAAAGATATTGACAAAATTAAGATATGCATCTACGTCCCGTGGCGGAGAAGCTATTTATTATTTTAAGAAGAAAGTATTATCAAAAGGTTTTTCGATGTGAGCGGTATCGGTCCGCGGAAAAATTTTTTCAGTCGAGTTTTCAGGAGCTCAGATTTTGCTGCAAATACATCAGACACAGAAATAAACATTTACGCCCCCTGGTGGCTAAGCGCTTCTTTACCAAATATTAGAAATTATATGCAAAGCGTTTTCCATCAGAAGCTGTATTCGGTGTAGAGAGAATTTTCCAAATCGCAGTTTTAAAAACAGATATATCGCGGTAAACGCCATTTACCTTCATGCACCCTAGCGGAAAGTCTATGAATTACTTGAAATTGTTTTAAATTATATGAAAAACATTTGGCGCTGGAAACTTTATTCCAACAAAAAGCAATTTTCAAATCGGAGTTTTAGAAGTAGAGCTATCGGGGAAAAGACATTTTACTTTTACGCTCCCTATCGGGAATCCTATGAATTAACTAAACATTTTGAAATTACATGGAAAAAATTTCGCACTCAAACTGTATCCAACAAAGAAAAAATTTCAAATCTGCCTCTTAGAAGCAGAGATATCGACAAAATAAGGTATATATCTACACCCACTGGCGGAGAAACCATACATTATTTTAAGAAGAAAATTTTCCGGAAAAATGTATGACACGTGAGTGATATCGGTGCACGAAATAATTTTTTTTATCGAGATTTTAGAAGCTCAGATTTTGCTGCAAATGCAACAGAAGCACAAATCAACACTTACGCCTTCTGGTGGCCAAACCGATTTTTACCAAAAATTAGAAATTATATGCAAAAGATTTCCGATCATTGGTTGTATCCTCTGCAGAAAGAATTTTCAAATCGGAGTTTTAATTGGAGTTTTAGAAGTACAAACACAGTTTAATTTCAATCTCCCTAGCCGAAAATCTATGCGTAACTTGAAAGGGATTATGAATCCTCGGCAGGAATGAATTATTTTAAATGTAAAAGAATTTCTTCAACTGAAAGCAAATGTATGGAATAAAATGTATTTTGAATTCGAAATCATCTGCATTTACGCCCCCTGGCCGTAAAATTGTGCATCGTGAAAAAGAAAAAAAACGAAATGAGGGATCATCATTCGCAGATTTCAAGCTTCTCAATGGTAAAAGAATTTTTCAAATCGGTCTATTAGGCGGACGGACAAATCGATAACATAAGCACGATCTTTTTTACAAAAGACGTGCTAAAAAAAAGGTGCATATGTTGCTAAGCATGAAACTTCTGAATAGGGAAACAAAATTACTCGTTCTAACTTCATTTTCAAGCTCATATATGTAGTGGGATGTAAGGTCAGGTGATGCGTAACATCACAGCCTCTCCTTGACAAATGTCAACCCCGCCTTCTCGTGGTACATCCTGTTCAAACTTAAGGGGCTCTGACGACCGCCAATAGCGGTATAACTATACCATCGGGATTAGAGGAAATGCTATCCCACACTCACCAACCCGCTTGGCCAGCGTGGTGAGTTATGGCCAAACCCCTCCAAAATGACTCCACAACTTAAATCTTGGCTCTCAGTCTCCGGCAGCTGGAATATACCTGGCCAAGGCAGCGGCCAGTGCGACATGAAGGCAGAGGGTGCTAAGAATCCCCGGAGGACCGGACTAGGCTGCCATCTGATGCTGACCTTGGCTACATACAACGGACGCTCCCTATCTTCTGATTCAAGGCTTCTTGAATTGGAAGAGGAACTACAAAGGATCAAGTGGGACATTGTCGGGCTAAGTGAGGTAAGGAGAAAAGGAGATCTCATTGAACTGAAAAGTGGACATCTGTTCTACTATCGTGGGACAGATACTGGCAGAACTAGTGGTGTTGGATTTATAATAAACAAGAAACTGAAGGATAAAGTTGTAGAAGTTGAAAGTTCCTCTGACAGAGCTGCACGACTCGTTATCCAACTCTCGAGAAGATACCAGGCTCAGATTATTCAAACTTATGCACCCATCACAAGTCATGCTGAAGAAGAAATTGAAGAATTTTATGAGGAAATTCGTGATCTAAATAATAAAGGTAAGCAGCACTTGAAGATAATTATGGGAGATTTCAATGCAAAAATAGGGCAACGGCAACAGAATGAAACTTCAGTAGGTAAATTCGGTCACGGCAACAGAAACCAGCGTGGAAATACTCTCGTAGAGTTTGCAGAGGCAGAAGGGTTTTTCATCTTGAACTCCTTTTTCAAGAAAAAGCCACACAGGAAATGGACATGGAGACATCCAAATGGGACGACAAGTGAAATTGATTTCATTATGTGTAACAAAAAATTCGTCATAGAAGACTGCAGTGTGCTAAACAAGTTCAACACAGGCAGTGACCATAGATTGGTGAGATGTAAGATGCACCTCAACACTAAACTCGAACGTAGCAAGCTCATAAGACAAACAAAATGTATTGACATAACCAACCTTAAAAAACACCATAATACCTTCAAATTGGAACTGAAGAACAGATTCTCTGCTTTAGAAGGCCTAACATCGGAAGAAGTGGATATTTCTGAAGTTAACAGAAAAGTAACCAAAGCTCTTATGGAAACAGCAACAAAATTAGCTGGGTCTAAGAACAAATTGCATGTGAACAAATTATCAGGAAAAACCAAAATGTTGATGCAAAAAAGAAGAGTGATGAGGACAACTAAAGAAGATGTGATTTCCAAAGTGGAATATATAGAGCTATGCAAGACAGTACGAAAAAGTATCACTGAAGACGTAAGGAAATTCAACTGTGAACTAGTAAGGAAAGCAATTGAAAACAACCAAAGCCTAAAGATAGCAAAGGGACATCTCAGTAAGGGGAAAAAACAGATTATGGCACTGAGAAAAGAAGATGGTTCTGTAATAAGAAATAGAGGTGAAATTTTGACAAGAGTGAAAGATTTCTACTCCAAATTATATGAAAGGGATGATACATGTACTCCAGACATCATGAAAGGTACCAGTACCAGAGTTCTTCCAGTCCTTCCAGCAGAAGTTGCACATGCAATCAAGAACATGAAGCGGGGAAAAGCTTCAGGAGAAGATGGAATTACTATAGACATCATACAAGAAGCAAGTGGAGAAATCGAAACAGTACTCGCCCAAATTTTCACTCGATGCCTTAATGAAGGGAAAATTCCTGAGGATTGGAACAACGCTACAATGATCTTGCTACATAAAAAAGGTGACATTGAGGATCTCAGGAACTACAGACCTATCAGCCTCCTATCAGTGCTTTATAAAATCTTCACTAAAGTTCTTTCACACCGCTTGAAGGTGACACTGGACATGGCTCAACCGAGAGAACAAGCTGGATTCAGGAGTGGCTACAGCACAATAGATCATATCCACGTACTGAGAGAACCAATTGAAAGAGCGAGGGAATATGAGCTTCCATTGTGCATGGCTTTTAATGATTATGAAAAAGCCTTTGATTCGGTGAAACCATCAGCAGTTGCAATGGCTCTGAAATCCTGCGGTATTGAAGATGCATACATTAATATTATTAATAACATCTATGAAAATGCAAGTGCAAAGATTCGGCTGTTTGAAAATACAACACACATAAAAATTGGAAAAGGAGTGAGACAAGGTGACACCATATCTCCGAAGCTCTTTAATGCCACATTGGAAAATGTCTTTCAATCACTGAACTGGGAAAACAAAGGGATAACGATTAATGGAGATTATCTAACCCACCTTCGTTTTGCTGATGACATAGTCATTTTTACAACTACCCCATCAGAGCTACAGAGTATGATCCAGGAACTTGCTGACAAGAGTAAAGAAGTGGGATTAAAAATGAACTTTCAGAAGACAAAAGTGATGTACAATGCTTTTACAAGAAATGAAGATTTATCGATTGATGGAGAAAAGCTGGAGATAACAGACACGTACGTTTATCTTGGACAGCAGATATCAAGTGAGGGTCACATTGGTGAAGAAATTAATCGGCGTACAAAACTTGCCTGGAGAGCTTTTGGAAGAAACAGCATAATTTTCAAGAGCAATATGCCATTATGTCTCAAAAGAAAAGTGTTTGATCAATGCATCCTTCCAGTGCTTACGTATGGTGCAGAGACGTGGACCTTAGCTAAAAGAGACATACAAAGGCTGCAGACAACTCAAAGAGCCATGGAGAGGTGCATGCTTGGTGTAACCAGGAGAGATAAGAAGAGGAACACGTGGATCCGAAAAATGACAAGAGTGGAAGACATCATGATCAGAGTTAAATCCCTGAAATGGCAATGGGCTGGACATACTGCCAGAAGAACAGACCATCGATGGACAGCCGAAATTTTAGATTGGATTCCAAGGGACAGGAAAAGACCCAGAAGAAGACCACATGGAAGATGGGTGGATGAAATTCGAAAGTATGCGGGAGTGACATGGAGGAGACTGGCACAAGACAGACCGTTGTGGAGGAAACTTGGGGAGACCTTCTTCCAGCAGTGGATTGATAATGGTTGACAATGATGATGATGATATGTAGTAGTTTTCAATCAATATCTTCAAAAGGTGTCAGGAGATAAATTGTAAGGTAGAATACCGCCCACATGGATAATATCCGAAAGTAGAACGTACCGCCCACTTGGGTAATATGCGAAGGTAGAATGTACCGCCCACGTGAAATTGTCAACAGTGAAAGAAAATTTGATCGTAACGACACTACACGTAAATTTCATTTAAAAAGATAGAAGATCTTCACGGATAGGCAACACACGATGTTTTATTTGTAGAAGATACAGGAAATAACAAGGAAGGTAGCAGAACAGAAACCACTGAATTAATAGAAATATTTTTACGTGCTACCGCAGTAATTCGATTCGGATGGAAAAAATAGATTGGTGCCATTGAAAAGTAGTCTGGAAGGAACTGCAGTTTAAATAGTTTACACTGACAGAAAGGGCAAAAGGAGAATATCTGCAGGGATACGGTTCGGAAGATTATAATTTTTTTTTTAATTTAGGGTTCTTTTTAACACTACAACAAACACATCCCCTAATTAAACGTATTGTGTATATCTGAGTAAATATCGCGATATCTTTCACTTTATTTCGGATAAAAATTTTGGTTTCCTGTTGGGAAAGGCTATTCTAGAACTATGTAAGTTAGAGATAACCAAGCCAAAAATAAATAACCTGCTTTCTATCGCTTTCTGGTTTAAAATACTGAATTTCATAAATCGCTTTTTATCACATCGTTTGTAAGAAAAAGATCGTGCTTATGTTATCCCTTTGTCCGTTCGTCGGTCTGTGGACACCATATCGCTGAAACTATTAGTCTGATTTAAAAAAAATATTTTAGCATTGGGAAACTTGAAATGTGAGAATGATGATACTTGCATTCCGGTTTTTTCCTGATTAACAAGTTTGACGCTAGATGATATCGGAATCAAAATACGTTGTATTCTACATATTTGCTTCTAAATATCGGATTTAAAAACTATCTTTTTTATTTCGATGCCATTTATATCGAAAACTACTTTTTTCTCACAAGCAATGTAGAGATTTTTTGCTAGAGGCTTAAAGATAAATTGAATTTTCCCGATATCTCTTCTTCTAAAAGTCCGATTTGAAAACTTCTGTCTGCATTGGATACACTCTTGATGGGAAATGGTGTGCTATAAATTTATAACGTTTGATACAGAATTGTTTGACCACAAGGCGGCGTAAATGTTTATTTTTGTTTCAGTCGTATCTGCAACGTAATAAGAGCTTCTGAAAATTCGACTGGAAAAATTCCTTCCCCACCCAGAAAAAACGTTTTGAAAATACCTCTTGCTTAAAATATACTTTTTCCGGCAGGGGGCGTTGACGTATATTTTATTTTTCTCGATATTTTTGCTTCAAACAGTCCGATTTCAAAGAATATTTCTTTGTGGGAGAGAGTTTCTCTTGTATGAAATGTTTCTCATACAATTTCAAAATTCTTTAAGGCGCAAGTGTGCCACCATGGTAGGTTAATTCACGTTTCCATTTATAGCAGTATCTGCGGGACAAAAAAAAACGAGTAAAAAATAATTTTTTGGTCAGTTACCATTAGCTATGAATTGTATGTATTTTCTTCCCAAAATAATGCATTATTTCGCCGCTAGGTGCGCAAATATTAATCTGCTTTTCTCAATGTCTCTGCTTCTAAATGTGCGATTAAAAAAAATGTTTTTACACCGGAGGATACCATTTAGTTAGTAGAACACTTTAGGTTTGTATTTGAGGAGTTTTTTAGTTGAAGCTCTGTCTCTAGGTGGTGTTTACAGCTGTATCTCCGCTTTTAAAAACTCTTAAAAACCATTTAAAAACCCTATTGAGAAAAAAATATTTTTATTTTAGTGTGCGCCATTCGCTGCAATAAAGTTGGGGAGCATTACCCTCTTTAAGTAATTCACAGCTTTCCTGTAAGGAGCGCAAAGGTCGAAATACTTTTTTTTTCGCTATCTATGCTTCCTGCAGAAGTAGCGAAAACAAAATATTTTTCCTTATTCCTTAGCATAGCTTTTTCCATGAAAAATATTTTCCGTCTATTTTTAACAATCCTATTATGCAAATTTCTTCTGCTAGACGACGTAGAATTATATCATGTTTCCTTTTATATTTCTTCTTTTAACTGCTCGATTTGAAAATCTCTTTTCTCAGATATTCCTTCTGCTTTGAGAAACCTTTTGTACGCTATTTGCTAATTTTCGTAAAATACTTTTTTTGCCGCTGGTGGAAATAAGTAGCTGTTTCTATTTCTGGATGTTTTGTCGATTACAGAAATTTGGTTGATTTTTGTTTTCCAACCGGTTCCATTGACTTTGAATAACTTTGATAAATTTACTTTGCGTCAGAAAGGATTCAAATGACGTGCTAATTACAACTGAAAATTTGGTGTCATCTTTCTAGGTTAATTAATTTCCATGGAACAAAATCCAATTTCGTGCAAACTATCTCAAAATATAATCACAAAGTATATCCTGAATACCACTTTCAATGAATATATATCTTGCCTTTCAGACTACTATAAATTATTTCGGTTGGAAAACTGACTTCGATAAGCATCCAAATTTATTATTTATCCTGTTTTAAATGATAACAGAACTGAAAATCTAGCATGGGTATTGTATTATTTTCATCGAAAGAAAATTACTTCAGGTCTGAAAGCATCTTGATCGCCCAACTGAAAAATTATTATAAATGTTTCAAAGTTATGATAAATGCTTTAAAATTATTTCCATTCTATGCAGCGTTTTAAATGTAACCCATAAATAAATTTTATGTCTAATAACATGAATATTGTGATATGTTTACTTACATAATTTATTGCCTATGCGAACGCGAATCTGAGTATATTTGGAAATTTTTCTGTGTACGCCTTTACCTAACTTACCCTAACTCCTTCAGCACATATGGGACGATGCTTGTGCTGCAATGTTTCACCATAAAATAATGTCTTCCCTCAAATATTTTGACAAATCAAACAAAATGAATATTATACGTCAGTTCTTGGAAGAATGTTATGTGTCAGTCCTCTGAAGATTGTCATGTTTCAGTCCTAGGGAGAATGTTGAGTCAATCCTTGAAAGAATTTTAAGTGTCAGTCCTTGGGAGAATGTTATGAGTCAGTCCTTTGAAGAATACTATGTGTTAGTCTTTGGGAGACTGTTAATGGTCAGTTCCTGGGAAAATGTTACATGTCAGTCTTTATGATAATTTTATAAGTCAATTCATGGCAGAAAGTTATAAGTCAGACCTTGGGAGAATGTTATATATTAGTTCTTACAGCAATTTGGTAGATCAATTCTTGCAAGAATAACAGGAGTAATCAGTGTACAATAAAAAAATAATGAAATATCCAAATTTGGTGAATAAAATTTTCGTAGTCCCCTATTTGTTTCACTACAACTTGCAAATCAGTTCTAATGACTTTCTGAAACTCACTAAAAAATTTCTCCACGTTGTATTACATTGTACTCTCGATAACCCAAATGCCGATTATCCGTGATTGACTTTCTGTTAATTGATTTTTGAAGTTACGCTCTATAAATTATACCAAGTATGAAAACAAATAGTTGTGTGACTCAAATGAATAAGTGACTGAGCGAATTTCCTCCTACACTTGGGATTGCAAGAATGGCAGTGCAGTATGTTATCTGTGTATGGAGTCTCAAGTGTGGTTTGATATGAAACTATACTAGATAACACTTGCTGGATCATGAAAGAATACACTTGCAAATTTCATGATTTAAACGGCGAAGCTGGTACCAAAGGAACATTAGGGATATTGGTATTACGTATGCCGCTGTGTAGACTTCTATTGAGCTGCTAAAAAGTACTGTTAAAAAGTCGAGAAAGATTCTTTTCATTTCGCGGAGTTTCGTAGTAGTTTTCGGAATGTAAATTTTTCAGTTATTTGAGTTTGTGTCGTGGCGCCATCTTTTTTACTTACTTTGAGTTGAAAACTGCTATTTTTTCTTTTTCACCCAATGATGGGTTTCCATACGGAGGAAATATATTCAAGTTAACTGAGTTTGCAATTATTTTCTATGGATTTATAGATGGCAGTTGTTTCCGGCATGAGAAATTCGTTAATATTTCGAGATTGATTTATGCTCTCGAACCATAGCAGTACTTTGTTCGCTATGCCATATCGAACCATGGAAATGCTGTTATGTCTTTCCTTTTCTCTCCGTTTTGTTTTGATACCATTTTTTTAATACCTACAGCCTTTTATCCGATGCAAAAATATCCCGCTTTTTCATTTCACATAGACCGTTTATAAACAAAATGGTCAGCAAATTTTTCGAAACATTCTGCTTCCTCTAGGCTATCTATATAGACGTTGAGATTTGAATTATCCTAAATACAGGTTACTATTATACATTGGAAATTGTGTACCTTCAATAAGCCAGTTTTGTAGGATATATAGGTGGAAATATCGCTGTTTGTATCATTATTATTACTAGTATTTGTCAGCCTCGTGGTTTTAGTGTTACAGCAGGTATAGACTGCGTACAAAAACACTCCGCAGAATTAAGAGAATGGTACTTCCAGTACGTATGATCTGCTACCGCTCATTTTTGAACTTGAAGTATTTGCATATATCATCATATAAGACTTTAAACTCAAATGATTTGACGCCTGAATTGAAATTACATCATCCACGATCTTCTAACTTCTCAGCTTTTTATTATACGTATTTTCTTACTAATTATTTTTCTGTATCTAGGTATTTTTTTGCAATGCAAATTTACTATCGTAGTACAATTGCTCTTTCAACTGCAGTGATTGCTTTTGAACGGATCTGTTGCTTTTCTAATCTTATTATCGTTGTAAATCGAAGTTTCCTTTCTCAGTCGACCTTTTACTTTCATATCATTACCCCTTTTTTTAAATTTAAGTATTGATTTACCGCCAACCTTTCCATTTCCTATTTTTTTATTTTTTTATCTATCCAGTTATTTTCTTTCCTCTCATTTAACTCCAAGTGGTGTTTTTTTCTTTTAAGTGAACCCTAGCTTCTGCGTTATCGTTGATGTATTTTTTAATTCCAAGCATTGTATCGGCCTTCGTTGTCTCCGCGAAAGCTTAAAACCTAAGTTACCGCATGACGGAGATTCATGCGGTTTGTAAGTAAATGAAGTGAATGAACGTCTAAAACACAAAAACGGCAAGGTGGCTAACTCAAATTTTACCATAATTTTATGTGTGTTGCTCGGTGTTTAACAACTACCAGAAGCAACGCTCAAGACGTCAACAGTTCTCAATTTAGAGGCAAACAGCGTAGGACAAACATGGCACTCATTCTTCATCTAAGACTCTAATCCGCTCTCACCTGGCCAGAAACCACATCATCTGACCATTTGGAGTCAAGCGTGACGCAAAAGTTTCAAACAACTTCCAGAAAAAGTACCGTTGGTCAGTTCAAAAATTTCTAACGGAAAATTTGGGTAGGTATACACCAGTAAATACTATCAAATAGCTGAAATCCATTTTTATTGGTGTAATATACAAAAACTAGAGCAAAACGTTAGTACTTCTGCCTGAAGAAGCCACCACGGGTGGCTTCTTCAGGCAGAAGTATTATTCAAAAGCTAATACAGAAACAGTGTTCCAGTTATGTGTTCAAAAATAGACGTTTGCTATAGATGTTATACAGTAGAACGTGCGCGTCATATACAAGATATGTGATTAAGAGAGCACGTATTTAGTAGCGTGTGCCATACATGTGGGAGGCCCATTGATGTTTTCTTGTAAAAACGCAACAATTTGTGTTTGCCGTGCTTTCACATGGGAAAAAAATGCATTGTTAATGCATTTTTATCATTAAAGAGTCATCAAAATTTCAAGAACAATATCTCGCAAAATACAACGCGTGTAGGGAACTTGTTACTCATTTCCCCTGTAAATTCTACGCTCCATCTCACCCCATAACTTTTAATATTCTGATCAAGAGTGGCAAGAAGGTATACAGTGCCACGAATAAAACCAAGTCTCCGTTGGATATGAAAAAAATTATATACATATACAGTATCACCATTTCTTCGTAAATTCAAAAGCGCTTCCAGCACAGGAATCAGCTAACACAAGCTCACCCCTCGTTCTACTCGAAACGACACACTTTCTGCCCAGAATTCTGGTTTTCCCACTGCAACACTCCATGTTTCCTCTGGTAAAACCATTTCGCAGCACAAGGTTTGCTGACGTTCCTGCGCTAACATAGCCTTAAACATTCTAAGCTACATTTTTGCATTGAACCTTGTAAATAAAGAAAAATAAATTCGACATCGTAACACTAAAGTTCTTACAATATCGTTACAATTTCAAAAGTTTGCAGTCAGGGATGCCACCTCTGAAACAAAGGAAGGCTTTTCATCTGGTTAGGCTTTTGACTTCTAGAACTCATTCTAAATTGGAGTGCGTTCTGGAAAAGAAACCTAAGTCATGAAATAAAGGAAGGCTTTTCATTTGGTTAGGCTTTCAACTTCTAGAACTCATTCTAAATTGGAGTGCGTTCTGGAAGTGTACGCTTGCTATTTTGAACTTGGAGAGACTTTTCAAAACCAAAAATTCACAAAAGACGGCTTTGCGTTTCTCTCTCACGTTCCCCAAGATTATCGTAATATTTTCTAGACCTGCAAATTCTTCCCATTCGTGTGAGAAAAAAAATAACAAAACGGACAAACCCAAGAAAGCTATTTTAGATTAGATCACTTGAATAATTTAAAATTCAGTATTATTTCCTTTAAGCGCCTTAATAACTCAAGAAATTAATTTTTAATGTTCTGAATTCTGTTGTAAGAAAACCAAATAGCCAATGGTCTAAGCGATGGCCTCTGATCATTCGTCCAAAAGGTGTCTGGGTTCGACTCCCAGTGAGGCATGGATGTTGTGTTTGTCTTACAGCAGTGGCACTTTCCCTTCCTTGGAACCAGTGACCCTAAATTAGGGACGGGCGACTTCTTATAGCCCATTGAGTTGCTTACGGTGGTCGTTAAACCTCCAATAAAAAAATTAAAAACAACAACTAAAAAAACCCCAGATATGCAGAATGTCAACAGAGTAAATCAAGTTAAATTGGTCAACCTGTTTCACTGAGGAAGACACCACTTTCTGAAAAAATAATTCCGAGCCGGTTAAAAATAGTAATAGGTAATCATTGTTTTCTCTGGGTTCAAAAATTGACATTGAACAGGCTACGTAAGAGTTTAAAAATCAACATTGGAATGTCATAAGGATTTTTGATTTCAGCTTATATTCCTTTTCCCTTTCTTCCTAGGAATGTTTTATGTCATAAAAGTGATGCCATTGGAAGTTTGTGCTGTATAATGCCGTCTTGTTTGTCTTTGCTCTGTAAAAATTTTCAAAATTGCCTTTTGAAAATTCGTTTTCTCTTTTTTCAGCTTTGAGCTAAAATATGTTCCAAAGATTATATGCTGTAACATTGGATGATATGAGACTTTTAACACGACAATATGTATTATTTTTCTTAACCACATAATTTAGTGATAGCTTTCGACATAAGAATTCGTACTTCAGTATTATGTAACAGCATGATAGTTTCTGGGGAGTCCTGCCTGCTGAAAATTTGCTTGATGTGTTCTTGTTTCCAATTAAAACTTATACTTTTAAGATTATGAAATATCTAGCGAGGTTAAAATATGTACTGCTGTCGTCTGTTACTAATTCAAAAATTAATAGCTGCGCTGTTTCATTTGAGGGTGTAATTTTGCTGGAGTGTGCTCATCCACAATACTATTGCTTCACAGTTTGATTCTAAGTTTTGCAGAAGTAGTTGTCACTCATGGATAGTGTTATTTTGTACACACTGCTTCTATGACGGTGGGGAATGTATGAAATCCTATGCGCACTCTTGAATCAGGCGTGTACAACGCAGCAAACTGTACCGCTTTAGCTTGGTTTTCTTCTCGCTGGAAATTAGTACTAAACTACTATATTTCCCCTAATGAAGTTTTAATATCTTGTCATCCCACTGAAAATTTAGGTTGCTAAGTATTGTTTGCGATGTAAACTTGTGCTGCAACGAAGTTTCTTGTAAACATATATTACAGGGTGTCCGAAAATTAACTGTGCACTGAAAATAACACTTACAACAGAGTACGTCCTCATAGGACGTAAAGAGGACCCTGAAGATTGCAGTCGACCCAACTAAACTGCAATTAGGGGTCAAGAGCATTCAGAACATAAGGAAAGGTGGGTCGCGGTGGAGTGTTTCATCCCGAGGAGCTCTACCGCCTTGCCCAGGAGTTGAGTAGCAATCCGTTGACCAAAGATTGCACACTTCTCACGGCCCCACGAAAGATACATCCCCGGTTGATAGTTTACGGGGTCGACGGGGATCTCTCAGGCAAAGAGTTCGAGGACGGGGTTCGTGGGCAGAACCCCGACCTTGATAACGGGTTTACAGCCCATTTCCCCATTAAGGGTAAGGGAGGTAGAGTCCACTGGGTGGCAGACGTGGAGCCTAAGGCCTTCAAACTCTTGATGAGGCGGAAAACACTGAACTTGGGTTGGTCAGTGCTCCGCCTAAAGGAGTATTTGCGTGAAGTCAGGTGCTTCCGGTGTAATGGTTTCGGTCATTTCCGAAACAACCGTCCTAAGTCCGAAGCTAGGTGTGGTAATTGCGGTGTAGTTGGGCACCAGCACCACCAGTGTGCAGCCACACCGAAGTGCAGCAACTGCTCTGCTGCAAATGCCAAGTTCCGCCTGAAGCTGGACGTCTCTCACTCCAGCTTCAGTAAGACATGTCCTAGTCTTATTAGGGAACTTGAGCAAAGGAGAAGCTGGGTCAACTATGGTTGACAGATGGTGGTACCCTCGAAGGTACGTAGCTCTCGGTTTAGAGCTTTTTGGTCTATTGACCAAGGTGTTTCTGATAACCCTGTCCCGGGGTCATCACCACAGCACTGGCTCTAGTCCTGTGGACCATGTAAATAATTATTCTAGTGTCTTTAATGTGATTCTGTGCTAAATACTTGTGAGAGGGGTGCATCAGACCGTCATACTATCAATGTGCATGTACCAATTTTCTTAGATACGAAATAAAGGACTTTTGTCCCAAAAACTCGCGTTGGCGGACAATCTCCCGGCTACGAGAAGAGAAAAAATATTGAAAATTTGCTTGCCCCGATCGCCCATAGCACGTCACACACACGGGCTATGATCGAAGGGTGTAAGGTACTGGTCCCGTAGGGGGGGCATATCCCCAGAGGTCCCTGGACCGAATCTGTCCGATTGAAAGACTGTGGTTTCCGGTGACTGACGGGCTAGCTGTCGCAGTGCCGTCAGAAATCTTACTAATTCCAAACTTTCGAGAGAGTTTGACATTTCCCTGTGAAGTCTGCAATTAGACGGTACAGGTAAGGCCATCAGCCTAGATTACCATGTCGAACTGGTTCCTCCAGGAGGTTTTGTAAATGAGCCTCATGGTCGTCCAGTCATGTCTGTTCTGCATACGCTTCTGCATTTGGTGAATACCTTTCTCAGGGTTTGTGGTGCGATTTGTAGGATGTTGCTCGTTATTCCAGCCTGTAGCTTTTGAATTGCACGCGGATTGCCTGCGTACGCCTTTCCCTTCAGTGCTCACAACAGAAAATGTCATCCTGTGTCAGATCCGGTGACTAGGCAGGCTGCAGTTCCCGGGAGATGATGCAATTTCCGAAGAATTCCTCCAGCAGCCGTATTGATGCGCCAGCGGTGCGAGCTGTTGCACTGTCTTGCTGGAACCATCCTTCATTCATTTTCCGTTCGGTGAGTTCGGATATGAATGGTTTATAATCTAGGTAAGGTGCCGTTCTAAGTTAATGATTTCACTGAAGAAAATGGGCCCAACAGTGCGCGTACGAGTCATGGCAAACCGAACACCGACCTTCTGGTTGTGGAGAGGCACTTCCGTAAATTTGTAGGGACTTTCAGTACGCCACAAACGTGTGTTGGCTGTTGATGTACCCGGTGAGGTGGAATTATGCCTCATCTGTAAAGAAAGTCACGTTCAAAATGTCCTCACCTTCTTCAGACAGGAACACTTGTAACCATCTGCAGCACAGAACATGGGACTCCTGGTTTGTTTCTTTCAGCTGATTCACGACAACCACTTTGTACGGGGGGTGAAAACGCAACTTGCTTTTTAGAATACCGTGGGTTGTACTCTGTACTTATGTTTAATATATATAACATTTCTCATAACGGAAGATTCACAAGTCAAATTGTATTTTTTACACAAGTCAAATTGGATTTTTAGAAACGAAGGCACGGTTCCATAAGTATGGTTCAAACTGAAATGAACATTTACGCCCCTAGCAACAAAATCGTTTTAGAGAGATTGAAAACTATATGAAAAATATTTCTGGTCGCAAACGCTAACACTAGCAAAACAAATTTCTTACATTGGACTTTTAGAAGCGACTATATCAACAACACAGAGATCAAACTTAACTCCCACTAGCTGGGAATTTAAACATTATCTTGAAATAATAAAGTATACATAAATGCTTTTCGGGATGAGTAGCTTCTGTCTGAAAACGAATTTTTTTTCAGTTAAATGTTTAGAAGTGAGGATATGTTTGAAAACACATTAAAAACGGAAATATGAATTTAGGGCAAAGCATTTGGCCCGTGGTATTGAAAGTTGTTGATAGTCATGACCTCCATGTAAAGCAAAAGGAATTTTTAAAATACGATTTTTAGAAGCAGAAATTTCGGAAACAATACGTTTTAAATTTACGTCTCTAGCAGTAACACCACGCATTATTTAAAATAGAGACTGTATGTATAATGGCCTTCTTGGTAGAAGCTATATGAAGGTAAAAATAATTTTTTGAATTGGTTTTCTTCCATCAATTGAATAGAGTAAAATATATTTTGAATTTAACAGCATGTGCATTTACACCCCCTAACGGCGTAGGAAGAAGACCAAAACGGATCAATCGTCGTTCTCACATTTCAAATCAGATCAGTATTTGCAGAAATATGGTATCCACAAACGGACGGGTGTAGGGTTGCTATAAACACGTACATTTTTTTCCCGAAAACGTGCCAATAATACGCCACGATGAGGGTACGGAAGGACG
The DNA here is from genome assembly GCA_039090855.1 of Macrothele yani. Lineage (NCBI taxonomy): Eukaryota > Metazoa > Arthropoda > Arachnida > Araneae > Macrothelidae > Macrothele > Macrothele yani. Next base: position 184,653,684 of record CM076995.1, on the reverse strand, counting down.
TGTGCTGTGGTGTTATAAATGTAAGATGATTTACTGTTTGAATTTGTACCGCGTGTTTTCTTTATTATATGTTCGTTGAATAAGATTTATTTACGTGGTTCAGATAAAGTGATTCATTTGTTCATAATTGGATTCAGGTCGTTTAGTTTTTTGAAAAGGAAATGTGCAGGTATTTACAAGCTGTAAGTCTACATTCAGGAAGCCGAATAAAGAAGTTATTTTTTAAGTTTCATTTCTTTCTGTACCGTTAGTGGTCGTCTGAGTGTTTGTGTTTAGCATTTAAATAAAGGGACTGAAGACTTTGTAAGTCCGACGCCCGGGAATAACCGGTTCTTTTCACGTTCGGAGTAACACTCCCCAATGTCTCGGGACGTGAGAAAGGTATATGGACTTTTTCCGGACATTATGATGCGCGTTCCTATGTAAATACGATAGTAGTGAAATTTTTTTACTACTGTCCATGACACTACAGTCGAACCCGGTTATACCGAATTAAAGGGAACAGTCGTAATTGTTCGACATACAGAATGTTTCGAGATATAGGGAATAACTGAATGTGTAGAACTCAATATGAGTTTCTTTTTGCATGCATTTACTGTACTGTAGTTTATCGTATTTCTCAGAACATGGTTTTAAAACTGCCTCAAAATTGAGTCACACTCAATTTCACGAAATTTAAGTGCTGTCAAAATACAAAATGATGTACAATTTACGTGAAATTAGAGAAAATATTTAGTTGTATTAAATTAGAAAAAGACTTACGGCACTGAACTTTTGTTCATTTATGCAGAAATGTGCTGCCTTTCTTTTTTATGTTTTGCGAGCATGCTACCTCCTACCACTTAAATTTAATTAAGCTAGCAATATCCCACGACCACCAACAGCTGAAAATTGCCAATAAAAAGCCGTGGTCTTCAGCATCATCAACGTTCAGATGTTGATTCGATTTTTCTTTTATATCGTACTGCTTTTTTAAAACTGCCTTTAGAGTACTATTTGGTATCTTAAAATGATTTGCTACGTTAAATTCCTTTTTCACAACTTTTTACTGAACAAACTGATTTGTAGCTTTTCGGAAAGCAGAACGTTTTGCCTTGGTTCTGCCGCCGTTTCACGAAACAATACATCAGGTGACTTGTTTAAAAGTGAATAACAAACTTCCTTTATCCGAAACTTTATCTTTCCGGCAATCTGTTATGTAGTAAACCCCTCAGTCTGCCAAAGAAATCAGTTTCAGGAACATAATCTTCCCACACGTTATTTTCTCTCCAATAATAGGAACAACTATACTTCCTTCTACTTCCTTCGTTTTGTCCAGAAGCTTTCTCAGTCGTAAAAAAATGTGCATGACTTTGAATACGTACCAGAATGATTTCAGAAATTTGAGGTCGTACGCTACAGACCTGATTCTGTAAACGCAAAGACCTGATCCTGTAAATAATTAGACGGATGGGGGCTTCAAACGTTCGATGTGCGCATTATGTCTGCTATGCACTGTTCGACGTAATCTTATCCTTCTTATCTTTTGTTAATGAAATTTTCACGGTTATATTCTGAAGTTGGACAAATGCAATAACTCGATGTAAACGGGTTCGAGAGTATTCCATTTCAGGGACAAGGCGCAGCTGTTTTATGGAGTAGCAGAAATGTAATGGTTAGAGGACGGAAGAATGGAAAAATAGGCAGCGTTTAGTGTTGCCTGCTTTTCTGCATTTGTTGACTGGGTAAGAGAAAAAACAAACTTCCCTAAGGTTCGATGTGTGTGTGCACTACTGGGAGAGTAAAGTCCGCAGTTATATAAGACACAGGTACTTAGTGTTAGCGTTGAAATACAACGAACACTGAAAGGGGAGGGGAAGCAATACGAGGATATATATCTTCGATCACCCACTTGAGACTGGTATTAAAACACGCCCCCTTCCTTCCCGAAAAAAAAAACGGCATCTTTGCGAATTTTTTTAAGAAAAAGATTTTGTTTTAGCACCATAAATCTCTAATAGGAAATGGTACCCCTCCTCAAATTCTGCCTGAATTGATAAAGAATATTTTAAACTACACATGAAAATTTTTATGCAGGGGTTTCATGTGGCAGTCATAGAAAAAGTCCCATAATAAACATTTTCATGGCTAATTTATAGATTTTCAACATATTGATGCACAGTTTTGGGAATCGGTTTTCGGTAATGTTGGTTAAAAATTTCAGCTGCCTTTTTGTTAAGATTTCGTGAAGTTAGTTTTTTTTTTTTTTTTTTTTTTTTACGTCCTGCCGCCAAAGAGAGCAAGAAATGTTCACTCGCGCTACTCTTTCTCCCATTTACGTCTCATTTTACTGAAGCTCCTCCCTCCATGATGAATGTAGAGCAGCGTCACGCAATTCATCATGTAACACCGTTGGAGAAATGCATATTTTAAGGAACGTGCTTCAACACTTTTAAATTACCCAAATACTTATATACTCCAATAATAAATTAATAATATAGAAATAATAAATTATCTGTAATAAAATTGCCTTTTTCGTGTAATCGAATGGTACCTGGCAATAAATAAACCCTTTTTTTAATTAGATCTGTATCAAACATTGTTTAGTAATAACTGTAAGTAATTACTAAACAATGTTTTATTTATTTTAATTTGTTTTGGACTAGATAAAAGTTAGTTGGGACTACTGAATGCTCAATCTAATTATTATAGTTTCGGAAAAAAATGTGTAAAAAGAACGTTCGATCCCTAAAGCAGGACCCGTAGTCAGAGGAGGGCCACGTTGGGCTCGGCCCAACCCGAATTTTCTTTTATCGGTCCTAGAGAATCCAGTGATGTAGATCTTATTAAAAAAAGTGCCTTAGCGGTGAACTGATTAGGTAAAATGCATTGAAAAGAATACTTAAAGTTTTTAAAAGCATTGTGAATTCTGATTTGCTGCTTTTATTGTTCAGTATATGTTATAAAATTTCTGTTACTAATTAGTTTCATTGAAATCGTTTAGTTTGAGCAATTTTAATAAAGGAAAGAAAACGTCGTTTGTTAGTCACATCCTAAAAATATGCAGTTTTTTTTTTCATGTAAAGCTGTGTCATTCCATACGATTACAAATGTTCAGTGTGATTGAGTCACACTGAATAGATGTAACTAATATTGTCACATTCATTCAGTGTAAGAAATAAGCCTTTTACCTAAGATAATGAGGTAAATGAAGGAGATACATTGTGTAATTCTTAAGGAATAAGGGAAAGGATAGCTCAGTAAAAATATTCTTCGCAAGCATAAAACTCGTATCACTTAGCCTTAATGACTGTATAATGTCTCTCTAGATTTTTTTTCTCGGAGAAATAATTTTGAGTACTACCGTCTAGACAATGGACTTTATCTTCTCTTTACGCCATCCCTATGGCCGAGTGGTTAGAGGTCTAGGTTTTTGGTCAGTGGTCTGAATCCGCATGAAGCATGGGTGTACAATCATAACCCTGAATCAGGGATGGCCAACGCAAATATAGCCCTTAGTAGCTCACGGTGAAAGTTAAAACAGAAACAAACAACATTCTCTTTACTCGTATGATCCGTAAGTTTGTCCTATTCTGCGATCCGACGGTTTAATCTCATCCTTGCAGTACGAATATTTCGGTCATGATTATACATGAAACAGTATTCGTTATTTTCGAATACACATATGAACATCTAAAAAAATGTGTTTACCCATCATCTGCAACCACCTAACTACGAAAAGTGCCTTAGCGCCGCTAATCCTAGAAAAATAGTGCCTTAGCGCCGCTAACCCTAGAAAAAATAGTGCCTTAGCGCCGCTAACCCTAGAAAAATAGTGCCTTAGCGCCGCTAACCCTAGAAAAATAGTGCCTTAGCTCCGCTAACCCTAGAAAAATAGTGCCTTAGCGCCGCTAACCCTAGAAAAATAGTGCCTTAGCACCGCTAACCCTAGAAAAATAGTGCCTTAGCGCTGCTAACCCTAGAAAAATAGTGCCTTAGCGCCGCTAACCCTAGAAAAAAGGTGCCTTAGCACCTCTAAGCCGCGTTAAGGCCCTTCTACACACTTTAGTGACTCGCGTTATAGTCCACTGCCCGACCTCATTCATATCTTCTGCCCTACCTGCTTTATATCCTTTGCCCGACCTCAATCATCAGCCGCACCTCTCAACTTCTCGGTCTGGCTACGGGCCTGACCTGAAGTGACTATTGTTTCAGTGAACAATCTGAAATACACACGAATATAAAACATTAAAAGCTATAAAACCTCGAACTTCCATTAGGATAATCAATCAGCAGTTACAACATCAAGTACGTACGCTCAAAATATAACCCCAGCAGTGGTCTAAGCGATGGCCTCTGATCATTCTTCCGAGATGGGTTCGGGTTCGAATCCCGGTGAGGTACGGATGTTGTGTTTGTCTTACGTCCCTGGCTCTCCCTTCCCTGGAACCAGTGTCCCTAAATTAGGGACGGGCGACTGCTTATATCCCATTGAGTTGCTCACGGTGGTGGTTAAACCTCCGATAAAAAAAATTATATTGGTCACAAAAGAGAATTTACTCCTTCACATCGTTCATTTCATAAGTACAAATCTGAGTCAGTTTGAATTTCTTAATTTTTATTATATTTGAAACAATGAACTACTACTTACTGAGCAATGGACTCCTTTCTTAAATATTTATTCAGAATCTTTGAAGTGCCACCGCATATATTTAAAGGCAAACACTAATTCAAAATCGCCCTCGTCTTCTCTATAGAGGACTGCGCATTGAATATGATTCCATCTCTTTTTTCCCCTGCGTAGTGTCTCCTAAACAAACAAAGAAGAAACGTCAACAGAGCAGTCAAAATGTGCCCATGGAAACGAACTTTTCCTACATTTGAGTATTGCCTGATGCTCCCTTGACAAACGCTCCCTTTGGATGCGCTCTGTGCAAACTACTTTCCTTTTTCCAGAATTGCTTCCGGGGACAGATCTGGAGTCGGCAGGAGTGTATCTGGGGAGAGTAGCGATGCAGGGGGGGAAGAGCTGCGCTGGGGATAAGAGCAAAGCTACGTGAAGCGCGTAAGGAAGGGGTTGTGTGCCCTAGAGTCACCAGGAAATCGAACGAGATCCGCGCGAGACTCCACAGACCACAAAAAAAGGCGGCGGGGGGAAAAAAACATTCCGAAAATAAAGAAGGAACCCTAGGATTTGATTGCGCGCAGTATAAACGAGATATTTTAACATTCATGACATTACTCCATTCTGTTGAGGCAAACTCAATCCGAATTACCTTCTGTGGGAGGAAGGAGATGCTTGTGAACACAGATATACCCGATAGGGGCACAGAGTTTTGACGAGGTTTTTATTTCGCAGGGCTTGTACTTTTCACTTTGCGCAAGAACAAAACAAAGAACTCGTTCGATTTTACTTTCTCTATTCCCATTCTTTTCCATTGTTCAAAGAGATTTCAGGTTTTAGAACAGAAAATAAATATGTGTGAAGTCAAAACAACCATATGTGCACTTTTATTAAATTATATATTTCCATAATTCGTTGTGTTAGAATATTCGGAAAGATGTTTAGAAAGCCTTTGCTTTCTCCCTCCCATGCACTTTACCACTAAAATAATACGTTCGTATGGAAATATATGGCTCAGTAAACCTATAAATTTAACTATTTAGATTTTCAGGGAAATGAAATAACTGCTTAAAAACGCGCTCGTCTCTAGAGATTTCCGTTATTTAAGTTTAGACACAGCCTTTTCTATCAAAACGTATCTGGGCTGATTTTAAGAAAACATATTCACATTTTGAAGATGACAATCCGATTTTTGGCGTATATGTGACAGGGATGGTAAGTCAGATTATATCCGAAAACTTGAAAATTTTCATCGTCCTGGAGCGGGACTCGAACCCGCGTCTCCCAGAACGCCCGGGTATGCTAACCACTACACCACCCAGAACGACTTGTCCAGCAGCAAAGTAAATGTAAACTATTGTACGGATAAGTAACGTTCTATTTAACGTTCTGTGTTTAACGAAAAGTTAACAAAACACAGAACGTCAAACAGAACACTTTTAACGTTCTGTGTTTTCTTTACCTTGTGTTTATGTAAAATTTGGTTACATCTCCTTATGCTTTGTATATTTAACGTCACGTCTGAACTGCAAAGAATTTCTTCTCTGAGTTGTACTGGCTCTCAGTCATATCAAGATGACTGGTATAAACATAGGGACCATGAATATTGAACGAAAATGTAGGGACCAAGGATGTTGAAGGAAATCAAGGGATCATGAATATCAAAGGAAATATATGCACTATGAATTCTGAAAGAAATATAGGGACCACGAACATTGAAGGAAATATAGGGACCATGAATATTGAAGAAAAATATAGCGATCATGATATTGAAGGAAATGCAGGGACGATGAATATTGAAGGAAATATAGGGACCATGAATATTGAAGGAAATTTGGGGACCATGAATATTGAATGAAATATAGGGGCCATGAGTATTGAAGGAACTACATCCAGACGTACTTTTTAGTGGTGTGGTTGATGACCATGACCTTCGAGTGAAGGAAAATGTATATTGAAAGAAAATGTAGGGACCAAGGATGTTATAGGAAATCAAGGGATTTGATTTCTTCAACATCCTTGGACGAAGTTATTAGTGGTGTCCACACCAAAGGCAGCGGTCACTGTTCCTGCCTAGCCGGTACATAAAGAAAGTGGCACTGTTAAGTAATATTCTTGTGTCGAGATATACAATAGAATTGGATCAGATGGTAAGTTCTTGTGAAATTACAAGGTGAGTTGTAGACAGACAAATGGACAAATCTTTAGACCATATGGACGTTATGTTCCTTTCCCGTTTTGTGAGAAACGGAATAATTGATGCAGTGCTTCACTCTCTCCGGTGGGGGTCGGGGCTGGTTTTTGGTGCCTGTGTGCCCTGGTTTCCCCATACCGAGTGTTTTTTCTCGTTTTCGTTGGACCTGTTCAAGAGTCACTTCATGCCTGTTCCTTAAAAAAAAACGTCTGTTCGTTTTTCCTATTGAATTTCTCACTCGACACTCCTTGCTCCTTTTTCCTACAAAAGGCAGTTTTTAATCTGGGATTAGACACTGCCTTGATAAAACTACTAATATCGCTTCATATTGGAGGAACTAACTGCGAAATGTCAGTCTTGTCATCTATAAAGTCTGCTATCCGAGTATACAAATTCGACAGTTTCGTTGTATAAACTTCGACTCTTATTACCGTTACGTCTTCGACGAGCTGAGTGATGTTAATCTTATGATATACGAAGGTGTAAGATGCACTGAGTGCTGACTGAATTAATGCCATCCCTATAAATAATCAGTTACATCAGATACTGGCATAACGAGGAGAAGGTTGGTGGTTCATTTGAAAGCAAAGTTATGGACGTGATGGGTGAAACCAAGGATTTTGTATATGTCATTCTGGTGAACTACACCATTTAGTGCGTTCATTACGATGATTGCCGACCCTGGACGCAGTGCTCTAAGCGCTTGCCTCCGACGGTCCGTCGGAGTTGGGCCCCGATTCGAATCTCCGGTGAGGAATGGACGTTGTGTTTGACCTACTGGCACACTCACTTCTGTAGAACTAGTAGGTCTAACTGCTTACGTATATCCTTTTAAGTTACTCACGGCGGTCGTCCTACTGTCAAACAAAACAAAAACGAAAAAAATTGTGTTGATTTGAATGACAAGTAAACAATTTCATTGAGTCCCAGTTTCTCTTGCAACAAAAGAATGAGAACGAGTCTGACGTGACAGGACGAATGAAGGGAATTGACATCTCTGGGGAACAGTTCAACATCAGAAGTCGCAGTCCGCGAACGAAATGAACCCCACCGAAGATGACTGTAATGCAGCAGTCGAAACTAGTTTGGGTACGGCTACATGGGAGGAATAGTTCACTGGATGTTTCTCATTTTGTGCTTTTCTGTCAAGGTATTTCCGATTTTAACGTTCTTTGTCAGGTGATAGACTATCAACGTCTATACCTTCCCTTATTGCCTTTGACTCATTCAGAGTCTTGAATAGTTCATTTAAACATTCATTCGCCTTCCATAATCTTCATTCAAGCAGTGCTATTATATTTTATTCAACTGTGATAACAACAACAACGTTTATTTCTCAATGTCATGTTTCGTTCACGCCTGGATGCCCAGGTCCGTCGGCTGGACGACATTGAGCGGGTGGGACGGCCTGTGTGGAAGGAAGTTAAGAATAGCAATATACCATGCTAAATTTATGAGAATATGTTGATAAAATATAAAGTTTTCAATTTGCAATAAATAGTACTCCCGCGTAGCTAAAACTATCGAATAACGTATGAAAAAGTAACTAATAATACAACATAATTGTTATATAAGCTTGAATGACTTCCATAGCCACTTAGTGCGGTTCAATATACAGATTTTGTACAATGAGTAAAAAGAGAGAAAACTGGCCAACAAAACGTTAGGGGGCCGTATACATATTGTATGTTTCATTTCGTCGTGTCAACTATCTGGTACCTCCGGCTTCGTGTTTTCTGCTCTCTAACTTTAATTAATTTTATTAAAGCCCTACGACTGGGCCGTTTTAGGAATTTGTAACCAAGTGTGTTCATATTCATAAGTTTTACGTAACAAGTCCAGTTATAATATTGCATTTTTACTCAGATGGGTGGCATTAATTACAAGGGCCTTATGCTTCTGCCTGTTTAGCCAATTTTTGTCATCCGTGCTTGTATTCATCAAGGTTACATAACAAGTAACGTTAGCAATGCTGCATTTTTACTGAGGCGCAAAATATGAATTATATTATGAACCTCAAGGTATAGGAAATAATTATTTGTGCCTGCGTAGAAATAAAATATTATTGCCTTGACTTGTTAAATTGTAACAGTGAGCACGAAGGATTAAAGTTTACTGAAAAGCTCAGATCTAGGGCCTTATAATTAATGTTAGAAGTCAGAAGATCGACTTACAACGAAATGGATACGAATAAATCATAATTAAAATTTCTGTACAATCTCCCAACATTTCGGAGGTCGGCATTCCCAACCAGCACGAAACTTCAACACATCCTGTAATAAAATTCAGAGTTTTCGGATAAACTGACGCTTCAGTATAATGCAGTACCTGTTGATCAAGTAATGCTTCGGATAAATGTACCTTTTGGTTTAATGATTTTGGTTAAGTGATCTTTTGGCTAAATGAACGCTACCCCACCGATGCTATCCGCCCCAGCACATGAGTTGTGCCTTTATGTGGTGTTTTGTGAAGTTCTTGAGCTTCATTATCTATCATGTACAGAAGGTGGGATCAAAGGTTTTGCAATATTTGCATAAACGCATGTGCCGCGGTGGGTATGTCACGTGTTAAAACTAGTTAAAGTCGCACATTGCAGTCAGTCGAAAGTGATATAAAGTGGTAGTCGTTACTGTGAACAGCATTGTACGGCGTCGCACTGTCTGTGGTTGAGACCCCTAAAAGGTGAACAGCCACAACCGGCTAATTAGGGAACTTTTGTTTCCGAGCTTGAACTCTGCCATAACGCTACTCAAGCGATACGAAACATTTGTGATGTGAAAGAGGAAGGATCCGTAAATTATAGCACCGCAACCAGATGGTTCAAGAAATTTCGTTCTGGTGATAGAACCCTAGATAATCAGCCAAGGTAAGGTAGGCCGGGACCCGTGGATTCGAAGGCCGTGCGCCAGGCCTTAGAGGCACATCCGACAACCAGCACTCGGAAATTTTCAGGCGAGTTGTGCATATCAGAGACCATTGTGGTTCGTCCCCTTTAGGACCTCAGCAAAGTCTACAGGAGCTGCCGCATTGTCCCTGACAAACTGACGCCAGCTGAAGCAAACCGCCGTGTTGAAATGTGCACGAAACTCCTTGAAAACCCGCGCGATGCGCGTTTCATCAAGAGAATTGTTACGTGCGATGAAAAGTGGGTCAATTTCCGTAATCCTAATACACAATGGTAGTGGTTGAGCCCGGGCCAGCTGCCTGAACCTGTTGAAAAAACACGGGCGCTACGAGCACAAGTCGATGCTCTACGTCTGGTGAAATTTCGATGGGATAATCCATCACGAATATGCTCCAGACGGTCGGATCATCAACACTTACCTCTACTCTGAACAGCTGGAGTGGATGTATGCAGTTTTGAAAGGGAAGTACCCGGCTCTGGTGAACAGAGAGCGCTGTCCTACAGCAGGGCAACGCTCGGTGTCATACCGCGCGAACGACCCGGGCAAAACTCCAGGAACCTTAGAGCATCGAACTGATGCCACTCCCAGCATGTAGTCCGGATCTTGCCCCGTCGGATTATTACTTGTACCGGTCCATGTCCCACTTTCTTCGCGGGAGGCTTTTCAACAACCAGGAAAAGTTGGCAGCTGGGGTGAAGGAGTTCTTCGCCTCGAAGTTACAGGAACTGGTTCCGCCGTGGAATCGAAGAACTGGCAGACAGATGCATAAAAACGGGGTAACACAGTGGCCTATACTTTGAATGCTACTCAGCTTTTGTCGTAAAGGTACGTATGAAGATATAAAGTGATCCAATTATTGCAAAACTTTCGACTCGCTCTCTGTATAACACCCGTATCTCATTTTCTCCAGCTTCGAGGAAATGTAGATAACGCTGGAGCTAATGGTTCATAAGTGCCTGGGAAGACGTTGCATTTTCTTGTAATCCTACACATTCTTCTCCCTCGAAGCATGTAATTTTGTTAGAAAAGATTTTTTCTACATTCGATTTCCTCGAAAACATAATCTTTTTACTTTTTTTCTTAAATCAGACCAATCATAAAAGGGATTTCGATTTCCATTTCCGTGGCTATAATTTAAAGAGACGTCCAAAACGAACGTGTTAATGCTCGAGTATAAACATCCGAGGTGATGTAATTTACGCAGACGTGTGAATGGACAAGTTGTCGTGTAAATGTTCTTAAAACTAAACTGCAAATGACAAGAGAAGGTCGATACATGGCATGTTTGTTGAAAGAGCGTCTTCGGAAGATATGGGAAATAAAAGGGGGAAAAGAAAGGAAACCCTGAGAAGAAATATTCATATCTAAAATTAAAAAGAGACTAAATTTCTCATCGCGAATTCAAGGGAAGACAAATGACAAGGAAAAATGTAGAACGGTGCCTAACAACGACCAATCACGGTCCTTAATCACACGAACAAGAACAAAAACATCACTGTCACATTAATGATTAATGAGTAATGAATTTGTTTTGCTTACACGGAGCCGTTTATCAGGAAGTTTGTTTTCGGTCGATAGTTAGGAGTCCTAACATAAGCAAGCGAACTTTATCAGCATACGGTTTGGATGTGTCCTGTACGTCAAGACAGAATGTTGTTTCCATCCATTCAGTCTTAGGCACCGTTTGGATATGAAAGAACGAAAAATAATAAAAAAGAAACACTTTATTGGAAGTCGTATATGTTCATAAAGTTCCCGAAGTTCATAAAAGATCGCACCATTAAGGTAGAGGTATTGTTTTCGAGGTAATTAATAACCGGAAGCAGAAAACAACTTTCGTTGTCTAACATAAGAAGATCTGAACGCAAATAAGTTAACAATCTCAGATATAGTTTTGATATCAAAAAATATCTTTGATAGTAAATTAATGTTGTGGCCTGAATGGGAATTTAGTGACTCATTTTAAAAAGCTCAGCGGTATTTATTTAAAATTGGATGATAAAAAGTTATAAAACAATTAGGTGAGAGAGCGTAGAGCAAAAATTAAGAAAGAACAAAGACTAAAGAAATGTGGTTTAAGATAACTGCAAAAAATATTAATTATCAGATATCTTTCAATTCAGGTACGAACTTTTTATATAGTGTTTTGTAAAAGTGAGGGTTGTTTCAGCGCTTTTTTCCGAAGTGAGAATGATTTTGCCAAATAAGAAACAGCATTATTTCGGAAGAAAGATCGAACATGATGGTTTCAAAACCGTAGAAGAAGAAGAAGAAGAGTAAGAAGAAGAAAACTGGATTCAGGAGTAATATACCCATTTACGAAAAGGAGTAATTGGAAGAACTAGAGACTATAAATATAAACTCTCACTACATATGATTTTTATTGATTATAAAATGGCCTTTGATTTTCTGAAATTTTATTTGTGCGGTTCAGATTATCTATCTGAAATTATGGTTGACTTCCAATTTTGCAAATAAATTAGTAGGCCGATCAAAAGATTTTTTGAAGCTTCACTATGATGCTTAATCAACGTCCCCTGGAAATGAAATCTTAAGAACTTATTATTACATCATCGTAAGTGGACGTCATGTTTGCTTCCAATGCTTGTCAGCAGAAGAGAATACAAACTTTCTGATGAATTCTGAACAGAGAGAAGAGCAGTTGTTCAAATGTAGTCGTTATTTGTAGCATTTCGTATAGCAAAACCGATTGGATTTACAACAAAACTATAGGGGCACCAAATACTACAATAACGACTGTGCTTCTACTTAAAATTAAATAGTCTAGAGAATTATGCTTTTATCACTAGTCAAGGCAATTATGTTTTTATTAGTCCAGTTAGTTTCGTAATGCGAAATATCTTAAACGAATGCTATATGTAAACATCTGCTGTTCCGTCTGCATAGGTTCTGCATACACTCGTCAATAGATGAACACAAAAAACCCAAAAATGTAGTTCACCTATGAGGTCATAAATAAGATGTTAAACTTTGATTTACAGCAGTCGTTAGCTTAAGGGGGACTGAAAGGAAAACATATCCTATACCTGCAATGTCAATTCATTCTATCTATACACATTCTCTCGAAGACTATTGAGTTCTGGTATTCAGAATTTTAAGCGTAAATAAATAGTAGAGGTGGGACAAATCCTAAAGTTTTTCGAATCCGAATCGAGGTGAGAAAAATCCTAAAGTTTCTCGAATTCAATTCAATTCAATTCATTTATTCATTTATAAATATCTATTGAAACAACGTACAGCAAGGAAGCCGGGGAAAAGGCCACACAGGCCTTACAAGGTCCCAAAAAGTTTCTAAAAAGTTCTCGAATCTCCCGAATCATTCATATAAGAATAATTACACGAAAAAAAAAAAAGAAAAACAAAGACTTCTACTTAAAATTAAAAAAATTTAAATGAAGCCAAATTTGAAATCTGTGTTTAATGAAAAACAAATTAAAGAATACAGTTTTTAAACAATATAAATGAAATTTATAATTTACATATTATTATTAAATTATAAATTTCATTTATATTGTTTGAAAACTGTATTCTTTAATTTGTTTATAATTATATATACAAATGAAATTTATAATTAACAGTATTCTTTAATAATTTATAATTTATATATACAAATGAAAATTATAATTTACATTTACTAAATGAAGTACATAACTCTTGAGTCTTGAGGTTCATTTCTATTTTCTGAACATAATTTGAAAAAACAATATTTGAGTAAGAATTTACAATTTCGACATTTTTCTTTAATAAGAGAAGTTCCAAAACCTTTTAAAATCAAAGGAAGTGTATATATGTAAGGAGGATAATTTCAAGAGTTTATGTACATAAACACTAAACGTGGAACACTAAATTGAGTAAATCCTTTCCAGGAAATTAAAAAAAATCAAAAACATGTTCGTTTTAAGAGTGAATAAAAACACTAAACACTGAACTCTTTCAGAGCAATGTAAAAAAAATTAGAAACCTTTAATGGAGATTCTTATTTAAAAACACTAACATTCAAACTCGCTCTGGGTCTAGAATACTTTGTTTTTATCAGCTTTGAGACCTGATGTGCTGAACAGTCTTTCTGACATTACTGTCGATGATGGGTTGATTAAGTACTTTTTAGAGAGTTTTCTCAAATTTTGGAAGTAACGAGCTGCTTAAAATAGCTGTGTATACACTGTTGACGATCATCTTCGATTGTTTTCTAATGTCAGAACTCCTCATGCTGACAAAAATTGAAACAAATGTCGCTGTAGAACGAGCACCAAACGCCAAGTTTTTTAAGTTAAGATTCGAAAAATTCGAATGACGAAAAAAGCACGAAGATTAGAGTTTTCGAATCTCGAATCTTTTTCAAGACAAAACGAAAAAAGGGGGATTTCGAAAAGTTTTTCCGAAATTAAAAAAAAAAAAACACACATTTTGAGCCCAAATAAATAAAAACTTCAGCTCAAATATACCATATCTGTGATATCGAAATATCTGATACATTTGTTTTATTCAATTTATCTCAATCGGTGCCAAATCGGAATATTACCCCACTGAGATAAACTGATTTAAAGAAAATGACAAATTTTTCGACATCTTAGAAGTTGCATATATTAGTTAAGGACTTTATTTGTGCTCAAAAGTTTGAATACCAAAACGCAATAGCTTTTGAGAAAATGTGTATAGAACAAATTAACATTGAGGTGTAGGATAGATTTTTCCTTGAGGTACCCTCTAACACAAAGCGACAATGAAAGTGTTATCTAACAGAAGCCCCAGAGATTTTGTGCATCCGATTAGCATTAGCACGGGCGCAACCAGGATAGGGGTTTTAAGGGTTAGAGCCTCCTTCAGAGCCTAACATTTTGTTTTCGCTTGCCTCTCCTCAGTGTTTTTTCCGTTTTTTAATTGTCCTGTCACTGAGCGCTATTAAAACGAAATTGTAAGCATTTTGTTTCCCATTTTTTCAGAATTTCTATCTATAACCTGGCCCTCTAGCACAGACAACACAATTACTAGACCTTTCTGCATTGCCCATATATTCTATTGACACAAAATGTAAAAAACTTGTCATCGTAAAGCCGTACAACAAGGGATAGGGTTGGTATAACCCCGTAGGGTATGACCAGTGGTGTAGTGCGCCCAGAACGGCGTTCTGGTACTGTTTTTTTCTAGTGGGCACGCGTTCCGGTAAATCCCATACAGCATAATTTGCTTTCTTTTTAAAATGCGAATGTCTTATAATTTTTTCCAATAAAAAATGCAACAGGAAAAATGCACGGTTACTGGAACTAAAGTCCTATGTTTTTAAAGGTACAGTTAGTTTCTATAAATCTATTCTCACTTGGCAGTCCTTTGAAAGTCCTACTTCGAGTGTTGCTAAGAACGTTGAAGTAGGGATATTGCAGTAAGAAAATTATTGTAATTGGGAATTTAATTAATCTAGTCATTATTAAGGAGTCTAGTTGGGAGTCCCAGTGGATTCAGTCCAGTTACGAGAGCCCCATAATTACGCTGGAAGCAGAGGAGGTTATTTCTCTCTATCTCTCTCTCTCTCTCTCTCTCTCTCTCTCTCTCTCTCTCTCTCTCTCTCTCTCTCTCTCTCTCTCTCTCTCTCTCTCTATCAATTTATCTATAGGCCAGCTTTACACAAGCCGACGAAAAACGTCTCAACAATATAGATCTAAGCTGTTCTTCCGTTTGCTTTCAGGCGGAGTATATAATTGTCAGTGATGTACCTAAACTGCCCCTATCCACGTATCTCGAGAACTAAGACTCCCACTCATACAGCATAAAACGTTTCAGATATGTATCAATAATGTTACAATATCTCATTTTCGTTACACTTTCAGAAATATATCTTACAATTACGTTTAAGCAACATCTATTTTGGAACATAACTCTCTGTACATTACGGTTACGTTAAAAATAGCATTCACCGATACTACTGTTTTATAGTTTCCATTGTACATAATTGCTACCTCGATGTTACATTCCATCGATATTTATGAGTTTTGGTTTGGCAACGGGTGGATGCGCAGGCGCATTTATGCCATTTCACCGAAGCACTCTCGTCGTCGTTCCACGTACTACTGGGATATTCTTTGGTGATACTGTCGTACCCGAGTTAGCTAGTTAGTGTACACTAGTGTCCGTCCTTAAGTTTTGCACGCCAGTGTATAATATCTTAGTGCGTTTGTTGGTTTTGAATCAGAAAAAAAGTCTCAATAAAAGTACTTAGTTTGTAAAGGTAGAAAACAAAATAATATTGGTACATTGAGAAATTTAACGACTACGTAAGTTTGAAAAAAAAAAAAAGATAGAGTAAGATATGCATTAAAAGGTACATTTCGTTGATTAATCATGAATAACTTTAAGTCATCCTACATAAAAATAAAATGATCTGTAGAAAAATAAGTAATGTATTTCTGTTACATAACGTATTCGCAAAGCATTTAGAAAAAATAGATTAAGATATTCATTAAAAGGTACATTTCGTTGATTAATTAGGAATAAATTTAAGTCATCCTACAGAAAAATAAAATGATCCGTGGGAAAAATAATGCATTTCTATTAAATAACGTATTCGCAAAGCATTGGCTTTCTCGTTAGTTCCTACAGTACGCTGTAAGAGCGAGACGACCCGAGGCATCACCCCCTAATAGCTTAACACGCCCCGCACCGATTTGTGACGTCACTAGAGTAGTCCGTAATCGCGTAGAGGAGCATTACGGCGATGTGCGAACGAACGCGTCTTTACGTACATCAACTAACCAGGTCGTGCGTTCTTTTAGAGTTTCACTGTACTTAAAAAAGAACTTGTGTGTTAGTTTTCAAATAACTGTAGATTTAACAAGTTTGTTTAATAATCTTTTAAAATACAGAAGAAAAAGAAATTACAGCGTAAAATGTAGAGTAGCAATAATTTCGACTTGAAAGGGTAAGCAACACAGATTTATCAACTTAATGAAAGCATCCCTGTCATTTCACTGGAAGTGATGAACCATTCCTATAATCGAAATTATAAACTGTTGTCGTAGTTTCACTTGAAGTTATAGTGTCTTTATAGTTAGCCGAACGATTCCTGTACTTGTGAACAAATCGTTCTTGTACTTGAAAGATTAGTTTGAGGGTCCATTACGAAGTATCGCCGTCGTTTCAAAAGATGTCGATTGACATATTTAAGGAATCAGATTTTTCATTCATTGCAAACTTATGACTATGAAAATTTTAGTAATGAAATAATTCCTTTAGTGAAAATGTATTTTATATGCAATCCGTGATCACTAATGTATAAAAAAAGGTCAAGAAAAACTGAATTTTTTTCTGTGTTTTTTAATTATTACCAAAGGCTCAAAACACGTTTTAACATACATACAGTGAATTGCTGCTTGATCCACTGATTGCATCAAATAAATTAAGATTTCAAGAAAATTATGCAATTGCTACATTATTAAACGTACAATAATGACATAACAAGTTTTCCTAATTTTAGTACCATCTAGTTACGTGTTTGGACAACTTCATTTTGATAAGCAAATATAAAGTTTATAATTTTTGTCTTCCAGAGCACTATTTCAAAAAAGTTACCTTGTCAAAGTTCAACATATCTGTATTAAGTATATTAGTAGCATTAAGCAAAACTATTTGGATCCACAATATAAGCATTTCTTTTTATCTGGAAAAATACAAGTAACTTATTGGCAGAAATTTCTTGAAATTTGATTTTCAAGAAGTATTCAGGAAAACTGCCAATGTACATATAATTATGGTTGTGTAGTTCTTTGTGTATCACAAGCACAATTTGATTATGTGTCCGTTAGCTGTTCCTTGAAGAATTTCAAAGACACGTTTCTAAGAAAATCTGAAATTTGTTCCAATAATTTCTTAAAGTATTTTTTTAGATGATAATTATATTTTTTGAGAACCTGACAAATGCACATGCAGTTATTGTACTGAATAAATCTAAGCGATTGTTTTGGTACTATAGGATGTATTTTAAGAGATGTACATGTTTCATTATAAATTGACTAACTTGATGTACCATTTTCTCAGAAACTATAAAAAGCAATGGTGAAAAATTTTGCACAAATGTTTTGTCATTGCTAAAGCTATTGAAAAAGATTGTTTTTTCCTTTTTTTATGATTTTGGTTTCAAAATAAATTCTATGAAGGATTGAAGAAGTTTTTCCCCTTATACAAAAATTGACACCCACCCTCACGTTTGGAAGCACACTTTCCAGTAGTTATCGGATAATATGAGATATATTAGTTCCAGTTATTATTGCTGTAGCTTGTGAAGACACAGTGCAGGAAGTCTGGAAACAGATAAGTCTAGATAAATGAAAAAAAGTTGATCTCTCATTTTAAACAAATGTTTTCAAAAAAAAAAAAAAAAAAAAGCGAGTATATATTTCTACTTGTATTTTAAAAATCTGGTTTGTTTAGAACATAGTTTCCACAATATGTGGATTCATGTCGATCCAAGTACTTTTTTTTCTCTTAAAAATAACAATATCAAAGGCTTAAAAATACCATGCCCGAAATGCCCAGAGCATGTAAATCATTCGTCTGGGCAGGTAAATAAAACATCTAATTGCCTGTGCATGGTAACTAAATTTTAAAATAAAAAAGTTTCGTAATAAAATTTCCTACTACACAAGAAAAAAAAAGACAGTCATCACATGTCGTGTTTCATGTCATTGTTAATTAATAGAAGTTGTATTATTGTTACGAAGTAACAAGGAAAGAGTAATATCACATCTTTAATTATGTTATGCTCTACGCCCAGAAATCGGAAACCTAGTTTTGCTCCAAATTTTGTTTATAATCAACAACAGTTTGCATGCCTCTGATGTAACTGGCCTCTCATGTTTAGTGACAAAGGGAGAAAACTTTAACAAAAGGAACATGGCATAATCACTAAATTTCCGAAACACCAGTTTCATCATCGTACCATTTCATACCAATTTTAGCATCAGCATCTTAAAAATTGATATACACACGTTTGTGCATTGAACATTTGTAATACAGACCCTTAAAATGGAAGTGCAAACATGTTAAAACAGTTTATATTTTTAACTTAAAAAAAATTAGGGTTCTGGTTTGTTATCTTAAAAGATACATTTTCCTGCGCATCCAGCTTTTACTACCTGGGCAAGTAAATAATTTCTTGCCCAGGTAGTACTGATATATTTCCTCTAATTTTTAAGAAATTGAATGGTTCTGATAAATTCCCATCCTACCACAGATAGAGCATACACACTGCTCACACGAGAGTTCTTCAATGTGTTGGTTTGTAGAAAAATGCTTCAAAATCTATAAACGGACATTTTAAAGGCAAACTTACTCCTGAACTATGTGTGAACTTGTTTTTGTGCATTCATATCTAATTTTTGCTGTCTATACTTGATTCAGTGTTTGTGTTCCTTTAGTAATAAATATTAAAAATGATAATTCAATGCAATTCTCTATGTCTGCAAACACAAAAGGTAAATTTCACATGGCAACAAGGCCTTAGCATTTATATAAAGGACATAGGCATGTTAGATGTGTACATGACATACATATATTTCGTATAGGATATAAGTATTTTACAAGCACTTGTGCCCAGAAATAGGGACCCCAAAAAAGTTAATCTGGCGCTGCCTAAACACTTAAATAACTAAGTACGAATGTATCAACATATTACTCTTGGGATCAAAAACATGCAACCCTTATTATTCTGTGTCCATAATAAAGTTTAAAATCCCTTCTTAAATATATTTATTTTACTTTGAACTTATTTGATACATTGGCAAAAACATGTTATGGGTTACTATAACAACACAAGTAATCTATTCTTTCCATTACAAACATAAATTTCATTTTTCAAAAATCTTTTCAGTGCTTTGACTTCCCGCTGTGAGATGCATTAGATCATAAAATTAGCCAAATTTAAATTTTCTAGTTCAAAATTTTTATTTTACGAGTAGTTTAAAATAAGGTTAACAAAAGGTTTCCACATACCTTAGAGTTGAAAATTTTCACGCTTTATTGCTGTAATCCATTTTCTGAGAACCCCCCCCCCATTAGTAGGGAATTTGAATACTTTTAATATTCCTCTATGAAAATAAATTTAGTTGACAATTTGACAACAACCACGCACATCCGTAGTCACGCTTACACAAAGTGAGCAAGCTCATGCATGCTCGACCACCCACCACGGACATCAGCCTATTCTCCCCTACGTCACGCAGCTTCCGGCGTTCGGTGCGCGGGCCTGCTAAGCTATTAGGGGTGATGTCCGAGGTCGAGTGGGATGGGTTTGAGCTTAGCGTGATATTCGAGGATTTGTATTTCCTTGGAAAGAAAATTTCCATAGCGTCGTGACGTCATACCGTAAAACTTCTTGATGGGGAAAAACAAAACAGCGTACAAAAGATATCGGGGAGACCATGTGGGGAGGTAAAAAGAAAATTGCAAACAAAACATGCTCGGTAAGACCACGTGGCACACAATGTTATGGTTGAACACAAAGAGAAAATGGCGGAAAAAAGGTGTTTGGTAAAAAAATGGCTGCAACTGACGTCATGATTGACCAGGAATCGACCACACCCACATCCGTCCTTGAAGCAGCACATGGACGGCTTCCTTTGTTACAGAAACCCCCTAATATCACGTAACAGTAATAAGATTATGTCACAAATGCCTTTCAAATACGTAACAGTAATGTAAAGAAGTTACAAATATTTTTTAAATACGTAACATGAAGTTGGTATGTTGAAGTTACAGAGACCTTTCGCTGAAACGTTTCGGTTATGTTTCAAAGTTATGCAACGTTTGAGGACATTTTGGCGTAACCATAAGGTTTCTGAAACATTACTGTTACACTGTGCAACGTATCTGAAAAGTCTCAATATTTCAGTGCTACGTACTTGTAACATATACGAAATATTCTGTGCTGTGTGGTCAGTAGTAAATATCTTTCACCATTGCACTGTAAATCTTATTCGATTATACAGGGCTGATTTTAGTTTTCGCACCTCAATACAGCCCAGCCGCCCTGGTGGCGCAGTGGTCTAAGCGATGGTCTCTGATCATTCGTCCGAACGGGGTCCGGGTTCGAATCCCGGTGAGGCATGGATGTTGTGTTTGTCTTACGGCACTATCTCTCTCCCTTTCCTGGAACCCAGTGACCCTAAATTAGGGACGGGCGACTGCTTATAGCCCATTGAGTTGCTCAAGGTGGTCGTTAAACCTCAAAACAATAAAAAAACAGCCCAAATTTGGGCCCCAAAATTTTTGTGTTTTCTTACCAAAATGGTGAAATCCTGTTCCTTGACTGCCAAGACGTGCAAATCCGGAAGTCTGATTTCGAATTAATATATTTTCTTATAGTATAATTATAAGGCAGCAAAAGGGGAGTGGCGGAATGTTGGGGGGGGGGGAGTAAATAAGAAGGGTAAGCTATTGAAGACTTAAAGACACCGCTCGTTCCTCTATTTTTTTGAATTAGCACCACACTACTGGGTATGACCCCTTACCCCTACGATCATGCTTCTAAGTCCATGACCAGAAATCTCCCTTTCTAGAAGTAATTGAGCACTCAATGAATCATACCAACAGAATAATAGAAATGTAATGTCACCATTGTTCATTCAGATGGGATTCTCCTGAGAAAAGAAGCATATTTCTTCAGTGTATTGTCTTTATATTACAGTTATGTTTTTGATAAAGTGCTTGCATTATTTTTACCTGACTAGTCCTGATGGAATTTATTATTTCATCATCAAACAGAAATCATCGCTCTTTCCATGTTAATAAGTGAGTCCCGGAAAAATTATCCGGCGCGTAACTGGAAGACCATGGGTTCGATTCCCGATGGCGGGCAATGAGAATTTTTCCGGGTCTCACTTATTACCGTGGAAAGAGCGATGATTTCTGTTTGGTGATCCTGATCCACGTCGAGTGTTTGTATTCATTATTTCATCTTTTTTATTATAAATTGCTTTACTAATTTCGGTATTCCAATTTCTCAATAATGACACTTATTTTGAAGCCACTTAAATATCTAGTTACACTAATTGGTGGAAAAAAATCCCCAAAGATACCAATAATACTGTGTATTGATATTTCATGGAAAATTCATATAGCACTCTCATCTCTGTCATAATCCCCTCCGGAAAATTTCAAGTTTACACGCCTGAATATTAGGAAAATTCCTCAGCCATTTTTTTTGTTCTTTTTTTTTTTTTTTTTTTGGAAAAATAGTATTGCAATAGAATACGAAACTTTTTCTGATAAAGATCGAATGCCTGTATTTTTATCACATTAAAAGATAAAAGATATTTCGACCTGGTTATCTTCAAACCACTACCGACCGCAAACAGGTTCGCAAAACTGATTGTTTTGAAACGCTTGCATAATCTCGAAGTTTCCGAAGTTCTACACAAAAGAACCAAATGTCTTTTCTCTCACAGCGAAATATTTGTTCTACGATGCTGGTTGCATTGCTACTAAATTTTATACTCCTGACATTTTCTCTCCCTGCTTAGTGTTTTCTAGAACATGATTACAGCAGAATACATCTCAATTTTCATAGGTTCGTAGTTCCTGAACTTCTCGCATTGTGAGAAACAATGGAAGCGAGATTGCGCACATCACTGATTTTCGGATCCTAAGCAGCGGCAAAGGATCCCTGGGGTCTCACTCCCCACACACACTCAGACATACAAGGGGTTCGATATGGCAATTTCTTCCACAAAAGGACAACTAAACATTGCGTTTCTCGCACTTGAGCCCAAGGGAAATGGGCTGCCTATGCTCGCGGGGAGGTTGAACTGCAATCTCGGGTATGAAGGAAGACTGCCCAGCGAGACAACGTCAAGTGATAAGTTTGTACCAAGAGGCAGAACTTTAAAAAAAAGAGAGAGGAGGAGTGAAATAAATATTAACATTACACCATTTATTTATTTATTTTTTTTAGTCAGGAGGGCCGGAAAAATTTTCTGAAACGATTGACGGCTCACTGAAGTGCTACATAACTCGAGGGCCACATGAGCATTAAAGCAATTATAACGTATTAGTTAATTGCATGGTATTAACTGTAAGAAAGCCTACTGTAGAAGTCTAGTGAGATGTATTAACGTACACATTTCCCTCGGGTTGCGTTTTCGGAGAACAATTCTCTTCTCCGGAGGAAAATCTCGTATAACAGTATATGAAATGACACATTACTACTTCTAAAGTTTCACCTAAATCTCCCAAATAAAATAATTAATACGGTTCATATGAAGAAAACGTATCACATAAAATTAAAATTAGCAAATCGGGTTAATATAGAAAGAGAATACTGGAAACAATGCCTCTTCCCTCATTAGATTTTTATTTGCAGCAGTAAAAATGTGAAAGTCGGTGACAAAGTACTTGGACATATTGTTAATAATGCTAGCCTACTCAAATTATTGTCTATAACTTTTTATATATTTCCGCCGTCTTTGAAACCATTGGTAAAACCATTTCGGAAAAATTCCTGAGGCTGCCGTTTCACCAATGTGTTCACAGACAGTTTAACATCTGTCACATCGTCGAAACATTACCTACGAAGAGTGTTTTTCAAAATGGCAAACAGGAAATAGTCTGAGGGAGCCAAATCAGGACTGTAGAGGGTTTGGGGCATCACCGTCCACCCAATTTCGGCAATAGCCTGTGAGCTCTTCATTGAGGTGTGGGGACGTGTGTTATCATAGCGTGAAATAACACTATGAAGTGAAATGTCACGTCTTTTCCTTCACATAACTTCCTTTGGCTTCTTCAATGCAATCACACAGTAATCTCTGTTTATTGTTAGAACTCTTGGATGATGGCACAACGATCAGCTGTGATGAGATGTTTCACTCGTTGCCTGTTGGCATTTGTCACTGCAGTTGCGGGTCTTCCACTCCATTGTTTGTCCGACAATGAAATTTCTCCCTCTAAAGACCTCTTCATCCATCTTCGGACATTGCTGATATCGATTGTGGCAGCTCTATACACGACCAAAAGTCTTTTGTGGATTTCTGGAGCCTCACATCCCTCTTTTCCCAGGAATTCAGTTACGACTCTCTGCTTTCCTCTGTCATTCATGATCTTTATTTCCGATTCTAAAAAACATGTGTTCCCACATTGGTAACATATCATAGTACATGCCAGGGCGGTTTCATTAAAATCACTTCAAAATTTCAAAAGTTATTAAGGAAGAGGAGGCATTACTTTCAGGATGCCCTTCTATTTTATGTGAAGTGCAAATTTGGATTCATCGCATGATGAAAAAGTTTTGTGATTTTCACGGACGGGTGAAGAATTATATAATTTATCTGAAGAATAGTTCAGTTCTGGATTGCGACACTGAACACACGTATCCATCGAGCAATACGTTTTCGCAAATACCGCGCAGAAGAGTTAAGTACAACATTCAATATATTCGCTTTTGCATCAACGGAATCAAGAGCAACTATATTAGCACCTCGACAGAGTAATACGACAACCATTCAGCTGAATGGTTGTTGTATTACTCTGTGTTGCTGCCGTTATCCGATCGCAAGGAGGACCAACATAGGTTAAAGAAGTGTCCCAGACTTTTTTGGTACTTCAGTGTACCATTTTTTTTCATCCAATTTAGGTTAATGCTTTAAGGGTCTTATGATATGAAATTTTATTTGCTTTGAAGAAACTCTTAGATTATATTCAATATAGAAATAGAACAAGATTTTATCTGGTAGGTACTTAGCGATCTCAAGTCGCTTCCCGAAATTGCCTTCTTAATCGTCTGTGTTCTTGTCTTCCAAGGGGCCCCAATCATAATTCTTGCCTCTCTGGCGTGACGAACTCTGGCAACGCCAATGACGATAGCATAGCTAGAGACGCATGGCATTTTTTACTCCGAAATGCCTGGTTTTGTTTGTTGGAAGATCCAAAAAGTATTTATTCTTCAGAGACAGCCGCATTCCCTTTCTTATGAAAGTAACATGATAATTTTCTCTCTAGTAGGTAATGAACGGTTTAACGCCCACCGTGAGTGAGCAACTCTGTGGGCTATAAGCAGCCCGTCCCTAATTTAGGGCCACTGATTCTAGGCAAGGGAGAGAGCCAGCGTCGTAAGACAAACACAACACCCATGCCTCACCGGGATTGTAACCCGGACTCATCTCGGACCACTGTCCCGTCGGGGCAGCAGCATAAGCCTTACTCCACGATAAAAGAATCACGAATATCAGGGTGTATCGATTTCAATGACAATCCCTGGCTCTGTAATCTTTCACTGCCAGTCGAAGTCATTTGTGCCTCTGGTTAGAGGACGCTAAAATTAAGAGAACGCTACGAATTCTCAGTGATTTTGGTGTACGGTCCCGGTTTGTGGATGAACTACGTTGTGCGTGTTGTAAAGCTCGAGTCTCATATAGTGGCAGGCCATTTAGCTGTCGTTATCAGAGACCCGTGGGTTACGTTGTTCTGTATGAGAGGGCTGAAAATTACGTTCTTCTGAATGATAAGGATTTAGGCTACGTTCTTCTGAATAATAGGGATGAGGGTTACGTTCTTCCTAATGAAATGGGTGTGAGTATCATTTGCCCACCCCTATACGGAAGTTCTTCATACCACTTCAGTTCATGCATAAAATATCTGAATAGTGAAATTGATGAAGCCATGATTTTTTTCATTCTCACCTTGGATAGAAAAAAGTCCCTTCATTACCTATCAGCAAGGTCATAATTGTCTTTTTGTAGGAAACAGGATATAGATTTTAGATAATAAAAAGACAGAAGACATTTATACGGTTGCATGCTGATTTGGTACCTTTAGATAATGGACCCAGTTGCTTAAGAGTATAAGAGACGACACTAGATGTCGCCACTTTCAATATCTAATAGCGATCTCTGAGACGCACTGCTTTTTAGTTGTCTCTTAAATGTCTGTTGAAAAGGAAATTTTTGTTTTGGAAGAGCAAAAAAGTATTTTTTCTGAAATAGATTTATTTTCTTCTGAAATAGATTTTGTTTCAGAAGAAATATTCTTTTTTTACTATTCCAAAACAAAAAATTACCTTTCAACAGACATTTAAGGAACAACAACTAAAACACCGCGCGTCTCAGAGATCGCTATGGCATGACGTTAGATATTGGAAGTGGGGACACTAATGTCGCGTCTGACAGACTTAAGCAACTGAGTCCATTATCTAAAGGAACCAAATCAGCATGCAGCCATATAAATATCTTCTGAATTTTTATCTTATCTGGTATGGTTGGTCAAAGCTGTTTCAGTAACACAATGATTAGTAATAAAATTGAACAAAAGCGTTTTTCTAAAACCTAAGTTTCTGCGTCGATTAGGAGTCGAAACCCTTTGTCATTGCATCTACCAATCAATCCCTGATAACTTAATTATGATTTTTGTCCTTTTTTAAAATCTACTAGTAGTTCTGATATCAAATTTGGAACTACTCGTGTGGTGAATTTTTAGCTTCTTATCGCTGTTGCTTAATTTTCTTAAATCAGTATGTGTTCTTATAGAGCCCTTGCAGAACATAGATTTAAACTTTTGGGTAGTTGATTTACTGCTAACGACCATAGACCACGGGAAATAACCAACGTAAGAGATAAAAGTCTTAGTAAATCCAGCTCTTTATTTCTTCACTCATTAAAAGGGCAAATCCATTGAAACAATGTGGCTCTCAGGTTTTCACAGAGAATTCAATCCAATGAGAGTAATAGTCGATCTCATATATCTCTATCAAAGCTTTACATCAACGATTTACAGTCTACTTGTAATCTCTACAACTTTATGTGAATAGATCTTGATAACTTTGTGAATTTTATTAATTGCATAATTTCATTCAAAGATATCATTTTATCTTTCTGTGACCCACTGTCAGTGTTGCGAAATTGCAAGAGCTCTTCGTGAATTTAATGTGTCGCTCAGTGAGAAAGAGTTTATATAAGAAGTAATTACTTTACATAAGAACACAGAAACTGAAAAGGTAGGTTAAATGGAGGTATACGTCACATTCAAATATGTTTTGATTCATACATATTATCATTCCTGAGATTCTCTGCACGGTGCGTTTAGCTTTTAAACTCTGTAATTCATTTTCTCTTCGCGTTGATTTTTCCACGCAAATCTAGGTAATGAAACAACATTACATCCATGGCAGTGCTGTCACCACAAGAACAACTTGTTTCGAACATTGTTGGTGAAAAGCCATTTGAACACGCACACATAAAAAAAAGCGATTCTACAAGCTACTGTAGAGCTGGCGTTAACAGCCGTTCTTTATATTTTGCTTATCCTTTTTCTGTTTTTTTTTTATTTTTTATTTTTTATTTTTTAAAGGGGTTGTAGCACGAAAACGCTTATTTATATGCTTAGAGGAGCACTGTGCCAAATGCATGACTTAAAACACGCAAACGTTTTTTTATTTTTATTTTTTTAATTTTCTACATGCAAACAGGAACACTATCTAAAGAACTTATGAGAACTAGGTATGTTCTCACATAAATCGTATACTAGTTAGCCTGTGTATCAGGCGACTGAACAATTAATTGACATGTATTTCAACCATGATTTCTTTTTCTCGATGACTTTGAGTTTGCAATAGTCCCATATATAATTCACTTGCTTTTCCCATTTTGGTGGAAACACCATCCAGAATATTAATAACAGTAAACTTTCTGTCTTATCAGTTCTGAAGTTATTAACTCATGAATGGAGTGAGCTTCAAACTTTGTTTTGCATGCTTCATTGCTTTCTAAATTTGAAGATATCCCTGATTTTCATTTATTTTTTTTAAGTAATACAGTGGTTTACACTTTTAGTACTTCTTTTGAACAAAAAGATAAGTGCTTATGTTATCACTATTAGAGTGATACATGTAAACATTGCTAAAGTGTAAACAGTTATAACTATTTAAAGAGATGTTACTATTGCAAAGTGCTTATGTTTTTGACCGTGGGCACGATATATCTGTATCTGTTTTTCTGATTTTAAGCATCCTTTTTCATTGGGAAGCATGAAATGTGCGAACAATGAGTCGTGCGTGTAGGTCGCTTCCCCGTGCATATTTTCGCCGCTAGAGGGTTGTAACGTACCACGTGACATGATGTAGATGACGAATACTGTGATGATGCACTAGTCGAATCAACAACAAAGCAGTGATAAGCATACCGGCGTAGTTCACTTGGAAGAACAGCTACTCCGGAGCAGAAAGACAGGGCTTTGAATGCCACCACCGGCAAAAGTTACATGTCATATTATCTCAATAAAGGAACTACGGAATTCAAAATACATTTTATTCCATATCATTGTTCCTAAATTATTTTTTTTAATCTATACAATTTACAACAAGGAAAATGTTAGTACAGTGTCTTTTTCAAATAATAAACAGTGTTCCGTCAAGGGGCTCGTAAATGCAAATTGCGTTTTTCCCGATATCGATGATTCTAAAAGTCCTATCGATAAATTGCTTTCGTTTCGGACATAATTCGTGCTAAGGAATGTTTTGCATAGAATTTAATTTTTAATATTTCTTAATGAACATATATGCCACTAGGAGCGCAAGTGTATATTTCTGTCTCATATATTTGCTACAAAATCTGCGTTCCTGAAAACTCGATTTAAAAACGTCTTTTTCTCGTCAGATACCGTGCATAAGAAGAAATCTTTTGGCTACATTTTGCTCATAACAATTTTCAGAATTTTCCCCAGGGCAATAAATGTGCATCTAATTTTTGTTCAGTATATCTTCTTATAACAGTGTGATTTTAAAAATAATTTCTTTGTCAAACAGGGTTTCTAATAAATTAAATTTTTAATTTTTCCTAAAGCAATTTTAGCACTAGGAAATGTAAATTTTTATTTATGTTTACAACATATGTGCAGCAATATCTGCACATCTATGATCAAAATTGAAAAACTTCTTCCTCAGCCATATACCACTCACGACGAAAATATTTCACATAGATTTCCTGCACAAAGTAATACACAAATATTTGCGCAAACTATTGTGCATCTTTCTCGATATCTGTGTCTCTAAAAATCCTATTTCAAAAATTATTTTAATAATGGATCCTATTCATTTTGTGTAACAGTTTGCATGCTTTCTTGAATTTTGTAATGCATGGCTGTGACGGTAGGTGGTGTCAATCAGTATTTCTGTTTGTAAATGTATCTCAACCTCTAAAAATCACGCTATATTTTTAGCACGTCTTTTGTAAAAAAAGATCGTGTTTATGTTATCGGTTTGTCCGTCAGTCCGTCCGTCCGTCTGTACCCACGATATCTCTGGAACTATTAGTCCGATTTGAAAAATTATTTTTGCATTGAGAAGCTTGAAATATGTGAATGATGATCCTTCACTTCGTTTTTGTTTTACGATGTACAAGTTTGCCTCTAGAGGGCGCAAATGCTGATGATGTCGAATTCAAAAATACGTTTTATTCAAAATATTTGCTTCTAAACATCCAATTGAAAAAATTCTTTCATCTTTCGATTCCATTTATGTCGAAGAGTATTTTAGATTTAGTTACTTTTTTCAAATTACGCATAGATTTTCCGCTAGGAGCGTAAAAGTAAATTGCATTTTCCCCGATAACTCTTCTTCTAAAGTTCCAATTTGAAAAAAAAAATTCTTCAGCTGATACACCTCCTGATAGAAAATTTTTTGTGATAAATACTTTGGCCACCAGGGGGCGTAAGTGTTAATTTTTGCTTCTGATGTATTTGCCATAAAATCTGAGCTTCTAAAATATCGATTGAAAAAATTATTTCGTGGACTGATGCCACTAACATCGATAAATATTATTTTCGGAATATTGTCTTCTTAAAATATTCTATAGTTTCTCCGCCAGGGGGCGTAGATATATATCTTATTTTTGTCAATATCTCTACTTCTAGGAATCCGATTTGAAAAATTCCTTCTTTGTTGGATAGTGTTTCCAGTGTGACATGTTTTTCATATAATTTCAAAATTTTCAAGTAATTCATATACTTTCCGCTATGGGACTTAACGGTAAATTAGTTTCCCCTTATATCTGTGTTTCTAAATCTCCGATATGAAAATTTTTTCTGCACCGGATACAGCTCTTGATGGGAAATCCTTTGCACATAATTTAAAATTTTTGTAAAAAATGGTTTGGCCACCAGGTGGTGTAAGTCGCAATTTCCGCTTCTGATGTATTTGCAGCAAAATATGAGCTTCTAAAATCTCGATTGAAAATAAAAGTCGTTTGTTGACCGATACTACTCATGTCGACAAACCTTAAGGAACATTTTCTTGAAATAATGCATGGTTTCTACGCCAGGGAGCGTAGATGTATATTTTATTTTTGTCAATATCTCTACTTCTAAGAGTCCGATTTGAAAAATTCCTTCTTTGTGGGATAGTGTTTCCAATGCGAAACGTTTTTCCTAAAAATTCAAAATTTTCACGTAAATCATAGACTTTCCGCTAGGGGGCACATAGGTAAATTGCGTTTTCTGCATTATTTCTGTTCTAAAATTCCGATTTGAAAAATTCTTCCTGTGCCGCATACAAGACCTGATGGAAAATATTTTTACCATAATTTCTAATGTTTGGTAAAGAATGGTTTGGCCACCAGGAGGCATAAGCGTTAATTTCTTCTTCTGGTGTATTTGTAGCAAAGTCTTGGCTTCTGAAAACACGACTATTTTTTTTTTCTTGGACCGATACTGCTCATATGGATACATCTTTTGAGAATACTTTCTTCCTAAAATAATGCATGGTTTTCCCACCAGGGGACGTAAAGTCACATCTTATTTTTGTCAATATCTCGGTTTCTAATAGTCCTATTTGAAAAATTCTTTCTGTGTTGGAGAGCGTTTCCGGTGCGAAATGTTTCTCATATAAATTCATGTTTTTCATAACACACAAGTCTGCAACCAGAGGGCGTAAACTCACGATTCCGCGTACAGCAATATCTGAGGGATTAAAACCCCGATTGAAAAACTTCTTTCTTCCGTCAGATACCATTGGTTTCCATACCGGTTCCATTGGCTTTGAATAGCTTTGATAAATTTAATTTGCGTCAGAACGGATTCAAAAGACGTGCTGATTACACCCGAAAATTAGGTGTCCTCTTTCTTGATTTGTTTGTTACTGCATGAAATTCGCTAATGTACCAGTGATAATGTTACCTTCTATAAATCGTGCAGAGCTTTCATGCTAAGGGGTGTATATGGGAAAATGTTTTGTTCGCTGTCTGTGGCCTTAGAGTTTTTGAATATTCGTTTAATCCAGGGGTTCTTAACTTATGGTTCGCGACCCAAACTTGGTTTGCCTGGGCTTCCGAAATGGGTCCCTGTAGCTTCTCAGTAAAAAATAAATAAAAAAAGTGTTGATTTGTTTTTTAAATTTTAAACATGCTTCACGTGTAACACGTGTGAAGGCCCCAGAATTTTTGGAGATGACGTCACGGGGACCACCAGTTTTGCTGCTACCGGTCACTGCGGTCGTGGGGATGTTTAGGACGGTACAGCATTGTAAAATTTCTCCCCTAAGTTCCCGGGTACTGGCCCCCCGGTAATAAATAAGGGCGTCTTCCTCCCCCTTTCTACTTCGCTCCCGTGTCACTTTCCTATCGAGTGCTCTAGCCCAAATCTCCTTGCTTCCTATTTCTAAGGGTTGTTTAAGACCTGGGGTCAGATACTCCCTTCTTAAAATCCTCTACATATGATCATGATCACATGATCTCCCCCTAAGTTTAACGGGGGAAACCCCCAACTCGGCAGCACTGGCCTGCCCCCAGAATCAACAAATACGACACGAAAGGGAGACGGCAGAGAGAGAGGAAGTGAACATATGGAGGCTTTCAACGAACATTCATTAATACGTAATAATAAAAAAAAATGACTAACGTCTAAAGTTTTCATCGGATTTTGAGGAAATTTCAAATGGGAGTTTATTTTGACGTGTCTTGGTAACTGTAAAAATTGCATTCGGTTATTTAGAAAATTGGAGAAATTTAAATCTATTTCACAAAAGGTTTTAATATCCAATTATTCAAATTATTTGTTACACAATATGTTACAATTCATACATTCCCACAATATAGATAACCCTATATAGATAACCCCTCCACACACACTTCACACTTGGTTGCGCTACAGGTTTGACTGTAATTTCAAAAACCAAATTACATTAGCATTTTTAATTTCAAAATAGACCCATGGGTCGCTAAGTTGATTGCCTTACTGATTAGGGGTCGTGGCCAAAAAAGGCTAAGAACCCCTGGTTAAATCCATTACAACAAATAAATCCACATATTATTAATGAAATATATCCATTTATTCGATTGTTATGAGTGCAAAATTAAGAACTGAAGAGCTATGACATCACATTTTCATTTCCGCGATTCTAAGAAGGTCTTGACGACGCACTTCTCAACACTAGTGGGCGAGTTTTCTGATTCTTAGATTAATCAATGAAGGAAGAAATATTCTTCATAACACATGGAAAATCGACAGAATATTCAAAGCAAACTGAATTTGTTTGTACTACTTACTGGTTATCCATGTAACACTTCTCAGGAAACTTGAAAATTTGAACGCCCTGGAATGGGAATGAATGGGAAATTAAGCGCTATGAGGAAGCAGGGCTGCTTCACCTAGCAAAAATCAGAGAACTTTCAGATTATTATGTCTCAGTTGCTTGGAACTTTACTGTCCAGGATGGTGTAATGGTTAGCATACTCGACCGGTAATCGGGAGATGCGGGGTTCGATTTCCGCTCCAGGACGATGCATTTTTTAGAGTTTTCTGAGAAACGTTACATGGATAACCAGTAAGTGGTACAAGCAAATTCACTTTGCTTTAAATATTCTGATTCTTAGATTTTTGAGCAACTGTCGGAGATTGCCTTAGGTTCCAGTTTGCGATAAGTCATGAATGGTGCACTGCCTTGATAGCGTTGCGTCTCTTCTTTATCTGTAATCAGTCGCCAAATGAGGGCAGCTGGTGGTTGTTTAATCCCCAGAACAAAACAAAAGCGCTCACTGTTGCATGCTATGTATTAGTGAACTGTTCAAATGCTGTTGTTTTTTAAATCATCAATCTAATTTCGTCCTTATTAAGTGTTACAGTTTGCACCGGTTTTTTTTGGAAGACCGCAGCAACAGGGATTTGGGGGCAACTCGCCACTCCCTTCATTTTTTAGGAATGAAAGGGTCATCATTAAGATTTCAGCTATCAACCTGTATATTTTAATTAGTTCCAAGTGTTTTTAAAAGGTATCAATCTATTCAGCGTATAGCTCAGTCTTCCCATGTGCAAGTGGAATTCAGTTTGTTCACCTACAACAAAAACATAGGGGCTAATATGTGAGTCCTAATCAGATAATTGTTACTGTTCTTCAGTTATATTGGTTTACCTTAAGTTAAAATGCCTACTGAAGTACTTCGCAAATGATATTCTTCACAAGGAGTAAAACTACAGACTATTCCTTGTTAGTACAGTACAGTTTGTAAAATTAAATTGTGAAACAGAAGAACGACAAAGTTACGCCTCGTCACAACTTAGTTATCTTCAACCACGTAGGGCAGCACTGGGATTCAAGTAGGTGTCCTGAGCTTTGTTTATAATGAAATCGCAAAATGCGTTTAGGTTTTCGATGTTTTGCAGAAACTGTTCTCATTGCGATAATTCGGTGTCATTCTTCTTGTTTACATTCAAACTAAATTCTTGGATAGGATCCTAGAGAAAACGATTTCAGTTCGGTTACACGTGTTTCCTTTATTTCACTGTTCTCAGAAGCACTCACAAGATGGCTTAAAGTCCTCTTGCCATGCACAGTTTCAAACTTATTTTCCTCCCACTTGATTGCACTACGGTCGGAATGACCCCCGCTCCGTAGATGAACGACTCATCTCCACCATTCTTTTCCTTGGTTACTGAGTGTAGGGTAAACACGTCGTACAGGAACAATGTGTCCAGAAACACGTCTCAGAATTTCCCCTGTGATGTAATTTCCTCTGCTAGTGTAGCAGAATCCAATCGAAATCAATTTGTCCGTTCCTCGTAGAAGCCCAAGTCACATTGCCAAGTGAGCAAAGTCGTTGAATTAGGCATGAGGAAGGGACAAAAGGGTGTGATGGCGGGCCGCACTCGGCGGTCAACGCTCAGTGTTGTCGCTTCCTATTGTGCTTCCTAAGAAAGCTCGCACACGTTGGAGAGTGTATTTGCTTCAGCATCCCCTGATCATGTTCCTGCTGTTGAGCTTCCCTCGTGATGGAGCTAATCACGAGGCACTGAGACTAATGTTGTAACCCTCTGGAAGGTGGAAATCCCAGGGCAATAAAAGCGGAACGTGTCCGCCAGATTTGTCCTTTCTCATGTCGTCAGCGACTCCTTCAACTCTATTTCTTATTGTTGTTCCTTTGCTCGGACAACGGAAGCTCATTAACGAAAAACAAAATTTCCTTACGCGTCGCGTAGGGTAAACAACCGTGGTTTCCAGGAAAGAGAACTTTAAACTTGTTATGAACAGGGATGAACTCTTTAAAAAAGAGTAGAGGTATGTGCTATATGAAATTAACTAATGCATAATGTTAAAACGTTATTCGTTCGCAGTGTTGAAGAACAAATATTACAATTTGATTAAGATTGGTATCAAGCATTTATTTGATACCTTGCTGAATTGTACCGGTGTTATCTTGGTATAATGCTTAGTATGTACTCTGATTTATATGACTGTGTAATCAATAACTTGGTCCCCAACCCCAAAATATTAAAAAAATCGTTTTTTACGCACTCTTGTGTGCGAATTCTGTTAAGAGTAACATCTTTACATTATAGGAAAACTTCATTATAAGTTCATAATGCAGCATAACAGGCTATGTTGGTCGCTTTGTATTAAATGCTAAAAGATTACTTTCCTCCACTTCTATATCTCTAGCTTCAATCACAAATTTACTCTTACAGAAGTAATGTGTGAAGGTGAGTTTTACGAGCGCACCCAGTGTGTAACCCTTTATAAACCATAAGTTTAATAAATCAAGTGCTGTAGCGAAAATTGTATTCTTCGCGAGAACAACCTGCATTCATCGCGAGCAACCATTGCGACCACCGATGGAAAAACAATATCGAAATGAGGAATGTTGTTTTCTTTCTCGTGATGCTTCTGTGGTCGAAACACTTTCAATACGGCGCCAATGTCAGCACAAGCACACATATTTGAGGTCGCATGCTCTTTCTGAAATTTACCGATTCCTGTAAAAATAACACAGCATGGCAAATAATTTTACTTTTACTAGCTCCCCTCCCCTTTAGTTAATCAACATAAAACCGGACACTAATAAATTATGGCTGCCAATGACACATCAGCATTCTATTTTATTACTAGAAATCTGTAACTTAGGACTTATCATAGTTGGACAGCTTCTTCTGTGGAAATATATTATTACCATTGGCGTAGCAAAAGGGATTGCCACCCGAAGGCAAAATATTTAATTTGCTCCCTTTGGGAAACAACAACAGAGGCGATTGGCAAAGTGGTTTCGGGAAGTGACTTGAATATCTGTTAGCACCTACTCAAGAAAAGTTTCTTCTAGTTCTATATCAAATATATACTGAAAGTTTATTCACAGCATATTTAATTTCTCATATCAAAATGCGATTACTTACAACATTGACTTTAACTTACAGCAGGTAGTGAAAAAAGGAGAATATATCATGAAACACTTAAAAGCCTGTTTCAAAGAGCATCTAACGAAATGGCAAATTAAAAACAAAAATAGAAAAAAATATCATCACCCCACCCCTATGGCTGAGTGGTCAGATGAGTTGGATTCGGAGCGTTCGTTATATGTAGATGGGCCTGTGTTCAAGTCCCAATTGACGAACGGGAGGTGCGTTTGTCTGATTGTCCTGGCTGGTTCCCTTCCCCGGAACCAGTTATCCTAAATTGGGGATGGGCGATTGTTCACAGCTCTTAGAGGTGCTTATGGAGGTCGTTAATTTTCGAAAAAAATAAATAAGTAAGGAGGTGAGCATTCAATGGCCAGGAAATGTTCTACATTTCAAAAATGAATTTTAGCTTATTATAAAATTATTTTCCCTGCCGCTTTCGCAACATTAGCCGCAATAGCATTCAAACCTTTTCTGCGCCTCCATAGGCTGGGATTACCATTCCTCCGAAACGGGTGCGGGTTCCTTCCCGCGTTTCGCATGGATGGTGTGTTTTTCTTATGCCGCTGGCTTTCTCCCTTGTCTTGAATAAGTGGCCCTAAATTAGGGACGGGAGACAGATTATAGCCCACTGAGTTGTTCACGATGGTTGCTAAACCGCTAAATAAAAAACAAATTGACAGCCACTCGGTGGAAATTCTCCTTCTCTACTTCCCATGCCGTCCAAATCTGGATCTCACTCATGATTGTTTGAACTTCGAAAGTAATTATGCGATGCATGAAAGTCTTTTGAGGAAAGGGAGGTCAGAAAGGGGAAAGTATACACTGGATGCTGTCCTTTCTTCTGTTAAATTCTGAATTTGGAAACGTGCTATTGCGAAGGGAGTGGCGAATGTTTCGATTAAGCTGGACCTAATAAGAAATATCCATGTGTCTTCAAGCAAATGCTTGACTGAAAAAAGAAGAAAGTCTTCCCCGCATAGCACACTCTCTCAAAGTCCGAGATTCTTGTGAAATTAAGGGAAGTGTCCTCCTAGAATGTGAAGATAAGGTGTCACATTTTCCTCTTCAGATCACAACTTTTCACTGCATTCGATGATACGCTGTACAGACCGCTAAACCGAGTTATGCAATTTATTTATAGTACACTGAGAAGATACCATAGAAACTAGATTAATAGAGGCTTTAAATCAATATGTAGGAGTGTTAAAACGTGTTTCAAAAAACAGTAGGTATTCGGTGCATTTCACTGTTTGCTCTTGGCAGTAAAAAAGTTGTGCAATACCGTAATAAAAAAAAACGGAAAATGCGATATACCTTAAACTTTGCCACTTCTGTGGTCAGATGCGCGCAGTTCAGGCTAATCGCCCAAGTTGAGCCCAGGTGGTGTGTTTCTCCGACATCGCTGGGTCTGTTTCTTGACTGGAATGAGCACCAAATTCGGTGCGCATGCTACTCGTTAAACTCCAGAAGAATGAACCTAACACTCCATAAGAAACGTCATTATAACTAATCTAAAACGTAATTGGCCGCCCCGGTGGCGCAGTGGTCTAAGCGAGGGCCTCTGATCATTCGTCCGTAAAGGGTCCGGGTTCGAATTCCGGTCAGGCACGGATGTTGTGTTTGTCTTACGTCACTGGCTCTCTCCCTTCCCTGGAACCAGTGACCCTAAATTAGGGACGGGCGACTGCTTATAGCCCATTGAGTTGCTCACGGTGGTCGTTAAACCTCCAATCAAAAAAAAAAAAAAACAAAAAAAAACTTAATTGAGACACTGTTTACAAAGTTGACAGCAAGAGGTGGGATCGGGTTCAAGTCCCAAATGACACAGGTGCGGTGTGTTTATCTTACTTTACTGGGCTTTCTATCTTCCCTGGAACCAGTGGCTCCAAATTAGAAACGAGCTACTGATTATAGGTTTCCTCACGGTGTTGTTAAACTGCGAAAAAAAGTCGATTGTTGCAATACGGGCTCTTTATTTGCTGATTGCTAGGTAAATGTTGAAATATTTCTCCAAATCCCGCCTTATTTGCAAGGAATAATCATAAACTTTGACGACTGCAAGCGAGTGTTTTAAAAATTTTCAATTGTTCTGACCTTCATGATGGACTTTTCCTAAACAAACGCCCCCTTTCCCTCAACGGAAGTATCTTTCTATGGTACTCTACAAATATAGAAACGCGCTCTCGAGTTCTTAGAAAATGTTAAGATTTGCATAATTTATTCAAAATGGAAATCTTCCAATATAAGACAGTTTAAATTTGGCACAATTTGATTTACAAAATGTAGCTGGGGAAATATATATTTTATTGGGCTGTGCACAGGCCTCATCAGTCAACATTCCGGATACCCATGATGCGTACAGTCAGTGTTTTGGATACCCATGATGCAAACAGCCTATATTTTGGTGACTCATGTAGCAGACATTCAACATTTATGGCATCCATGAAGTGCCAATCCAGTGGTCGAGAGTTCAAAGGCACGAATTGTGACTTATC
Organism: Macrothele yani; assembly: GCA_039090855.1. NCBI lineage: Eukaryota > Metazoa > Arthropoda > Arachnida > Araneae > Macrothelidae > Macrothele > Macrothele yani. The sequence goes on along the minus strand of CM076995.1, from coordinate 184,615,836 downwards.
ATTTTACTTCGCTCAAATGAGGCATGAATGGTGTTTTGGCATATGAGGGCTGGTAATAAGCTTTTTTTAGAACTAGGTAACCTAAATTATGAACAGACGATTGCATAAGCCTTAGATGTCCACGAAGAACGCTAAACTCCCAAATAGAACGCCGGAATGCCCATGAAGCAAACAATTTGCACTTCGGACGAACAGTTGTGGTGCAAATAGTTAGCACTTTGGTCCTTATGATGCAAACCTTAATCAGCTTTTTATACAGCCATGCAGCAAAATGCAGTCACTCGGGACGTATGAAAAGTCAGCATTTGAGATAAGTATGAAACAATAAGTTAGCACTGTGGAGACGCATAAAAACCAGTTAACATTTGGACACTAATGATGCAGATCAGACAATTATCACAAAAAAGAAAAAAAGTTCTGGAAGTAACAAATAAAACGCAATCATCGGGAATCTCTGAATTTGTGGACTTCAGCAGAGCATCAAACCATCATGCACTTTATTACACTCATTTCTTCATCAAATGTATCCACATGGTTGTTCATGGCTGATGATATAATCATTCTTAATATCTCATACGTTTTTCCTTGAGCTTATGTAATATGTACGATGTTTTCGTTTCACATCGTGTCACCAGTGAAGTCATGACTGTCGGCACGGTCGCGCAGTGGTCTAAGCGTTGGCTTCTGATCTTTCGTCCGATATGGGTTTGGGTTCGAATCCCGTTGAGGCATGGGTGTTGTGTTTGTCTTTCGACACTGGCGTTTTCCCTTCACTGGAACCAGTGGCCCAAAATAAGGAATGGGCGACTGCTTATAGCCCATTGCGATGCTCAGGGTGTTTGTTAAATCCCCAATCGAGAAAACCAAAGAAAGTCATGAAGCATGGTTCACACAGTGCTCGTATTATGTCGTCTCTTCTTCTTTGGTTGTTACTTAAAATCTCCCTATTCTCGATTGCTCATACTTTCAGTATTCTTGCAATTCTTAAACTTTCTTATTTACCTTTATTTATTTTCTCTGAAACTAAATTCCTACCTAAGCTTGTCGGTACAAATGGTATACATTTAAGTAATACTTTCTTATTCTCTCTGCCTCTGCTTTATCATGGAATTACAACTTTATAGAGCCCCGATGGCGCAGTAGTTTAAGCGCTGGCTCATGACCATTCGTCTGCGATGGGTTCGGGTTCGAATCCTGGAGAGGCATGTATTTTGTGTTTGTCTTATGTCACTAGCTCTCTCCCTTCCCTTCGACCAGTGGCCCTAAATTAGAGACAGGCGACTGCTTATAGCCCATTGAGATGCTGACGATGATCGTTAATCCCCCAAATAACCAACCAATCAAATTTATAAATAATTGTGGTACATGTCTATATACTGGCTTTTCAAATCTGCACACACATTGCCAATTTCGGCGATATAGTAACATGTGCGAAATATAGATTAAAATATTTTTTTCAAAATAAGTCTGTGAAGGTATTGACAACTATTCCATTAGTAAAAAAATATGTACCTGAATTAAACTGCTCGACATGCAAAATGGCACTCTAGGGAGTATTTGAAGAAGCGCAAGGCAAATTTGTAGGTACGTGTCAAAAGTTGGATTATGTAAATGATTGGAATTACGAACCAATCACGAAGTACGCGAGAAAAATGAAAGGACTAAACCGCTTGGGGTAGTTTTTTAAGTTGGGCTGTCATCACATGGGCGCGTTAAACACCTCGGTGCCTGCAGGAGGAATTGTAAGGAATAATAATACTTGGGCAACGTCATTCGGAATCATACTGTCAACCGTGCATCTTCATTAGGATACCTCGTCATATGGCTATAGGTACGACTGATCGGTCCCTGCATCGAATCGCGACAAAAGCACTTCGAGATACAACAACCCTCTGCCGAATGTGAAGACAGTGGTTGGAGAAAGATATCATGCTTTGCCGTAGAGGGTCTGTTGCACGTAGGATGAGTTCCAAACTCCTCAATAATCGCATTCAATGACGAGCCATTGCAGCTCCACTGTCCACACAGGAAAAATGTCAGCAAAGTGTACAGACAGCTATGGGCATTTCTTTATCCACATAAACTGTGAATGGCAGATTGGCTGAGGCAGGATTGCACTGCCTCCAATGAATGCGATGACTGCCACTCACTGAAGCACATTGTTGCGCAATGTTGCAGTGGTGCCAAACCAGACATGCGCAGTGGGACGGATGAAACCCTGTCGTATTCAGCAACGATTATGGGTTCTCTCTTGGGGCCCATGGTCGCTGATTGAGGGTCTGTTGAAGACATGGCCAGTGGGATAATCTTCCTACCATGCGTGAACTTCATACGGTTTCTCAGCCTGGTGGAACGGTTTGAGACGCTACCAGATTCAAGAGCCATTTACGTATAATGCATAAAATGAAAAAACGACGATACGTCGATGAGGTGCTGCAGCTCGTTATGTTGCCGTAACTCCGTAGTATCCCTAATATTTCAGTGTTAGCAAAACAGCCCTCGGCCGTACACAGCCAACATCGGTAGACAATGCCTACAATGTGTCCAGGTGCTGCCCTCTGACCAGCACTATCCCTAAACCAAGGTGACCAGACGTCCGGCTTTTGGAGGACATTTCCTCCTTTTTTTACCGTTTTCCAGGCATTAAGGGTATTAGCCCAAATGTCTGGCTTTTTTAATAAGGAATAATTCAAATACATTTGATCAAATTTTTATTTTGTAATCATATGGCCTATCAAGCCACAGCTGAAACGTAGTCGTTCATTTTTGGATTCCCATTCGCGCCCTCCCCTCAGTTTATTTCTGTAATCCTTCAGCTGCCTGCTGTAGTTCATCTCACGAGGACGATGGGCAGTGCCGTGTGGTGCAGTCGTGTAAACATTCAGCTCAGGTTTTTTGTTTTGTATGTTGTGAGTCGTTGCTGTGATTTTTCTCTATTAATAATTCAAGTTTTTTAATCAATCGGGGGGGGGGGGGTATACAGTAAGTTAAATACAATTTGAAAGACATGGCATGCTCTTAATTAACGAATATTTGTTAAAGAAACCCGAACTACTGAAGAAAATCTCTTCCAGTGAAAAATATAAGTACAAATGTCCAGCTGACTAAAATCTTCCTTTCGTTTACATTTAAATACAGTATATATGCATTCATATTTTATTTTTGTACAAATTTATTGTGTCCTCCTTTTTCTCTAAATGTCTTCCTTTTTTCAATGAAAGTGTCCTCCCATTTCAAAAAGTCATCTGGTCATCCTGCTCTCGACTTTTTCCCAGTAGAGAGTATGAGGAATATCACTGGTGACTACTTAAGTACTCTGTACAATCCTCTCGCAATGTCGTAGATTTCTTGATAGCGGTCAATGCTTCATGGTAAACGACACCTCAGAACACCATTCGGGTACTTTGTCCCTTTATGTCACACCATGTTACGGAATGTATAGCTGTCATTAGATCTACTCATTCATGACTCATTATACCGTTTCCTCGACTTGTGCCCTTCGTGTAATATATCGGCCATTAAATCACTACTTTCCGAGTTACATATTTCGTAGTTTTGTCTCATTTCGTGCATTCCTTCATCGTGTGGCATTTTCTATGTCCAACAGTGTATATGAAACATTCAGGGCTATGAATTTTCAGTTAAACTTGACTGTAAAAGTGCAAGCATTTCTGATAATCTACAGATATTTCCTTCGTCATATCTCAAAGATTTTATTGCGAAATTATTCTTTGTGCTAGAAATTTCTATGAAATAGGAAAAACAAAAAATAGTTTGTTTCTTTTTTGCCACTTAAACTGTGATCCTGAGTTTGTGTTAAACTATACTTGTCCGTCGTGTTCTTTTTTGTCTCTAAGGAGGAATGGCAGATAAAAATAAATTAAATATGAAAACAGAATTAGGTTTTCTCTGCTGGTGAGCTTATGAAACTGCTGCCTGTCGATTTTGGAAATGCGCCATTAAACACAAACATCTTCCATCCGTCGTCTGCAAAATGGTTGCGACTTCATTTGTTTAAAAGAGCTAATATTTATTATTTGTGATTACTGAGCCTGCTCTTCCGATTTTTGTGATTAATAACTCATTGTGGAAATATCTTTTTTTCGCTTCACTCAGGAAAAAAATCAAAAGAAAGGAGGGAAAATTACTCTTGAGTATGGCATTAAAGTCTGAATTCCCCGCATAAATTTCATGAAATGGGACATAGATGTGTTTATAAAGCAATTTATGCTTGCACTATGTTCATCTATTAAAAACATGTAGTCAAAGAATGGAAAATTAAACTAAAGGCAACAAATATATTAAGGATTCACATGTATGGCTCAGTGCATATTTCTTTCAAAAAATACTTATTCTGTATTCAGAAAAAAATCAGAAAAACTCTATGCTTGTATCGCTTTAGGAGAGTGATCGAGATGTACAAATCCAAAACAATTTTAATATCTCATAAACTTGTCACATGTATGGCTCAGTGCATATTTCTTTCAAAAAATACTTATTCTGTATTCAGTAAAAAAATCAGAAAACCTTTATGCTTGTATCGCTTTAGGAGAGTGATCGAGATGTACAAATCCAAAACAATTTTAATATCTCATAAACTTGTCACATGTATGGCTCAGTGCATATTTCTTTCAAAAAATACTTATTCTGTATTCAGAAAAAAATCAGAAAAACTTTATGCTTGTATCGCTTTAGGAGAGTGACCGAGACGTGCAAATCCAAAACAATTTTAGTATCTCATAAACTTGTCACATGTATGGCTCAGTGCATATTTCTTTCAAAAAATACTCATTCTGTATTCAGAAAAAGAATCAGAAAACCTTTATGCTTGTATCGCTTTAGGAGAGTGATCGAGACGTACAAATCCAAAACAATTTTAAAATCTCATCAACTTGTCGCATTTAAATGTATCTTCAACAAATGATGATCAATTTCCTAGGTTTCATAAAAAACATAATCAAATTGGCCAATGAGGCAGGATACACCTCGAACCAGATGCGAAATTTTATCGAAAAATCCAGATCCAGCCGTATTAATCCTTCTGTGCCTCAACTAAGCTACCTGGGCTCTATTCCGTACACACCAAATGTTTCCTATCAACTCAAGAACGCACTCAGTGGATGAACTTTCGTGTCGGCATAAGGCCTCCGGCATCTTTATATACCATGCTTAAGAGAAATATTGAGAAGCCTCCTCTTTTTCAACGAGGCAGGTATGATATTTTAGAGGGATGTCATCCCTCTATAATATCCGGACCGGTCTTGTTCATTTCGTCGACCAATCACTTCGTCGACAACTCATTTTGTCGACACTCAATTCGTCGACAGTATATATGCAAATAGTCGATTCCTCATAATTTTCGTAAAATCTACAGTTTTCAATTTAGAACCACCAAATTTGGTATACTATATCATCGTACTCTTACACCAACTTAAACCATAGACGAAAGGGGTCAGGGCCCGGGGTCAAGAGAGCCCCATGGAAAATTTTCGTAAAATCTACAGTTTTCAATTTTGAAACACCAAATTTGGTATACTATCTCATGGTACTCTAAGTTAGACCGTACACGGTTTTTGGAAGGGGTCGGGACCCGTGGTAAAGTGAGCCCCATACAAGATTTTCTCAAAAAGTTCCATTTTTTACTTAAGAACTGCAACACAATTTTGCACTCCAATACCCTATCTGCGGTCTAGGTTTGAGTACCATGAGATAGTACACCAAATTTGGTGGTTCTGAATTCAAAAATGTAGATTTTACGAAAATTTTGCATCGATCCCCCTTGACCCCGGGCCCCGACCTCTTCCAAAACCGTGAACGGTCTAAGAGATAGTAGACAAAATTTGGTGAGATAGTATACCAAATTTGGTGGTTCTGAACTTTTTTTCGGTTTTTTAGGAATCGACTGTTTGCATAATAGTGTCGACGAAATGAGTTGTCAACGAAGTAATTATCGATGAAGTGAACCAGACCCATCCGGACGGCTCCAAGCGATTCTACGTCGGAATGATCAAACGTTCATTCAGAATTTGACTCAACGAACATAAAAGAGACACAAGGAATGGAAAAGTAACCACTGCCCTGTCCAGAAGTCAAGTTCAAGTTCGTTGATCCTATGTGGGATGATATAAATAAATTAGCTTAATACTTCACGCCTTAATCTACTGCCATTCGCGAAACCTTAGAGATCATTACCAACAGTGAAGCTTGCAATGATAGCGTCCGTCTAGCATTCCCACGAATTTGGAACTAATTCGTCAAATAATTCTGCGCTTTTCCCCACGACACCGCGTGCCCAACCAACATGACTCCTCGTTTCTTGGAATGAATAATCACATTTGCATCTATTCATTTATTGTCTAGTCAAGTTTCCGCGTTCAAATTGTTGAAGTGTTCTATTATTCAGTTCGCATTTTGCTGTCTACTTTCCTTGAAAAAAATATCTGGATGATGTGCCAAAGCTTGGAAACTTTGATTTCTACTTTACACCAAGAAATTCGGATCATTAGTGTAGTTATACTATTGTGAGTAACTGAGTGGTTTTACAGAAGATAATTTTATTTATAATCTATTAATGTAATTTAAGTTTATTAACTCTTGACACTTTGGAAGTGACGAGGAATGCACGTACATGGTTAATTTATGAAAAGTTTAAATACAATTAATATCTGCTGTAAATATAAGATGCCCTTATATGTGGTTAATCTACTGTATGTATGCATTAGAACTCTTTTGATGGGCAGAGTTTCTGAAAAGTGCTCAGGGATGTACCTTACGGGGGATTTATTGCACGAAGCATTTTTAGGAACTTCCCGTTGACAGCCTTACACCTATGTATACATTCGAGAACGCACGAAGTGAGTGGTGTGTCTGGTAATATTAGACAAGATATCTATGAAGGAAGTGTAAATTTGACAATTCCGGAAATTAGGAATCTAGAAGTTCTTTACGATTTGATCTAACACATATAACACCAAAATTCAAACTAGAATGATGGAATATTAGCTCAGACCATAGGATGAAAATGTGACTTATTTGAATTAGTTTCGTCTCTTAGAGCCAGAGATAAAACGTTCAGGCGCAAAACTTACAACACGGTTCAGAGCATATGGGAACTTAGCATCAGCCATTGCCGAATACATCTAATTGCATCCAGATGGGTAAAAACGACGAAAGGTTTTAGTTCTCTTTAATAATTTGGTGCGAAAATATGATGGAAACATTTTTTCCACATATTTTGATCGCTCAAATTTTAACACCAAATGTTTCAGCCACATCGCAAAGTATTAGTCTTTCTGTTAGAAATGGAAAAATGATATGGCAAACGTGTGGTGGAAATAGTTCTGCGATTTGATATTTACAGATATTGAGATAGTGTTACCTGTGGTAATTTTTCTCCTCTGTGACATTCAATGATAGTGCCAAAAGAAAGTAAAATGATCGTAGGTATAAAAGAAAAATAGAAACAGAAAATAAGGCTTTGTCAAAATGAACGTCAGAATCAAGTAGATTTTACCCATGTATCTTTTACTTCTTTTGTACTGATGATATATCATCATCATCATCATCATCATTGTCAACCATTATCAATCCACTGCTGGACGAAGGTCTCCCCAAGTTTCTTCCACAACGGTCTGTCTTGTGCCAGTCTCCTCCATGTCACCCCTGCATACTTTCGAATTTCATCCACCCATCTCCCATGTGGTCTTCTTCTGGGTCTTTTCCTGTCCCTTGGAATCCAATCTAAAATTTCAGCTGTCCATCGATTATCTGTCCTTCTGGCAGTATGTCCAGCCCATTGCCATTTCAGGGATTTAACTCTGATCATGATGTCTTCCACTCTTGTCATTTTTCGGATCCACGAGTTCCTCTTCTTATCTCTCCTGGTTACACCAAGCATGCACCTCTCCATGGCTCTTTGAGTTGTCTGCAGCCTTTGTATGTCTCTTTTAGTTAAGGTCCACGTCTCCGCACCATACGTAGGCACTGGAAGGATGCATTGATCAAACACTTTTCTTTTAAGACATAATGGCATATTGCTCTTGAAAATTATGCTGTTTCTTCCAAAGCTCTCCAGGCAAGTTTTGTACGCCGATTAATTTCTTCATCAATGTGACCCTCACTTGATATCTGCTGTCCAAGATAAACGTACGTGTCTGTTATCTCCAGCTTTTCTCCATCAATCGATAAATCTTCATTTCTTGTAAAAGCATTGAACATCACTTTTGTCTTCTGAAAGTTCATTTTTAATCCCACTTCTTTACTCTTGCCAGCAAGTTCCTGGATCATACTCTGCAGCTCTGATGGGGTAGTTGCAAAAAATGACTACGTCATCAGCAAAACGAAGGTGGGTTAGATAATCTCCATTAATCTTTATCCCCTTGTTTTCCCAGCTCAGTGACTGAAAAACACCCTCCAATGTGGCATTAAAGAGCTTCGGAGATATGGTGTCACCTTGTCTCACTCCTTTTCCAATTTTTATGTGTGTTGTATTTTCAAACAGCCTAATCTTTGCACTTGCATTTTCATAGATGTTATTAATAATATTAATGTATGCATCTTCAATACCGCAGGTTTTCAGAGCCATTGTAACTGCTGATGGTTTCACCGAATCAAAGGCTTTTTCATAATCGATAAAAGCCATGCACAATGGAAGTTCATATTCCCTCGCTCTTTCAATTAGTTCTCTCAGCACGTGGATACGATCTATTGTGCTGTAGCCACTCCTGAATCCAGCTTGTTCTCTCGGTTGAGCCATGTCCAGTGTTACCTTCAAGCGGTGTGAAAGAACTTTAGTGAAGATTTTATAAACTACTGATAGGAGGCTGATAGGTCTGTAGTTTCCGAGATCCTCAATGTCACCTTTCTTATGTAGCAGGATCATTGTAGCGGTGTTCCAATCCTCAGGAATCTTTCCTTCATTAAGGCATCAAGTGAAAATTTGGGCGAGTACTGTTTCGATTTCTCCACTTGCTTCTTGTATGATGTCTACAGTAATTCCATCTTCTCCTGGAGCTTTTCCTCGCTTCATGTTCTTGATTGCATGTGCAACTTCTGCTGGAAGGACTGGAGGAACTCTGGTACTGGTATCTTTCATGATGTCTGGAGTGCATATATCATCCCTTTCATATAATTTGGAGTAGAAATCTTTCACTCTTGTCAAAATTTCGCCTCTATTTCTTGTTACAGAACCATCTTCTTTTCTCAGTGCCATAATCTGTTTTCTTCCCTTACTGTGATGTCCCTTTGCTATCTTTAGGCTTTGGTTGTTTTCAATTGCTTTCCTCACTAGTTCACAGTTGAATTTCCTTACGTCTTCAGTGATACTTTTTCTTACTGTCTTGCATAGCTCTATATATATATATATATATACATACATACAATCCATTGCTGGATGGCCTCTCCAAGTTTCTTCCACATCGGTCAGTCTTGTGCCAGTTTCCTCCAGGTCACCTACGCTTGCTTTCGAATATCATCCACCCATCTCACATGAGGTCTTCTTCTTTGTATTTTCCAGTCCCTTGGAATCTAGTCTAGAATTCAGTTGCCCAAATGTGGTCCGTTCTTCCAGGGAGATGCCCAGCCCATTGCTATTTCAGGGATTTTACTCTGATCATGATATCTTCCACACTTGTCATTTTCCTTATCCACGAGTACCACTTCTGATCTCTCTTGGTTACACAAAGCATGCATCTCTCCATGCGTTTTTCAGTTGTCTCCAGTCTTTGTATGTCTTTTTAAGTTAAGAAATACGTTTCTACTTCGTACGTAAGCACTGAAATGATGCATTGATTAAACACTTTATTTTAAGACATAATGGAATATTGCTCTTAAAAATTGTATGTTTTTTTCCAAAAAATCTCCGTCCAAGTTTTATACGTCGATTAATTTCTTCATCAATGTGACCTTTCCTTAATATCTGCTGTCGAAGGTAAACGTAAGTACCGGTTATCTGAAACTTTTCCCCATCAATCGATAAATTTGCATTTCTTGTAAAAGCATTGTCCATCAGTTTTGTCTTGTAAAAGTTCATTTTTAACCATATTTATTTTCTGTTGTCAGCAAGTTTCTGGATCATACTCTGCAGTTCTGAAGGGGCAATTGCAAAAATGACTACGTCGCCATTAAAACGAAGGCGAATTAAATAATCTCCATAGCTCTTTAGCCCTTTGTTTTCGAAGTTCAATGATTCAAAGACATTTTGCAAAGTCGCATTAAAGAGTTTGTCAGATATGGTGTCACCTTGCCTCATATATATATATATATATATATATATATATATATATATATATATATATATATATATTTGCAACTACCCCATCAGAGCTGCAGAGTATGATCCAGGAACTTGCTGACAAGAGTAAAGAAGTGGGATTAAAAATGAACTTTCAGAAGACAAAAGTGATGTTCAATGCTTTTACAAGAAATGAAGATTTATCGATTGATGGAGAAAAGCTGGAGATAACAGACACGTACGTTTATCTTGGACAGCAGATATCAAGTGAGGGTCACATTGATGAAGAAATTAATCGGCGTACAAAACTTGCCTGGAGAGCTTTTGGAAGAAACAGCATAATTTTCAAGAGCAATATGCCATTATGTCTTAAAAGAAAAGTGTTTGATCAATGCATCCTTCCAGTGCTTACGTATGGTGCAGAGACGTGGACCTTAACTAAAAGAGACATACAAAGGCTGCGGACAACGCAAAGAAGCATGGAGAGGTGTATGCTTAGTGTAACCAGGAGAGATAAGAAGAGGAACTCGTGGATCCGAAAAATGACAAGAGTGGAAGACATCATGATCAGAGTTAAATCCCTGAAATGGCAATGGGCTGGACATACTGCCAGAAGGACAGATCACCGATGGACAGCCGAAATTTTAGATTGGATTCCAAGGGACAGGAAAAGACCCAGAAGAAGACCACATGGGAGATGGGTGGATGAAATTCGAAAGTATGCAGGGGTGACATGGAGGAGACTGGCACAAGACAGACCGTTGTGGAGGAAACTTGGGGAGACCTTCGTCCAGCAGTGGATTGATAATGGTTGACAATGATGATGATGATGATATATATATATATTATAGGGATGTAAGGTCAGGTGATGCGTAACATCACAGCCTCTCCTTGACAAATGTCAACCCCGCCTTCTCGTGGTACATCCTGTTCCCACTAAAGGGGCTCTGACGACCGCCAATAGCGGTATAACTATACCATCGGGATTAGAGGAAATGCTATCCCACACTCACCAACCCGCTTGGCCAGCGTGGTGAGTTATGGCCAAACCCCTCCAAAATGACTCCACAACTTAAATCTTGGCCCTCAGTCTCCGGCAGCTGGAATGTACCTGGCCAAGGCAGCGGCCAGTGCGACATAAAGGCAGAGGGTGCTAAGAATCCCCGGAGGACCGGACTAGGCTGCCATCTGATGCTGACCTTGGCGACGTATAACGGACGCTCCCTATCTTCTGATTCAAGGCTTCTTGAATTGGAAGAGGAACTACAAAGGATCAAGTGGGACATCGTCGGGCTAAGTGAGGTAAGGAGAAAAGGAGAAGATCTCATTGAACTGAAAAGTGGACATCTCTTCTACTATCGTGGGACCGATACTGGAAGAACTAGTGGTGTTGGATTTATAATAAACAAGAAACTGAAGGATAAAGTTGTAGAAGTTGAAAGTTCCTCTGACAGAGCTGCACGACTCGTTATCCAACTCTCGAGAAGATACCAGGCTCAGATTATTCAAACTTATGCACCCACCACAAGTCATGCTGAAGAAGAAATTGAAGAATTTTATGAGGAAATTCGTGATCTAAATAATAAAGGTAAGCAGCACTTGAAGATAATTATGGGAGATTTTAATGCAAAAATAGGGCAACGGCAACAGAATGAAACTTCAGTTGGTAAATTCGGTCACGGCAACAGAAACCAGCGTGGAAATACTCTCGTTGAGTTTGCAGAGGCAGAAGGGTTTTTCATCTTGAACTCCTTTTTCAAGAAAAAGCCACACAGGAAATGGACATGGAGACATCCAAATGGGACGACAAGTGAAATTGATTTTATTATGTGTAACAAAAAATTTGTCATAGAAGACTGCAGTGTGCTAAACAAGTTCAACACAGGCAGTGACCATAGATTGGTGAGATGTAAGATGCACCTCAACACTAAACTCGAACGTAGCAAGCTCATAAGACAAACAAAATGTATTGACATAACCAACCTTAAAAAACACCATAATACCTTCAAATTGGAACTGAAGAACAGATTCTCTGCTTTAGAAGGCCTAACATCGGAAGAAGTGGATATTTCTGAAGTTAACAGAAAAGTAACCAAAGCTCTTATGGAAACAGCAACAAAATTAGCTGGGTCTAAGAACAAATTGCATGTGAACAAATTATCAGGAAAAACCAAAATGTTGATGCAAAAAAGAAGAGTGATGAGGACAACTAAAGAAGATGTGACTTCCAAAGTGGAATATATAGAGCTATGCAAGACAGTACGAAAAAGTATCACTGAAGACGTAAGGAAATTCAACTGTGAACTAGTAAGGAAAGCAATTGAAAACAACCAAAGCCTAAAGATAGCAAAGGGACATCTCAGTAAGGGGAAAAAACAGATTATGGCACTGAGAAAAGAAGATGGTTCTGTAACAAGAAATAGAGTTGAAATATTGACAAGAGTGAAAGATTTCTACTCCAAATTATATGAAAGGGATGATACATGTACTCCAGACATCATGAAAGGTACCAGAGTTCTTCCAGTCCTTCCAGCAGAAGTTGCACATGCAATCAAGAACATGAAGCGAGGAAAAGCTCCAGGAGAAGATGGAATTACTGTAGACATCATACAAGAAGCAAGTGGAGAAATCGAAACAGTACTCGCCCAAATTTTTACTCGATGCTTTAATGAAGGGAAAATTCCTGAGGATTGGAACAACGCTACAATGATCTTGCTACATAAAAAAGGTGACATTGAGGATCTCAGGAACTACAGACCTATCAGCCTCCTATCAGTGGTTTATAAAATCTTCACTAAAGTTCTTTCACACCGCTTGAAGGTGACACTGGACATGGCTCAACCGAGAGAACAAGCTGGATTCAGGAGTGGCTACAGCACAATAGATCATATCCACGTACTGAGAGAACTAATTGAAAGAGCGAGGGAATATGAGCTTCCATTGTGCATGGATTTTATCGATTATGAAAAAGCCTTTGATTCGGTGAAACCATCAGCAGTTGCAATGGCTCTGAAATCCTGCGGTATTGAAGATGCATACATTAATATTATTAATAACATCTATGAAAATGCAAGCGCAAAGTTTCGGCTGTTTGAAAATACAACACACATAAAAATTGGAAAAGGAGTGAGACAAGGTGACACCATATCTCCGAAGCTCTTTAATGCCACATTGGAAAATGTCTTTCAATCACTGAACTGGGAAAACAAAGGGATAAAGATTAATGGAGATTATCTAACCCACCTTCGTTTTGCTGATGACATAGTCATTTTTGCAACTACCCCATCAGAGCTACAGAGTATGATCCAGGAACTTGCTGACAAGAGTAAAGAAGTGGGATTAAAAATGAACTTTCAGAAGGCAAAAGTGATGTACAATGCTTTTATAAGAAATGAAGATTTATCGATTGATGGAGAAAAGCTGGAGATCACAGACACGTACGTTTATCTTGGACAGCAGATATCAAGTGAGGGTCACATTGGTGAAGAAATTAATCGGCGTACAAAACTTGCCTGGAGAGCTTTTGGAAGAAACAGCATAATTTTCAAGAGCAATATGCCATTATGTCTTAAAAGAAAAGTGTTTGATCAATGCATCCTTCCAGTTCTTACGTATGGTGCAGAGACGTGGACCTTAGCTAAAACAGACATACAAAGGCTGCAGACAACTCAAAGCAGCCATGGAGAGGTGCATGCTTGGTGTAACCAGGAGAGATAAGAAGAGGAACACGTGGATCCGAAAAATGACAAGAGTGGAAGACATCATGATCAGAGTTAAATCCCTGAAATGGCAATGGGCTGGACATACTGCCAGAAGAACAGACCATCGATGGACAGCCGAAATTTTAGATTGGATTCCAATGGACAGGAAAAGACCCAGAAGAAGACCACATGGAAGATGGGTGGATGAAATTCGAAAGTATGCGGGAGTGACATGGAGGAGACTGGCACAAGACAGACCGTTGTGGAGGAAACTTGGGGAGACCTTCGTCCAGCAGTGGATTGATAATGGTTGACAATGATGATGATGATATATATTATATTATCAAAGTGGCATTAAAGAGTTTGTGTGATATGGTGTCACTTTGTCCCATAAATATATAAATACATATACAGAGAGAGAGAGAGAGAGTAATGGAGTAACATGGAGTAGACTATCACAAGACAGACAGCTGTGGAAGGAACTTGGGGAGATCTTCATCCAGCAGTGGATGAAGAGTTTTTAAACACTTTGTTATGATGATGATATATATATATATTTCAGAACTGGAAATTTTAAAGTAGCCAACATTCTATGGGATGATTAATGAATTTCACCTGTGACTGTGTATAAAAAGAAGAGTATAAAAATCCTTTACCTGTGAAGGCAAACTGAAAAATAATTATGCCTTCGCGGTGGCGTGGCTAATGGTCAGAGGCGTAGAGTTATGACAAGTTGTCCGAATCGGGTATGGATTGGAGTCCCTGATGAGGTGTGAGTTCTGTGCCTTTTTCTATTGGAATCATTCTCACTCTCCCTCCCTTTTGAGGACTGAGTGGTATGCTTTTTTTATCGGGATGATTCTCACTCTTCCCCTGAACAAGTGGCCCTAAATTTGGGACATGTGAATATTTATAGCCTTTAGAAATGCTCATGATGGTCGTTAAAGCTCCAAAATAAACAAAAAGAAAGGCCCTATATTAGGCTACTAGCTAGCGTGTTAAAATATTACTGGAACCTGCACATTGGCTTTGTTGGACGCATACATTAGTCTCCCTTGTGCACATGCACATATTAACATTTTTCTGATTATTCTATAATATGCAATTTTCCTTTTCTCGCCTATTTAAGAAACCAACTGTTTACTAGTAGAATAATAATTCAGAAACGAAGGAGGGAAAGGAAAAGCGCGGATCGCTGATGGGGGAGAGTGAGCCGTTTTTTCTAGGCAGAGCTTAAAAAGCACAAACATTAACGTTACGAAATCTTCATGAAAAGTTAGCTACATTTTTAACCAACACCATAATTAGCTAAGAAAAGCAGATCCTCTACATTTTGCATCAATAAGTTAAAAATATTTGAATTAGCTATGAAAATATTTATTATAGCACGTTTTCTATGGCATTCTACACACAGACCCTACATATAAAATGTTTGTAGCTACTTTACTTCTTTTTCTTTGATTCAGGAATAATTTAGGGAGGGGAGTTTTGTTCTGTAATTACCGAGTTATGGAGTTCATTCAATAGAAAAATGTTTCGTTAAAAATTTG
Source organism: Macrothele yani (assembly GCA_039090855.1). Classification (NCBI taxonomy): domain Eukaryota; kingdom Metazoa; phylum Arthropoda; class Arachnida; order Araneae; family Macrothelidae; genus Macrothele; species Macrothele yani. The sequence goes on along the minus strand of CM076995.1, from coordinate 184,600,354 downwards.
CTAAGTTTTCTTTTTTTGTCTTTTGTATTTTGTTTCCGGAAACATTTCGAAAACAAGTTGGTGACCGAAAACCTTTCGAAAACAAGTTGGTGACCGAAAACCTTTCGAAAACAAGTTGGTGTCCGAAAACCTTTCTTCTCATGCTGACCACTCTATTCGTTTGTCTATGTTTTAAGGCTTGCTCCTAAGTACCTCTACCCTATTTAACTGCGGGCTCCATTTTTCCTCCAGCAGTAGTGGACACCCATAACGAACTTTAGGGACTATGTTTTTCTCCCCCAGTTTACAAAGCCGGACAGCAGGCAAACTGATCTATATCTCTCTTTCTATTCTCCTTTCTCCGAACAGCAACACTTCTGGTACTATACAAAACAGCAATGCTGAAATTAAATGGTATCATGGAGAGTAAAACAAAAAAAAATATTAATATCTTATCTGCGCAAGATTTTGCATCTTACTGTCAGGAAAAAGTGCATACATCTTTCTCAGATCATGGGGTAATGAAGACATTTAGAGCTAGTCCGAACGTAGAAAAACGATAGTTCTGGGCGTTGGACTTGCAAGATTTTCAATCTCTGCCTATATGCATCAATATTTTGGCTGCGATTCAGGAGCACGCAGAATATGTGTTTCTTGCTTCTCTGGCTTCAGAGAAATTTTCACTGGTCACCTTTTCGATTCTTCCGAAACATTCCACAGAAGCTGGGAACATAGGCGAATGTACCAGAAATTGATTCTATGACTACTTTTCTTCGTGTCGAATGCCAGAATGACTCTCTTGCTTTCTACGAAGTGGTAAACTCTCAGATGCCAGACACAAACACTTAGAACGGATATTTTTGATACGTTTTAGCTTTTGTACTGAATTCAACTCATTCTTATGCTATTAATTTCCTCTTAAAATCGGATCTCCTTAGCCACATCTTGGTTGCTAGTTCCTAACCAAAATGTTTTTTATATCAAAATTTTATAGGGTAAATGCAAATGACAGTAAGAATTTTCTCACTTTGAGAGAGTGACCCCAGGAGTCACTCGTCTCTTGCTTTCAGGCACAGTCCAACGCTATAGGAAAGCAATGGATTTCTTCCAGACAAAATCGTAACGGTTAAAATAGCAATCATAAATTTTGCACTCTTATTCCCCTTGATTTGCTATAAAGCACGCAGCAATATTAAGAGCACAAAATGTTTCATAGACGTTCCTGGTAAGAATTCTCGTTGTCAGGCAGTGATATATTTCTCATATATTTTATTTGAAGTGTTAAGAAATAGTTTGACTGAGACTTACGGGTAAAGTGATATTTGGAAGCTGAAAATATTAACATCAAACAAAGATCTTCGCTCTTTCCACGTTTATAAGTGTCATGGAAAAATTCTCATTGATCTCCACCGGGAGTCGAACCCAGGGTCTTCCAGTTACGCGCCGGATATGCTTCCGCTACACCACAGCGGCCTCGAATTCCTCCAGACTCACACATGCTAATTGCCAAAGCCAATTTGACAGGTTGCTTCTTGGAGCCCCGCACAATGCTGTGAGTCTGGAGGAATTCGAGGCCGCTGTTGTGTAGCGGAAGTATATCCGGCGCGTAACTGGAAGACCCTGGGTTCGACTCCCGGTGGCGGCCAATGATAATTTTTCCGTGACTCACTCATAAACGTGGAAAGAGCGAAGATCTTTGTTTGATGTTCCTGGTCCACGTTAAATGTCTGTATTAATTATTCATTCGCTTTCTAATTATTTCTTCAGTTGCTGCTTACCATCTTTGGTGAATCCCCAGCATTGTGCGGGGCTCCAAGAAGCAACCTGCCAAATTGGCTTTGGCAGTTAGCATGTGTGAGTCTGGAGGAATTTGAGGCCGCTTTAGTGTAGCGGAAGCATATCCGGCGCGTAACTGGAAGACCCTGGGTTCGACTCCCGGTGGCGGCCAATGAGAACTTTTACGTGACTCACTTATAAACGTGGAAAGAGCGAAGATCTTTGTTTGATGTTCCTGGTCCACGTTAAATGTCTGTATTGAAAATATTTACGAATTTAATAGAGAAGAGCGTTATTAATGAAGAAATATTTTCACAACTTCTGACACTTTTGTAATTATGCTTACCGGTGCATATTTTCCTTTTTTTATTTCACAGATAATCAAAATTTTCCATGTGCATTCTCAGAGGGAGAAATTAACTGTTTCAGCACAAAATTTACATCTAGTGTAAACAAAAATGTAAATACTTTAGTCATTCTCCGGGATTTCACAGATAATCAAATTTTTCCAAATGGATTCTCAGAGGGAGAAATTAAAAATTTCAGCCAATAAAAAAATGTAAAAAATATACGTAAATATCCGAGCTGGATTCCTGACTACTCTTCTTCCTGTCGAACGCCCGAATCACACTCTAGCTTTCTACGAAATGGCAAACTCTCAGAAACCAGACGTAAACACTCAGAATGGATATTTTTATAGGTTGTAGCTTTTTACTGAATTCATCACTTGCTTATGCTATTAATGTGCGTAATCCCTTAATATCGGATCTTCTTAGTAACCCTGGTTGCCAGTGCCTAACTAAAATGTTTTTCTTTCTTTATGGCAAAATTCTATAGAGTAAATGTTCGAAATGTTTCCCACTTTGAGAGGGTGACCCAGAATTCACGCGTCTCTTGCTTTCAGGCGCAATCCAAAATTATTGGGAAACAGTGGAATTCTTCCAAACAAAACTGTAACTGTTAAAATAGTAATTATAAATTTTGCACTCTTAATTCCCTTATTTTGCTATAGGGCTCGCAGCAATATTAATATGTTTCATTTACTTTCCTGGTGACCGGCCGTTGTCAGAGGCTGGTTGAGTGAGTACCGTGTGATTGATTGCGAATCAAATCGACTGCTGTTCCAATAGACTCTGCTAGCAGAGCGAGGGGAGTGAATTGCTCCCCTCAAAAATCTTTTTTTTTTAATTCGATCCCTGAATATACAATAGGGTTTCGAGGCAGTGGGTTTGGACTTAGTTAAAACTGCCCTTGTAAGGGCAAAGTCCAAACCTCGGTCAAAGCAAGGTGCGCAACTCTGACAAACGCGCGGGTACGTCGTCGCCGTGCTGGTCCCACTGATCTACGGATCAGTCCAAATCCCGCACTCAACCAGGGTCAGGTGCAGGTTACAGCGGAAAGAACCCCAGGGTACCGCTGAGCACCTGACTTTCGAACGTACTAAGTCTGACCGACCAGGGACACAGGTCCCAGGGCTTACACTCGGTTAGCAACCCGAGTAGAGAGATGGCAGAGGACGCGGGGGCTTCAACCCCCGGTCCAAGTGAGCCCGTTGAGGCAGACTGCGACTTAGAAATTCCGTCGGAATTCGCAAGCGCAGTCAACTCCTTCTTCCAAGAGTTGGAGAGGATTCTAGAGAATCCTTCAAACAAGGTTCTGGTTAACACCAGAACCAAGATAAGGAAAGTAGCGAACTCGCTACAGGCAGCTTGCACCAAGCAAGTGATAGAGATGAGTCTCATCCAAGGGAGACTCCAGGAAAGAAGTGAGCACGCTAGCGCGGCTCCAAAAACATATGCCGAAGCGGCTCGAGCGAAGCCCGGCAAGGGGAATACGGCCCCTAAGCAAAAAATGGCTAAGAAGGAAGTAGCCAAGAAGGTGGTACCCAAGAGGGTCGAGAAGAGGCACGTGCTTCTCGTTTACCCCGCAACAGACAAGGGTACTCCCTCGTCAGAAGACGTTAAGGCGGTTCTGCAAACACAGATTTGCCCCGCCAAACTCCAGATTGGGGTTAAGGGAGTTAGAAAGGTGAATGGGGGAGGAGTAATGGTGGAATGCTCCTCCGCCAAAGAAATAGAGAAACTGGATTCGGAGCTAAAGAGCAATGCAGTGACGAAGGAAAACCTTCGGTCCAGATTGCCAGCTAAGAGGAATCCAAGGTTTATCGTCTACGGGATAGACGGAAACCTGTCGAGGGAAGAGGTCGAGCAATGTCTCGCGGAACAGAACCCAGAGTTGGAGGAGAGCAGCCTCCAGCTCAAGTTCTCATTGAAGGTGAAGGGTGGGAAACGCCACTGGGTAGCAGAGGCGGACCCACTGACCTTCAAAAGAGTAATGAAGCGAGACAAACTCGGAGTGGGATGGACCGTCCACTCAGTAAGGGAATATCTGAGGGAGGTCCGTTGCTACAGGTGTAACGGGTTCGGGCACTTTAGGTCAAGGTGCACCGAAGAGCAGGATAGATGTGCCCGGTGTGGGGAAACCGGGCACAAGCGCCAAGAGTGCAGCAATAGCCCGGTCTGCACTAACTGCTTGGCAAACAACAAGAGATTCAGGCGTCGAGTGGATGTAGGCCACTCGAGTCTAGACAAGGAATGCCCAAGCCTTGTCAGAGAACTGGCTCTGCTAAAAGAACGCACTCATTATGGATAATAAACCAAAGAGAGGCGTTAAGGTGCTTCAAATCAAACTGCACCACGCACGGGCAGCAACAACACAGGCCCTGGTGACAGCCACTGAGCAAAAAGCTCATATTCTGCTATTGCAGGAACCATTCGAACAGGGGGGAAGAGTGGTGGGCTTCCCAAACTCCTACCGGATCTACCACCCTAGGGTGGCAAAGCCCAGGGTGGCCACGGTCGTGAAAGACCCGTCCCTAGCGGTTCTCGAGATAAAATGCTCCGAGAACGTGGTCGCCCTGGGCGTGGAATGTGGTGATGCAAAATTTTTAATGGTGAACGTATACAGTTCTCCAGCAGGCAATTTGAGAGAAACGCTGAATGAGCTAATGGCTCTATTAGGGGAATTCCCCAGTCATGAGATAATAATAGCAGGCGACTTCAACGCGAAGAGTCCTCTCTGGGGCAATCAGAACGAGGACGAACGCGGCCAGCTACTAGTGGACTTTGCCAACGCGGCAGACCTGAGTTTCTTGAACGATCCAGAGAGCACCCCGACCTTCCAAGGGGCGAGGGGCTCCTCTTGGATCGACGTGACTCTCGTCAGAGTCTCAAAGCGCAGCCTTGTCCAGGATTGGCAAGTACTGGACGACGAGAGCTGCAGTGACCACCTAGCGCTATCTTTCATGTTGGGATCGGAAAAGCCCATCCGACCCAAGCGCAAGAGATTCTTAATGAAGAATCTAGACTGGTGGGCTTTTAAAGCCAAGTTAACTACCTTGTTGGGGGTAGGAGGGAAGAAGAGGCCGCAGAAGTGTCGGACCTCAACTCCCTCTTTGAAGAACTTACCAGTCAAATAACAACGCTATGCGAGAGTAGTAGGGGAAATAAAAGGGGAGCCAAGGACCCCCACCCCTGGTGGTCGGAGAAACTAAAAGCTCTAAGGGCTAGAGCTAGGCGGAGTAGGAAAGCTCTGCAAAGAGCAAAAGCTACTCCGCAAGACAGGGAGTGCACAGAAGTGCATAAAAAGGCTCGTTCAGCATACAGGAGAGAACTGAATCTCTCGAAAATCTCCTACTGGAGAAAACTGTGTGAGTTTCAAACTCCGGCTGACCCTTTCGGGATCCCCTATAAGATCTCGAGGGGATCCATAACCGAACCGCTAAAACTAGCAGCGGTAGAAAGGGCAGACGGTAGCCTATCAAAGACTCTTGATAGTACCGTAGAAAGTCTCTTGGATTACCACTTCCAAGGAGACGAGGGAGAAGGGGACTCCCCTCAACAAAAAGAAATAAGGGAAGAAAGTCGGATCCCGCCGGACACTGGTGAGGACCCCCCTTCACGAGAGATGAAGTGGAGAATGCCCTCTCCAGTCTAAATACGGGCAAAGCACCAGGCAAGGATGGGTTCGACCTCAGCATAGTCAGAGAAATCTACTATGCAAATCCCGGGTATTTTGTGGCGCTCCTAAACGAATGCCTCGGGAGGGGAATCTTCCCAGACTTGTGGAAAACAGCGGTGCTAGTTCTTTTCAACAAGACCGGAAAGAACAAAAATGACCCCGCAGCCTATAGGCCCATCTGCCTCCTCTCGGCGTGGAGCAAAGTGCTGGACAAGCTCATAACGAACAGAGCGCTTGGCTTCCTCATGGAGCAGGGAAAGCTAAACAGGAACCAATTTGGTTTCCTTCCGGGGCGTTGCGCAACGCAGGCAATTCGCAGCCTCCGAGAGAGGGCAGAGAGGAACAAAGCGGAGGGGCTCCATACCTGCTTCATCTCACTAGACGTGAGGGGGGCATTCAACAGTGTCTGGTGGCCAATGGTTTTAACCAGACTTAAAGAACTTGGCTGTCCAAGGAACCTGTTCAAACTGATCAGCAGCTACCTGTCTGATAGAAGAGTCGAGTTCGAAGCGGGGAATGGGCAATCCTCGCGTTCGTACCATAGAGGGTGTCCGCAAGGATCCAACTCCGGGCCGCTCTGGTGGAATATAGTTGCTGATTCAGCACTGAACCTAGACCTGGGGCCCGCAGTGGAGATTCAAGCCTATGCGGACGATTTCGTTCTCGTGGTCTCCGCCTCAGGGAGACACGTGATCGAAAGAGAAGCACATAGGGCCTTGGATGTGCTAGAAAATTGGAGCAGAGAAAGCAAACTTTGCTTCGCTCCTGAGAAGACCACTCTGCTAGCAATAGCTAAGAGAGGAGTAATGAAAACACCACCCCAGTGCAGATTCCAAGGGTGCACTATCAAGGCGGTGCGTGAAATGAAATACTTGGGTGTGGTCCTGGATCAGAGTCTATCAGGGCTGCCACACCTGAGGCACCTTAGAACAAGGTGCACGATGATTCTCAATAGATTGAATGGCATGAGGTTAACGGGCAAAACCAAGAAGGCCATCTATCAGAGAGGAATTGAAAGAATTCTGACGTACGCAAGTGGGGCATGGTGGAACCCCACAGTCAGAATGAAGAAGGGGATAAACCAAATCCAAAGGTTGGCCCTACTGGGGATAACCGGTTGTTTTCGCACAACGTCAACCCTAGCACTCCAAGTGCTGGCGGGGTGCGAGCCGGCAGACCTAGTAGTGGAAAGGGAGGCAGCAATGCACTGCCTAAGGTCAGGCGAGGACGCCTACCTTCTCGGTGCGCCGCATCGAGCCTCCGACATGGAGATGGAAAGTGTGGACTGGCAGATCCACCCTGCCGAGGAAATTTGCCCACCGTGGGACAAGGAGAAACCCACGGGAGTTGGGCATGAGCTGTTCACGGACGGCTCAAAGATGAAGGGACAAGTGGGGGCAGGCTTCTGTGCGTTCTCGGACGGGAACGAAGCCACTGCAGGAAGCGTGAAATTATCGCAGAACGCTTCTGTCTTCCAGGCAGAACTTCTGGCGATAGAGATGGCACTCACCTGGGCACTCCCCAGGCGTAGTGAAGAAAGAATAAAACTCTACTCGGACAGTGAGGCAGCACTGCAGGCTCTGAGTAGATTCAGGGGAAGAAACCCCATCGTCCAGAGGATCAAAACCCTCTTGAGGGCAGAGGGAGATGGGGCAGTTAGTTTCCACTGGGTACGAAGCCATGTCGGAACCCTAGGAAACGAAAGGGCAGATCAGCTGGCGAAGGCAGCCACGCTGAAAGAGACGGTCGACGTGCAATGCAGAACGCCGCGAAGGTGTACTCGCGCAGCATTAGCACGTCGGACCATGACCGAATGGCAGGTCAGATGGGACACGTTAGAGACAGGGCGGAAGACACACAGAGTGTTTCCGAAAGTCTCGACCAAACGAGCACAGACAAATAAGTTCCTGAATCAAGTACTCAGTGGCCATGGCATCAGCCCTGAATACCTAAGCAGATTTGCCATCAGGAACTGCACTTGTCCCTGTGGAAAGAGAACGGCAAGCATAGAACACTGCGTACTTGAATGCAGTGGCTTCGCCGAATGGAGAAACACACTGATCCCAGGTGTGCAAAGAACGCGAAGATTGGATCTGCTCATCCAATCTTCCGTTAACAGGAGGGGGATAATAGCCTTTGTAGAAAGGCTAACCCTCCAGCAACATACCATCTTCCCCAATCAAACGGGGACCGAAACGCAGGAGGTGAACGTGCACACCGAAAGCGAATCGGAAGATGAATGAGGGTAAAAGTCTGTGGGAAAGCAGACGAAGAGACCACCAATGTAAATATTCTGTAAATAAATTTTGCTATCTCTTGATGTTGTAAGTCCTAAGCATGAGGACAGTGTATACATGTGTGTAGGTGTTTGAAAAGAAAATAAAGGGAAATTATTCCCCAAAAAAAGTTCGAGGGCAAGGAATCTTCCAGTCAGCGAAAAAGTAAGAAACGACCTATCCCGCCAGACAGAGCGGGAACCCAGACAAGGTATTCTAGGTCGCCTGCCAGCACGTCACCACGGGCTGGTCTCTGGGCCATTGGGGTGGCCAGGGTCCGAACCGCGTCTCAAGGCAGGATAATTGTCGCAACATTTCAAAATAACATCCAAGGTGCTCAACAAGTCCCCGTGGAGCCAAGACAGATTGGCGGAACGGGACAATGAAATCAGTATATATATTACTTTCCTGGTAAGAATACTCGTCGTACTGCCAGTGATATATTTTCCATATATTTTATGGAAATGTTAAAAAAATAATTTGACTGAAACCTACGGATAACGTGCCGTTTGCAAGCTGAAAATATTAACGGATTTAATAGAGAAAATTGTTATTCATAAAGCATTATTTTCACAACATCTAACACTTTTGTAATTATGCTTACCGGTGCATATTTTCCTTTTTTTTATTTCACAGATAATCATATTTTTCCATGCGCGTTCTCATAGGTAGAAATTAACTATTTCAGCAAAAAGAGAAACAAAATACATCCAGTGTGAAAAAAAATATAAATATTATAGTCATTCTCGAGGAGGGGCACCTTAAATTGCAAACCCCAAGTCTGGGAACCTTGCTCGGAATACGACTTTGGCGATGCGCAGGTAGTTGCTATTATTTAATGATTTTTTATAGGTAGGTATTAGTATTTGCAGCACTGTGTGTTCAAAATTCGGAAATTTTCACCATTATGTTTCCTTGTAGAATTACATTTCATTGCGCAAACAATTTTTGTACGCTTCCCGACAACCATATATTTCACGCAATCATATTAAAATCTTTGAATAAAAATGTAGTAAAAGAGTCTTTGCTTTTGTAGAGTTATTCACAGACTGCTGCCACAGGTATTTGCTATTGAAACAAAAGAAAGTATTCGCCTTTGCTTCATAAAAAACAAACAGATATTGAAATATTGGACGTTTTCCTTTCATTGTTGCTTACCTTTATACCTGTAACTTCATGCTACGATTCGGTGAAACGGTAGACGCGTAACGGAATTTAAAAAAAGCTATTAATTTTAAACAGAAAAAGTGGCTTCAACTAAATAGCAACGTAGCTCTTCACGCAGGAATGTTAGCAGGTCACATTCGAAAATTTCAACTTTGCTCTAAATCTCCTGAAAATGTGTTTTGTGCTCTCATATAATCTAATTTAAAGCGAATTAGGGAAATGGCTACAGTCCAAAATCGAAATTTTCTCAATGTGGTCAGAAATGTGCAGCAACACGCATGTCTTGCTTTCTGGCAGCATATAACAAATCTTTCGTTTTTCCCTCCAGATGTTTATTTATCTGAATAAGTCTGGAGCGCTTTCGTGACTGAATTTAATGGGAATTATCGTCATGTTGGCTTAAACGTCTGCAAAATCACAGACGCTTTAACGCAGACATAATAACTCATCCGAAGAATGCTCGTGAATAGTTATCTGGTCCTCAGTAAGCATTAGGGTGTGAGTCTCTTAAAGGAAAGTGTGTATCTCCATTTGCTCCCTCTTTTTTCTGTCTAGTTCTGCAAAATGAACTTCTTTGGATGGAATCCAAGTAAAAAAGAATAGTAAAAGCACTAATTTGTAGGAAAGTGTTATTTGCATTACATGTTTGCTATATTACTTAGTGGCATTAAGCAAATTAACGTGCTGCCAGCTTTTGAGGCAAAATTAAGGAGCAATATACGTATACACACTGTTTATTTCAAGTTACACTCTTGTGACTTATGTTGCGTCATGCAACATGTGCCAACAAAAAATGTCATGAAGCTTTATGCCAAAACGTTAGGCATTTTATCAACAATTCTTTGAAAACATTTCTCACTTTGAATTTCGCAAAGCAAAGAATGCTATGAATTTTCTGCAGCTCATGAAACATTCGTATGTTCTACCGCTCTGTTACTATCTATATTATCTCTTTGTCTATTTACCTGCACGTGAGAGATAGATATAATCAGTTTAATAAATAAAATATATAATAAGGCTACAGCAACAATAACGTTGGAGAGTCTGGGCTCGGTTTTCAAGATGCAGAGAGGAGTTAGACAAGAAGATCCATTATCTCCAAAATTATTTAACTCTGCATTAGAAGATATTTTTAGAAATGTAAACTGGGAAGAAAAGGGATTAAAATAAATGAAAAGTACCTGAATCACTTAAGATTTGCAACTAGAAATAGAGAAATGCAGAATATGATAAAGGACTTATGGATGAAAAGGCTTAAAAAAGCTCTGACAATGAACACAGCAAAAACTAAATATATGAACAATACAGAAAACGATGCACAAAAATATTTGATGAAAGGAAAAGGAAATTGAAAAAGTAGTCGAATACATCTATTTACGCTAGCAGGTCAAGTAATCAGTTTTTAAGAAAGACAAGACAGAGAAATCGATAGAAGAATTGCCCAAGGTAATAGAGCCTTTTGGATAATTAAAGACTACTTAACCGGCGATCGTCCATTGTGTTTAAAAAGAAAATCTTCAATGCATGTATTAACCCCGTGTTTACTTATAGAAGTGAAACATGGAGTATGACAGAGCGACAATGTCAGAAAATAAAAGTATCGGTAAGAAGGTTAGAGAGAAGAATGTTAACAATAACAAGAAGAGATAGAGTTCAAAATGAAATTTTCAGAGAAAGAACAGGAATAACAGATATTATAAAAATAATAAAAAATCAAAGTGCAGATGAGCTGGCTAAGGATCGAGGAAGTTGGAAAAGACTGGAGTAGGCCTATACCCTGCAGTGGGTGTCAACAGGCTGAGAAGAAGTAGAAGAGAGATAGATCATCGGCATAAATTTTGATTTTGACACATATTATCTATTTATGCAATATCTGAGTTACAATCTATGTGTGCAAATCTACGTTAAATGAAGAAGACTGCTTCATAATTTAACATTAAAAATCTGTGCTAAATATGAAATATTATATATCACTAGCTTCCGTGTATTCTGAAGCTTTTGATTATGTTAACTGCCTTTGCTATATGATGGGAAGAAACTAAATAACGTATTTACAAAACCTAGTATGTAATGGTTGGATTGATTTACAAGCTCAGTGCACCCTAATGAAGTTGCGGAAGTTTTAGGAATAAACGTTAGGTTCACAAACAAAGAAATAGTTTCACAAAATGAGCTTCAAGCGATAATTTTTGCAGCTTAGTGTGATTCCTTTTACTTGTTCCCGTACTCGGAGTAGATGGCGTTGCGGAAATGTTTCTCAAAGAATAAGGTAAAAACTAATCGAAGTCGGTCATATACAGAGTTTATTTACATTTTACTTCGTAGTTCTTCGTAGCGCTCCTCCTTTCAGAACACCAACTTCCTTTAGGAAGGTTTTTGTCTCGAAATCAGCTGACATCAACGGTTTCCTATTTTCATTCGTGTTTTTCTGTGATTCTTTCGCATTGCACAGTATTGTATTCTCTCCACGTGATATCAAACATGTACATTCTCTGTCTTTGCATGTAATCCAAATTACAGCTATTTCACAGTATTATTTTCGAACAGAATCCTGAGATGGCCCAAAATGATGCGACCGATGAACTGGGCCTTAATTAATTTATATTTTTTATGATAGGTACTCATTAAGCGTTGTAGCAAAATATTTATTCAACGCGGTACATCATGCAAATCTGAATAAAAACAGCTTGCACAATAGTTTGACAAATCCAATGATTTTGAGAAGAAATTTCCTGTTGCAAAGAATCGATCACGCGCATGGTTAATTCCTTTTGCTCAGAGTGTGTGTGTGTAAAAAGTTTCATAGAATTTATAAATTTTTTGCTGATATAAAAAACCAAGATAGAACAAAATTTTCTTTACTATACTTCATAATTTGCAGCTTGTACACAGTGTGACAAATAATTTTTAAGGCTGGGTCTGTAAAATGAAATAGAAACAAGAAACAAAAAATTATAATTTGTTTTGGTTTGTTATTCAAAATAAGTCCCTCCGGCTTCAATACACTTGTTACAGCGATTTAATAATGATTTGAATGCCTGTTACAGTTCACTTTGCGGAATTGCCTTTAAAGCACGCGTCGAAGCTGTTTGTATGCTCGAAATATCATCAAAATAGCACCCTTTTAAGGTCATTTTAAGTTTTGGGAATAACGAAAAGTCGCAGGGTGCTTAATCAGGTGAATACGGTGGTTGATTCAACACATAGACGTTATTTTTCGCCAAAAATCTACGAACAAGAAGTAATGTGTGGCTGGGTGCATTATCGTGCAAAAAACACCAACTATTTTCATCCCGATATTCTGGACGAATGCGATCAATTCTGCCCATCAAACGCCTCAAAACATTTAAATATAACTCACCAGTAATTGTTTGTCTACTTGGAACAAATTCTTTGTGGATAATACCCTTACTATCGAAGAATGTAATGAGCATTGTTTTGATTTTTGATGGAACTTTTCTTGTTTTTTTGGCTTGTGGCGAGTTTTTTTACTACCATTCCGCACTTTGTCGCTTTGTTTTAGGATCATATTGAAAAAACCATGTTTCATTACCTGTACAATCGATTTTAAGAAGTTTGAATCATTTTCAGCGGCTGAAATGATGTCTCTGCAATGTGCACTTCTCCTTGATTTTTGTTCATTGGTTAACGTGTGTTTAACAAATTTAGCACAGACTTTTGTTTTGCCCAAATCTTCATGAAGGATGGTTCGAATCGTTTCTTTGTTGATATTTAAAGACTCCTCCATCATTCTTAGTGACGCACATCGATTGTTTGCCACGAAATCACGCACGTTTTCAATAATCTCAGGTGTCCGAGATGAACTTGGTCTTCCGGTATGCTTATCATTTTCTAGCGTATCTCTTTCGTCCAAAAAACGTTTGTGCCACAGGAAAACATTTGATCTACTTAAACAAAATTCTCCGTAAACTTGTTTCATCCTTTGGTACGTTTCTGAGGCACTTTTACCAAGTTTTGCGTTAAATTTAATTACAGCCCTTTGATCCATCTTAATAATTCAACATGAAAAAAACTTTACTTCTCTAATGAATGGCTGTTTCGTTTGAGTTACTTTAACAACTGCGCAGTACTTTTGGCAGAAAGCAAACAGATGGTCACGGTTTATAACGCATTCGCAATTACACTGGTGGCCCTACCGTAGCCTGAAATCTAGCGCCAGTCTTAAAAGTTCTTTGACGCACTGTGTACATCCATTTGTATTTCTTTTACAAAAATAAATGATGAATCTTCAATGCCTTTGTAGCAATATTGACTGCAAATGTAAACCGTGCTTCATGTGTAGTTTCTCCTAGAGGGTTTTCTCTGTGTTTTCCGTCTGCACGGCCAATTAAGTATTAAGCAAGTTGGAAACACAAAAAAGCTAATAATCAGATATCATAAAATCGAAATCAAGATACGAGATAGCCAAAATTTTCCTTGTTCTCCTACAGAGACAGCATATTTGGAATAGCTCAACACTAAATGCAGTAATTGATAGTTTATCATCTCTAGGAAAAAAGTAAAATAAAACTATTTGAGGGATTCAGCTTTTAGAAACGAAGAAAAAATGGGCTCATAGATAAATACTTATTTAAATTTGTTGTCTCTACCCCCTCGCTCCCCTCCCCTGCACTCACACACAAACGAGCGAACGATTAACTTAGAACAGCCTTAATTCCTTTACTCACCGCGATCACCAGTCCTAACATTTTTCGGATATCTTATCAGATTTTTGACAGAGCGATTATTTATATACTATCCTACTTACTTCAGAAGTCATGAGAGAGTCCATTTTGAAAAAGTGTGAATCGACTGACTGTTTATACTATCTTTCAATCTCACCTATACATTTTCCAGATAAAGGTTTTCTCCTAACGATATACTGACATTTACATTTTTCCAATTTTCGCGCCGACAGGGAGCTGTAAAATTTTCATTTTGCCTCTTTCCAGTGTTTTGGAGATGGCTGAAAGACATTTTGTGTTTCACAGGTAACTATTCTCCATCGATAACGTATTTATGATTACGTGGTAAATTTGGGAATTTCGATACTTATGGTCTATAGCGTATAATTTTATATTTTGATTTAACTTAGTTTGTTGTATTTATATCCTTTTGTGGATTCGTAATGAGCTGGTCGTTAAAAGAGACTCAAATGCAGAAGAAAAAATGGGACAGCGTAACTCTTTGTACTGCGTCTCTGGAAAATAAATTTTGCTCCGAAGAGATGCTGCGTTTAGAGGAGAATATTGCTCGATAATTCATAGTTAATCATTAACTTTTAGGGCAGTAATTACAAGCAGGGTGAGTTTGTTTGTATATTAGGATAAAAAACCGACATTCATTGCCTAATTCAAAGTATATGATATCGTCGGGGCAAAGAAGACATTGGAATTTATTAACTGGAAAGATTTTAAGAAAATGCTGGTTAAAAACGAAGCTACTTCAAGCACACGTGAAAGTGGAAGTTGTGAAAATAATTTTAAGAGCGTTAATGGCACTTTCTGCGATAAGTTTATTTTCGGAATATTTAATGATAATATGAAATGATGAATATTAGTGTAATGAGAATATGGTTTGAGACTGACAGCGGAGTAATACTAAGAAGGCAGATATGATTTCAGAAAGACCAGTGACAACCAGAATTTTAAAAAAATGCAAAATTAGAGAAAAAAAGTTAGATTTTATTTTATTGAAGAATAAAGCGTTAAAAATAAATGAATGATACACTGAAAGCTTTATTTTACAGAAACGTTAGAAAAATTTGACTAAGATGGCTAATGGTGATCACTGCAACATAAACTAGTGATCGGAGAGTATAGATATTTGACGGGCATTTTAATTTTCTGTAATAGTGAACAGAGACAGCCATTGTAATATTTTTTTTATGATAGCAGTTAATCACTAATGATGATGGACAACAGTTCAATCATCATAGCATGCATCTGGTAAGAAACCGCACTAGCTACGGAAATAATTTAATTCTATGCGTATAGAATAATTAATTCTATGTTTATAGAAATAACCATTTCAATGAAATATTTAGTGGATCTGAGAAAATATTATTTATAAGGAATCTTCGAAGACATCTTCGTTCCCATGCATTTCTTTATATTATTCTAGAGTTACTGGATTTACTCTCTTTACCAGGTTTTTCACGATCGAGGAATTATTTGTGTTTTTATCAAAAAATCAGTGTATTTTCTTTGTTTATATTCGTTGCTTTAAAATGACGTCCTTTCATCAGTAATGAGTCAAACATAAGTTTCTGGATATAAGGACGTGAATATGAAACGTTTTATTGCTTTGGTTGTGAAATGGGTTAATTACCTTGACTGTCAAAATAATTATTCAGAATAATCCTGACCTATTTGCACGTATTATGAGAAGAATGTTTCTTCCGCGCAATAATTGTTCATTTGACAGTGAAATAAATTAATCGCGATATTACTTATAATTATAACATAATTATTTTTGCAAGTACCCCTTCAGAGCTGCGGAATATGATCAGGGCTCTAAGAAACTGGTCATAAGAGTAAAAAAATGGGCTTAAAATGAACTTAAATTGATGTACAGTGCTTTTCAAGAACTGAAGATTTAGCAATTGATTGAGCAATTCTAGAAGCAACAGATAACTACACTGCTGGCCACCCAAAATGTAACACCAAGAAGGACACGAGATAGCAAAGTAAGATTTACTGGACACATAACAGCAGACACAAAGATGAAACGATTGAGCTTACAGGCCCGTGCGACTTGCGGAACACGCAGACATCAATAGTTCGTGTGGCCCCCATGGCTGGCAATAACGGCCGCTACAAGCTGCGGCATCGAACGAAAGAGGCTTTGGATGTGGACTTGGGGTATGTCGGTCCAGGATGCTTCCTCACGTTGCCACAGTTCATCAGTCGTAGCCACGGGTGGTGCTTGCCGAGCCACTCGGTTGCCGATCAGCGACCAGACGTGTTCGATGGGCGACATATCGGGAGAACAGGCGGGCCACGGCAGCAGTGGCACCTAGTGGGCCGTGAAAAATTGTTGCACGATGCGTGCCACGTGCGGGAGCGCATTGTTCGGTTGAAACGTGGTTGCTAGCAGGTCCTGCAGGTAAGGGAGGACTACAGGCTCCAAAACGTCGGAGATGTAGCGGTGGCTGTTGAGTGTATCGGCGATGCGTACCAGAGGGGTGCGGGTGTCATATCCAATTGCGCCCGAAACCATAACGCAAGGCGACGGACCAGTATGGCGATGCATAATACAGGCGTCATACAGTCTCTTGCCGCGTTGCCGCCACACGCGGATCCGACCATCGTGGTTTTGCAGGCAGAAGCGTGATTCGTCCGAAAAGACAATGTCGTGCCATTCCGTAGTCCTGGTGCAGCGTTCAACGGCCCACTGCCGCCGCACTCGCCGGTGGTGTAACGTCAATGGTCATCGGAGCAATGGGCGCCGTGCGACAAGTTTCCGCTCCTGCAGATGACGTCGAACGGTATGTGCTGACACAGGTTGTTGCGCAACGCACCCTAATTCCTGCGCTAACGTTCGTGATGTGGCGGTGCGAGACATCAATGCCCGCCGCACAACATGCCGGTCCTCTCGTTCGGTGGTGTGTCGCGGATGCGGCAATCGCCCACGTCGGTATGTCCGTCTCTCCTGCACCCACCGAATCCATACTCGCCTCACTGTGGCTGGATGTCGTCGCACACGGGCGCCGATGTCTCGGTACGATAAACCGCTATCGCGATAAGCCACTATTCGTCCTCTGTTGAACTCCGAAACGTGCTGGAATGACTGCCGTATTCTGCGACGAGGCATCAGGAAGCTTCCCACGCACAGGTCCGGCAGCACAACACACTTCCACTACTTACACCCCGCCTTCTGTGCACTCTTCTTGCAGTGCTTCTCAGTGGCGTGCCGGGCGCACATGATTTGCATATGCCCTACAGTGCTAATCGTTTGCATGTCCTCTCACGGGCGACGCATGCTGCGAATTCCAGGCCAATCGGATGCTTCCTTCTTGGTGTTGCATTTTGGGTGGCCAGTAGTGTACATACATTTGACGTGGACGACGGATATCAAGCAAGGGACACATCGGAGAATAAATTAATAGCCATATGAAACTTGCTTTTAGAAGAAACAGTCCAATTTCTAAGAGCAATTGGCCATTATGTTCTAATAGAAGAAGCGCTTGATTAAGGTATTCTTCAAGTTCTTACTCATGGATCACTGACGTGGACTTTAACTAAAACTAAACTACTGAAAAAACCGTGGAGAGATACATTCTTGGCATAACCAGAAAAAAATAAGAAGAGGAACTCGTGAGTCAGAAAAATGACGGGAATTGGTGATATCACGATCAAGGTAAAATCGTGGAAATGGCAATGGGCGAGACATATTTCCAAAAGAACGGACCGCCGTTGGACAATTGAAATACTACACTGAATTTCAAGGGGCAGGAAAAGACCCAGAAGACGACGATATGGAAGATGGATGGATTAGATGAAGCATGTGGGATTGACATGGAGGTGATTGACTCAAGATGGAAAGTTGTGGAACATATCTGGGGTGACGTTTATCCAGCAGGGTTTACATAATAGTTTATCAGGATAATTACAATGATATATATGCCGCGGCGTAGTGTTCTGAGCACTTGATTCTGACTATTCCGATATTAATGGATCCGAATGAAAAACACAACATCGTGTTTGTCTTACGGCACTGGCTCTTTCCTTTTGCTGGAAGCGATCGCTGTAAATTAGGGATGGGATTGTTTATATCCTATTGAGTTGCTCACGGTGGTCGTTTAACACCTTACCAAAAAAACAAATGATATGCACTGGTCACAGAACGTTAGGGATATTGCATGAAATGGAGGATGGATGTATTTGAATCAAGTAACGCGCATTGAAATAACATCAGTGAGGCTAAAGAGTGCATTCACAAAAACGATTTATTGCACAATTAATTTCTTCTCACAACGAAGTAGCCCTGCATTAGAGACAGCATGGTAAACTTGGAGAACATCTATACTATAATTTCAGTGCACAGAAACACCATTTATGTGTCGAAGAACGGCTTGACACATACGGCGAAAGACATTCGTAAGCTTGATAAAGGGCTTATCGTGGGTGCCCGTCTGGCTAGAACGATGATTTCGGAAACATCAGAACTGACTGGTTTTCAAAAGGTAAGATATCCCGGGTCTCTAAACAGTGAGAAAATAACCCACATTGCTTTTCTAAAGGGCGTGATTGTAGTGCAACCACAATCTGCCAGGAACGAGATCGCCGTTGTCTGAGAAGGCCGGACTTCATGCGTCCACTGCAATTGACCGAAACATTCAATGAAGGATCTTTCCGACACATATCTCAGCACACTATGAGCAAGGAATTAAAAAGAATCGGTACTGCGATTCGCCTACTTTACGGAAACCACTGGCGTCCGTGAAGAACCGGAAATTTCGTCTACGGTGCTGTCAGGTAAACCGTGGCTGGACACTAGAAGCCAGGAAATACGTCATGTGGTCCGACATGTTGTGGAACACCTTGCCCTGTACCGACGACAGACACAAAGCGAATTATACCTTCTTCCCTTGCAGCAACGCAGCCTGGATCTGAGCCCCATTGAGAATGTATGGGGTGTAGGAAAAATAGACGCGGGAGCGAAGTGTTCTTCCGTAAAATCTGTGCCAGGACTGTTTTGGGAAAGGCTGGTGTGCTCTAAACGATGATGCACTCCAAAACCTTGTGAAATCTACGCCAAACCTCATACGTGCTGTAATTCGGACTACAAAAGTTCCAACTCACTACTGAATAAAAGTTTCTTATTTAGTGACCTGTATGTGTAGATCGGTAGCGTGTTATATAAAAACGTAGAATGTTAAAGAAAAGACAATAAGAAGTCTGATATTTAATAATGGTACAAAACGAGGAAATCAGACAAAACAGACGCCAAAATAAATCAGTCAAAGTGTGGAGCCCTGCCGTGTTTTCTTTTGTTTACATTTGCACTCTCTCGTATCGAACATCACAATGTCTTTTTCTGATTTGCGTAATAGACGTTAGAATATTTTCGTATAGCAATTTAAGATCCATGAGCTAAAATGATATTGTCTGAAAGAACATAGAAAATATAATGGTGAACAACAGAAAATATTATAGCAAAGAGAAAGTGCATACTCGTGTAATCGTTCATCAAAGTATCCGAACAAACTCAAAAGTCGCTGGAAATAGCATGATACGGCCACAAAGAATTTTGATGCTTTTATGTGGCTTCTTCAAACAGAAACAAAACGAGAATTTTTTACAGAACATCAAAAGTGATACACGGATGTAAAATAATGCGAACAAATGTGAGGAGCAATGACTGAACGAAAGCAAATCCTTTAAAAATATAGCGTCTAATATGTGTTTTTTCTTTTCTGTTGTGTTTTCACAAGCCTAATGTTTTCCATTTATTTCCCAATTGAAAATGCCATTTTCCTTGGTCTTTTGTTTGTTTGTTTTATTTTTTCTGTTCTGCAGAAAAGGATATTTTTGCTTCCTTTCTTAAGATATTCTTTTATTGATCTAGCTAGGCCATTATAGATACACCCACAATTTTATCCAGATATCATCTTTATTCTTTCTATGTCACTGTTTTTGCTGCTTTTTTTTGTTTGAATAGGAAACCTTATAACATAAGAGGCAATAACATTTTTTCTTCATTTTCCTGCTTCAGATAAACTGGGAGCTTAGCTGCACATCTACGTGTGCAGCTAAGCTCCCAGTTTATCTACAAACCGTTATTGCATTCCTTTGTTCATAGCACTGTAACGTGAAACTCTGTTCTTAAATAAACAAAAAAACATATTTTATCCCATCAAAGATATGTTTATGGCATTTGCAGTTTTAGAGGATACGGTTTCTGAAACTATTCAAAATACATTGGCATAATGAAATATAATTAATACCTTTGCTCGTGATCTAAATAATTTCGATGCACTCTAGAGCACATACAGACAGTGATGTAGAATAGACTTAGCGGCGCTAAGACACATTTGCTAAGCTTAGCGGTGCTAAAACACACTTTTACTAAACGTAGCAGCGCTGAGACACACTTTTGCTGGGCTTAGCGGCGCTAAAGCACACTTTTGCTAGATTTAGCTGCGCTAAGGCATACTTTTGCTAGCCTTAACGGCTCTGAGATACTCTTTTGCTACACTTAGAGGCGCTGAAGCATACTTTTGCTAGGCTTAGTGGTGCTAAGAGACACTTTTACTGAGCTTAGCGTGCGGTAAGGCACTCTTTTGCTACGCTTAGCAGTGCTAAGGCACTCTTTTGCTAGGCATAGCGGTACTACGACACACCTTTGCTAGGTTTAGCGCCGCTAAGGCACACTTTTTGCTAGGATTAGCGGTGATAAGACACACTTAGCAGTGCTAAAGCACTTTCCTCGGCTACGTAGAAAGAAGAACAGGTCAAATGAATAATTTTAGATGGTCATGTATGAAATAAAGAATACTGTATCCAATACACTGAACAGCCAAAATATTATGTCCAACACGTCTTTATGCAAATCGAAGCAACGACAGGTAAACGACGTCGTGTGTGGAATTCATAAACCAATGTAAATAACATCTGATTATGAGCTCAGTTCATCAATGTTATTTTTGTTCTACAGATGGGAAAGGCAGCGGACTTAAGCGAGTGACAATGGCCAAATTATAGTGGTCAAACGACTGGGGAAGAGCATTTCCGAAACGGCAAAGTTTGTGGGGTGATAATAGCCTGACCTTGGCTATTATCATCAAAAACATGGTCCGCGGAGGTAAAAACCACAAACCACTGGCAAGGTGTTGGCCAACCTCGACTTATGAATGCTAGAGTTGAATGAAGGCTACCCTATTTCGTTCGAGCCAACAAAAGGGATACTGTGGCACTACTCGCCGGTAATTTGAATGCTGGAGACGAGTGTAATGAGTCTCAACATACAATACATTGAACGCTGCTGATCCGTCCCGGTGTAGCAGTGGTCTAAGCGCTGGCTTATGACCATTCGTCCGAGAAAGGGTCCGGGTTCGGATCCCGGTGAGGCATGGATGTTGTGTTTGTCTTACGGCACTGACTATCTCCCTTCTCTGAAACCAGTGGCCCCAAATTAGGGACGGGCGACTGCTTATAGCCCATTGAGTTGCTCACTGTGTTCGTTAAATCTTCAATAAAAAAAAACCTATTGAAAGTGGGGCTGCGTAGCCGTAGGCAGCTCAGTGTGCTCATGCTAACCTCGGTTCACAGAAGAAAAAACCTGCAATTAGCCCTCGAGCATCAAAACAGGACTTTGAATGATTGTAAGAAGGTCGTCTGGTCCGATAAATCTCATTTTCTGTTGCACCATATTAACGGCCGGGTACGAAAGAAGTGTTTGTACTATGATGCATCCTGGAAAGAAACGCAGCTTGTGGAGGATGCGTCATGTCACACTGCTTTCTGCAATGGTTCGAGAAACATAAGGAAAGCATCCAGGTATTGCCCTGGCCTCCAATTTCCCTAGACATTAATCCGATCTAGTATCTGTAGTTTTTGTTGGAAGAGTAAATCCGATATACGGCGGCACAACCACGTAAATTAGAAGAGTTAAAGAATCTGCTGGTAACGGGTTGGTATACCACAAGACACCTTTAGAAACCTAATACCACAAGACACCTTTAGAAACCTAATACCACAAGACACCTTTAGAAACCTAATACCACAAGACACCTTAAGAAACCTGGTAGCGTCCATTCTCGCCGGATAAGACCTGTTTTGACTGCACGTGGAGGAACAACATCATATTAGGCAGCTGATTATGATGTTTAGGCTCTTCGGTGCATGAGAGCATATATACAGTCGAGTTACGTTATTTTGACCACCTCCTACTTTTGACGTCAACAGCGCGTAGCCAATGAAAAAAGGCACGTGCCGTGAGCTAGCTTGGAGAGTATATAAGGTGTGCTGTACGCATTCTTAAAACTGATCATTCGTTGCTGTCATGAATAAAAAGAGATTTGATCAGATTTGCAAAAAGGTATAATCGTCGGCTTTCCGGCCAAGGGTGGCAAAATTTCCGAAACAGCGCAGTTTGTGAACTGTTCGCTCGCTGCTGTGGTTAAAGTGTATCGTGATTGGAGAAATGGCACCATTGCGAATAAGCGAAGTGGAAACTGCGGAGCAGCACGTGCCATTGATGGGAGAGGTGAACGTCGGCTTCGAAGGTGCACGAGGGCCGATCGACACGCTACAGTGGAGCAACTCACTGGCCGAATGAACCAGGGGGCTATCGGAAGTGAGTCTAAAACGACAGTTCAGCGAACCCTGCTGCGTATTGGGCTGCGATGCAGACGGAAGGTCACTGCACTTATGCCAACGAATGTGCATCGGCAGAAAAGGCTTACATTGGCACGGCAGTATAGGAATTGGACCTCCGCTGATTGCCAAAGAATTGCCTTCTCCGATGAGTCACGTTTTCTGCTTCATCGAACGGATGGACGTTGGCGTATAAGACTAAAAACATAGGAGAACAAACACTCCTCAACCATTGCTGGAAGAGCACAAGCTTGTGGAGGCAGCGTTATGGCCTGAGGAATGTTTCCGTGGCATTCCCTATGTCTATTAATACCTGAGGAAGGCACTATGTACAGAATTCGTTATGAAGCCATTCTTGTAGACCACGTACACCCATACATTCTGATTGTCTTTCCTGGGGCGGATGGTATTTTCTAGCACGACATGTGACACAGCTAGAAATGCAGAGAGTGGTTGGAAGAACACCATGAAGATTTCAAAGTACTTCCTTAGCCCCCTGATTCTCCAGACTTCAAACCCTATTGAGCATCTGTGGGACCAGCTCGATCGTGTTGTTCGCCTAATTGATCCTCCACCACGCACCCTTCAGCAGCTGTTAGATGCACTGCAGTCAGCAAGGCTCCACATACATGTGAACACCTTCCAGCACCTTATAGAGTTACTCCCAGCCCGTCTAGCTGCTGTCCGCGCTGCACACGGCGGTTACTCTAGATATTAGCTGGTGGTCACAATAATGTTGCTCCACTGTGTATTAATCGATTATATGTGCCGCTGGAATGGGATCAAACATTGAGATCACTCAACTGGGCTTCATATGAATCAAAACGGTTTTAGTGAAACGGAATGGAAACTCTTTGTAAAGACGGTAGGTGTCAAAATAATAGATGGGCCCCCTTTCGCTAAGTTAAGACCGCACTTCTAGTAGCAAACATTCGCCATTGGCTCCATCAAAGTATTCCTTTGAACCTATTCACTGATTTCTGATGTGTAATACAACAGGACAGGCCGGTGGCCTAGAGGTCAAAGTTACTGGTTTCTGGCTAATCGCTCATGGGACTAAGACGGGAAGGGCAAAGGGCGGGTGGCGTTTCCGTTCCGCGTACAAGTACCGTGTATTCAGTGTGACTGATTTCTATTATACATACTGAATATTTCGGTCCTACAGAATAGCAGAGCAGTGTTTGAATTCTGCGCAAAGGGCACCCGTATAACATTCTTTCTTTTATTATAAATTACTCAAAATTAATCCGCATGAATGAAACTTTAATAAACAGTAATCACTAATGAAATTTTAATAGAACGTACTAAACCATAAAAAGAATATGTCAAATTTTAAATATCCTTGATAATTTTTAGCAGTTTTTTCCGAGACGTTTTTACCTAGTTCGTTGACCGGTAGGGTTCTTTTGCTTGGAACTACATCACTGAATACAGTAAAGATCAAGCTTTCTAAAACTACAGTTAAAGCTTTTCGTTCATGAACTTCACTTCAAACTTTAAACCATGGTAAGTTTTCATTAATCCTCGAATGAAATAAAAGACTTATCTCAAATTTCAAAACAAGTTATCTGAAAACATATTTTGCGTATACCAAATTATAGTTCAAATTTGAAACGTTACCTGATGTCAGTCGTAGCAGCCACCCTGGTATCCGAGTAGTCTGAGGAGCTGGCTTCTGACAATTGGACCGAAAACGAAATGGGTTCTAGACACGTATGAGGCAAGGGTGGTGTGTTTGTCTTATGGGTAACCCTATTATCCCTTTCATTGAAGCGGTGATTTTAAATAAAAAATATTTATCCGAAAAAATTAAATACAAACGACTTATGGCCTTACGAGTTGTTATACCGGTCGTAATCACTCCTCACCCACAATCCTAAAAAACGTAGTATGAATGAAAGACCGCAAAAATTAATTGAATGCTGATCACCAATGAATATTTTTAAGGGGTATATAAATCAAGTCGTTCTTAGGTCAATTTCATTTATTTTCGAATGCGCAGTGTGGTGGTGTTATTATTCATTTAAACATATTTACTGGACGTGACTCATTGGGATGACAGTGAGTCAAGTCGAGTAAATAACAATAAGTCAAGTAAGTCTTTAACGACGGCATGAACATTCATTTTGATATCACCTTGGTGCGTAGCTTTGCGATCAGGCAATTACTGAAACTTTAGATTTCGGTTACTCTAGTAGCGCTGCCACCATTCAAACATCTAGCTCTGTCTGACAAACTTATCCTTTACATACACTTTTTAGTTGTTTAGGTTAGATCCACGAAAGCAGACTCACTGGTTCTATTTACAGGCTTTTATTTACATCCCTTAAATGCAGAGGGGTGCAGATTATTTACATACCCAAATCCAAATGGTTGTCATTTCACCATGACTCCGTGTATCAATCAACACATCCCAGTGAGTCAAATCAAGAGGCCATCAGATGCAAAGTTCTTCAGCGAGTTCACAGAATGAGGTGACTTTCCTCTTACACAATATTTAGAACACTAATGTGCCAGATGCTTGTGTTGAAGCAACTCCACGGTATTAATTCTCTGGTATTATCATACAGCAGTACAAGGCGATCTTTACTATATATGTTGATATTTTATAAATGACCTCAGCCACTCTAAAATCCCACTAGCCTGATGACCGCAGCTATCAGGGAAATTTCTTCAGCATCCTTCCATTTGCAGCAAACCCAAGAGAGTTCCCGCCAAATTTCTGGATCCATGGTACGAAATGTGAATTTCACCCAGCTCCCTCGCCATCAACCAATCCCTTCAGTGCATCATCTGCAGGATGCATAATCTAGGAGTTTCATAACTCACAAACTGTCACCCCTTTAGAACTCGGACATCCCATTCCCGGGGAAGATGGGTGCTTCGCGGATACGTCTCTCCTCCGCTCTCATGCCTCCTAAAAAAGATTACTTGCTCCACGTTACGCAACATGGCGTCGCACCCCTGTCTTTTTTTCGAAACTGACCTCTCAAACTAAGTTTTAAACGCCGGTTGCATTTTATTTCGCCACACACACGGCTCATATAGACATAAATATCTCCTTTTTAGTTTCACTACTCCGCGATTTAACGACGGCATGAA
This sequence comes from Macrothele yani, assembly GCA_039090855.1. Classification (NCBI taxonomy): domain Eukaryota; kingdom Metazoa; phylum Arthropoda; class Arachnida; order Araneae; family Macrothelidae; genus Macrothele; species Macrothele yani. The sequence continues at coordinate 184,574,712 of CM076995.1, read as the reverse complement.
CATTTTAGGTGATAAACTGTCGTTCGTCTTTGATTAGGGATAATGTTTACGATAAATGGACAACACTAAACGCCATTGATAAAACACACTACCCATGCCTTCTCCGTGAAAAGATTCCCAGCTGAAATCTCACGAATCGTCAGACACCCGGACTTCTGACATTTTTACCACTCTTGACTAAATTCGGAGGTTTAGTGCATTACATGGGGCCCATTGCCGTAGATTGGAACAGGCTTAAATGATGTGATGTCTCCATTTATTGTCCCAGAATTCATAGCTCTGATGTTATTCCACAGTAAGAAGTTTCTATAGAGAGATCGGAAGTCTAAACCCTGCCACCCTTTTGGCATGCATTCTATAATCCTAGAATGGTCCCTGGTTGTCGTTATCTCTGACCCTTTTTCAGTAATCCATTGGAGATGCATCATCCGCATTCATGGCACAACACTCGAAGAAAATTGCGTGCATTTCGGTTTCCTGCTGGATAACGTGGAGTTAAAGCTACCCTGCATATGATATCTCGCTGGATAATGTGGAGTTGAAGCTGCCCTGCGTAAGATATCTCGCTGGAGAACGTGGAGTTAAAGCTACCCTGCGTATGATATCTCGCTGGAGAATTCATCGTGCTGCACTTGTTCTTGATGGCTCCACAAAACAGGAATGTAATCTCTATAAAGAGGGTTGAGATTGTTAGTCCGATAGTAACCCTAACTGATGTTACCTTTTTTTCTTCGCAACCTTTAAACTTTGGTAGCAACATCTGGTGTTTATCATGAACAATACAGCACAAATAAAGCACACGACGTTGTTGCAACACTTTTGATAAGGCCCACTTTCTGTTTGGACGCACTTTTTTTTTTTGGGAGTAATGGGAGGTTCCCCTTTGAATTAAAAATATATATGGTGATATACAAAGTAATTATGGTTGGGCTTGTGCTTTATTTGAAAAAGAAATCTGATTACAAATGTTTTTCACCACTGAGGGGGCGGTGGTCATAGGTTTATGATTCAAGATGGGCCCGAGTCCGGGAACCGATGAGCTATGTGTGATTAAATTTTCCTACGCTACTGTCTCTCTCCCTTTCCTGGAACCGGTAACCGTAAATTAGAGACGAGAGATTGTTTTATAACTCATAGAATTATTCACGACAGTCTTTAAACACCGAACAGAAATGTTCTTCGAGGGTCTGGGATCATGAAAATATTTTTTCAATCTGATTTTTAGAATACACATGAAAACTAGAAATACGAATAACAACTGACATCTTAAAGTGGACATAAAGGGCACTATGAAAGTGTCAAAATTTACGCAAAAAATTCCTCATACTGCGATTAAATATAATAGTTTTATTACGACTTCAGGAAGCAGATATATCAAGTTGTTTAAAGTTGATAACGTTCGCAATCTGCGCTATAGCAAATAGCATGTAATGGAAGCAGAATTTTTTCAGTAGGAATTTTACCGTGCGTAAAGGGTATTTTTCAATTCGGACATTTGTTGAAGGGATATATAAAAAAATATGGTGTACATGCCTCATAGAAGAAACGTTGTGCATTATATGAACACAAACCACTCCCAGTAGTCTCTTATACACTGAAGAGTAATTGAATTAGAGACAGCTGGCGTTATGCAAATGTGGCGCTGTGGGCGGCACTGTAAACGGAAACGACATGACGTATGCAGCGATCCGACAATATAAGGAGTGAGGCAACGGGAATCAGTAAGAGTCGGACGCAGTATGGGTAAGACGAATGATCTAAACGCATATGATCGTGGACAAATTGTCGGGGCCCGACGAATGGGTCACTCGATTTCGGAAGTCGTGCAGACACTGGGATTTTCACGAGCCACTGTGTCACGGGTGCACCGTGAGTATATGAAATCCGGTAAAACTATCCCTGCAAGAGCCAGCTGCCGTTGACAACAGCGTGTGGATGAGCGAGGTCATCGTCGGCTAGCTCGCATTGTTACAGCGGATAGATGGGCCACAGTGCAAAAAATCCCTCGGCAATTTAACGCTGGTGCACAAAAACGTGTAAGCAGCCTCAACATTCAGAACCATCTCCTCGCTATGGGGTACAGAACACATCGTCCCACGAGAATACCGCTGCTCACCGCACATCGTAGGGTGCAAAGATTAGCATGGGCGTGGGAACATCGCCACTGGACCCTAGACATGTGGAAAAATGGTGCCTGGACTGATGAGTGGAGATTCACGTTGGTACATGCGGATGGCAGGATACGAGTACGGCGCAAACCACATGAAGCAATGCATCCTTCTTGCCAGCAGGGTACTCTTCAAGCTGGTGGGGGTGGCATTCTCGTCTGGGGACTGTTTACGTGGACTGAAATGGAACCCCTGCTACGTGTGACATTGTCCCTCACAGGTCAACGTTACCGGGATATCCTGGACGACCATTTCCTCCCGTTTGTGCGTCTTCAACATCCCAATGGGGTCGTCATGCAGCAAGACAATGCAGCTCCCGAATTGTATCCGAACGTTTGGATGAACACTCCACCGATGCGACCTAGCTTCGTTGGCCAGCTAGGTCACCTGACCTCAATCCCATCGAGCACATCTGGGATGCCATCGAGAGAGATGTTCGAGGCTCTGATCCCCCTCCATCTAATCTTCGTGAACTGTGGGAGCTTGTTCAGGGGTCGTGGATCCGTTTGGCTTCCCAACGCTTCCGGTGTTTTGTCGAGTCCATGCTGAGACGAATCGCCGCCGTCATCAGGGCGAAAGGTGGTGCTACACGTTACTAGACAGGTATCTCTAATTCAATTGCTCTTCAGTGTAGATCTTGCGTGATTTGAGATAATGTTGAATTTCGTTCTGAGTGAACAGTCCCTTGCAGAGCTCTCCTGTTACGTTCTCGTAGATTCGGAATTTTACTTGGGCGTTCCCCGTCAGATTTAGCTCAGGCTGCAATTTTGATATCATATCACTAACCTTCGACCAAATTATCTTCATTGCTGCTGATCTCACTTGGGGAATGATTCCTAATCTGGCATCCTATTACTAATCCGCAAAGGAAATCAATTAATTATCTCGATCGAGGTTTCTTACATTCCCAGTTTTCTGCTATTCTGGCATCGTAAACCTACGATCACGTCTATAGTTAGTCCTGTGGCGTGGTTCTAGCGTAATACGTAATTCACTAACCATACGGCGGCGTTTGGATATTAAAACGAGGACAGTGTACTTTCATTTGGCATTATACCTCCGTTTCTAAACATAATTTTCGAGAAGCGTTTTGTGCAGTTCATACCTACAATGACGAGCCGGATATTTCATGCATTTGTGATTTATAGCGGTAAAATGCACCCACTCGGTGGCGTAAATTTAAATTTGATATCCGATGCCATCTCTGTTCCTAAGCGCGGGTATCGGATATATCTCTTTTAACTTCAGTCACCTTTCGTTCTACCATTGTCACAAACATACTATCTCATATTTTTGTCAAGTTATTTTTTCCATTTTCGGGGTGTCTCAGTGTTTGGGGCTGTATATGACATTCTATTGATTCACTTGGGAAAATTCCTTTTTGTATTCGATTTCTGCAGCCGTGTGAGCACAACGGTTTGGTGCCTTTTTCAGATTTCCTGACGCCGGTTTTTTCAACTAGGTGGCTCAAATGCCAATATCTTGCGAGATGATATTTACGCTTCTACATGGGCTGATCTGAATAAGACTTTTTTAGCCTTGGGTAGCTTTAATCACAATCAGTATTATCCAGATAAATAAACAAATACATCACTCTTACCACGTTCCAGAAACACATAGCAACCGAAAAATTGTCATTCGATCACCGCCGGGGAAATTTAATCCACGGATCTCTCAACATCTAGCAGAGTGCGGTAGCCTTACACCATGGTGGCCAACAATCCACGGTACTATGAGTGCTTTTAAGTCAGCTTCGGACAACATCATAAATCCGGAAGATGGGCTCAGCTACTGAGACCACTGATGCAGATATTATCCAAATACATGATTAGAAAAAATGAGAAAAAGATTATTTTAAACCAACTGATGCAGATATTATCCAGATACATGATTACTTCCATGCGCTGCTTTTCTAAGATAAAATTATACTAATATTGTGTTTTAATTTTGTACTGTTCTTGCGTTTCTAAAACTCCCATTTTTCTTTATTACGAAAAATATCTGCGTCAGTTAGTGTAAAACACATTTTTTCAGAAACTACTGATTCTTCAGTTCAGACAAAATCCCCTTCAATCTGCATTTTTTCAGGGTAACGTCTACAATGAGCAACTATGAGGGCTATAAGCAACCACTTGTCCTTAGTTTAGGGTCTCTGGTTCCAGGGAAGGGAGAAAGCCTGCAACGTAAGATTATCACCCCCTCATGTTTTATCCGTATGGCGCTAACTTTGGCTCACTCGTACAAACGGTCAGAAACCAGCACTTAGACCACTGCGCCAACGGGTTGCTGCCTCGAAAGACGTATATTGGTATAATAAAAGTGACATAAAGTGAGGAAAATGGCAAGACTGGGAAAACATCTTACTCAAATTTAAGACCCTCAAAGAATACTGAGGTAGATATATTGCTATGAGAACTGTACTAAAATATCAGACTAGATATCAATGGACAGAGGCAAAACACAGATGAAGACCACGCGGGAGATTGGTCGATGAAGTTTGAAAGCTCTCAAGACAGAAATTTGTGGAAACGACCTGGAGAGATCAACATCCAGCATTGCATCAGAATGGTTGATGATGATCATAATTAGAAATGGGACTTTTCTTTAAAACAACGCGGTTATTACATTGGAAGATTGGGTTTCGTTCTTTGTGTTCGTTAATTGCGTGCGAGTATCATGACCATTATAGCTTCTAATCAATGAAAGAAGAGCTTTGACCTGGCAATTCATTATTTTGCAGTCACAAACCAAACACAACAGTTATTTTTAGCAAAAAAGGAATGCTATTAAGCCACTTTTGGAATAAAGCGGCGTTTTCAAGGCTACTGTCATTTTTTTTTTTTTTTTTTGCTTCTTTGCTCCTGTTTTCTATGAATGAAGCCGTTTCTCAGCAGAAGTTCGGTAACGAGACATTCCGTAAGAGAAATCAAAACAACGAGAACTTTGACACATTTTATTTCATCCTTCGTTTCCCATTGTTTTCCTCTACAGAGTCTGGATATCTCTTGGGAGAGGATAAAAACACAAGACTGTAACTCCAATTCCTCCACGTAATACCTATTTTCTCAAGTTGAACCCATGACCTTTTAGGCGGATTGGATTTGCTGCATCACGAAGGAGAATAAGGCTTCGTGACTTCTATTTAACTGCAACTTTCTTTAGACCTGACGTATCGGCTGCTCTCTCAGCTGTTTTCCTTTCGAAGTTTCAGTTGTTTCCAAGGTGTTGATAAATTATTCATAAACTTCGGAAATACGACATCAAAATACATGTCGTCTGCTCAGGAGCACCGTCACTCCTTCTAGAGATCCATTGCTGAGCTCTTTGTTTGCGTCGGTTTTGCAGCACATCTTCCTGCCTCTACCTTATTTTCTTCTTTAAAGAAGGAAGAATGAAGACACTTCATTCGGTAAAGATAAATCTGGGGAAACAGGTATCTTCAAGATTCGTCCAACCAATTTTTTTTAAGGTAGCATTAAATTGGGGCTTAGTTCAGACTCCAGATCTTCGTGCTTGGAGTATCAGAAATGGAAAGGAACCCAATATTCTTTCGGCCAAGTATCAAAAAGTAGTTAGCAGGCTTTTAGAGGCGTGCAGTGAACTTCGCTGCTAGCTACGCAGTTAATTTTTTTTTTTTGAAGTATTTAAATATCCATTGTTTTATTGGAGGTTTAACGACCACCGTAAGCAACTCAGTGGGCTATAAGTAGTTGTCGTTCCTAATTTAGGGCCACTGTCTCCAGAAAAGGGGCGGAGCCAGTGCCGTAAGAAAAACACAACATCCATTAGACAACAGCGCTACCCGGGTGACTCCATTTTTTTTACTAAAGTTTCTATACCGAAATGGTGCTTGCAAAAGTTGATTTTATCGCACGAATTGATTCAACCATTGTTTATGAATTAAATAAGTCTGTTCCCATGAATTTAAAAATTACTATAATAAAATGAAGCATTTTTGAGACATTAATAAAATCTTACTACTGCTATTTAATTATAAAAAGCCGCAACACGAGACTTGATGCTGTGTTCAATTAAACTAAAAACGCGTTATCAAACTGCGTTCTCAATCCAGAACGGTACTAAAAAAAGCGTCACGAGAGTTTTTGTGTTATCAGTGAACGTCAAAAAAACCTTTCTAGGATTCAACGATACATAGAATAAGTAAGTCCTTATATTTTAATCTCAAAAATACTCGTATGATAATCAAGAAGCTGAACATCTCACTTTAACGACCCAGTTAAGCAGGAAACTTTCTGCCTTCATACCCTCATAAAACGTCGACGACGATCATTCTCCTTACTTAGTTATCTCTACGCAAAAGCCGAGCAATGTTACTTCCACTTACTAACGCAACAGTAACAGTTGATTACCAGTGAGGTGAGAAACAAATCAATCAAGTAGTCTAATGAAAAGCGAGAAATTAAGTAAAATCAATGAAGATGGATGTTCAAAAACTTGTGCTACGGATGCCTAAAATAATTTGGATATGCAATGCCGCAGTGTAATTCCCTGTATGTTTAATACCTGAGTGGTCAAAAACAAAGGGTGATAGTTGCTATCTACGGAATAAGATAAAGTTATCCAAATTAAATGGGTATACGATGTGACCCAATTGCATAAGTTGGTATTTAACGTGGTGTTTAAGAACAACCCTGGGTGAGCAATGAAATTATCCAAATTAAATGGGTACACGATGTAACTCAATTGCGTAAGCTACTATTTAACATGGCGTTTAAGAACCACCATGGGTGATCAATGAAATTATCCCAATTAAATGGGTACACGATGTAACTCAATCGCATGAGCTACTATTTAACACAGTATTTAAGGACCGCTATGAGTGAGCAATTTCAGGACCACCATGAGTGAGCAATTTCGGGACCCCCATGAGTGAGCAATAAATTATTCAAATTAAATGGGCATGCGATGTGACTCAATTGCATAAGCAACTATTTAACATGGTGATTAAGAACCACCATGGGTAAGCAATGAAATTATTCGAATTAAATGGGTATACGATGTGACTCAACTGCATAAGCTACCATTTAACATGGTGTTTAAAAACCACCATGGGTGTGCAATCAAATTATCCAAATGAAATGGGTATATGATGTGCCCCTATTGCATAAGCTACTATTTAACACGATGTTTAAGAAGCACTATGAATGAGCAATGAAATTATCCAAATTAAATGGGCACACGATGTAACTCCATTGCATGAGCTACTATTTAACACTTTGTTTAAGGACCGCCATGAGTGAGCAATTTAAGGACCGCCATGAGTGAGCAATTTAAGGACCGCCATGAGTGAGCAATTTAAGGACCACCATGAGTGAGCAATAAAATTATCCAAATTAAATGGGTATACGATGTGGCTCAATTGTATGACTACTATTTAACACAATGTTTAAGTACCACCATGACTAAGCAGTAACATTATCCAAATGAAATGTGTATACGATGAGACTCAATTGCATAAGCTACTATTTAACACAGTGCTTAACGACCAGCATGGGTGAGCAATAAAATTATCCAAATGAAATGGGTATGCGACGAGATTCAATTGCATAAGCTACTATTTAACACGGCGTTTAAGTACCACCATGACTAAGCAATAAAATTATCCATATTAAATGTGCATACCATGAGACATAATTGCATAAGCTACTATGTAACACTGTGCTTAAAGACTACAATGAGTGAGCAATGCAATTATCGAAATTAAATGGGTATACGATGTGACTCAGTTGAATAAGCTACTATTTAATACAGTGTTTAGGGGCCACCATGAGTGAGCCACTGTAAAGCCGGTGAAGCAGTCGCGCGACTCAAATGTGAGATCACAGGTTCCAAAGAAGAAAAAGAGCTCGCGCCTTCAGACAAACATACCACCCAAGCCTCATCAGCGACTCGAACCTGGTCCTCATTTCGAATTAATACCTCAAACTTCTCTACCACTGGGGTGTTTTTCAGAAAACTGGTGATGGCTGAGTTGTGAAATATTCTGAAATCTGTTTTCCATATTAAGCTGGTAATGCTACTACATGTAGTTGGAAAGACTGACAGGTATTCCTGTTCATCCCATTTTCTTTCAATCTCTAATCCCACCCCATTGTCCTACGGAATGCATAAGGTAGAGCAGCGTGCTATTCTCCTATGCATAAGGTGGATTGTGTGACCTTCAAAGCATTGTTAGAGGCTTTAAGAATCCCCTTCATAACGTTAAGGTAGAAATGATTGCCCGAAAACCGAGCTTAACTGTAGATATCCAACCCTGAAAGGTAAAGAAGAAATAGGAGAAGTTTGTCGGATCCTATCCTTGTTTATAAAAAACAGCTTTATCCAACAGGAAGCGAATTTATTCAATGAAACTTTAAATGCCGCGGTAAGATAAAACCATGTAACTAATTGGACTGAGAAGTACAAAAGATGCAAGAAAGGATTCTTCCTATTTTACCTCATGGAGACAAAATCAGCTGCAGAAATGGGTATACGCTGTTCACTGTGGGAAACACTCATGCCAATCAGGTGAAAAGTTTTAATTATTGGATTCGAACATTTTTATAGCCTATCTCGTTGAAACCAAGATATTGTGAGCCAAATACAGTATTCACACATACACATACTCTATTTAACGAAGAAATCGTGCTATGAGGTAGGTCAAAAATGCCCGAGTAATGTTGATCTTTCAACATCATTTCCAAAGAAACATATGAAAACCAGATCGTGACAAATGCAGAACAATACACAATTTTACATTGCCGCATCATAATTCCATGTGGCTAACGGAAATGCCTATCAGAGGAACAAGACAATTTAGAAATATACTTTTATAACGAAATTCTATAAATTGTAATGGAATAAGGTTGGAAGATACTCGAAAACACTGTGAACACTAGTCCGATTTCCTCAAAACAACATCCATATTAACTCCGTGTCAAAGCAATCCCTATAGCTGAACGTGTTAGGTAGTGTGTTCATACATGAATCTGCTTAAAAGTGCATACGCCACTTTTAAGCAGATTTTGTTTTTCATTCTGTCCTTGGTGACGGAGTCTTCGCTTTATTTTATTTTTATTCAAGGAATACTTCGTTTGGGTTTTTAGTTTTTCCAAACTGAGTATTATGCTTTTCATCGATGTTTTCCAGCTTCTACATAGCTGCTGGCCAAGTCTTTGGAAATAATTAGAATGTATATAATAGGGTCACATTATATATCATCATTTAGAATGATCATATATTCCAGGGTCATTTCAAAAGTTTTGCACACTGTGGTTTATCTCTTAAAAACGAATTTATTTCACAACATTCCTTTACAGGTCTTCGAAGTAACCTCAATGTTTCTTTATGACAGTGGCCCAACGTTTGGCCTGTAATCCAGTCTTGTATAAGTCTTGTAATCCAGTCAGGACATCTCCATTATTGATGTGTCGGATAACTTGGGTCAACCTCATTAGAAACATACTGGATCGTACTGAATCTTTTTTCCGCGGAGTGGCTTCTTCTGTTTTGTGAACAAGTCATAGTCTGTTGGGCTCATGTCAGGACTGTATGGTGTGTGGGGAAACAATTCCCATCCACACTTTTCCAGAATGTCTCTTACTGTACGGGCAATATACGGCCTTGCGTTGTCATGCAAAATGATGACACCTGCGGCGAACAAGTTGGGTCTTCTTTGGAAACCTTTGGGTGCAAGAAAACCTTTCTCAGAGACCTGGAGTTACAATGGTTCCCTCGGGCACTCTGTCTGTTGTTATCATTCCAACCTTGTCATAGGCCATAATCATCATCAGCTTAACCTTCGATTGTTAGTGGCAGAATTTTTTCTGACGAGGTGATTCTCAATGTTTCCCCTGAGAGGACTGCGATTTCAGTTCTAGTTCAAAATCTCATACCCAGGTTTCGTCTATAGCAACATATTTCAAATCTCCATTAAATTTCGCATCTAATAGCATATAAATGATGAAATAACTATGAAAATTAGTTAGTTAAAAAAGATTTGAACTTAAAAATTCACGGTTTTTGCAGGTGATGCAATAATTTTGCACACCACTGTAAAATTGTTACACTAACTCAAAACCGATATTTAAACATTGAACTTAAGTAATGCTTATTTAAATAATTATCACTGACTTAAGATAGATATTTAAACACCGAAGTTAAGTAATGATTATTTAAAATAGGTGTCGCTTATTTTTTATTTTTAAAAGATGCTTCAGATTTAGCTCTATTGAATTTTACTCGCTGCAGTCTGGGGAACAGAATCCCATCGATTAGACGTTATTAGTGGAGACATGTACTTGGGTTTTAAGATGGAGAATTTTCAATCTAGTAGTAGGTCACTTTATAGGTAGCTGTGGAAATAATAAAACGTAAAGTTTTCTAAAATGCACCAATTACTTGGTTAGTGGCATCAATTTGGCAATTAATATGTATCGGCGATTTTCTCACTCATGGATAATTTCTAACATGCTTTCCATCATGTCAGGAGTAGAAATCATTTATTTTTCAGCGATTTGGCGATGAAGTTAAAAGAATACAAGGAAACAATTTATAACAAAGTAGGCCGATAATGTAGCAGTTAATTCTTTATCCCGTTTTGCCTTAGGCACCTGTGATAGGTTTTTGTTTTTAAAGACGGAAGCCAAACAGCCACAGAGCTTTCATTTTGTCCAAGATAATGAGGAAGGTTATTAACGTTCAACTACTCTGTTGCCCCAAGACCTCACAGTTAATTAAAATGTCATCAAGATTGTTTCCGCTTCATCCGATCAAGAGGTGTTGTTTTATTCCTTGGATTTCAGATTCTTACTTTCTGTTAACTTTTCCTATTATGGAGTTCATAGCTGTCCTTCAACATTTAAAACTGACAGTGGTCTATTTCACGTATTCGCACTGAAATATTAATAATAAGCAAAAGTATATTTGGTATTCCTTTGCTTGTGTCAAGCAGACTCGTCGTCTGTTTATAAAAGAACAAAATCAATTTTTTGAGGACAGATGCTCAGTTGCATGTTGAGAAATATGTGTATAGAAAGCCTACAGATTTTTTTATGGTACACTTGACAACCTATATAAGTAAGAATATATATTTACCACATTTCAGGTACATTCCGGTTGATAAACCGTCAGCAGAAGATTTATTGAGTCATGGCTCAGAATCTCTGTGGGTTATACACTGAAGAGCAATTGAATTATAGACAGCTGGCATTATGCAAATATGGCGCTGTGGGCGGTCCTGTAAACGGAAACGACATGACGACAATATAAGGAGTGATGTGACGGGAATCAGTAAGAGCCGGACGCAGTATGGGTAAGACGAAGGATCTAAGCGCATTTGATCGTGGACAAATTGTCGGGGCCAGACGAATGGGTCACTCCATCTCGGAAGTCGTGCCGGCACTGATACTTTTACGAGCCACCGTGTCACGGGTGCACCGTGAGTACATCGAATTCGGTAAAACCATCCCTGCAAGGGCCAACTGCCGCGGACAACAACGTGTGGATGAGCGGGGTCATCGTCGGCTAGCTCGCATTGTAACAGTGGATAGACGCGCCACAGTGCAAGAAATCACTCGACAATTTAACGCAGGTGCACAAAAACGTGTAAGCAGCCACACCATCCAGAACCATCTCCTCGCTATGGGTTTTATGTCATCTACAGCCTCTGCAATAAGCACAATTGGGTCTGCAATTGTGAAGTTCTTCCATAAATCCATGATGCTGCTATCAGGGTTAGTATCAGAGGCAGCACGAATCCTCTTGAAGGTGAGGCGTGTGTACGTCGCCTAGGTCTGTGCTGCAGCCACTTGATGCCTTGATCAAGTGGCTGCAGCACAGACCTAGTGTTATGAGGCAAGAACATTACTTCCACGATTTCGTCGGCGAAGCTGAGAGATTGGGGATGTCCAGGAGCATTGTCAATTATGAGGAGGACCTTCAATGGCAGCCCTTTCTCTTCGAGGTATGTATTCACTTCGGGAATGAAGCACTGGTAGAACCATTCCAAGAACAATATGGTCGTCACACAAGCCTTCTTGTTGTATTGCCAGAACACAGGCAGGCAATTTTTGTTTTTGTTCTTAAGGGCCAGGGGTTTTTTTGCTTGGTACACCAGGCCTGGCTTAATCATGTAACCTGCTGCGTTACCACCCAGCACCAGAGTAAGGCGATCTTTCCAGGCCTTTAACCCTGTGGCCTGCTTGGCCCTCTCATGGATGTAGGTACAATTGGGCATCTTCTTCCAGAACAAGCCCGTTTCATCAATTGAAGACTTGCTCTAGAAGGTAGCCCTTCTCTTCTATGAGTGTTTTGAGCTCTTCTGGGAACGTTGATGCCGATTGTACCGTGATCTTTAAGTTCTTGAGGCTGTAGCGCTTTACATAGCTAGCCAGCCATCTGTTACTTGCCTTAAACTCCTTCCTTTTGCTCTCCTTATCTTCCTGACAGTAGTGCTTATAGATACTAAGTGCTTTTTCGCGCATAATTTTGCCATGAACACGGATTTGATTCTGTGACATGTCCTCTACCCATACACTTAATGCTTCCTCAGTCTTTGCAAGCATTTTATCACGAACCAGAAAGACCATTTTTGCCGTTGTAGGAGCAGCACTAATCCTTCCACGAATTTCAGCTTCTTTTTGCTTTATTGTGCGAATGCTCGATTAATGGGATTACGATCAGGGCTATGTGCTGGCCAGTCCATGCACGATACGGAACTATCGTCAAATCACGCCTTAACAGTCTTCGCTTTATGGCTCGGTGCATTATCCTGCTGGTACCAACAAGGCTCGGTTCCATAGTATTGCCACAGAGTTGGTAGGGCATAAGTATCCAGAATATCGAGGTAGAGGTGCGGGTTAACAGGTTTGTCCACGATAACCAATGGGCCGGGACCATACCACGAAAAACACCCCCACACGAGTACACTACCAGCTCCAAACTTGACCGTAGTAATGGTACACTGTGGTAAATAGCGTTCCCTCGGCGGCATCCATACCTACACACGGCCATGAGATTGATGGATCGTGTATCTGGATTCATCAGTCCATAGGACCCGTTTCCATTGATCTACGGTCCACCATAAATGTTCTTTACACCATGCTAAATGACGGGTAGCATTCCGAGTGGAGATGAAAGGCTTATGACCAGCCGCACGACCACTGTAATCCAGAGAATGAAGTTCTCTGCGAATGGTACGTGTAAATACCGAGGTTCCAGCATTTTTACTCACATGTACACTGAGGTCTTGTGCAATACTCCGTCAATTAGCTGTAATGACTCTCCTGAGGCTTCGGCGTCCTCTATCACTCATTTACGCTTTCCAACCGTAGGTTGAAGAAGCGGATATGCTCCAGCTTTTCCCGTCCGTCTGTCCGTCCGTCTGTCTGTCGGCACGATAACTCACGTAAAACTGTTTCGATTTCGATGAAATTGTAGTGTGTGGTAGGGGACCACCAGGTGACGAACCCTATTGAAAATGGGTGAAGTGGGGTCAAAGGTCACGCCATAAGAGCGGGATCCATTTCATTGCCTTTATGCGTCATAACATGCGTAAATATGGTTCGATTTCGATATAATTTTAGTATGTGGTAGGGAACCACTGGGCACGAACCCTACTGAAAATGGGCGAATGAGGTCAAAGGTCAGGCAGGAAATAAAAGTAGTATTTATTCCATTGCCCTTATGCGTCATAACTTGCGTAAAAATGGTTCGATTTCGATGAAATTTTAGTATTTGGTAAGCAACTACCTGGGGACGAACCCTATTGAAAATGGGCGAAATGATGTCAAAGGTCATGGCATAAAAGTGGAATCCATTCCATTGCCTTTATGCGTCATAACATGTGTAAATATGGTTCGATTTCAATGAAATTTTAGTATGTGGTAGGGAACCACCTGGCCACGAACCCTATTGAAAATGGGCGAAATGGGGTCGAAGGTCAGGCCGGACATAAGAGCGGGATTTGTTCCATTGCCCTTATGCGTCATAACTTGCGTAAAAATGGTTCGATTTCGATGAAATTTTAGTATGTGGTAGGGAGCCAGTGGGGACGAACCCTATTGAAAATGGACGAAATGTGGTCAAAGGTCAGGACACTGGAGTGGGATCCATTCCATTGCTCTGTTGAATATCAACGAAATGGTGTCAAAGGTCATTGCACAAAAGCAAGATTTATTCCACAGCCATTATTCTCATAACTTGCGTAAAACTGCTTCTATTGCGACAAAACGTTAGTATGTTATTCTTGAAGTGTACTGAACCGGTTCTGTTGAATATCATCGAAATGGGGTCAAAGGTCAGGACACAGGAGCGAGATTTATTCCACAGCCATTATCCTCATAACTTGAGTAATAATTTCTGGTATGTTGGAAAGCGTATCATAATCAATGCATTGCATGATTTTACTAACTTGTTTTCTTTTGTCTGTCGGTACGGTACGCATTGCTGCGTCAGGCGCGCCAGGTGTCTTCCACTTATTCAGTACATCCCAAACAGTAGACTTAGGCATGTTTAAACGGCTCTCGGTTTCTTTTATGGACAACCCACTAATATAACAACCAACAATCTTTCCTTTCTCAAAATCAGTTCTGTCCCGCCGCAACATTTTTACTCAACCTCACAGTGCGATATGATCGCGGTCAGCTGCAGGCTTGATTTTATACCTTTTGTAGCTGTACCGTGCATCTTAACAACGCAGATGAACCGTTCATTTGCTTCTGAAGGGGTGTCTTGTGACTTTTGTCAATATAATGCATATATATACACCATATCTCTCAAACTCTTTAATGCCACATTCCAGACTGTCTTTCAATGATTGATCTGGGAAAGCAAGGGGATGAGAATTAATGGGAAATATTTAACTCTTCTTGGTTTTGCTGATGACTTAGTAATTTTTGCAACTACCCCTTCAGAGCTGCAGAGTGTGATCGTTGAACTTGCTGACAAGAGGAAAGGAGTGGGATTAAAAAATTAACTTTCAGAAAACAAAGCTAAGCTACAATGCTTTTTACAAGAAGTGAAGTTTTATCGATTGATGGGAAAGAGCTGGAGATATCCGATACTTACCTTTACCTTGGACAACAGATATCAGTTAAGCGTCACTTTGATGTAGAAATCAATCGACGTATGAAACTTAGTTGGAAATCTTTTGGAAGAAAGGGTACAACTTTCAAGAGCAATATGTCATTATGTGTTAAAAAAAAAAGGATTTAATCTGTGCCTCCTTCCAGTTCTTACGTACGGACCAGAAACATAGACCTTCACTAAAAAAGACATTCAAAGGCTGCAGACAACTTAAAGTAGCATGAAAAGATGCATGCTTGGTGTAAACATGAAAGATAAGAAGAAGAACTCATGGATCAGGAAAATGATTAGAGTGGAAGACCAGAGTAAAATCCCTGATACACCAATGGGCTGGATATATTGCCAGAAGGACGGACCACCGATGCACAACCGAAATTTTAGACTGGGTTGCAAGGAACACGTAAAGACTCAAAGGAAGATCACGTGAGAGATGGGTGGATGTAATTTGAACGTGTGCCGAAGTGACGTGGAGGAGAATGGCTCAAGGCAAACCTTTGTGGAAGAAACTTGGGGAGACCTTTATCCAATAGTGGACTGATAATGGTTGACAATGATGATACTCATATATATATGCTCGTATATTAAGCTTATGGGATTCGTATTTCATGGACATTATCGTGGCAACAGAGTATGGTACGATCCGCGGAAAACAAATTTTCGATGCAATTTCTGTCAAACCTACAAGGGTATTCATCCTCGTACGCAGGAGTAGAAACTGCTCTCCTCACGTATCGAAAATTCTTATGATGTTACTTGGTAACGTGACACTACAGGGATAATTCGTTTTTTTTTTTTGTTTTTTTTATTGGAGGTTTGACGACCACTGTGAGCAACTCAATGGGCTATAAGCAGTCTTCCGACCCTAATTTAGTTTCAGTCACTGGTTCCAGCGAGGGGAGAAAGCCAGTGCCGTAAGAAAAGCAGAACATCCATGCCTCACCGGATTCATAACATGGACCCCTTTCGAACAAATGATCAAAGACCATCGCTGAGAGCACTGTGACACTGGGGCGGCAAATCGGCTTTTGGTTTGATACGATTCAAAAGTCAGTATCGATTCAAAAGTCTTGGTTTGATAGGATTCAAAAGTCAGTATCAATTCTAAAGTCTTTTGGTTTGATACGATTCAAAAGTCTTTCGATTTGATACGATTCAAAAGTCAGTATCGATTGAAAAGGCTTTTGGTTTGATACGATTTAAAAGTCAGTATCACTTTCAATTCGTAAGTCCTACTTCTACGAGGCTGTAAATTGAAACTATGGCCTGAGTTGCCAACGCACTACTCTTATGAAATTGGAGATTAGATGCGTTACCAGGGAATAAAGACGTATCAGATACAAGAATCTATACAGCGATCGACATAGAAAAGACCACATCCTGAAATAATGCACGAAATGAGAAGAAAACTTGCGTTTGCAATGGCTGATGAGCGCAAACCAGCCTTAGCCAACTTATGATCTACAGTCCGTGTCGATGCCGGGACGTCTCCACACCTCGTTGAAAGCTGTTTTCTGTAAAATGTGGGGATACTGTGGTTTGCAGTCGAATGCGCCGATCGAAGCACCCCACCTACGTGCACCCGTTCCACTACTGCGACGCGCGCTACCTGCCTCCATACACTGGCGCCACATTCGGCGGACATTTGTAGCGTCCTGATCCGTTTACGCTGCAATACGAATAAGGGATTAACCAGCCGTATATAGCCCAAAGTGAAGCTTCTGGCAAAGAATATAAAGCTTTGCGTGAAGAACGTCAACTCTCGTAGAGATAACGTAAATCAGGCTACAACTGCGCCACCACAAGCTAAGAGATTATGTGCTCTGCTGGAGAGCAACCATTCAGGAGCAAAAGACGTTAGGAGGCAGACATTAGTGAAGCTTTTCTTTGATCCACGATGGTTTCCTTCGATCAGATGACTATTTGCTTAGAGAAGCTTTTTTTCTTCTTCTTGCTGTTTTCTGATATCCCGCTCGTCCCTTAGTTTGGTGAGAAAAATATGCAATAACGTTAGTATTACTATTTAAATTCAATTTTAGCAAATATTAGTCTATAGTTAGGCCTAAGGTTCCTTACAAAATGCAATCAATCCCTAGTATTTGGCACTGCTGAAAATTTTCTGAAAAACTGAAGAACAAACAATAGCCTTACCTAACCCGATTGGCGTAACAAAACTAATATATCCGATTTGCGAAGTTATTGTGCTACCCAGAAGCTAACAATCACGTGCTGTGAGTAGCTCGGTTGGCTGTGCCTTACCAGAATTGAACTCAACAGAAATACGCAAGCGCTGCTCCGGCATCAGCCTGTATGTTGGTTTCTGTGCACTTCATCTTCCATTTTAGGATATGGCGGCGCTAGTTACTTCTCGCCGAGCTTTAACTTCTTCTCAGTTAGATATTATTTGCCTCTGGTATAGTTGTCTGTGTGGTTGTGGGATCTCGATGACGTCACCCAAGTATTATTTCTCGTTACAAGCGCATTTGTCACTGAAATCAATCCACCTAGATGAGGATGACCACATATGGTTATGCTGAGCCGTTTTGCCGACGTGTCTTCCTATTTCGTGATTGTCTTGCACTCTGCAATCGATTACATAACCTAACTATCGATACATACTCAAATATTTGCATGGAGGATCAGAAAGTGGTTCCTGGTGTGGCATTTTCTATTTCTAGCAGTCTATATGGTGGTCTGAAATGCATTACCTGATTTGTCGTTCAAGGTTCCTTAAGGTGAAGTTAGATGGTATTTCTTTCCTTGCTTGTTAACCCTGGCTCGAACCCATATTCACAATTAGGTCCGTCAGAAAGGAAAAATAACATCATAAGATAATTTTAATTAAATACAGAATGGCAAATTCCTTGCCGTGGGTCAATCTCTTGCAGCGTAAAGCGTTCACCCGCATATTTTAAGAAACTAATCAGTTCTATGCAAATTGTGATGCATATTGGCTGAAGCAGGGCGACATTTCAGTGGAAGAAATTTAATTAAAAACTTTAGCAATGAAACATAAGTTCCTTTTCCTTGGTTTCGTAAAATTGCGCGAGAGTAATTTGGTGCATGAGAAAAGTCTCGTAAGTATTTACGTGTTACATTTCGAACAGATATTCTACACGTTCGTCTCACTTGCTGGAAACAACTCTGAGTAGGCGGGAGTCATAAACTTAACTAAAACGTGAGAAAGAAATAAAAAGAGAAAAAGCCCGAAGTTCTTCCCTAACTTTAACCTACTTCTTGAACTAGTTAACTTTATTGCTGCCTCCCGCGAAAGGAGCGGAACGTCTGGAATGTTTGTACGAGATATAAAACCGCAGAACTTTAAATACCTTGTTTTTGCGTAGATTCTTTTGATCACATTGCAAAAACAGAAAGAAATCGTAGATCTGGCACTCCTGAACAATAAAAAGTTGTTTTTTTTACGTCGGGAAAACACGCTGAAAGTAAAGAAAGTAAATTTCAGGAGAGTAGGTATCTCGGAAGATGAACGTACTTGGAAGTATGTAATCAAAAAATCTCCTCCGCCTGATGACGACATACACTGACAAAATTCTGTTATTCTTAAGCACTAAAATTCTGCTACATCTGAGCTTTAGTGACTTACCTACTTCCCCAGTATGGTGTCAATACCGGTACACTTTTAGATATTTTTCCAACGATTTTTTTAGCGTAACTCGTAATCCAAGGCCACCCTTGAGAGGAATTTCCTTTTCCTCGTTTAAGCATCAGGCAAAGCATCAAACAATGTGAATTCTTAAAAATGCTTTTTGTTTTCAACATACGTTTTACGACAGCACGTGCGTATTTCCTGTCGTCATATCAGATGCAACAGTAAGGATACACTGAACTCCATGATATGAAGAAGTGAGGAAAATAAGAGTTCGAACAGAGAAATCTGCCTCTCCGGTAGCAGCGATCAATTTGTTTCTTCTTCTACATCAAATAGAAATTATATTTTTACTAAGTAGCTACTAAAGAAAAAAGCGATTATAAATCTCTTAAATGACTCTAAGACCTTTCAAAGTTTTTATTTACATGTGAGCTCATTCATTAGAGATCTGATTAAACGGAAACGTTGAGAAAAAGACATACAGTTGATTTCAATTTATTAAGGTGGTTCCTCCTAAAATGTATGCCTTATGTTTCCAATGATAAAACTTCTTCACATATTTTCTTCGCAATTAATGTATTCCCAAGGATAAAAATTTGCACATCCATAAAATTAACTTTAAGTTATAACATGGGATATACTTAATACTTGTTAAAACATAACCGTAATTATATTAAAAATCAATCATTTTTCTTTGAGTAATGTTCAAACCAGTTAAAAGATAGCGCGACATGTACGTTCATGACGTCAATAGACAAACAAATGTTGGATTGCTTAGTTATGGCTATGTTTTAGTAAGTATTAGGTATTCCGTGCTATAACTTAAAGTTAGGTTTTTTGATGTGCAAATTGTCATCGTTGTGAATACATTAATTGCAAAGAAAATATGTAAAGAATGTTACCGTTGGAAACATAAGGCAAAGATTTGAAGTAGAAACACCTTAAACAACATCTTCTTCATTTGGAAGATGAAACATTCTGAAACTGCTATGTATGCTTCAAATATGATCTGTGCTTAACAAAATTTTTAAAATAATTTGCCTTCTTTGCATGAACTCTTTTTGCTTTTCAAAGAACCTCGTCGAAATGTGTCAGGCATACGAAGACTCATGCATGACACATTTTTGGTTGTCTTTATTCCAAAGATGGAGTTCTCAATTAATGTTTTATTGCAGAGGCTCTTCCAGCTCGTTCTGTATTCCTTCTGTACTTGCCTCAGTGAAAAAACTGCATGAAGATTCAATTAAGGTGCTCATATTAATGTAATCTTTATAAGCGAGCGTTTGTAGTGACGGGGCATGTGTAGCATGCGAACTAAATTATATAATACAATTTATATGGATTAAGATTACTTTATAATATGTAAAGGACCTCCGTGCATCAAAACATTTGAAATTATGAAGAGCAAATTATGACGCATGCTCTAATTTAACTTTTATTTTTAGTTTCTTTCTCTATTTGAGTTCATTCCCTTTAAGCATTTTCTATCTTGACGTTATATTTTCTCCTTCACTGAATATACACTATATTGACAAAAGCCACCGGACACCCCTTCAAAATCAAATGAACCCATCCGCTTCATTGTTCAGATGCGCAGTACAGCTGCAAACGGTATAAAAACGAGCCTGCAGCTGAACGAGATCATATGAGCCGCGGATGGCTTAGTGGTTAGCAGTTCAGACTATCGATGCAAGGTCCCCAGGTTCAAGCCTGGGCTGATCTTTTGGAGATGGTGTGATTTACTAACAATCGCTGAAAATCCGCCGGGCATCGGACGAGCACGTTAAGTGACGGCCCCCAGGCTGGACCCACTGGTTAAATGGGTATCCTTTCCTATGCCCCCCCCTGAAATTCTCTCACCCCTCTATGTGCAATATCGTACTTGTACGGTGGCGCCATCTACTGTACTCTAATCTCACTACAAACTGTTATGTCAAAGTCATCAGACATGCTCTCATTTCTTCCGTTTCTGTGTCCTGCCCAAAAGACGATCTCGCTGTAGGTGGCTGGGACCTAAACTCTACTCACTGTGGATGGAAGTCCTACAAGAAAATGACAAATACTTGATCTGTGTACCGAGATCATGTAGCACTGTGAGGCTGAGTGAAAATGTCGCGGTGGGAGAGAACTGACTTTGAGAAAGGAAATATTGCTGGGTGTCATATCAGTGGATTGTCCATAAGAGAAACCGAGAAGCGTTTAAACATACCCAAGTCAACTGTTTTGGATGCGCTGAATAAGTGAAAGACACATGGCGTGCCTGAAGCAGCAAAACGTACCGGCAAACCAAAGAAAATCAGTGATAGAGGACGTCGAAGCCTCAGAAGAATCGTTACAGCTAATAGACGGAGTACTGCACAAGATCTCAGTGCATAAGTGAGTAAAAATGCTGCAACCTCGGTATGTACACGTTCCATTCGCAGATAACTTTATTTCATGGGTTACCGTGGTCGTGCGGCTGCTCATAAACTTTTCATATCCACTCGGAATGCTATTCGTCGTTTAGCATGGTGTAAAGAACATTTACCGTTGACCGTAGATTAAAGAAAACGGGTCCTATGGACTGATGAATCCAGATGCACGATCTATCAGTCTGATAGCCGTGTGGGGATGGCGGCAGCTGGGGGAACGCCATTTACCACAGTGTACTGTTCCTATGGTCAAGTTTGGAGTTGGTAGTGTATTCGTGTGAGGGTGTTTTTCTTGGTATGGTCCCGGCACATTGTTTATCGTGGACAACCCTGTTAACCAGTACGTCTACCGGTTACTTCTTGATTCGCCTATTCTTGTTTGGCGTATTCTTCGTGCGTCGAAAGTTAACGGGTTCCGCCATTTTAGGCTAGGAAAGAATTCTTGATTGGCCTATGCTTGTCTCACTTAAAACGTTTACCTGCTAGAGGGGAGGCATTCAGGTGGAGCAAACTTCTTGATTCGCCTACGTCGAAAGTTAATGGGGCGAGAAAATGCTATTACATTATTTCGCTTAAACTTTGAAGGAGTGATTTAAAAAAAGATACATACTTACCTCCTGTGAATTTTTTTATCGAAACACTAAATCTGTCCTGTGTTAAGAAAAAGGACAACTTGTCCCGTGGAAAAGAAAAGCTCCTAGGATTTGAAACTAGGTTTATTTCTTTAATCGAAAAAAACACGATAAAAGAAAAACCAAGTAGAAAACAAAGTTGTGCAAAAGATTAATAATTTAAAAAAAGGGAGGGGATGATGCTATTACATTATTTCGCATAAGCTTTGACCTAATGATTTTAAAAGAAGATTCATTTTTACCTCCCGTGATTTTTTGTAATCGAAACACTAAATTTTTAATGCGTTAATGTAGGAGATATCAAATGCTGAGCAAAAAGTGAAAAGCAAAAGAGACCATGACATAATGGTTAACCTCTTAGGTTCAAAGGCCAAGAGTACAGAACTATCTGGGAAAGAAGCTGGTAAAGTTGTGGCTCTACATCTTTGATATTATCTAAGCCTAATGTGCCAGCTACTTGTCCAGTTCTGGTTCGGACGGTGGGTGGATAACTAAAATTTCTGTGAAACTCATAACATTTTTCAGAAGTCACTAAAAAGTCGATGTATGGCAGTCACAGTTTAATTTATGGCGATGATTTAAATGTCAAAACAGCCACATCGTGCACAAAGAGTTGTCCAACGCTAATGAGTTTTTTATTATCATGATGTTAATCGGTTCTCAGTAACCTGAAGAGAACATAATAATGTAACTGATGTGTCTTCAGATTCTTACAATTATTTCCTATGTGCACATATTAGCTATTATGCTAGCCTCTTAAAACCTACAAATAACCCATTAACTTTCGACGTACGAAGAATAGGCCAAGCGAGAATAGGCGAATAAAGAAGACACGACGTCTACCTCGATATGCTGGAAAATTATGCTCTACCAACTCTGTGGCAATACTATGGCACCGAGCCTTGTTGGTACCAGCAGGATAATGCACCGAGCCATAAAGGAAACACTGTTACGTTAACGATAATTATGTATCGTGTGTGGGCTGGCCAGCAGAGAGCCTTGATATTAATTCGATAGAGCACCTATGGGATGAATTAGGGCGCCGCATAAGAAGTTTGAAACCAAGACCTACTACTAAGCAACAGTTAGCTGCAGCGTTATGTACTGAATGGAAGCGCATACCTATGGCTGTGTTCCGAAACCTTGTCGAAAGCATGTCTCGAAGGGTCAGTGCATGCATTAAAGCCAAAGGTGAACCGACACCATGCTTATGTATGTCAAAAAATGCTATGTTGTGTTTTTGTTCTAGGTGTCCGGTGACTTTTGTCAATATGGTGTATGTTGGCAACAGTCTTGAGGATAGAGTGCGTGACGACAAATAAGAACGAGCTATATAATGGTGGAGCAAGCAGGAAAAATGTGTGTGTGTGGTGGCGTGATGTCATAATCGTACAAGCTGCATTACGCTGAAACGGTGTTTGTTTACTTTTAAGTCTGCGCGTTCGACTTGTGTTGTTATATATATTTAGTGTTGGAGTTTGTTAATCAAGTTTTCTGCTTACGTTACTTAGCTTCCAAATATTGTTGTTGCTGTTGTGAACCAATTTCCACATGAGTAGTGCTTATGGCATATTGACAGAATAAAAGGGAGAACTGTACGTAACTATTTCTTGAAATTTTCTTGAGTGACTCCTGATTCACTTAAAATGAGTGGATAAGAAGAATTGACTGTATGTAATGTTCAGTATGGCATATATATTTAAGTCAAATTCTCTACACCTTCAACCAAGATCTTCTCGTAGAAATCCCTGAATCCCACTAAATTAACACACCCAAACTAAAACTAAAACTCTCACATGCAACAATAATAAAAAAAATAATTTCCAGAGGTGCTCGATACAATTGCGGCAGCTTGAACGCAAAGAAGTGAGTAAGTGTTCTGTGTGAGGTCTCGCTCAATTCTGCTCCCTCGAGGTTCAGTAGTACTGGTCGTTTCGACGTAAGAGATGGATACAGATCGTTGAGCTCACGGCAGTACACGTCGGCGGCGATAGTATTGTTGTATGGCAGCAGCTCAACATAACACGTCACCCTAGAAATCCCACAAAACAAACAGCAGGGATTTACGCTGGTGTGAGCCGGCTTTGGGGGTTACACGGACTTCTGTTTTGGGTCGAGCATCTGCTTCCCGGCGCTAAGATTTTCCTACAGGGCCCAATTTTCGTCACCTGTAGCAAGGCGGTCCAAAGACGGTTCGACTTAGTCAAGTGCAAGCAGGGAAACGCATGCACTCATTCGATTTGCTTTCTGCTCAACTGTGAATTGATAGGGTTACCCAAACTGCTCTCTTCTGCACCTTCCGAAATTTACGCAGGTGCGCGATAAATCTGTTGTGGGTAGTCTCCAGCTATTCCACCAACTACTGCGTGATCACACGTGCCACGGTATCCACTTAGGTCTACAGCATGTCCATGTCCACTGTTGCTTGTCTTCTGGCATGGGGACGGTCTGAGAAGACAAAATTTCCCTCTCGAAACCAATAGAACCAACGATAGCACTGACGATGTGTTGTGGCATTGAGGTACGCACTGGTAACGTTCCTTTCTGCATTTGCCACCGCGACGAACCTCATATGGCATGCAATGGCGGATGTGATTCTTGTCCACTTCGATGTTGGCTGGCGCTAATACTCATCGCCTTCTGACGGTTAACTGCCATTTACTTTAGCCACCTACTTTCTGACGATCTGCCGGTTTGCTGCGCAATCTCAGTGGCTAATGTGCGCCGTAGCCGTGATTTCGACTTCTGGTACCTCGAGATCGAACATTACTTTCTTTCCAACCCAATACATGTGATGTATTTCGTAATATTTCACCAAAACGGAAATATGACATTTCGTTAGGTTTTTTGAGCCATAAAATGTGAAATTTTTATGAAGTGAAACAAACGAATATAAGCCATCCCGATGGCGCAGAGGTATAAGGGATAGCTTCTGGTCATTCCTCCAAGTGTGTCCATCTCGGTGAAACATGGATGTTGTGCTTGTATTATTTAGGAGAGGAACCAAGAGCAACTATATACACTCACAGACAATAAAATTAGCGCACCAAGAACGAAGCATCGGATTGAACTGAAATTTTATGGACGTAATGATACAAATGAATGATACACATGATGGCAAAAACAGAGCTGCAGGACAATTACAGAAGGATCTGTGGTACGCAGTCAGGTCATCTTCAATAGCGCGTCGCACCTCCTCGTGCGGCAATACATGCTGTAATACGGTCCGGCATGGAGGCGAACAGACGCCTGATGTTGTCCTGTGGCAGACTGGCCCATGCGTGTTGGACGGTGTGCTCCAAAGCCTGGATAGCGCAGCACAGCGGCAGCTGGAGTTCTACCTGACCCTACACATGCTCTATAGGGGACATGTCAGGGCAGCGGACAGGCCATGGAGGTGTCTGGACATGACGTAGGTAGTCCTAGGCAACTAGAGCCGTGTGCCGGCGGGCATTATCCAGCTGGTATAGCGCACATGGAATCCCGGCAAGGAATGGGAACACATTTGGCCGTAGGATCTCATCCACATACCGCTGCCCTGTCAATAATCCATGTACCATTATAAGAGCTGAACGGCTATCATCGGCAATGGCTCTCCAGACCACAATGCCTGCAGTGGGGGAGGTGTGGCGCTGGATAGCGAGGTTGGAATTGTGCCGTTGACCCGGACAAGATGATCATCTGTTCCCAAAACGAAGCGGCACTCATCGCTAAACACCACACGTAGCCAGTCTGTGGCGTTCAACTTCGCTCTGTCCTGGCACAAATGCGAACGGAGCCACCGATGTTCCGGTGTTAATGACAGCACACGCAAAGGGCGCTGGGATCGCAGATTCACTTACACGAGGTTTCGGGAAGTGGTTCGTGGGCACACAGGAGCCGCTACATCTGCCTGTTTAGCGGACCAGGTCCCCGGGGGATACGTTCGTGCCTGGCGCACGATCCGTCGATCGTTTCTACCGGTGGTCTGCCTGGTCCGTCCGGAGCCGCTCTGGCGGGCGGCAGTGCCGTCACGTGTCCACGGTTCCCAACATAGTCGGACGGTATGGTCAGAAAGATCCACGTGGTGGGCTATACGGCGCGCCGACCACTGTGCGGTTTTCAGCCAGATGATCAGGCCTCTATCAAAGTCCGTATGTTACGTAAATCGACGTCTGTGGCGTCTACCCGACGTTCTTGTCATTTTGTATTTTTGCTTGCGTCGACTGGTGCATTTCGCTTTCATGAGACGTCGACTACACGGCGGTTTATAAGGCTGCCGGTTCGTGCTTGCAGCGCTACCACTGAGTGTGCGGTCATGCGCAGTCGCACCAAACGTGGATCATTTGCATACCATAACGCACTCTAGCTATTTGCAAAGTTTCGCGGTTCAAACTTGTTTTCTTCTAGGTGCGCAAATTTCATTGTCCGTGAGTGTATTTAGGAAAGGAGCAAGATGCAGGAGAACAGCATGAAGAGGACCATATGTTTTTAGAAGAAGAGTCAAGATTCAGCTATATTAGTTCCCTGGAACCAGTAGCTTTAACTTAAGGTCAGGCGACTGAGTTGCTCATGGAAGTTGCTGAACCTCCAATAAAAAAATAATATAGCTGCATGTATTTTTTGAGTAGATTCAGAAAAGGCTTGAGAATGAGAACAACTAGCAGAATTTGATCATTAGCGTGTTAGGGAGAAGAAGTTAGAGAGAGAGAGAGAGAGAGAGAGAGAGAGATAGTGAGTGTGTGTGTGTACACGCTTTCCTATATCTTCTTTTCCCGAGTCTTTTCTAGTCTCTTATTTCCTAATCAATTATTTCTCTTGTACGACACCAGGTACCTCATCTAACAATATTTCCCGTCTGTTGCTGCTTCTGGTTCTTTACCCGGGTGATGACAATGGCAGCACTTCTTTTCATTGCCATGGCCCACTTTTTTTCCATCATCTTTATCCGCTCCTAGTATATCAAGTATATGTATTTTTATATCCAAGCTTCTTTAGGCTCCTTGTAATTAATTTGCGCTTCTTTTCTGTTTAGAATCCATGTGAGTGTTGCGTAAAATAAAAAGGATTCGATGCCTTCACTTATATATTCTCTTATACGACATAGCGATGATTTTTCCATAAAAACTTTTTTTCTTTTTAAAATGCAAAACACATCTGCGTTCCTATAAGTGCAACATTTTGGATAAAGTGGAAATAAAACAGATATCCGTTGTTTGCAATCCAATGTCTCTCAGTCTGGTGAAGACTAACGTCTTGTGGTTTAGTTAAATTTAGAAAGGAGCGTCAAATGTGTTAGCAAGCTGACAAAAATGGTACTGCAAATATGTAGTGAAAAAAAAGAAATGCGTATATTATAATAGATTACTGAATTGCTCTTAGCAACAAATTGTTACACAGTTGAATATGAAATCCCTACGTCTGCTGCTATTGTTCTCGTGCTAGTTCTGGAAAATTTTAGGACCATGTTCAGCACCTGTTGAAATAGATTTTGTATCTCTATGACTTTAATGAAATCCTGAATAAACATCCCTGACTGGACAGTGGATAGTGTGGTTAAGTAAAACTCTTCTACAAAGATGCCGCAATGATTATCGCTTTTTCTGTTCGCTCTTAATAAATGAAATGATTGCCCGTCATTGCAATGGAGAAGAACGGATTATTCACACATACATGGGCAAAGTATAGCACGTGATTAAACAGTAATAACAACGCTACAGCAAGGTATTAACACGTGGAGTTACAAAATATAATGTGATATAATGGTTCTAGAAATTCCCTCCGAACAACTGCCTCCTCACATTATATAGCATTATCTCACCCAGGAGTACTGGCATTTTGTCCAACATGGATACGTGTACTACGCAATCAGACACAAATATGGTGCAAATTTATAGCAACGTACACTTTGACAGAATTCTTTACTTGTACTTCAAAATATGCTGTAACTCATAAGGGAAGTATACATAGTTCTTATGCCATTTTTGTTTAGCTGTTCATCGTCTACCACAAGGGGCAATATGCCGTCGTATGCCCGTACTTTGGAACCGCTAGCCCAAAGGAAGGGATACATTCCGAGGCATGGGACAAGCACAGCATACATCCGGTATACTGGACTCAATTACGCTCCCAAAATCCAATAAAATCTTTCGGAAACACCTTATCTAATTTTGAATGCAGCCCTAAAGATATATACTGTGTGAAGACACGTAGTCGGACTCCTAGTTCGAACGAAAATGAAATAATTTATTAACTGAAATCATTACATAGTTGGCTCACCTTTGGCTGTTATAACGGCAGCAAGCCTTCTACGCATGCTTTCTCCGAGGAGGTACCGGCAGGTCCGTACCGGAATTTTCCTCAATTCCTCCTTCAGAGCTTCTGTTAGACCTGATACTGCGAAATGTAGACCTGCTGTGGAAGAAGTTGCTATCGACCGAGATCGAATACGGCGTTCCATTCCATCACTCAGGTGTTCTGTCAGATTAGATCGAGACCCTGGGCAGGCCAATTCAACACTTCGGCATTATGCTCCTCGAACTGGACTTAGACTACACTTGAAGAGCGGCAATTTATTGAAACAGTCAGGGATCTGTGCCGAAGTACTGCTACAACGTAGGTAGTGTGGAATCGTTCAAAATGTTTTCGTACGGAAAGCCGTTTGTTGGAGAGAACCACAGCCAAGGGATCAAGTCCTTCCCAGCAGAAACAACACCGAACTTGACTGTAGGAATAAACTTTCCAAACTTGACTGTAGGAATATTACATCTCAACTTAAGCGTTTTTTGGTCGAACATCACATCAAGATACGTTCATCCGTGATTCGTCACTCCACATGATCCTGTTCCATTGTTCTGATTTACACGGACGGCTAAAGCGGCATCACTGCAATCGTCAATCTTGTTTACAGTTGACCTCGCATGGTAATCGTGAACATTCAGTCCTTTACGGACTGTCCAGATGAAAACAGATGTTCCGGTGGCAAGTGCGACGCCGCCGGCGACCAGGTCTGTGGAAGAGGAGGTGCGTTTAGCCTTACATTTCGTAGTAAACTTGGTTTGTGCGGCCTTTTTGTAGTGACACCATTTGCTTTCAGTCGACGGAGAACATCTGCGACAGTACATTTGATGAATTTCAAAACAGCGACACTTGCTGTAGTGATACCTAATCTACATTCCCTTTTCGAAGACGGTCAGTTTAGCTCCTCGAGGCATAGTCGCTTCCATTGCTCTCTTACAGGTGTGCCAACGCTTCATTTTTCATATGCCACTCAGTACAATACAGCCCGAGCGTGTGCGGGGCAGTACTGGATCAAGCCATACGAGAGCCAGTACTTTGCCCGGTTATAGAGTGGTTTGAACAATATTTAGATGGTGCTGTAGTATCCAACTACTATCCTGGTCACTTACGATAATTATAAAGCACCCTCGTTTGATCACAGGTTAGCATCCTCAGCGGCGCAGTGAGCTAAGCGCTGGCTTCTGACCATTCATCTGGGATGGATCCCGGTGAGGTATGGATGTTGCGTTTGCCTGACGGCACTGTTTCTCTGCTTTCCTTGAGCCAGATACCCTTAAATAGCGACGGAAGACTGCTTGTTGTTCACGGTGGCCTTTTAAACCCCTGCCCAAAAAATTCGCAAATTACGATTTCATGCAGAAATCCTTTCCATCTGTGCCCTTCAAGGAGGGATTTCGTGTACTGGTGAGACATGGATGCTGTGTTTGTCTAACGGCGCTGGCTCTCTCCCTTTCCTTTAGCCAGAAACCCTAAATCAGGGTAGGAAGACTGCTTGTTGTTTACGGTGGTCGTTAGTCCCCCTTCCCCCAAAAAACCTCGCAAATTACGATTTCATGCAGAAATCCTTGCCATCTATGCCCGGCAAGAAGGAATTTCGAATCCCGGTGAAGCATGGATGTTGCGTTTGCCTAACAACCCTGGCTTTCTCTCTTTCCTGGAGCAAGAGATCCTAAGTCACGGTAGGAAGACTGCGTGTTGTTAACGGTGGTTCTTAATCCCCTTCCTCCCAAAAGAATTGCAGATTACGATTTGATGCAGAAATCCCTCCCATCTGTGTTTGGCAGGGTGGGAGTTGAACACCACCTGACGATGTGTCTTTATTGGCTGTTGTCAGTTTCGTTTGGAACACAGACATCCAGTTTTTTTTTTCACCTTCTCCAGAGCAGAAAGGACCTGAACATCCGCCAAATGATGCACACAAGACTTCGATTCGATTTCACGGAAAATTTTCCGTAGATCCATTTCCACGATACTTTTCAGTAGGTGCATTTTCATGGGAAATGTCTACTACTTGGAATTTGCGAACCATGAGCATATGATGCTTCCATTCGTATTAGTCTGCCCCCAAACCCAAATTAATGTTTCGGGCGCCATACACGCGGAATGTCCGAGTTTGTACTCATTATGCGCAACTGGCCTGCTTTAATGCATGGTCCACTATGATAGAAGCTTGTATCGTCGCGGTTCAATATCGTCACGAAATGAGGCGCACAACTCATACACCAGATATTATATCGACCTTATGACGTATGCCATGTAACGTTGATGGACGACACGATTCCGCTGGAGGGGTCGAGCATATCCACCCACTGGAAGTTATCATTTCATCTGCGCTAAAGCAATAATATCATTAACAAATCCTACGTATTTGATAAACACAAAGTTTCCATTTCAGTCATTACGTGGCGATAAATAACGTGCGTAATGATCAGCAATTTTCTCATGAATGGCTTTCGTGCATTAAAAGCGCAAAATAAGGCACAACAAATTTTGGAATTTGCTCTTAACAGAATGTTGAGACAAATGAGTGCATTTATTGGAAAATAAGAATTCATCCTCTGATAAAATGTAAGTAAGATCTGAAGAGGTATCTTAGAAAATCGGTATCGGATTGTATGTTATGAATGATCTTGTTAGCGGGGTTTCGGAAAACTGCATTTCAGCGTTGCGCAATTTTCTATGTAATGTAGAAAATATTATTTTAAAACATTTTAAATTTATGGTAAAAATAAGTGATTCCAAAAATAGCGGCATTCAAAGAATTATATTTCAGCAACAATTTCTAATCCTTGGTTTTTTATTCCATACTAGATGAATTTATCAAAATTTTGTGGTTACTATAAAACATTTTTAAGAAATACGATAACCATGAATTTTCTAGTCACAGCAAAACACAAATCCAAAGAGCCTACAAAAGGATTTCTGGCTTCTATACTTTAGAAGTAATTGCGAAATTTAATTTCATTAATAACTATTTTTTATATCGACACGTTATATTTGGTACTAAATTATAATTGGACTTAAAAGCAAGTGAAGCATCTGATGATTCGGGAAACTGACGAATGAAAATTTGACGGCTTTCGCAATTTTTGTATTTTTCCTGTGCTTTAGAGACTGGGAAATCATAAAAGCAAAGCCATTTCCTGTAGCGAACACGTGCAAAAATTGCGTTTTGCGAAGATCTCCGATTGCACAAATCACGACAAAGACAGACTTCTAGAAGGATGACTTTCACAAACTGCACTATTTTGTCTGCTGGCCAGCATTGTAACTCGGTGACTATTTCCTGTTCTGATACTCTGAAAGATGTATGAGTGTGAGGAAGACGATTTCTAAATGATAACGAGCTCTACACAGACCTAATTAATAATAATGATAAACGAGTACACCTCGCCATTTTTCTCCAAGGTGGGAGACCCATTAATCGTTAACCGTAACTGACACAAATCCTCCCTGTAACATGGTGCTCTTGATATGGGATAAAAGCTACACGCTTTCCTCACTACTCGGATCAAAATGAACTGATACTCAGGGACCACAGCAAAAGTATTGATGTTTTTATATGATGTCGAACAGATTGTTTACTATTTTATGACATTCATTATGTTGATGGCCCAACGCTTTCTAATTATTATACATCCTAGTAATTCGGAAGCAAGGAGTGTCATCAATGGCTGAATTTATTGCGAGTCTATGCGAGGGCAATTTAAGTTGAACCAATTTAAGTAAATGTCGTTTTCACAGAGCTGTATTCTTTTTAATGGAACACAAATGCATCGGCAAGTTGTTTCGCTGTAATTAAATGAATTTTTTTAGAGAGTACCCTGGAGCTCTCTCGATGTAGATTTTAAAAAATTCATCCTTCGCACTCCAAGATCTTAGGGGTTGTGAAGTTCAACAAGTGGCTCGAGAGTACGTATTTATTTACGCACACGACATTGCATTTATTTGCAACCATCACGACCACATCGAGCAGCAATCTGGTATTAATTAAATAAGTGGAATTAAAAAATAACAATAACCAGTAGGGTTTACTAATTCCTGACATTTAGTGGTACTTAGGTAGGTGGTTTTATGAATGTTATTGTCTTAAAACGAATTAAGGAACAAATGTGAGTCATAAAAGTAAATATTTTCTAAACTATGGTGTAGGTCATAGTAAATATTTCGACAGTTTAGTTTTTTTAAACAATTTTTTGTTATTATTATATGTTATTTAGATTTAGACAAATATAAGAAACGACCTTCACATGGATGAAATGTGATATAGCTGCGAAAGAACTCCTTCGCATGCGAAGCTAAAATTTGATCTCAGTATAGAAAGAAAATCTTAATTGTAAGTGTGTTAGTGAGGGGATTGGTATTTTTTGGTCTAAGACAGAGGTGGGAAACCTTTTCATATTGTAAGGTCTCATTAAGTTAATTTTAATCTAACAAGGCCACATTAAGTTAACTGTAATCTAACAAGGCCGCATTCAAGAAAGTTCCATTAGATATATTTCAAAACGTGCATTATTTGTACAAATCTTACTATGCACTAACTAACTTTAAAAAAATATATATAAAGTTAAGTAACCTTTTAATAACTTTATTATGACTATATTTTGTTGTAAACCATTTGAATATCTGGTTGCAACACGGAGATCCGGACTTTTACCTGATCCTCTGGATGAGTATCCATCATTTGTGACCTAAGGGGCGTCTTGATTTGGGTAAGGTAGGAAAAGTTAGATTTGCAGCAATAAGTGATTGAAAAGCAAGAAAGAATTTTTCGTTCATGTTGCCGATGGCGTGGGTATTCTATTGCATCTTTCCGTATTTTAATATTTCAACTGGATCTTCTTTAGCGTCAACTAAGGATTTTAAAATGTCATCTTCTAAGAGCTCAATCAATTCCATGTGTGGTTCTTTGAGAGCCATAGAACGAAATCATGAGCGTAGCAGGTGTTAAAATAGAGCTAATCAATTAATAATGTTTTAATTGTGGCCGTCTGTCGGGGATAATTATTTCTTTTAATCTTTTTTCACTCTTTGGCATTTTAAAAACGGTCGCTTTAAGATTAAATTAAAAATAATGAAAGACGACAAAAAAATATTTTGATAAAAATTGAAGGATTTGTTCTGCAAAATTTGGATTCACTCAAAAGGCCGCAGGTTCCCCATCCCTGGTCTAGGATATCTACAGTTTACACCCCATTGCGTTATACCAGTAGTAAAACATCTTTCTCATTTTAAAGCTCTCGTCAATGGCAGCTAATTACTTTGGGGTAGAGAGGAAGCCAGATTCCACTATGAATCCCTTTGGGGTAGAGAGAAGGCCAAATTTAACTATGAAACTCCTTGTGGTAGAGAGAAGGCCAAATTTCACTATGAAACCCTTCGGAGTAGAGAGGAAGCCATATTTCACTATGAAATTATTTGGGGTAGAGAGGAAGCCAGATTTCACTATGAAACATACATTTACAACTGTCGGGAAAAATGCAGTACATCAAAATGCATTTTTGTAATGGCTTTTATCACATTTAGTACGACGTTCTCGTAATTTATGCAGATTGCAAGGCGCTATTGTAACGTTTATGTAAAACGTGATGAAATAATGTTCGGAGATAATTTAGTAAAATATGATATATTGTTGCGTAACAATGAAATTAACTATTGTTGCATCATTTCGTAGAATAGCATGCGGCAGATCATATTTTAACTACGGTTTTTCCTACTTCCGATGTCCATTTTTGTTACATCGAATTTGTTACTTGGGATTTACTTTACTGTTGTCGGGAATGGTGCATAGTACAGAAACAATTCAATGGAAAAGATGTATTTTTCATCAAATTTATATAACTTTTTTATAACTTTCAAATCACTCAATATACTCATCACATCTGGTGATTTCATTATGCAACTCTGTACACGTTGTTTCGAAAAAGCTCTAGGGTATACGTATGCCATCTCCTTCCTTTTAGGGCTAAGTTCTGTCTTTGTAAGGTTAGCTCCTGAGATATGATGAATGTATCCAGTGTTTTATTTAACGTAAATTAAAAACAGTACACGATTTCAGTGCATTTTCAGTTTCATTTCAGTCGTAGTTTCGGTATGCAACTAATGGCCCATCTTTCTCAGTGCGAGTGGAAAATGAACTGGCTCAACTGTTGTTGGAAGTTCTGGAAAACTTCAATAAACATATTGAAATTCTGGAAAATTCCAATAAACATTCAAACAATACTGCAGAAAAGATGCAGAAGTCATGTGTGTACTGGCAAATACATTACTTCCGGGATGCTTCAGATATGACTATTGAGTATGTAATGAACGATAATGTGTTGAAGATTTGTGAAATGAAGTATGTACAGTAGAGAGGAGACAAATGCTTTGTGGTGGTTTGCTCATGTCGCAAGAATGAACAATAGGACGCTAAACAAGAAAAACCTTTCAGCCCAAATGGTACAGTAAAAAAAGTAGAGGAAGGCAAAGCAGGTAAATTAAGAACAGTGCTCTGGTATATCTGAAAGTGAAAAGAATAAGAATTATGAAGTACAGAAGGGCTTAACTGTGACGCGCCATGACAATCATTGAGGACCAGTACCGCTGAAATGAAAAAGAGACGTTGATACATAAATAATAAGCAAAGTCCGACATAATAAATAACTGAAGCTTGACAGGTGATCTTGATCTGGCTTTCAGAAAAGCATCTGCACGTCAGAAAACAGCTTAGTATGTGCATAGAAATTTTGTTTTAACCCTATAACCGGCTGGAACGAATTAACTCGCAGTTAGTAAATGTGCTGAAATAAACTCGAACGAATATATTCGCTAAGATGTCAGCAAAATACTGCTGGGACAAGGAAATTTGAGTCTAAAAAACTGTTGCTTTCCTCTTAGCTTTTTTATTCAAAATGGCCTTTTAGGAGGATATTTGACACTAATCCTTTCTCACTAATTGCATGTTAAAAGGGCAACAACGACGATCCTAAGAAAGGAGAGGGAAGATATATGTCCTTGTCAGGAGGATTTGCCCTTCCACATCAAGCCTTAGGCCATGGAGCAGAGAAAAAGAAGGACAGACTATCAGCTATGATAGGTTTATGGCCGGAACTGCTGAGATGAGAGGGAATAAAATAATTGTTTTTGTATAGCTTTCGTAAAGCACGTGCGCTACGTGAGCAGTTTGTTTGGGAGCACAGACAATTTTGAGTACCATTTGCTTCAAGGACATTGGCCACTTAAAGGGTTAAAACTGTTATACATGGATCCTTCGTGGAGGATTACGTCATTGGAGCCTCTGATGATGGCCATTGCAGCTACTATTTCGCTAACTGTTGTTCTGCGGGTTAACTTTCGCCAGTTTGTCCACTGTTGCGATTGTGTCCGGTGTGATGGCGTGGTGTGCTTGGTCAAGTTTTGGCAGATCCATAGTGCTTTCATGTCCACTCTGAAATTCTTTTCACCATTTCAAGGCTGTACTGCATGCAAGGTACGCATTCCAGTAAACCATCTGCATGCGTCGGAAGATTTCTGTCGATTTGCTTCCCTCTTTGTCAAAAATTAGATTACTGCTCGCTGTGCCCGTTTGGAGGTATCCACGAGATAGGTCGTTCATGTTCCTTTGATATTATTCACATCGAACGCGTCGCACAAACGAAATGCTTTGTACGCTACATTTCTCTTTTATGAGTGGTTACTGCAGCGCCACTATCGCATCGGCTGATACTGCAGCGCCGCTCGTCTACCCGAATCTATGTTTCACTTGGACGACTCATGTACAGTAATTTAAATAACCCACCTGCTGACATATATTCACCAGTGTGTTTTGGTCTTCTACAAAAGCTTCGTGGTATGGTAATTTCTATGTCAAGTAGCTTATTTAGCGTATTTAAATGAAAGTTCCAAAATTTTACGAAAGTAACCTTAACATGTTTAATTCTAGACAGTATATTGATTGACTTCCATGGACTTTTCTTAACTACTGATATTAAGCATTTCACTATTAAATCTTAACGGGTTACTCTTTTCTCTGTGAGCATCAGAACCATTAAAAAAATAAAGAGAGAGAACTCACGTAACTGAATCGAAAGTCTAAAGTATACAGCTGAGATATCACGTTCTTTGAAGCGATGACGTAGAACGTTGAGGGCATTCGCAGTTGAGCTGTTGCCAAATATTTGCCACACGTGAGTTAAACTTGCAGAAATCCTGAAGCACGGCTAACTCAACATGCTCCGTGCCAATGTCTGTGTTCTGTAATGTCTGTGTTTGAATGCTTGAAGCATTCGAACACAGACATTTTTTGCATGTTACGTAAATATACAGTCAGCTGCCAAGGCTATGCAGGGGTTAATATGCCCACGAGCAATTAAAATCAATGACATAATATCAATATTTCTGAGTATTCATTGCTTTGTCTTTTTATGCCCATGAGTCGATTTAGCGTGCTTGTATTGTGATCCTAGAAGGTTTGAATATATAATTGATGAAAGTTACGTACATGATTTAGCCTCTAAAATGTGCAATAAATTATTCTCATCAAAAAAAAAAAAAGTTCCTATGACTCTTAAATCGCCGAGTTGCCATCAGTGACGCAGTTTCTTCAGAATTTTCACTTCTTTTGTATGTGACAAAACTCTTGAGTATCTAAAAGGCTAGGAGTAACCTTCCAACCGTATTTCACAACTATTGTTTCGAGAAAAGGAAGACAACTTAAATGTTTTACAATGACTTTGGACTCTGACGCCAGCAGGTTTAATTCTTAGGATTATTATGTGATTCATATTGCGTAGTTACTGTGCTAAAACCACTGTGCTCTGTTGTCAGGCGTCAGCATTTCAAATACTAGATTTGTCAATGGTAACGATTAATGGAACGCGGAACTTCTCTTTGAAAGACACATAATGAACAGTTTTCATCTTATTCTTACATTGTATGCAGTTAAATACGAATAAAAAAAGAAAATAAAAGATTCTGATTGTCGTTTAAATGGTGTTTTGCTATCTTATTTGGTTTCTTATACTTCAGGCGAATGAATGTGATTCTCATCCATGTGATATCTCTATACTGAGATGTCTGTGAAATTTTATGACATTTGTGAGTCTTTGTGTGATTCTAAACAATTTTTTGATGTAGAACTACGTCTTCCTCCGGGTTGAGTAGGGGGTTACATCGGGAACATACAATGCTGGCCACCCAAAATGCAACACCAAGAAGGAAGCATCCGATTGGCCTGAAATCCACAACATGCGTCGCCCGTGAGAGGACATTCAAACGATTAGCTCTGCAGGGCATATGCAAATCATGTGCGCCCGGTACGCCACCGAGAAGCACTGTAAGAAGGGTGCACAGAAGGCGGAGTGTAAATAGTGGTAGTGTGTTGTGCTGCCGGACCTGTGCGTGGGAAGCTTCCTGATGCCTCGTCGCAGAATACGGCAGTCATTCCAGCAAGTTTTGGAGTTCGACAGAGGACGAATAGTGGTTTATTACGACAGCGGTTTATCGTACCGAGACACCGGCGCCCGTGTAGGACGACATTCAGATACAGTGAGGCAAGTATGGATTCGGTGGGTCCAGGACGGACTGACGGACCGACGCGAGCATTTGCCGCAGTCGCGGCACACCACCGAACGAAAGGACCGGCATGTTGTGCGGCGGGCATTGGCGGCTCGCACCGCCACATCACGAACGTTAGCCCAGGAATTAGGGTATGTTGCGCAACAACCTGTGTCAGCACGTACCGTGCGACGTCATCTGCAGGAGCTGGGGCTTGTCACACGGTGCCCATTACTTCGATTACCATTGACGTCATACCACCGGCCAGTGCGGTGACAGTGGGCCGTTGAACACCGCACCTGGACTACGGAATGGCAAGACATTGTCTTCTCCGACGAATCCCGCTTCTGCCTGCAACACCACGATGGTCGAATCCGCGTGTGGCGGCACCGCGGCGAGGGACTGTATGGCGCCTGCATTAAGCATCGCCATACCGGTCCACCGCCTGGCGTTATAGTTTGGGTCGCAATTCGATATGACACCCGCATCCCTCTGGTACGCATCGCCTGTACACTGAACAGCCATCGCTACATCTCGGACGTTTTGGAGCCTGTAGTCCTCCCTTACCTGCAGGACCTGACAGCGGCCACGTTTCAACAGGACAATGCACGCCCGCACGTGGCACGCATCGTGTAACAATTCTTCACGGCCCAGCAGGTGTCACTGCTGCCATGACCAGCCTGTTCTCCCGATATGTCGCCAATCGAGCACTTCTGGTAGCTGTTCGACTACCGAGTGGCCCGGCAAGCACCACCCGCGGCTACGCCTGATGAACTGTATCAACGTGTGGAAGCAGTCTGGATCGACATACTCCAAGCCCACATTCAAAGCCTCGTTCATTCGATGCCGCAGCGTGTAGCTGCCGTTATTGCCATCAATGGGGGCCACACGAACCATTGATGTCTGCGTGTTCCGCAAGTCGCACGGGCCTGTAAGCTCAATCGTTTCATCTTTGTATCTGTCGTTATGTGTCCAGTAAATCTGGCTTTGCTATTTCGTGTCCTTCTTGATGTTGCATTTTGGGTGGCCAGCAGTGTAGATTTGTCAATGGTAACGTTTAATAGAACACGGAACTTCTCTTTGAAAGACACATAATAAACAATTGTCATCTTCTTCTTACATTATTTGCAGCTAAATACGAATAATAAAATAAAATAAGAGATTCTGAATGTCGTTTAAATTGGTTTGTGCTATCTTATTTGGTTTTTTATACTTCAGGCGAATGAATGTGATTCTCAACGATGTGATATCTCTATACTGAGATGTCTGTGAATTTTATGACATTTGTGATTCTTTGTGTAATTCTAAACAATTTTTTGACGTAAAACTACGTCTTCCTCCGCGCTGAGTAGGGGGTAACATCGGGAACATACACTGACGGAAAAAAAATCCCAACACCAAGAAGGGGTTGTGTTAGATAAATGATAGTTGGTAGGCGGTAAGAGTACTTCTGTAAGATGACGTCTGTGCACATTTCGCGCTCGGCGCATACGTGTGGCGCTAGTAGCGCCCCTCGGAACATGCAAAGCAGGTTTGCTGTAAATACGCGCTGTAACGTTCGTGAGCGTTAGTTATCGTTGAGATTCGACGTAGGGTGTTGATGTTAGTCAAGAATGCCTTTAAGAAGACGAAGAATACATTATCAGCAGCTCACGGAGTTTGAACGAGGTCGTGTAATAGGGCTACAAGAAGGTGGATTTTCGTTCCGCAATATTGCAGAACGGCTTGGCAGGAATGTAGCCACTGTGCATGATTGTTGGCCGCGGTGGTCAAGGGAAGGTACTGCCTCAAGAACACCGGGTTCCGGCCGGCCACGTGGCACTACTGAGAGGGAAGACCTCCGCGTACGGCGCGTGGCCGTGGCGCATCGTACCGCGTCTGCGGCAGCAATTCGAGCTACAGTTGCCACCACAGTGACACAACGAACTAATACAAATCGGTTACTTGAAGGACAGCTCCGAGCCAGACGCCCTGTAGCGTGCATTCCACTTACTCCAAACCACTGCCGTTTGCGACGTCAGTGGTGTCAAGCTAGAGCTCATTGGAGGACGGAGTGGAGACCTGTTGTGTTTTCTGATGAAAGCCGGTTCTGACTGGGTGCCAGTGATGGCCGTGTGTTGGTTAGAAGGAGGCTAGGTGAGCGCCTTCAACCAACCTGTCTACACCTGGAGTTATGGTCTGGGGAGCAATTTCCTATGACAGCAGGATCACTCTCGTGGTTATCCCACGCACCCTGAGGCACAGTTGTACGTCGGTCTGGTGATTCAACCAGTTGTGCTGCCATTCATGAACAGCATTCCAGGGGTGTTTTCCAACAGGATAACGCTCGCCCACATACCGCTGTTGTAACCCAACATGCTCTACAGAGTGTCGATATGTTGCCGTGGTCTGCTAGATCACAAGATATTTCACCAATCGAGCACGTATGGGACATCATTGGACGAAAACTCCAGCGTCACCCCCAACCAGCAATAACCGTCATTGTATTGACCGACCAAGTGCAACAGGCATGGAATTCCATCCCACAAACTGACATCCAGCACCTGTAAGACACAATGCATGAACGTTTGCGTGCTTGCATTCAACATTCTGGCGGTTACACCGGTTATTAATGTAGCAGCATTTCACATTTAAAATGGCTCTTCTCGCGCTTACAATAAGCTGGGATCTTGAAACCTTAATCTATTAAATATGTCACCTATAGAAATGTATTGTCGCCATTTTTTCATTCCTCTACAACTATTTTTTCGTGGTGTTGGGATTTTTTTCCGTCAGTGTAGATGCAATAAAAATATGTCACGCTTTGAACGCTTATATCTTCGAAACTATTAATCGTAGAGTAATAAATAATACATCGTTAGATAATTTATAGAGTCCCATTTATAGTAAAATAAGTTTCGATCCTCCACCACATAACTATTTAATGCAGTAGTTTTAAAACTATTAAGCTAAATTTCACGTGGTTGTGTCTCGCCGCACGCCGTCTTAAGGTTGATAACCAGTGAATTGATAACGATAGCCTTGTCCTCAGCCCCGCTTTTCGTAGCTGACAATCAGAGCTGTTTCGCCGCATGCCGTCTTAAGGTTGATAACCAGTGAATTGATAACGATAGCCTTGTCCTCCGCCCCTCTTTTCGTAGCTGACGATCAGAGCTGTTTCGCCGCACGCCGAATTAAGGTTGATAACCAGTAAATTGATAACGATAGCCTTGTCCTCCGCCCCGCTTTCCATAGCTGACGATCAGAGCTGTTTGCCGTATGCCGTCTTAAGGTTGATAACCAGTGAATTGATAACGATAGCCTTGTCCTTCACCCCGCTTTCCGTAGCTGACGAACACAGCAAACGGTCGTATGTGATAAACCAAACTTAAGTGGGTTTAAAAGTTATTTATTTTTAGATAAAAAAGAATTTGTGACGAAAATTTTTAAATGCCAAAAACATCCAAGGAACATTACTGTAAGAACCGATAAAAGTTGAAGAAACACCTAGAGGAGAACAAGGGGAATCCTAAAGGCCCGCTAAGTCGTCAACTGAAAGGTCACGGGAATGTATGGAACGTCAAAAGTCCGCTCACCGGGATGTATTTTACCTGTGTTCGACTCTGGAGACACAACCTTCAACTTCAAACGCACGAATTGAGCCTGAGCAGCAAAAACAGATGGAGATTGATATCATCGATCCAGATTTCCAAATTTTTACACCGAGCATGGAATATCAATGTACATCCCCAGTTTTCACAACTCCGCTGGATAATGGATGTAATACGTCTCAAACA
This sequence comes from Macrothele yani, assembly GCA_039090855.1. NCBI lineage: Eukaryota > Metazoa > Arthropoda > Arachnida > Araneae > Macrothelidae > Macrothele > Macrothele yani. The sequence goes on along the minus strand of CM076995.1, from coordinate 184,533,216 downwards.
TTTACACCGCCGATGCATTCTGAATCTAGACTAGAACATGAGCAACAACAAGAAGAGTGCATTAGGCCTGAGACGTATCGCCAAATGTATAACAAGGCAACTTAGGAGTTTTAAAAATTGTTCCTGAAGAACGAATTCTTCAGAAACAATTTTAGAAATAAATACTGACAATGATGATACTACGTCTTCTACTTCTACTAACATTAATTTATAATCAGCATACGTTACTATGAATTGTATATAGTATAAGTTGCTTTTAAGTAAATAAAGTAAAGCACTTCTTTCTTTTTATTTATTAAAAATTTTATATCTGAAAACCTCGAAGGTAAGCAGTAGCTACTGGGCCGCAACCTACAACGTAGAGCTACGTCAACTGTCCTAAGCTGAATACTTTAAGCCTTTAACGACCATAACGCCCAAAACGCCCGAAACACCTAGGGTGAGTCAGATTTTCTACCCTTACCTGTTTACACATTTGAATGACTTGTGATGTATCAGCAGGAGTCACTCTCGGTCGCTATTATTGTTATTAAACAAAGACGTGAACCAATAGTCAGTTTCGAGCGTTATGGTATTTAAAATGATACAAGACTTTGGGGTCATTGTCATTAAAGGGTTAAGGACGTAGAACTAGTGAGATAGTGCAATGAAGTAGTGACAGTTGACGTAGCCGCTACGTTGTAGGTTGCAGCACAATTCCTACTTGACCCTTTGATTTGTTAGTTTCGGAGTTTGACAACCACCATGAACGAATCTAAGGGTTGAAATCAGTCTACAGTCCGAAATTTAGGGACATTGGCAGCAGAGAAAGTAGAAAGTAGAGGGCGAGCTCTGACAGAAAAACACACCACATATTTTTCATAGAAGACTAGAAATCGAACTCATCTCCGATGAACGGTCAGAAGCCAGCGTCTCCGCCTATTCTCCCACATGGAAGATTTTTAAATGTTCCCATTACCATATTTCTCTTATTTGGAGTGGCGTTGGTACAGTGAATAGTTCGTGTAGGTTCAATGCATTATAGCTATTTTTCCAGTTAATTTTTTTATAAAAATGTAATAACTGCAAGCATGTACTTCACGATTAAGATTTTTGTGTACATTATTTTTGTAATATCGGCATACAATATTTTAGCGTTTTTATGTTACTACAACGAAATTTGTGTTCTACAATAATATAACTGTATGATTCCCTGCATTGTTGTGCAGGTAGACGTCATTCTATAGTGGCACCAATGAAACTTCATGCAAGTTATATTTGGGCATGTATATGCTCGAATTCATGAGAAAAAACGTTTTCCATGTGATACATCTTTAACAGAAATCAATTGCAGGAAATCATATATCATCCAAATATTTGAATGAACTTCTTCTAGAGTGCATAACTGTAGTGATACGTTTTGTCTTCAAAAACTTTTCTACTCTTTACTTCAGCGGTAGAATAAAACAAAAAAAAACGTTTACTGGTTTTTTCGACCAGTGTATATCAGGAGTTGTGGGTTTGCATTCATTTTTACTGGTCCATGAATGAACGTGACTATGGTTTAACGGACTATATTTCAGAGAGTGATTCATAAATATTGATACAATTGGATACATTTACTTGGATCAGTGCTAACACAAAATACAATGAGTATCAGTCCTCGAAATAAAGACCATTATGTTCGATGGTCTACCGCCAACTTTGTGCCAAACTCGTGATTCTGGCACGATACCATACGTTGTCTTTTGAGGCGAAGAATTCGTGCTCCCTTGCTGCCACTTCAGCTTGTTGTGGAAGTGACTCCCGCGCAGGAAGTGAGCCATGGAGGGAAACACATGGTAGTCGCTTGGTGCAAGTTCCGGGGGGGGGTGAAACAGCTCGGTACCCCTAAGCTCCTGAACTTTTACTTTGGTTGAATGTGACATATGTGGAGGTACGTTACCCTCCGGCTGAAAAACCACCTGCGGTTGATCAGGGCCAGGTATTATTGTACCAGAACAGCGTACATTCGGTCTAATTAAGCTGCGTAAGGCTCAGCGGTAATACCACTGCCATCTGGGACACACTTATGATGCACGACACCATCACAGTTCAACTATACACACACAGAATCTCCTGCTACAAAGTTCCACGTTTGGACACCGGTTGTGGTATCTGGCCGGGGTCTAGCTTTTGCTTAAGTATGTCCAGATTGCGGTAAAGGATTCATTTTTTATAATACATCACGTTACGTCTGATAAAACGCTAATCGGTAGAGTTTACAAGCAGTTGACGACAGATCTTCACTCGTCTGTGAGCTTGGACAGGTGTCAATTCGTGCGGAACCACTCGGCAGCTTCTGTTGGACTTTCCAAGCTTGTGAAGATGGCAAACGACGCTGGATTGTAAAACACCAAGTTTTGCGGACAATCTACGTAAGCTGGTTGTAAGATTGGCCACCACTGCTTCACGTAGGGCTTTGGAATCTGCGGCAGTTGGTCTCCCTGTGTGAATGTGATCTTTAAATTCGACGTTGCCAGATATAAATTTGCATGCTCCCCTATTGCACGACAGATGTTTTTGTTGCCTCTGCTGCGTTGTTTCCCAGTTGGAACTCGTACAACACAAGTTCACGAAACAGGCGATTTTGTTTCTTTATTTAAACAACCTCTGAAAAACAGCAAACTTAATTAATACACATGAAGGACTGTTTTTCTTACATGGCAGATATAGCTGTAATTCCACACATACAGATATCTCGGTATACAGGTTTACGATATGTGGGGTGGCGAAGAAATCATCGACACTATGGTGTGTATCATTATTTATGACTCACACTCTGTAAAAATAAGGAAAATCTATTCCCCTTGATCTCTGAGTAGGAAAAAAACCCGTCAAAAATTTCCATCAATGAATAATAAAAAACAATATTTAATTAAAGCGGACTCAAAAAAGACGCCAGCACAGTGCCAGAAAAGTTAAAATCAGAAGGTTAGCTCGGAATGTCTCCAATATACAGGGAATGAGTCGAAAGTTTTGCAATATTTAAATATGTCTTCATACGTACCTTTACGACGAAAGCTGACTAGCATTCAAAGTATAGGCCATCGTGTTGCACAGAGTTTTGCCATCTGTCTCGCAATTATTCGATTCCGCGGAGTACCAGTTCTTGTTGTTCGAGGCGAAGAACTCCTTCACCCCATCTGCCACCTTCTCCTGGTTGTTGAAGTGCTGCCCGTGAAGGAAGTGGGCCGTGGACTGGAACAAATAATAATCTGACGGGATAAGGCCTGGACTATATGCTGGGTGTGGGATGAGTTTGATGCCCTGAAGTTCCTGGAGTTTTATCCGGGTCGTTCGCGCTGTATGAGAAGGAGCGTTGTCCTTCTGTAGGAGATCGCACTTTCTGCTCACAAGTTCCGGGTACTTCTTCTCCAAATCGGCATACAACCGCTACAACGGTTCAGAGTAGAGTTTGGCGTTGATGGTTCGACCGTCGGGAACAAATTCGTAATAGATTATCCCCTCAAAATTCCACCAGACGCAGAGCAACATCCTGTGCTCGAAGCCACCACGTTTGACACCAGGTTCTGAAAGCTGGTCTGGGCCGCCCCGGTGGCGCAGTGGTCTAAGCGATGGCCTCTGATCATTCGTCCGAACGGGGTCCGGGTTCGAATCCCGGTGAGGCATGGATGTTGTGTTTGCCTTACGGCACTGGCTCTCTCCCTTCCCTGGAACCAGTGACCCTAAATTAGGGACGGGCGACTGCTTATAGCAAATTGAGTTGCTCACGGTGGTCGTTAAACTACCAATCAAAAAAAAAAAAAAAAAAGAAGCTGGTCTGGACTCAACTACTGCTGTTGTGCGCTGGGATTACAGAAATAGGCCCACTTTTCATCGCACGTAACACGTCTCTTAATGAAACGCACATCGTTCGGGTTTTCTAGGAGTGTCGTGCACACTTCCAATCGGCGGTTTGTTTCAGCTGGTGTCAGTTCGTGAAAAACAATGCTGCAGCTTCCGCAGACTTTTCCGAGGTTCTGAAGGTGACAAACCACGGTAGTCTGTGATATGCGCAGCTCGCGTGATAATCTCCTAGTGCTTGTTGTCGGGGATTTGGCTGCAAAGCCTTCGAATCCACTGATCGTGGCCTACCTGACCTTGGCTGATCGTTGACGTTTCTGTCTCCTGAGCAAAATTTCTTAAACCACCTGGTTGCGGTTATGTGGTCCACTGAGCCTTCCCCTTTCGCACGACATATGTTTCGTGTTTCTTGAGCAGCGGACTGCATGCATCCCTTCATGTTCCACGTTTACCCTGGTGGTGATGGTGTCTACCAACAGGAGAATGCGCCGTGCCACGTCTCTAAGGGGCACAACAGCGATGTCTCCGCTCTCCCTTGGCCGACGTAACCGCCCGACCTCAATCCCATAGAGCACTTGTGGGACTATTTGGATCAACAGGTTCGACGTGTCGACCTACAACCACGTCATCCCCGGGGCCTCCGTGTTCTGCTACAGTCCGAATGGGCACGTGTGCTTCGAGAAACCTTTCAGGGTCTCATTGCGTTCATTCCACGCCGTTTCACCGCTGTCATCCGGGCCAAGGGTGATTGTTCCCGTTATTAGGTAGGTGGTCATATTATTCCGATACGGCTGTGTATGTGTTACGTTCGACAGACAAAGTGAGCGACTAGTACACGAAATTGTAAATTATCGTGAATAGTGCTTGCAAAGTATTAATCTAACTCAGTGTTGTGTATAGTTGAGAGACAGAGAGGATTGTGTAACGTATAACGTACAAGTTTATCCACGCCGGCCATCGTCCCCAGGTCTCTTCACTCCGGAGTAAGTCGCTCTCCCAACTGAGCTACGCGGACATGTGCTCTTACTGCTATCTGCCTTTATCTCATGTGCGTCCTGCGGGGCAGGCACGTCACACACATTATATATATTTTGAGACAAAACTACTTGTTTGAGCAGATTGTCGACCGTAATGCTTCTTCTTGAAGAATGTGAAATGGTAGACTCAATCTTCTAAGCACGATTTCTTTGGCATAATTTGGCTTTTATGGTTTTTAGTGTTTAATTAGTTCATTCATGTTAATTAAGTACCAGCTATGCGAAGTGAAAATCTTCCAAATACGTGGCGTCAGTTGAATAAGCAAAGACATCACTCTTTCCACCTTACAACACACAGCAACCGAGAAATTGCTAATCGGTCACCACCGGGGAATTGAATCCCAGATCTCTCGATATCTAGCCGAGCGCATAAGCCTTGCACCACGGTGGCCAACAATTCACGGAGCTATGTTTATTTTTCTGTCAGCTTCTGACATCATAAATCCGTAAGATAGGCTCAGCTATTGAGACGTCTCCATCTGGTGGGCATTAACGGCACTGGCTGTATATTAATTATAACAGTTATTTCAAAATATACTTTATTGGCAAAAACATAGGGAATACAGGCGTACCACATATGGCAAAATAAACAACAAAACAATGAGCGATACTGATGAAATATTACAGGTGAATGTGATACGGCAGTCAACTAAGGATGACAAAATGTTAAAATCGTTAATAAGGAACAGTATATGCTTGAGGAAGATGATGCACAAGCAAAAGTAATGATTAATTAATAAAGCATGTGATGACGTGCAGAGTGAAAGCAGAGTACAAAACAACAGGTAAATATATTTACAAGAACATGGCTGTACAACTCAGTGCACAAAAAGAAGGGAACATGTAAAACACAACAAAAGCATATACTACGATAAAGGTACAGAAGTTCCCACAATCCAGGAAACCACACGATATGTGACAAAAACATGATAAGTATTACAGAACATAGTGGAAACTTGGGCAAACTCCCCAAGTGAAACACAAGGATACACAAAATACAAACAGCAAGCCGTGCAGCATTGCATCGGTCCAAAAAACAATGACATGGGACGAGCAAAAAATACATGACGTCAAAGAATGTGAAAATGCAAGACAGAAATAAGGTATAAATTAAAAGATACAACACAATGCAGCAAGAAAAAACAGAAAGAACAAAGTATCGCAGGGCAATACCTCTCGTATTGCTCCAAGAGAACAAATACACGGTGCGCAACTCAATGAAGGTACAGGCAGCAAAAGCAGACACATGAGTGAAGAATAAGTATTAAGGACAAGTGCAACGAAGAAACAAATACAACACGGTACATGCACACGAATTACACAAAAATTGCAGAAAACCCCTACAATACAAATCATAAGCACTTACATGACAAACACTTAGTAGACGCTGTGACGAAGCACCAGGAAGAGAGAACACAAAATCTCGACTGATGCATTCAGATCTTCGAAGCTGGAAAAAAAAAAAATCAGAAAGAAAGATGAATGGAAGATCCAGTGATTTCGAACCAACCGGTCCCCTGCGCCCAGGTAGACCGGAAAGAGGCTTGAGATTGAGGGGTGGAAGCAGCGAAGTTCTCCAGGCGTAGTCGAGACACGATGCGATTCCTAAAAATCGACCGTAAGGCGGCGCCAGCAGAGAGGATACTAGGTGTGGTAGCAGGAGAGCGGATAGATTGATGATAAAGAAAAACGACATGTTTCACAAGTACGAAGAGATAGGCACAGGCATCCGGCAAAATAGCCGGGGGATGTTTGGTAAGCAATAGCCACTCGTACGCTTGAAAAGGGATGTCTCTGGAGCAAATGGTACCTACAAGACGAAAGGCAGTATTGAGAAGTGGAAGGAGAACGGGACAATGACAGTAGACATGAGGAACATCACCTTCAACACCACAAAAGCAGCAGAGAGAAGTAGAAGAAATAGACATGTGAAAGAGAGAAGAAGGAACAGGAAGGCGGCGGTGAAGAAACCGCCAGTGGATGTTTCGCTCTAACGGGGTAGAAAGGGGAGAGAAAGAGGCAGACCAGATAGGCAGCAGAAGAGAAGGGGAAGCATCAGGAAGACCATGCGGAGAAGTGAGGGGCGCACGAAGGATCGCATAGATAGAGGCAGTGGAAAAAGAAGAAATGGGAGCAACAGAGTCCCGAAAGGGAAGGAAGAAAGGAAGAGAGAGGCTCGGTCCAGAGACAGAAATAAGGCCAGTGTCAGAAACCAGAAGTGGGAAGAGGGTACGGAGAGCGGAGCGAAGAAGGTCATACTCCTCTTCCAAGGTGGAAGAAGGGTCAGGGAAAAGAGAAGAGAGGGGTTTCCAGGTCAAATCGGAAGTTAATAAAGCTTCGACAGTGAGAATTCCTGAGCGGAACCAAGAGGGGAAAAGAAAGTATGGTTGATCGGGTGGATGAATCTGAGTGGAAAAGAAAAGAGGTTCTGCAAGCAAGTCCAGGGTGGTAGAGGAAGGAGAGCGGAGTAGCGGGAGAGAATGAAATACCGCTAGTGCGTCGATAAGAAGTGGTGGGAGGCGTTTAGAAGTAGAAGGAGATGAATCTATCCGAAGAAAAAGGAGGAAAGTGAAGGATGGATCATGAAGAGAAATAAGAGTATTCAGGGTAGAAGAAAGTGCAGGGAAGGGCGAAAGGAGAAGACGAATGAAGGAGACGATTCGGTGAACTCGATAATATGTTCTGACATCCGGGAAATGAAGACCACCAAATGATGTTGGCAGAGAAAGCGTTGCAGCAGAAATCCAATGTCTAGATGACCATATCACTGAAGTGAAAATACTATTGATGGCAGAGAAATGATGCGATTTAAACACACAGGAATCCCAGGGATAGAAGCATTGTGAGAGAAGATATCGATGAACAATTTGAGCACGTTGAAAGTAAGAGGAAAAGGAAAACGTAAATCGCCAAAAACCAGCCGTACGATGAAGTCGTGGGCGAAGAGCTTGCCAAGTGACGTTGCTTGTGGTAAAGGAGTGTCCAAAATGAGCTCCAAGAAATTTTTGGGTCGAGGAGGACCACACTGCTCCCCACGGTGAGTCAGTGCGGCCTCTACAAGAACCACACCACAGGCCAGCACTTTTCTGAATATTCAGGGCAGCACCAGAGAGAGCAGCATACTGTCCATAAGTGGCAAGAAGAGTATCAAATTGGTCATCGCGGCGAAGACAAAAGGTAACATCATCTGCGTAAGCAGAGACAAGAAAACGGTGATGCCGAGTACTAGAGACAATCGGTCCTACCGCAGGTAAGAGAGACGCCCGACTTGCAATCAAAAAGGGCTCAAAGGCGAGAGCAAAGAGTTGTCCTGATAATGGACAACCTTGTCTGATGCCAGATCGAAAAGGAATCTGGGCCGTAAAAAATGTGGCCGTCCGAACGTGCAAATGGGCGCCCCGGTAGAGGCTAAGGATGAGAGAAACAAAAGCGGGAGGAAAACCATAGTGAGTTAATACGGCAGAAAGGTAAGCGTGAGAGACGTTATCAAAAGCGGATTTCTGGTCAAGATTAAACAAAGCTAGGGGTTCGGAATGTTTTAGTGCAAGAAAGGAAAGGTTATGAAGAAAGGAGATATTGTTAGAAATAGAACGACCAGACACGGTATATGTCTGGTCGGGGGATATGAGGAACGGATGAACAGAATTTAGGCGGCGAGAAAGGAGTTTAGTGAAGAATTTGTAATCCAGGTTGAGAATAGAGATAGGGCGCCAATTCGACAAGTCCAGAAGGTCACCCTTCTTCAGCAGGAGGATGACATGTGCAACTGTAAATTCCGGCGGAAGCGCTAAAGAAGAAAGAGCACACGAAAAAGCGGCAGAGAGAAAAGGCAGGAGTGACGGAAGAAAGGCCCGATAGAACGAGAGCGGGAGGCCATCAGGTCCCGGGGAAGAGTGAAGATTGAGGGAGGCAAAAGCCTCTCTCAATTCAGGCAAAGAAAAATCAGCAATGAGAGGGGCGCAGAGAGAAGACGGGACCTGAGGGAGAGAAGAAAGAAAAGAGGAGGAAGAAAAGAAGAACCCTGCGCAACCGCTCGGAACTTCTCCTGAAAGAAGTGACTGACATGAGAGCAGATGAGAGTTGTATTGCCAGTAACAGTGCCATCAGGAAATCGGAGATGTCTGATGGAAGATGACGTGCGTCGCATGGATTCCATCTTCAAAAGGACTTCGAAAGAATGCGTCGATGGTGAAATACGTAGGAGCCGAAGACGACGGACTGCTTGCTGAGCAAACGGTTCGAGGCAGGCATGAAGTTCATCACGGACGGAGGCATAGTGCGGGTCAGACATTGGCGTCGCGGAGAGGAGTCCTCGTAGGTTACTCACCTCCATCGAGCGAGTGGTGAAAATAGTAAAGGAGAGTTGACGAACGAGCAAGAGAAGATCCCGTTTGACACCAAGCCACAAACGCAAGGCGCTTGGGGTCGTTGTGAGCAGCAGCTTTCGATCAGAAAGGAACTTCTCAACTTCCTCACAAAAGGAACGGTCTTGCAAGAGAGTGTCATCAAACGTCGAATGACGACGCGTAGATGAAGGTGCAGGAGAGACGCAAATTGATAGTGAAACGGCAGAATGGTCGGAAGAAACAGTAGGTGAATGTCGAGCAGCAGTGATAGCAGGGAGTAAGGAAGCAGAAACATATATTCGGTCCAACCGCGCAGCAGTAGAACCGAACGACGGCGGATTACACCACGTAAAGGAAATGGAATCAGGATTTAGCCGTCTGAAGGAATCGACAAGATGAAAATCATCAAGAAGCTGAGTCAGCTGTGAAACTAAATTCATGCGGTATTCGCCAAAAGACGAATTTCTGTCAAGAGAAGGCTGCAGCGTGCAGTTAAAATCCCCCCAAGAACGAAATAATCCCCGGGAGGAATCGCTGCAATCGCTGCACGAATATTACTGAAAAGATGAGCAACATATATTTCATCAGTGGGAATATATACATTAAAGATATGAAAAGTAACATTATGCACACAAAAGGTAAAACACTGAAGAAAATCAAGGTGTAAATTTGTGACAGAAATAGAAGTCAGCTGAGTCAAAAACCGCTGGCGCACACCTACAGCTATACCACCATACCGCGAGAGGCGATACGAGTGGTAAAAGGTGTACGGCCAGCGTCTCCGTATGTGAGTGGGAGTGTCAGCAGAGCAGTGAGTTTCCTGGAGAAGGAGAACATCTCCACCAGCGGCAGAAATGTCCTCATAAACGAGGGAGTTCAACACTGGTGTCGCGAACCCGCGACAATTCAAGGAAGTCACAGTGAAAGTGCCATGTCTCTAGTGGCAGTGACAATCTTTTCCAAATGGGAACGGAAATTGTTGTACCGCCGTTGGATGCACTTCTGAGTGGCAGCATCCTCGGCAGATGGACTCTTGATAGTATTGTAAAGAGTTAACAGTTGTGCCAGTTGATTCTCAACTGCTGGGTAGCGACCTTCAAATCGGTTGACATAGGTGGGTAAATTAGGAAGAAGAGTCTTGGCACAAGCAAAGTCGTGCAATTCGTTATAAGGGAGAGGAGTGTCCGGAAACACATTCATGTGTAGGCGTGCGGAAAATTCCTCAAGAGGCAGGAGGTAGATAACTGGCTTGGAAGACTTGACAGGGCGACCCGAAGCAGGTGATCCAGCAGGCTTAGTCGGAGAGGTTTGAGTAGAGTGGCCAGATTGTCGCCGTCGTTTCGTAGAGCCGCGAGGAGGTTTGGTATCCCTTTTGTCAGAACGGGTTCGGAGATAGCCCTCCGTCCCATCACTCATCGCTTGGTCGCTGACGCTTTGATAGGCAGTGTCATCAGCGCTCGAGGTCTCGGTATCAGACTGGTCAGTCGCAACGGACTCAGAAACTGTTGTAAGGTCCGCAGGAACACGAAAAGATGCTGAAGATTGTAAAACTGGGTAGTGTTCCTCGGAGAGAGAAGGTGGGACAACAATTGGCGTAGAGGTTGCTACCGAAGGTAGCAACCTCTACGCCAGTTGTTCGCAGGAACCACCGTCGGTAACGGAGCGCTACTAGGATCTTGATGAGAAGGCGTCGGATCTAGATAGACGGGCGAAACAGACTTTGGTGGAGCAACTGGACACTGCTTATAGTAGTGACCAACCTGGTGACATTGACTACAATGGAATTCCGTCAGGAAGTTTATTTGCCTGACCTGATCTTCGCACCGAACAGTGAAGTGTGTTGGAAGCCGTTCGATTGCTTCTTGTGATTGAAATATGACCCTCGCAACACGGCGAGCACCTTGGATCGACGCATGTCGTGGATCACGTAATGGGTCGTTTCGGGCAGCAAGATGCGTTTGTATGCCTCCAACTACCCGACCAACCGAAGATAAGACAGCATACAGCATGAGATCTGTCACCTCCAACGGGACCGGGTAGAAAGAAACGTTAATGGGTCTTTGGCCCACTGGTTCTGCAGAAAGATGTCTATCACCAATGGTGAGACCAGATGTTAGGAGAGATTTCGCCATTTCAGCCGTGGCCAGATAAACAACCACAAGTCGTCCTCTACGATACATTTGCGGAATAGATTCAGATGGGAACCGCTGTGCAATGGCATCTGCATATACTCGCAAAGGAGTGTCCGGAAGGGCTTCGAAATGAACGCCTTTTGCAAGATTCTCAGTAAAAGCTGTGCCAGCTGGAGAGCTGGCTGGGATATTAAGCACGATATTATTTCCAGCTTGGGAAATGAAAGATTTCAGCTTTTCAGCGCCAACATAATTATTCTTGGATGCTGGACGAGAGACTTTGGAGGCTGCAACAGAAGAAAACGAAGGTAATGACACGTTGGGCTCGGCAGTGCTAGAAGAGGCTGCATTTCCAGTGATGTCCATTGCGTCATCATCGATAGCGGAAGCCGGGAGATGTCACGTAGCTGGAGAAGGCAAATTGGCAACGCCACGAGCGGACGCTTGCGTGGCAACACCCCCATCTGGGGCATCAGAAAAGGAAGAGATATTAGGGCTATCACTATCCCTACCGGAAGTCGCCATCTTTAATGGCAGCGCCCAGTAGCGAGCTTGGCCAGCTCGGCCAAACGTAAATAAGATGAAATACAACAAAATAGGCACTCACCGCGCTCGAAACGAAGCAAAATGAAAGACGATACCTTTATACTTAAGGTGAACGTAAAATTAAGGAGCGAAGAGTCCAATAACACACCCAAACCAGAAGAAAATCGCGGAGCAACAACACGCTGCGCAGTTAAATCGAAAGGGCGAGATCCAAAGTGAAAATCCTCAAAAACAGCAACCAAAAAATTGCTATCCGGCGTTGACCGAATAGCAAGTTTTCGGTTGCTGCGTGTTAAAACGTGGAAAGAGCGATGTGTTTACTTATTCCAGCTATGCGAAGTGAGGCGATCAGGGACTCAACTATAAAACGTTTCGGCTGAGATAATTCAGTAACCTTCAGAGTGAAGCAATTTACTTCTGCAGGCTTGTGTTTTTGCCTGTAAGTAGATTAGTGATTTACGGTGAAGTTAATAATGGTATTGGTTTTGAAACATACACATTAAAGCAAATATTATCCGTCAGCTTTTTCTGGGTGGTTTCAGTGCTACAAAGTGCGTTTCTGTCTAAAATGTAAACCTATAAGCATTACAAATGTTGAAGATTTGAATCCGTTTTTTGGTGTAAATATGACATGGATGGTAAGTTAGATAATATCTGAAAACTTAAATTTTTCGTCCTGTAGCGGGAATTAAACTCGCGTCTCCCGGGTAGCGCCCGCGAATGCTAACCACTACACCACCCAGAACGACCAAGTTTAACGTTTTCGAATAATTTGAATATAACCATCACATGATTCACTAGTCGAAGCAAGCGGTATTCATGTTTAGCAAATCTGGAGGTTAAGAATTCTGTCCAGTGATTGCCCGGAGGAGCAGACAAATCATGATTGGAATACAGGATTACACCATACAATATAAATTTTGAAAATAAGAATCCGTTTTTTGGTGTAAATATGACATGGATGGTAAGTCAGATAATATCTCCCGGATAGATCCCGAGTATGCTAATAGCGTATAGTATGATAACGCCCGTATTCCATTCATGATTTCTCTGCTCCTCCGGGCAATCACGGGATAGAATTCTTAACCTCTAGATTCGCTAAACATGAATGCCGGTTGTTTCGACTATCGAATCATGTGATGGTTATATTCAAATTAATCGGTAACTTGAGACTTGGTCGTTCTGGGTGGTGTAGTGGTTAGCATACTCGGACGCTATTCGGGAGACGCGGGTTTAACTCCCGCTCCAGGACAACGAAATTTTCACGTTTTCCTATATTATCTGACTTACCATCTATGTCATATTTACATCAAAAAACGGATTCACATCTTTAGAATTTGTATTGTATGGTTTAATCCCGTATTCAATTCATGACCTATAAGTATTGTTTGATTTAATGTGAATCGGAGAAATTTCGTGGCTGGATGATGCTTACATTCCATTTAAAATAAAACTGAGTGGTTTCGATGGCTAACTGTTGAAATGTATTCCTCTGTATTTATTTAACTTTCAGTGATGTTGGCGTAGTATCTTAGTTAGACTTCATTCTTTTATCTGTGCTCTCCAAAAAAATGAGTTACGTATTTCTTTATTTTTGAATAAAGATCGGTGAGCAGTTAGATAACATCTGATCACTCCGCAAAAACAGCACTACTTCAAATCTGTTCAGAATACGGATGAGCGGCTTAAACATACGGCTAATAAAAATTCGCCACTTTCCCGATGACACAAAAATCAATGGTTGCCGAGCTCCTCTCGCAGTTACTCTTAGTCGGCTGCGTACATGTGTACATGTATTTATGTGAACCAACCTGGTGGAAGTAGCGAACGAGGTGGCGCTTTTCGAGAGGTTCTGCCGATGCCAGATTCGTGCGAGAAGTTTGCTTATCCATTAATATTGATAAGGTTTTTCTGACTGTTTTACGGCAACTTCCGAAATAGCCAGCGAAACAAAGGACACTTTGAATGAGGGACTTTGTTTACACACAGAAAAAATTTGCTGTGTCGATACAACGCCCATGAGATTTTCGTAAGGCCTTTCTTCAAACACAATTAGTTTCGGATGTGTAACATAGGTATTACTTATCCTATTTTGCGCAGCAGTAAAAATACACGCAGATGTGAGCGAAGAACAAAAAATGCATCAACGTCTCCAAGATTAATGCGCTAAGAACTTACAAAGCGTTGAGTATTTTGTAATAACCATTATTCAGAATGCCGATAAAAGCTAATGGTCTCTGCTTTGATAAATGGCTACCAGAGTAGCAATTATTGACTGAATAATGCTTTCATACTCATTTAATACCATGTTTTCGATGAGCATTTTATGCAGCATGTAAGGCAGCTAAATAATTTTTTCTTAATTCATTCGTCGATAAAAATCAACCAATTACCCAGATGAAAATAAAATCGGGATAATAACATCAGAAGTGTGGCCAATGCTTTCAACGTTTAAGATCCGAAGGTTCACGTCCTTCAGAGAGTATTTCTGAACGTTTCGTTCACACCGAATAACACTTTTCCGTAAATGGTTAGCTCTCACCGCTGTGAATGTTCATTCAATCCGCCGTTACTGCAACACAAACTGAAGTCACATACGTATAACTTTATTTCGGCTCCATGAGTTCGCAAACGAATCCACCGTTTCGAAATGTCGAGAATTAATAAGTATCAACCGTTATAAGCCGCCCGTGTGGCGCAGTGGTCTAAGCGCTGGATTCTGACAATTTGTCCGAGATGGGTCCTGGTTCGAATCTTCCTGAGGCATGGATGTTGTGTTAGTCATATGGCACTGGCCCTCTTCTTTTCCTGGTATCAGGGGCACTACATTAGCCACGAAAAACTGCTTATATATTATCGAGTTGCTCACAGTGGTCGTTAAACCGCCAAACCCCAAACAAACAAACTGCCGTTATGTGAATGGGCAGTCAGCTAATATATGATATTGAAACTTAAGACGGGAATTGCACTTGAATGCCATTCATTTGGATAGTGAGACTGATTCGTTTGCAAATCATTCGTCGTGGAGGCTGAATGTCGAAGAGCTCGCGCTCTTTTGAGCAGTTTCCCAAAAAAAGAGCTGTGGTCTCAATGCGCTTTGATCGTAAACATATGACATCCCTGCAACCAGTGATTTACTTCTTGAGTGTAATGATAACCTGGAAATTGAATATAATTCGTTTGAACAATCATTCATGGATGTTCCTTGGATCTCACAGGTTTTTACTATAGATCTAGCATTTTGGATTTAACTGCTATAATTAATATATAGCCAGTACCGTTAATGCCCACCAGATGGAGACGTCTCAGTAGCTGAGCCCATTTTACGGATTTATTATGTCAGAAGCTGACAGAAAAACACACATAGCGCCGTTGATTGATGGCCACCGTAAGGCTACCACGCTCGGCTAGATATGGAGAGATCTGGGCTTCGGATGCACGCCAGTGTAGATTTAGAAGTAGCGGATGCGTACCCCTTATTTAGAGAACAGATATTCAGCAACGACTACATTGAGGAAGATATTAATAGGCGTACAAGACCCTGTTGGAGCGCATTTGGAAAAAACAATGACA
Source organism: Macrothele yani (assembly GCA_039090855.1). Taxonomy (NCBI): domain Eukaryota; kingdom Metazoa; phylum Arthropoda; class Arachnida; order Araneae; family Macrothelidae; genus Macrothele; species Macrothele yani. Next base: position 184,517,757 of record CM076995.1, on the reverse strand, counting down.
TTTTTAAGAGCGATCTATCATTATATCTTGAAAGAAAGGCGTTTAATCAATGCATCCTTTTAGTTCTTATCGTTTAGAGATGGATCTTAATTAACTCTTTCGCGACCACATTACTAAAATGATTTTTCACTCAGAATACCACAGCGCACGCAAATGTCTTCTTCTACTTTCCTAATTTCTCCCCCTCCCTTCGTTCAGTTAACAAAAGTAGGATTTAGGGCTGGGGAGTGCCTCGAAACTTCCGATCTCTAGGTTTGCTATGCACTGATCTTCCCTGGCTCAATCAGTGCATTCTTCTACTGAGAGCCTTAGACAGATGGGAATGGTAACAACTGGAAAATCTTGCTTACAATGCCCTTTTCTTGTTCTGTCTTGTAAAAAATATGCTATCAATCTGTTTATTTAGATTAACAAAAATGAAAGAATTTTTACTTTCGTAAACTCCGCTTTTGGAACAATGTAAAGTATCACAGACAAACGAAGCCCGTGCCAGCAATGCAAAAGTTCTACTGAGCGATGTCAGAAGGCTGAATGATATAGCTCCGGGACCAACCAACTCCTGGTTTACTTCTTTGTTTAGCGACAACAATGACGACTGAGGGTGACTTCTGCTAATCGCTCGGACGCCCGTGCTAATTCAAAGAACAACGGGGAGGGGTAGGAAATCCAACTCATGCCATCCGGGCTACTCGGGTGCTTGTGGTTGTCTGCATGTCCAGGCGCTTCCGGCGATGTGGCAGCGAAAGTTCTGCAAAATGACGTAAGGAGGATGCGGACAACTGCAAGAGGTACGGAGAGATGCATGCTGTAACCAAGAAAGATAGGAAAAAGATCAAGAAAATTAAAATAATGTATGTCACCATGATTAAAGAAACAATTCTCAGGTCGTAACGCGCTGACTATATTCCTAGGAGAACTCACCACCGTAGGGCAACTGAACTACTAGAATGAATAGCGAGGTACTGAAAAAGACCCAAAAGAAGACCACGTGGGACAAAGGTGGAAAAACGTAAACATACAGGAATGACATTGAAAAAATCGGCCCTGACAGAGATTTGTGCAAGAGACGTCATAAGACTTTCATCTAGCAGTAGATTGAAAATGGTTGATATGGTGGCTATACATTGTAAATATTCCAACGTTCACGCTCTCATTGGACTGAAAAAATGATCAGGATATACACTGGTGTGCAAAAACTAAGGACGAAGAGGAGAAATTAGCATAACTGTGGAACGAACAGGCAGAACGAACCGAAAGACCACTCAGGAGATAGACTAGTGCCTGGTACGATAGAGCATGCGCATATATGCAGCATGACGTAGAGGAGGGGAGAGTGTCGGAAGGGTATAAAGCTCACGGGCTGTGTACGCTCAGCAATTCAGTGAAAGCTATTGCACAGTGTACATCGCTGTGAACGACGTCGAGTTGCTGCCACCATGTGATATGGCTAACAGGCAATCCAGTAGACGACATCTGGATGACTTTGACCCGAGGTCGCGTCATTGGGAAGTTGGAAGAAAGTCGAAGTGTGACTAGTGTGGCCGAGGACTTCGGGATCGCTCACAGCATTGTTTCATGAGCTTGGAGAGCATGTCAAACGACAGGAACAGCTGTCCGAGAGTTTAGCAGCGGTCGTCCAGGAGCAACCACGGCGGCGGACGACCGGTATATTGTACTACAGGCGAAAAAGACAGACGACAGACAGCGGGAGAAATCGCAAGGCACATGCAACAGACAACTGTATGCCCGTTATCGCGTTTTACCGTGGCCAGGAGGCTGCACAAAGGTGGTCTATTTGCACGACGACCAGTACGGTGTGTGCCATTAACACCTGCTCATCGGAGATGGCGGTTTCTCTGGTGCCAAGAACACAAGAACTGGACTCATCAGTAATGGGGTCGAGTTCTCTTTACGGATGAGAGCCGATTTAGTCTGACGAGCGATTCTGGACGTATAGACATCTGGAGAGAGCAGGGAACACGCAATAACACCTCCAACATTATCGAAAGTTACCGCTTTGGAGGTGGCGGAGTTCTCGTTTGGGGCGGTGTCATGCTTGGTAGCCATACTAACCTCCACATCTTCCAAGGAGGTTCAGTCACTGGTGTCCGCTATTGTACCGAGGTTCACCTGCCTCACGTGCGTCTGTTTAGAGGTGCTGTGGGTCCTGAGTTCCTCTTCACGAACGACAACGCTACACCTCATCGTACAGTGGCAGCCGCAGAGCTGTTGGAGAGTGAAGATATTCAACGAATGGATTGGCCCGCAAGGTCCCCAGACCTAAATCCAATCGAACACGTGTGGTACCTTCTCGGGAGACGCTTGGCAGCACGTCACCAGCCGCCAGCAACGATTCCGCAGCTGCGATTGGCGCTACAAGAGGAATGGGCCGCAATGCCTCAACAGCTCCGTAACAACCTCGTCCTGAGCATGGACAGACGTTGTAAATCCTGCAACGCAATCAGGGGTGATCATATCCCCTACTAAAGACTGGATTTTTCTTGGCAGCCGCCTGTCACATGGACGTTTCTGTCTTCTGTCCAGTTGTGCTCGAAGCTACCTTTTCAATAAAGTGCCTTTGTATCCTTTGGATTCCTTGTTTGGACAGTTTTGCTCACTTTTCTCATATTCTTGCATCTTGGGGATCTTATGGTATGATTTGAGCACCACGTTACACTCGAAAAACCGTCTCGTCCTTAATTTTTGCACGCCAGTGTAGATGACATCGACAATGTTAAATACAGCGTCATTATGAATGAAATACGGGATCACACCATACAATACAAATTTTGAAGATGGTAATCCATTTTTTGGTGTAAATATAACAAGGATGGTAAGTCAGATATTATCCGAAATCTTGACAATGTCGCCGTCCTGGGTCGGGAGTCGAACCCGCGTCTCCCAGATTGGGCCCGGGTATGATAATCATACTTTATCTGCTGCTCCGGACAATCACGGGATAGGGTTCTTAACCTCCAGATTAGCAAAACATGAATGCCGGTTGCTTCGACTAGCAAATCCTGTGATGGCTATATTCATATTAATCGGAAACCTGAGACTTAGTCGTTCCGTGTGGTGTAGTGGTTAGCATACTCGGGCGCTATCTAGGGGACGTGGGTTTGACTCCCGCTCCAGGACGACGAAACTTTCAAGTTTTCGGATAATATTTGATTTACCATCCTTGTAATATTTATACCAAAAGACGGATTGTCATTTTCAAAATTTGTATTGTATGGTACAATCCTGTATTCCATTCATGATTTATTTGCTCCTCCGGGCAATCACGGGACAGGATTCTTAACTTCCAGATTCGCTAAACATGAATGCCGGTTGCTTCGACTGGCGAATCCTGTGATGGTTATATTCAAATTAATCGGAAACTTGAGACTTGGTTGTTCTGGGTGGTGCAGTGGTTAGCATAGCCGGGCAGTATCCGGGAGACGCGGGTTCGATTCCCTCTCCAGCACGACAAGATTTTCAAGTTTTCGGATAATATCTGACTTACGATCCTTGTCATATTTACACCAAAAAATGGATAGTCAACTTCAAAATTTGTTCAGCGTCATTTCTGTTGTTTCCATAAAATGTCATGATCTCATAAAAAACTATTACCATTTGTCAACAAAAATATGTTACATATGATATTTGCGCTTCGTAGTATTCTGTAATGTTGCTCAAATTAGATCTGCTGAAACGGAATGCAGTTTCCCTAAAACTTATTCAGAAACCTGAAATCGTGTTTCTTGCTAAAAAATAGTGTTTCTTGCCAAATAAAATCGTGTTTCTTGCTGAAAGAATCGTGTTACTTGCTAAAAGAACATATATATATGAATGATGTAATTACCTTTGCATAGGTTAATACATCTGTAGGGGCAAGGCAGAAAGCAGGGAGAGAGAGAGAGAGAGGGCAGGTGTTTTGAATGTCCGTTTTGACTAGAGTTTCATAGTAGTAAAAAAACTTACATACGTACTTGATATTTCAGTTGGATTGAATCATTTTATTTTGCCATTTTCCTTGGGAACTATATGTGGTATAAAAGATCAGATCCTAAATATGAAGTCAGTAAATAAACAAAGGGATCCAAGTTGCATACGACATAACTAACTGATTGCATATGTTTGCAATTTTCAGAATTCAATGAATTTAATGAAAGAAAAAGATGCTTGAAAAATAAAATGTCAGCAACAAGTCTGGCCAACAAGTAGCAACAACGTTAAATCTATTTAACGATACACCTAAGTAAGGATTATATTTTCCAAAAAAGAAAACTACCTATTACCTTTTGGCGATTTTTCTTATTTTTATTTTCACAATTGTTGTACGTGAATTATATTTCAGTTACTTTGAGATTTTTCAATTTTTTATGGTACTTTCCGAACGATGTACCTTTCTCGGCAAATAAGATCTAATTATTTTTTTCTGTTTTCATTCTTTCTCATTTTGTTTTTGCGTGATGCTTTTTAATTGATACATTTAATCAGTGCTACCAAGGAGTGAAAAAAAGAAAAAAACTCCCGCTTTGTAAAATATATTAAAAGAATTAAAATACCAGCTCCTTTTATTTAATGTTACGTTGAAATGGTTCTTTTCGTAGCCTGTTTCAATTTTGATCTTTGTTACCGCAATGAAATCGTACTTGTGATTTGTAAGGTTTAAGATATTAATTATACCAAAAATTGCCAAATATTTTGTTTTCTTTTTCTGTCTTACATACTTATATGTCAAATGCTTATTCTTATTAAATTTCTGGCCCGCTATTATTACTGACGTTTTGATTCATTTTTTATTCTAGATATTCATCCCAAAAAAGATGCATGAAAATAAAAGGTAAAAGATAATCTCTTCAATATTCACTTCTTTCTTCCTTGAATAACTTCTTTTGTTAAAAAAATGTTTTACGTGCATCCTTTTTTTCTCTTTGTTTTGACGCTGAATTCCTTCTGTGAATAATTAAATATCATGCTGAAAGTAATACGTTATTAAAATCCACGTGATTGAAAGTAATTTAGTGAAAATGGATGCATACAAAACTTGGAAATTATCAAAGATGTCCTAGATGTTCCTGTTTCTATGAATGATACTGTACATCGCCTCAGTTTTACATCGACCTTTCATGCCTATCCAGGGGCGGACTGAGACAACCGAACCAAGACGGGAATCATTATATATATATACACTCCTCGTCAAAAAAATAGTTACACCGAGAAGGACGTGTCGGATTGCAATGCTTTTCGGGAAAAAGGTAAAGGTTACCAGGAACGATAAATGATTAAACATTATGACTGATATGAGCAGTATTTATTCAGCTACACGCAAATACGTCGTGTCTCTCAGTATGGCGTCGAGCCGCCACGTTTGTTCACAAAGCATGCTTAGATGTCTCTGCATCGAGTTGCACAGGTTCTTAATGGTGTCCTGTCTTGCGAAAAGCCATCCGATGCAGATTGCATCTTCTTACGTAGTTCTTGCAGATTGTGCGATAGGGGTGGAGTGTGGATAGCGCGTCCAATAGCATCGCACACATTTTCAATCGACGATAGGGCTGGCAATGCGGCTGGCCATGACAGAGGGTCCGTGCCTTGAAGGCAAGCTCTCGGGACAGCAGCGGTATGCGGACGAGCGTGTCCTGTTGCAAATTCGCACCGGTGTGAGCGTTTAGAAAAGGTAGGGCCACTGGTTGCAGGACCTCATTAACGCAACATTGGGCTGTCAAAGTGCCTGTAATGAACACCAAAAATGATCTAGCATCGTAGGCAATTTGCAACGCACACCATGACACGAGACCTTCTGGACGTGTAACGCTAGACAACAAACCGTTCATCTTGGCGCTGACCACGGTCTCTTTCGTTCGATGCCGCGGCGTGTAACGGCCGTCATTGCCAGCCATGGGGGGCCACACGAACTATTGATGTCTGCGTGTTCCGCAAGTCGCACGGGCCTTTAAGCTCAATGTTTCATCTTTGTATATGTTGTTATGTGTCTAGTAAATCTGGCTTTGCTATCTCGTGTCCTTCTTGGTGTTGCATTTTCGGTGGCCATCAGTGTATGGTAGAGCCACACAAGGACATGTACATTCGAGCTACTTGGCTGATTTGTCAATAGAGGAAAACATTCTTTTTCAATATGAAAAACTACTCGGATGAAATTTTATATGAAAATGTAACACTCAAGTTCACACAAAAGGAAGGAAAGAAGAATGGAGTTCATGTACAAATAAGTGTTCAAATCCTAATCCTCATAATTATTTGGTACCATGTTAGCAATAGCTTGTACCTAAAATAAGTTACTTCTATTACTTAACAATTAAAAATTAAAAGTTGCCGGGGGGTGGGGGTAAGATATCCCAAGTCTCGGAACCAAGATAAGCCACAGTACATCAGTTTTACATCGACCTTTCACACCTACTCCCTCCCCCTCCCCATTTTTGAAGAGCCCGTAGTCTTGAATTATCATCCGACATACAAATCATTCATTACCACCATTAAACATTGCTTGGTGTCACAGTTTCTTTGAGTCTTTAGCAAGAAAGTGGAGAGAACAGATGTCATATATGCATTGTCCAAACGGTAAGTATGTCATTTCCATGTGACAGAAAGAAAAAACAATTGAAAAAGATTGTTTTCCAGCCTTTCATTGAAAAAATATGTTTCAAAGAAAAAAAATATTAGCGAAGATTTTTTGGTTTACCCTCGTGTTAAGTAGCTCATTTCTGACTTTGCTCGCATTTCGTGCATTCCATTTGGGATTCTTACCAAACTTCTTTTAGACCCATTATACGAGTACATCCCACATTAGCGACGTGTTCCTACGTAAAAAGAAAAAAAGAAAACTTCTCTTTGAGTCTCTTTTTTTCAGGCAATCAGGTAAGGCAGGAAGTCAAACTCGGGATTTATGCCAGACTCTAGTTCTTTGGTCTTTTCTGTGGCTCATTATCAGTAGCTTCTAGATCGCATATTTGGACAGCCATCTTCTAGATAAACGACATCGTCAGGCGTAAGTTTCAGCAAATGAGTTTTGCCCGTTTTTGTTCAATGATAATGGATGTAGGGCAAACAAAAGCCAGTATCCGGACAGGAATTTATATTGCGGGAATTCAAGTAATATCACTCCGGCTTTCATGTGCTAAAGGTAATTTATTGGTCATTGTTACCAATTGCTACCAATCGCAATGCGCTATTTTGACCAGTTATTAAATTAATATAAATTTGCTTGGGTACTTTTCACATGATTTCATATAGAAACTGAGGTGCTGTGTTTGTTCTCTGTTATCGTATTAATATAAAGCTGCATACCTAGATTTCAAATGATTACACAGCAAAAATGTTTTCATTTTTCTCATTTCCTCTATTCGATTATGGACGTGTAATCGTAGCTATGTGCACAAACAAAAAAATTATGTAATGGACGGGAAATTAAATGGTAGATATTCCCATTATGAATTCTGCTTTTCTCCTGATCAAATTTATTTCTACTGACCAAAACAAGAATATTCATATATTAAATTGGGTTTTCTTATCAGTAATACCCATTTTTTACCAACAAATAAAGCTCCAGTGGAATACATTTTCTCCTCGTTCTACATTTTTCAGGCCTTTCGCAGAATGGGCTTTAATCAGATAACTAGCACATAGCCCGTCCTGTGACGGTTGTTTTTAAGCTTTGAGTAACTATTACTGTAAAAGGGATGACGTATTCGACGGTTAATGTCATTTTTATGCTTTAAATAATATATATATATATACACTATCTACCAACAAGTAATTGGACACCCATGCAATCGACGATATCTGCGGTCCTGATACACGTCACGGCCGCCGCCGTTAAATATCGTGTGGGAAACAACAACGCAACCAGTCGCATGCAAGATGCCACGCAGTTCGGAGCTCTCTGATTTCGAGAAAGGTGTAATCGTCGGGTATCACAGAAATGGTCGATCCATACGTGATATATCCAGCGAGTTGAAGTACCCAAAATCGACAGTGGCGTACGTGATTGGCAAGTGAAAGATGAGAGCTGACTGTCGGAATGTGCCCCGACCCATCAGAACCACAAAACCCGGAGTTAGAGACCGACGGGTGCTGGCCACAGAAATTCGGAAGAACCGCACCAAATCGATGGGCCACATCCGCGAGGAGTTTCAACAAGCGTCTGGGAGTGTTCATTTGATAATACCATTCGTGAGGAAGCCCATCTGCTCGTTTATCATGGACGTGCGGCAGCCCACAAGCCTTTGATCACCAAGTCCAATAGCACTGCTCGGCTAACGTGGTGCAAAGAACGTCGACAGTGGACCGTTGAACAGTGGAAACAGGTACTCTGTAGCGACAAATCAAGGTTCACCCTCTACCGTTTGGATGGTAAGGTCTGGCTTTGGCGTCTACCTGGAGAACGCCTCCTGCCGGAATGTATTGTGCCAACTGTGAAGTTCGGCGACGGTGGAATTATGCTATGGGGGTGTTTCTCCTGGTATGGCACGGGTCTCTTGGTCGCAATTCCTGGTAGACTCAACGCCGAGACCTACTGCACCATTTTGGATGACCATGCGCTTCCTACGTTATGGAAGTTTTACGGGGTGGACCCATGTTACTTTCAAGATGACAATGCCACCTTGCATGTTGCGAGATCCACCATGGCTTGGTATAGTGACAATGGGGTTAATCGAATGGACTGGCATGCGCAAAGCCCGGACCTTAACCCTATCGAGCACCTCTGGGACGAGTTGGAGCGTCGACTTAAGGGGTGCCCCCACCGTCCGAAATCGGTGAAGGAACTGACCTGTCTTCTCCAAGCCGGGTGGAAGAAAATACCGCTAGCCGTCGTACAACGCCTGGTTGAGAGTATGCCCCGGAGGGTCGCAGCTGTAATCACCGCTCGTGGAGGCTCCACCAACTATTGAAGGTGAATAAACTTCGTTTTCCTTTGCTATCACAGGTGTCCAATTACTTGTTGGTAGATAGTGTATGTATATAATATATACACTGGCTGGCAGAGAAAATGCCACACCACGAAGATGTAAATGCAGCGCAGTGCAAAGTGCAGGGTGGGTGCACACGTACAGAGTTATGCAAATGATTACATTTGCAGGCCAATACCATCAGTAGAGGCGTCGTCATGGCCGCGAGAAGTGAGTGGTTCTTCTGTAGCCGTGTCAGGAAAACGAACAAGGTGTTCCAGTGCCGTTAAGATGTCGTCGTATGGAATTTCGTCAAATGGATGAGCTCAAGAGAGGTGTCATCGTAGACCTTCGTACCGCCGGTTGGTCCTTGTGTCGTATTGCAGAAGAAACAGAACGCGATGCCACAACCGTCAGTTGCATTTGGAGACAGTGGTCCCAGGAAGGATCCGTGCAACGTTGTAGGGGAACCGGAGCACTCAGACGGACGTCCGAACGCACCGATCGTCGCATTCGACGTCATGCCGTAGCGGACCCACAGGCCACTACGGGTGACCATTTGCGGAGTGTACGGGGAGGCTTGTTTGCTTCAGTATTGACGCAGACAGTGTCGCGCCTATTGGCTGCGTTTGGTTTGCTGTCCAGCCGTCCGTTGCGAAGGCTACCTTTAACAGCGAACCATCGTTGTTACCGGTTAGCGTGGCGTCGCTTCAGAGCTGCGTGGCGTGTCGAATAAAACAGTGTGGTGTTCAGCGACGAATCGTAGTTCAGTCTAACCACGGATTATCGCCGTGTGAGAGTCTGCAGGCGACGTTGCCAACGGGCGGGTTCTTCCGCCATTGTGGAACTTCACATGGCCCGGCAAAGTGAAATCATGGTGTGGGGTGCTATCAGGGCCAACAGCCGATTTCCGCTGGTAGCCATTACAGGCACATTGACGGCACGAGGCTACGTTGAAGAGGTGCTGCGGTCCGTGGCACTACCGTATTTGCAGGTCATTCCAAACGCCATTTTTCAACAGGATAACGCCCGGACGCATGCCGCTCGGCTCAGCCTAAATGCTTTACACGGTGTGCGAATGCTTCCGTGGCCAGCACTATCTCCCGACGTCTTGCCCATCGAGCACCTGTGGGACACGATTGGACGTCGGTTGAGTACCTCAACCACACCCCTTCAAAATGGAGATGAACTGTGGATTCGGATCAACATCACATGGTCCATGATACCCTAGGACACTATTCGGACTCTCATTGCCTCGATGCCATGTCGGATTCCGCGCTGTATCATCCAAAATGGGGCCAGACTCCTTATTGATCATTCTGTATATTTAGCCACTGGAGCCTAGTCTGCATGTGACAATTAAATCATTTGTTCAGGACTTACTTGGCTATATGTGTGTGCAGTTTGGTCTGATTTCTAGCACTCCTTCATGGTGTGGCATTTTCTCCTTCGTCAGACAGTGTATATAGACTGTCCTATTCGACGACTAATTTGAAACTTCATACCGAAGCTTTTTCTACAAATAATGCGACATCTGGTATTACAAATCGGAACTATCTAAATTATCGACAATGTGCTATTGGGGGTGATATCTGTTTTTAGATGCAATTTTTCTCGCTTTGACATCTCAAGGTTTCAGTTTTAATTGTAGGTTAGAGAGTTTAGATGGATCGATATTTTGCAAAATGTATCAACATAATACACAGTGCGTCAAAGAATGTTTAAGACTGGGTCTGTAAAATGAAATAGGAACAAGAAATTATAATTTGTTTTGTTTTGTTATTCAAAATAAGTCCCTCCGGCTTCAATACACTTGTTACAGCGATTTAATAATGATTCGAATGCCTGTTCCAGTTCACTTTGCGGAATCGCCTCCAAAGCACGCGTCGAAGCTGTTTGTATGGTCAAAATATCATCAAAAGAACACCCTTTTAACGTCATTTTAAGTTTTGGGAACAAAAAAGTCGCAGGGTGTTAAATCAGGCGAATACGGTGGATGATTCGACACACAGACGTTATTTTTTGCCAAAAATCTACGAACAAGAAGTGAGGTGTAACTGGGTGCATTATCGTGCAACAAACACCAACTGTTTTCATCTCGATATTCTGGACAAATTATGCCCATCAAACGCCTCAAAACATTTAAATAAAACTCACCAGCAATTGTTTGTCCACTTGGAACAAATTCTTTGTGGATAAATACCCTTACTATCGAAGAATGTAATGAGCATTGTTTTGATTTTCGATGGAACTTTTTCTTTTTTTTTTTGGCTTGTGGCGAGTTGTTTGACTTCCATTCCGCACTTTGTCGCTTTGTTTTAGGATCATATTGAAAATACCATGTTTCATCATCAGTAAAAATCGATTTTAAGAAGTTTTAATCATTTTCAGCGGCTGAAATGATGTCTCTGCAAAGTGCACTTCTCCTTGATTTTTGTTCATTGGTTAACGTGTGTGGAACAAAATTTAGCACAGACTTTTGTTTTGCCCAAATCTTCATGTAGGGTGGTTCGAATCGTTTCTTTGTTGACGTTTAAAGACTCTACCATCATTCTTAGTGACGCACATCGATTGTTTGCCACGAAATCACGCACTTTTTCAATAATCTCAGGTGTCCTAGATGAACTTGGTCTTCTGGTATGCTTATCATCTTCTAGTGTCTATCTGTCGTCCAAGAAACGTTTGTGCCACAGGAAAACATTTGATCTACTTAAACAAAACTCACCGTAAACTTGTTTTATCATTTGGTACGTTTCCGAGGCACTTTTACCAAATTTTGCGTTAAATTTAATAACAGCCCTCTGTTCCATCTTAATAATTCAACATAAAAAAAAATGTACATCTCTACTGAACGCCCGTTTCGTTTGAGTTACTTCAACAACTGCGCAGTGCTTTTGGCAGAAAGCAAGCAGATGGTCACGGTTTATAAAGCATTCGCGATTACACTGGTGGCGCCGCCATAGGCTGAAATCTAGTACCAGTCTTAAAAATTCTTTGACGCACTGTGTATAATCAGCACAGAAAGCTAATACAATTAAAAACATAAAAACTAATTAAAGCGTACAAATTAATATTCGAATTGCGCTAAATTAAATTAATATGCAAAATCAAATTGCTGTGATATTCAGATTACAATTCGAATTTTGTAGATCGGATAAATTGAACTCGAGTCATTGATAATCCAATGTTTTTTTTAAATTAGCAGTTTGACATCTCAAAGTAATAATGATAATCCAATGTTTTTTTAAATTAGCAGTTTGACATCTCAAAGTCATTGATAATCCAATGTTTTTTTAAATTAGCAGTTTGACATCTAAAAGTAATAGCATGCTGCTATGCATCACGTAATCATTTTGACCTTAGATGGCGTGCTACTGTATAACACGAAATAACTTTGACATCTCGAAACCAAACACGAATTGATCGATACGTGATGACGCAACAATGCAGATGTTGCAGCGACGTCAAGCGTTCCAGACAGAACCGGCTGTTTGTATTATTAATTCAGCATTTAAATCAGAGAAAAATAGATATATTTGCCAACTTCCATAATTTCTAGATTTTCCCCACCGTTTTATATTTCGGAATGAATGGGTAATCCTTTGGTGCAGTGTGAGGGATTTTCCCAATGTAACAAATCCTGTCCTAGAAGTGAATAGAAATAAATTCTGCGGATGAAATGTTTTTCTCACTATCATCATCATCACCATTGTCAACCATTATCAATCCACTGCTGGACGAAGATCTCCCCAAGTTTCTTTCACAACGGCCTGTCTTCTGCCAGTCTCCTCCATGTCACTCCCGCATTCATTCGAATTTCATCCACCCATCTCCCATGCGGTCTTCTTCGTGAAGATATATCAGAATGGTCAGTGCAGCGATGAGACATCCCTCAATTGCCTGTATTTACTGTTCTTCACGTAACATTAATCACATCAGAAAACTTGAAAATTACACCGTCCCGGAGCGGGAATTGAACCCACAACAAAAAATAATTATTCCACAGAGTTTACCTGACAGACTGGGGATTTATTTCCATCCGCCACCAGGAAGCAAAATTTGGCATCGACTGGCGGAACACACAGACTGATCTGATACTTAACACTCAGATGTGTTGGACTCGATCACCCTGAATGGTGTAAGCGATAGCATGCTCGAACAAAAATTCGTGGATGCAAGTTCGATTCCCCTCCAGAACGACGTGATTTTAAAGTTTTCTGATTTGATTAATGTCACGCGAAGATCAGTAAACACAGGCAACTCAGAGATGTCCGATTGCTGTATTGACGATTCTGAAGAAAAATAATCTTTAATGCTTTAGCGCAACGTTCGGAAGTTAAGGTTTCTGACATTTATCAGTTAAACACAGGCTGTGATCATTTTATTCGGATCGTTTCATTCGAGTCGTTATATTCCGATTTTTCTCTTGAAAGCTGACATCTATCGCAATACACATTTCAAATTGTGCTTGGAGTTTGAACTTTCATAATCCCCTTAGTAAAAACTCACTGTAGAACCTGTTTCATCCTGCGACATTTTTGGGGGGAAGGGGGGGGATAGCGGTTAACACTTTGACGACCATAACTCCCAAACGCCCGTACATGCAAACGTACTCGGCCGCCCGAAAGGACTGTCTACAGTGAGTAATACTTTCTTCCCCACCAGTTATTCAAATTTTCACGGACTCTGGGAGATTAGTTGAAGTGACGCCCCAAGTTGCCACTGCGGACACTAAACAAATAAATAAAACAAGTGCTAGTTTTCCGGGGGAGATATCATTCATTGTCATGACATCACATTTCTTCCACGTGGAAGATTGCAGTAATTGTCCTTACCCCTCCCGAAAAAGTCTTAAATTCAATGTCGAAGATGCTTATAGATCGGAAGTTTCGTATTGTTACCGACAACCAAACTTTCTTTCGTGTACATGTAAAGCGGCTAGAAGAAATTGAAGAAGTAGAAACAAGCATTTTTGGAATTTATGGAATTCTGCGCAATATTAGATTTTTAGGGTCATAGTTATAAAGGTTAACGACCACCATGAGGAACATTCAAAGACATAGGTCACTCACCCCAAATTTGGATGGACGCCCCACCCCTGTTGCGCAATGGTCTAAGCGCTGGCTTATGGCCATTCGTCCGTGAAGAGTCCGGGTTCCAATCCCGGTGAATCATGGATGTTGTGTTTGTCTTACGGCAATGGTTTTCTCCCTTCCTTGGAAACAGTGACCCTAAATTAGGGACGGGCGACTGCTTATAGCCCATTGAGTTGCTCACGGTGGTCGTTAAACCCCCAATGAAAAAATCGGATGCGCTTGTTTCAGGGAAGGGAAAGAAACACTGCTATCACCAAACACATTACCCTTGCCTCACCCAGGACTCGAACCCGGCTCCATGCTGGACGATTTATCAGAAGCAAGTGCCCCAGACTCCCACTTGGTCACCTAATCGGCATACCGCGACAAACCCGTATCACATCCAGTGGTGCCAATTCGAATAAAAATTGGTCTTTACGTCGACGAGACTGCACTGAAGCGTAAACGTTGTCCAAGACTCCTTTGTCACAATGATTGTTTTTACAAAGTTCTGTTTTTCTCTAATTGTTGCAAATGATACCAGATGGAATAAACGGAACGGTTAAATTTTCCGAAAAAATTCCTTAACTGTTATTCTAATTTGTAAGAGTGATTTACAATGAGGTGCTCTGTAGATTGCATCCGAATTGAGTCAGCCGAACTAATTGTGCATAACCAACTAGGCTAAACTGAACTTAAACTGAACTCTTGCGCGTCTTGAACTTTCTTCGTAACTTCATTTATTTATTAATTTTGTTGAACGTTTTTTGTTTTTAAAAAATGCACCATATACGTTCCGTATTGCTGTATGTTCCATTTACTTGCGTGATATGGTAATTTAGATTAAACTGCAAGTCAGTTAGATGCTTCATTGCTCAAATATGTGCCTCTGCAAATGTTCGTTTTTTCTTCCATATACCAAGCCATAGGGAATCGCGCATGCCACAACGGGTTCTCATGTGCGAGACTGCTTCGTAAAGTTTTTTTGCTCGGTACACATCGGCTACGGTGTGGCCGGACATGCGCAATCCCTTGCCTCCTACGAAACTTGAACCAGGACCCATCTCGGAGGTAAAATATGAATGCCGTGTCCGAAAACATTTGGCCATTGGTCTGGCTTTATTTATGTTACTAATAATAATTCGTGATGAATATTGCCAGACGAAGCGCATTCGTGATATCACCCATTCGTGCCATCCCTATACAGGTCGACTGTCAACTCCTTCAACAAAATAAGAGGGGTTATAGTGCACATCAAGACGAACAATATTTGCGATGGGACCTAGGGCCCCATTCCAATCCTAGTGCCAGAAAAGACCACGTTCGAAAAACGTCCAGCAGGCACACGGAGTTCCAACCAGTGCATGAGAAGCACAAGATGCAAATCAGGTGCGCTGAACATGCGCGTAGACGATGAGGAGTAAACATTTAAAAATGCAGCCGAACCCTTTCAGGGATATTACCGTGCGAAGATCACATGAGAATTGACGTATAGGTCTGCCCAGCGAAGCGTACCGCGTGTTCCTGGAAAAAGTGCTTCCGGTACTGTTGCAGGATGTTCCGCTCACCACACAGAGGAATATGTTGTTTATGCATGATGGGGCCCCGGCACACTTTGCCACCGAAGTCTGATACTTCCTAAATGCGACATATCCCGAGCGGTGGATTGGACGCGGTGGACCTGTGGCTTGGACTGCATGCTCCGCGGACCTTAATTCACTAGGCTTCTTCTTCTGGAAGCACATGAAAACCTTTATGTACCGGACACCTGTGGACTCCCTGGAAGATCATGTCGCGCGAACCACTGTTCCTGCGAGAAAGATTAACACCACACCGGGAGTCTACGAGAGGGTGTGACAGTCCTTCATTCGCCGGTATGGACTGTGCAACGACGCCCTTGGATGCCAGTTTGAGCAGCTCCTTTGAGTCTTTCTCTGATGCGATTGGAATTGTTCAACTCATAAATTAGGTATGTCTCTTTGCTTTCACTGTTGAAGGCTCAACGTGGATATGTAACTTTATTCTTTTTTGGCACTAGGAGTGGAATGCGGCCCTAGATTCCATTGTAAATATTGTTCGTCTTGATGTGTACTACACCCTACTTGCTTTGTTGAAGGATTTTACAATCACCCTGAGTACACAGGCAGCACGCACATTCCCTGCCATCTAGCAGCACTCAGGGAGGGCATTTTATGTCTTCGTGTGCATTTATATACCAAAACGTAACCGTATTTGTTTACGTTATAACTGTATTGCCTATTCTTACAGCATGTCCTCCATATACCTAGGACGATGGGCCATAGATGGCCTAGTGGTCAACGTTTGTGATTGCCACGCAAAGGTCTCAGGATCGATGGGAGGTAAGAACGCCCGAACCACGAACTATCGGTCGTGCGTCGGATGGACACTTTAAGCGGTAGGTACCAGTGTACTAGCCTTCCAGTTATAATTAAAATAGTCTTCTTCATTCCGTTTGCAGCATGAAATTTAGCTTTCATCGATTCAGCATTCAGCCAAAGGCAATGCATATTACTCTAAATCTAATTTTTCATTGCTTTCACTTTAGAACTTTCTTATCTGAACATCTGTTCATTCCTCCTTTCAAGACGGTTGAACCTACGGCGTCACGTCTTTTCTCGTCTTTGAGGCAGTGATGGTAAACGGGCCACTGGTCAGCGCCTCGACAATTTCTTGCGGGTCCAACTGGTCAGGTCAAGGTGTTACTGACCCGATTTTGATCCGGTTTTATTCCCGTTTTATTTTTGAGAAGAAAAATATATTCCAAAGAAAAATGCTCGATGTGGAATTCTGTAGTCGATACTGATGCCCACGGAGTGAATAATGATTTACCATCCAAAAATATTGTCGTCTCTTTCTTAAAGCAACGAAGATTTCCACCGACCCACGTCAGATACTCCGACACCATATCCGACAACATATCGTAAAAAAGATACTTCCTTTGCGTTCTTTTGCAGTGCGATTGTCCAGGGCAAGGTACAGCCAAACGCCATTCGCTGCTTCTCAGCTGATTCACTCTCTCCGTGCGAAGTTCACTGTATGACTAGGAGTTACTTTTCACATCACATCTTTTACATTGAGCATTCAGGGGTTTTTGATTGATGTGCTAACATCCCGTTCCCATGACATGTCATGTCGAAATTAACTCCTTATTTGTTAATATGGATGGATTTAATATTCAGGAGGTTAAGAAAGTCGTAGAGACCAAAAATACGTGCTTCTTAAAAACCACAAAAGGGAAGAGTGAATGCTGGAAATTGTTTCGTCTCGTTAAGGAACCGGTGAATAATTCTGTGTTGTTTGGTCTTACTTGTTGTTCAAAATGTGGAAATTGTATAATTACAAAGAAGGATGTCGACGGCGTAACAAAAGATTATGGAACCAAAAATCTAACAGACCATATGAAAGTATGCCCACCTTCATCAAAGCGTGAAAAGAGTGAACAATCTAAATACATTTAAAAATATGCATTTGTGTAATCGTAAACAATGATTCCCATTTGTAATATACTCCATGGTCATGGTCATAGTCAGCCGTTACTTCTGGATTACGCAAAATAGTTACACTAAAAATGACAGTAAAATTTAGCAAGTAACCAAATTTTATTATTAAAAAAGGATTTCAGTTATTAAACATCAAGTAGTTATTGGGATGAATATATATATTACTTTTATATTATATAAATTTAGTTTCGAATTTATAGTTCAAAGCAGATTTGTCCGGATCGGGTCGGGTCCAGTTATGGGACGTCCGGGTAGGATCCGGGTCCGAAATGTTTGACCCGTTTCCAACTCTGCTTCGAGGGCTCAGTTGAGCTTGCATGCTGGCGACTAAATCTTTCGAGGGAACTAATAATCAGAAGATGTTATCAAAATTAATGAAGTGTGTTAATCAAATAAATGTGCGGGCAGATGGATGCCAAGTTAATCACAGAAGTACACATGCATGCCTTAAAAATCTTGAAAATTGCATTGTCCTAGAATTTTTTGTTCTGGTTGGCGTAACGGTAACATACCTGAACGTAAATCAGGAGCTGCGGGTTCGATTCTCGTTCCAGGACGATATAATTTTCAAGTTTTCTGAGACATGTATGTGTACTTATCTATTGAAGTGTCTGCTTCAAAGTTTTGAATCTTCTATTCTTGATCTGTGCCCCTTTCTTCTTCAGTTCCGTGTGGCTTTCCTGTCGAGCAAATCTCCTAGCTTCCTATTTCTAAGGGCTGTATAAGATCTGGGAACAAACTCTCCCTACCAAAAATTCTCTGCATAAATCTATGAATCTCTTAATAAAATCCCCTTCCCAGAAAATAACGATCATTAAATATTTTGACTTAGAAGCTAACATGACGTTTTTAACGGCAATGTTTTCGTCTCATCGAAGGTACGTGAATTTGTACGACTCACAGGAAGTTTCTGCTACTCTGGGTATTCTACCATACTCCGGTATTTTCGAAATTACTTTAGTTTTACGAAACATATAGGTTATTAGTCCAATTCAAGTGAAGCAGATAAATTTCGTGATTTAAAGAGGCGCTTTGAAGAGATGGCAGGGATTTTCCTCTTAGTTAGATATCCCCTTACAGAAGACATAAATGTACGAAATCAAATTAAATTTTTCTGAGAAACATTTCTGGAGTTAGTTTTAACACCCAGATTTCTCTCCCATCAAACGAGCTTGTTCGAAAAGTATTGGAGCTCTCTCGACACTCAAATCACTATAATTGAGAAAAGGGCATAATTAGACATCAATTCATTTGGTTCGGACGAACATCAAAAGGGAAAGGTAAGCCGATGTTGCACATATGTCGATACTTCCAGCATGGAGTTTTACGCAAAGGAGGATCACTTACGAAGGGAATTTATGCAATGTTTTAGTGAAGAGCTCGGTATGTTGCTCATTTCCAATTTGTCCTCTCATGATTAAGTTTAGAAACGGTGAATAATTTTCCGTAAATCCATGCAGACGTGCCTGCGATCGATCTCTTTAAAGAAGAACAAGCTTTGCTTTGTTTAAATGAACGCGAGCATATCTTTAATTCCTTTCGTCACACAGAACGCTCTTAGTTAATGAAATGCGCTACAAAGGATTTGGGATCTCGGAAATATTAAGCTATTGCGAAAGGGAAATTTTGAGCACATACTTTGTGAAACTTGATAGATGAGTGGAGTCACCGAAAAATCTGCCAAAATGCTTTTAAGAGACCCGTTGCTCAGTAACGCACGCAATGTTGGAAATGTTTTGAACTATGGTTTCCTCGGGCAATCTTTCGATTAGAGATACGAGATTCCTGGTATGAAGTTTTCTTCAGCATTTCACGTATTATACTGATTAGTTTTATGCAAATATTGCAAAAATATTGCTCACAAGCAAAGATATATGTTGATGAGTTAATACGAACTTGATAAAGGATTTCAGAGTTTGTGTGTGTATCTCTTAAATGACATGATCACAACAAAATGTTACCACACCAGAGTCTCTGGTATCAGGTACGTTTTTCAAAAATAAGAGAATTAATTTGAGAATATCAAATAATACTGTACTATGGTGAAACCGTAGCAGCACAGACACTGCGTGGAGGTATTTCGATCAGACTGAATAGTGTTCATGCCCAATAGGAACATTTTCAGTGGAATGAAAGTGAAGGACATCCTATTTGTTTTTATCTCAGTTTAATATACAATGCCCTATCATTATTATACGGACAGTTATATATCTACAAGATACATTTATTTACAGAACATTTTGTCATTTTTTTGAAACATTTTCCTCTTTATGACAGCGTTTAATCCTTGTGAAACACTCTCCACTAATGTTTTGTAAATGTCAGCCGATATGCTTCAACATTCGGCTTTTAAAGCAGTGATCAGTTCAGCTTTGTTTTTTGGGCGATGTCTTCCACACACTCGACAATTTAATTCGCCCAGTGTATTTATTGGAGGGTTCAGATGAGAACTCTGTGCCGGCAAGTCCAACATTTCGACGCCCATGTCTTCACACAAATCGGTAACAAAGTGAGCAGTATGACTTGCTGCTTTATTCTGCCGGTGCAGCATTCCCTTTAGTATTGTAATAACGTTGGTCGTATATAACTGTTCAGGTTGTTTAGGCAAAGCTAAGTGTTCATGATTTCGTCCAAAACGTCTAATGCGCTCAATCCAAAGCACGAAAAATAGCTACATATCATTAAGCCATGTCAGCCATACTCCATTGTTAGGAAAATACACTTTGGAAGATACCCTTCTTCCGGCATTCGCCATACCTAGGAATAATAATCATGAGACTGGTAGAGTGTGTATCGTGACTCGTCAGTTCGAAAAACAGTTTTGCATAGGTTTTCAGTCTAAGATGGGCGTTTCTTACACCACGCTAACCATCGTGAGGTATTAATTGAAATTATAGTGCATTCTAGATTGCTGCTTGACCGTGGTAACCTATGTCGTGCAGCGTTCTTAGCACTGCACTTGTGTAAAAATCAGTTAGTCTCATATTAGGGTTTGTGTGATACCAAAAAACGTTGATTTGCGTTCTGAACTGATAGTCCCTTGCTGAACCAACCCATCATGCTCTGTTAGCTTCGAAAGTTAACTCGGTCGTGTTCTGGATGATTCAGCTACCGTTTGCTTTACCGCATCCCAACCGTCGTCCTAAGGATCTTGCATACTGATGAAATGTCACGTGCGGTGCGATTATTTATGTGGCACCCGATTGTCAACCGGCGCTAGAAATCAGTTAACTCTGTCAATCGAGTCATCTTGCAAAAACAGTCGTGCTTAAATTTGCAGTTGGGTCTTCGACGTGTTGCTTACGTAGGACGGATTTCATTATTAACGGAGTGTCATACAGGTTGATTGTTGGCCAATGTATTAGGCACATTACTTCCCAGTGGGAATTGCGAAAAGGAAATTTACGAGGGATATCCTTGTGAAATATCCTTGTGAAAGAAATTATAACTTACGAGGGATATTCCCGCCGATCGAAACCAATTTTCCTGGTCGTTCATCTAAACACAGGACGTGACAAAACAAATACTCGTTTCTGCCTACAGACAGGAAAATGGACTCAATTCAAACAAGGTATCATAGGACATCATAGTTAACTGTAAAGCCTCTTTTGGCATCCTTGACCAAATTCTTTCAATTAGAACGCACACGAGCCTTGAAGCTCCGCTGGAATTACTATGTGGACTTTCAAGGAGAATATGCAAAACAAAAAAAAATCGTGAGAAGAAAAAAATACTATTTGTTGATAATTTATGCTCAGTATCTTTCGCGTGCCTGATCCTTATATGTGTTAAGTAAAACGAATGATTCGAGAGTATACATTTATTTACGTACAACACACTGCATTTATTCGAGTCACTCACAACCACACCGAGACAAAGTATGGTGGATACAAAGTTTAATTGAATCATAACAGCAAACAAATAAGGTTTGCTAGTTCCTGGCAGTGCGTGATACTTAGGTAGTTTGATTAGTGAATGTTATAGCAGTAAAATCAGTGAAAGAAGCACTGCGAGAGCACAAATGTAAAAATTGGCCTCAAGATAGGAGGAAAATAACCAGTGTGCTAATGAGAGAGTATATGTTATGTGTTGATAAAAGTGGAAAGAGCGAAGTCTTTGCTTATTCACTAACGCCCCGTATCTAGAGGATTTTCACTGTGTTAGTGAGGGAGATTCGTAAATATTTATCCAGGATATCTATTAGTTTCACCTCATCGTGTTATACATCATTTTAAAGCTGTCGTTAATAGCGGGTAAGCTCTTCTTGGAAGAGGGAGGGAGTCGAGAGGAAACAAAATTCGTTACGACGGACCGTTTTCGAGATATCTCAGAAAATCAACCCCAACATGTTACACATAATTTTAAAACTCTCGTCATCAGCAGGTAACCCCGCTTTGGGTGGGTTCGTTAGGAAGATAATTATGCTACGACGCACCGTTTTCGAGATATTTGAGAAAATCAAACCCATCATGTTATACATAATTTTAAAGCTCTCGTCAGTAGCAGGTAACCCGGCTTTTTGGGGTTCGAAACGAAGATTATTCTGCTTCGACGCACCGTTTTCGAGATATTTGAGAACATCAAACCCATCATGTTATACATAATTTTAAAGCTCTCGTCAGTAGCAGGTAAACCGGCTTTTCGTTGTTCGAAAGGAAAATAATTCTGCTACGACCCCCCTTTTTCGAGATATTTGAGAAAATCAAACCCATCATGTTATACATACTTTTAAAGCTCCCGTCCGTAGCAGGTAACCCGGCTTTTGGGGTTCGAAAGGAAGATTATTCTGCTTCGACGCACCGTTTTCGAGATATTTGAGAACATCAAACCCATCATGTTATACATAATTTTAAAGCTCTCGTCAGTAGCAGGTAAACCGGCTTTTCGGGGTTCGAAAAGAAGATAATTCTGCTACGACCCCCCTTTTTCGAGATATTTGAGAAAATCAAACCCATCATGTTATACATAATTTTAAAGCTCTCGTCAGTAGCACGTAACCCGGCTTTTTGGGGTTCGAAAGGAAGATTATTCTGCTTCGACGCACCGTTTTCGAGATATTTGAGAACATCAAACCCATCATGTTATACATAATTTTAAAGCTCTCGTCAGTAGCAGGTAACCCAGCTTTTCGGGGTTCGAAAGGAAGATAATTCTGCTACGACCCCCCTTTTTCGAGATATTTGAGAAAATCAAACCCATCATGTTATATATAATTTTAAAGCTCTCGTCAGTAGCAGGTAACCCGGCTTTTTGGGGTTCGAAAGGAAGATTATTCTGCTTCGACGCACCGTTTTCGAGATATTTGAGAACATCAAACCCATCATGTTATACATAATTTTAAAGCTCTCGTCAGTAGCAGGTAAACCGGCTTTTCGGGGTTCGAAAGGAAGATAATTCTGCTACGACCCCCTTTTTCGAGATATTTGAGAAAATCAAACCCATCATGTTATACATAATTTTAAAGCTCTCGTCAGTAGCAGGTAACCCGGCTTTTTGGGGTTCGAAAGGAAGATTATTCTGCTTCGACGCACCGTTTTCGAGATATTTGAGAACATCAAACCCATCATGTTATACATAATTTTAAAGCTCTCGTCAGTAGCAGGTAAACCGGCTTTTCGGGGTTCGAAAGGAAGATAATTCTGCTACGACCCCCCCTTTTTCGAGATATTTGAGAAAATCAAACCCATCATGTTATACATAATTTTAAAGCTCTCGTCAGTAGCAGGTAACCCGGCTTTTTGGGGTTCGAAAGGAAGATTATTCTGCTTCGACGCACCGTTTTCGAGATATTTGAGAACATCAAACCCATCATGTTATACATAATTTTAAAGCTCTCGTCAGTAGCAGGTAAACCGGCTTTTCGGGGTTCGAAAGGAAGATAATTCTGCTACGACCCCCCCTTTTTCGAGATATTTGAGAAAATCAAACCCATCATGTTATACATAATTTTAAAGCTTTCGTCAGTAGCAGGTAACCCGGCTTTTTGGGGTTCGAAAGGAAGATTATTCTGCTTCGACGCACCGTTTTCGAGATATTTGAGAACATCAAACCCATCATGTTATACATAATTTTAAAGCTCTCGTCAGTAGCAGGTAACCCAGCTTTTCGGGGTTCGAAAGGAAGATAATTCTGCTACGACCCCCCTTTTTCGAGATATTTGAGAAAATCAAACCCATCATGTTATACATAATTTTAAAGCTCTCGTCAGTAGCAGGTAACCCGGCTTTTTGGGGTTCGAAAGGAAGATTATTCTGCTACGACGCACCGTTTTCGAGATATTTGAGAACATCAAACCCATCATGTTATACATAATTTTAAAGCTCTCGTCAGTAGCAGGTAACCCAGCTTTTCGGGGTTCGAAAGGAAGATAATTCTGCTACGACCCCCCTTTTTCGAGATATTTGAGAAAATCAAACCCATCATGTTATACATAATTTTAAAGCTCTCGTCAGTAGCAGGTAACCCGGCTTTTTGGGGTTCGAAAGGAAGATTATTCTGCTTCGACGCACCGTTTTCGAGATATTTGAGAACATCAAACCCATCATGTTATACATAATTTTAAAGCTCTCGTCAGTAGCAGGTAAACCGGCTTTTCGGGGTTCGAAAGGAAGATAATTCTGCTACGACCCTCCCTTTTTCGAGATATTTGAGAAAATCAAACCCATCATGTTATACATAATTTTAAAGCTCTCGTCAGTAGCAGGTATCCCGGCTTTTCGGGGTTCGAAAGGAAGATTATTCTGCTACGACGCACCGTTTTCGAGATATTTGAGAACATCAAACCCATCATGTTATACATAATTTTAAAGCTCTCGTCAGTAGCAGGTAACCCAGCTTTTCGGGGTTCGAAAGGAAGATTATTCTGCTACGACGCACCGTTTTCGAGATATTTGAGAAAATCAAACTAGGCGGCTCACACTATAGCACCAAATTGCAATTTTTTAATGTTTTTATCACGCTTAGCATTAGAATCTCGTAATTTACGTAGATTGCAAAGAGACATTTTTACGTTTACGTGAAACGTGATGAAAAATTGTTCGGCGATAGTTTAGTAAACAATATTGTAGATTGACAGTTGAATGAGCTAATGTTGTGCCACTTCATGGAGCAGCATGCGGCACGATTAGATTTCAAGAATGATGTTGACAATGCCGCACCGTTATGCATTTTCCTTATATCGAAATATTTTTACTTAAGATTTGTTTTACTCTTGTTGGGAAAGATGCTTAGCATCTATGAACTTGCCATATGTTTCATGAGTATTCCTTTATCGTCGTGCTGGAAATGTATTGTAGATTCCCCGTAGGCTTAGTATCTGACCCAGCTGGTGAAGACGAAACTTTTTTATGAAGAATTAAATTATTCACAGCAATCAGAATTACGTACTGAAGTGCCTGTAGTTTATACGGTCATCATGTAATATCCCCTCAGAAAACATGAAAAATACATCGCTCTGCAGCGGGAACCGAACAGTAGCACCGAATGTCCATTCAGGCTTGCTATCTGTTTTTCAATGTAATTTTCAAGTTTTCTGAGACATTACATGGTGACGAGTAAACTTCAGGCTATTCAAATTCAATACACACTTCTGATTGATGTAAATAATCTAGTGAATTTTCCACGTATATTTATGAGGAATATTTCTTCCTTAATTTCTATTTATGAAGAATGTCAACTTAGTAAATATTTGCCTTAACAATTTATTTGAACCTGGGAAGATTAACTTTGGCTTTGCTGTGAAGCTGTGAGTCATTCATTTTACTACATACGTACTGCATGTCATATACAGTAGAATCGCTATATCAGTCTGTCTTCTCAGGGTTTGATCGGCTGAGCGAAGAAAACGTAATATAGTATCTTGCGCTTCATATAAACAAAGAGCGCATACAGTATCTCTCAAAATCTAACTTCGTTATTTCACTACCTGATTCGATTTTTGTGCTGTATAAAGAAGCTGTCACTTTTTTGAATTTGTGGCAGTATTGTTTTGACGGCCATCCCTCTGACCGAGTAATCTGATGCGGTAGATTGAAGCTAATCGGCAGAGCTGTGTCAGGGCCGTCTAGAAAATATGACACAATGATCTTAAAGAGATGAAATCCCTCTTTTAGAGACGCCACTTGGAAACCAAGGCTTTCGATTAGTTTCCAACGCTTACATGTACTGTATAACGTCATATACGACACTGGCTTACCAGACCGTTTAACATAAGAGTGACGTCACAAACGGAAGGAATTCCCCTGTGTTATATCCAAGGAGATTAGAATAATAGTTTTGGAGATGCTCTGGTCACTTAACCGTGAAGCCGCAAGGTGTGGGAATTTGTCGTTGTACATGATACGTATGTAATTTCAACTGTTTGTATTTTGGAATTACGTGGTTTTTGGTTGCAGGAACCGTGCTAATATGAAGCTGGAATGAATTATACTTCTTACACGAGGAACATTTACAATTTTAACGTTATATTTTGTTTAGAATTCGCACTAATGTTCGTGTATTTCAATTTAAAATAAAAATGGGAAGGAGCTTCAAAATAATTAAGAATTTTATAGTCAGCTTTTCCCCACATATCGGCAGCAAATTACGATTCGAAATTGTAAACGTTTGCTACCAAAGAACGCGATTTTAGGCTTCAAGCAAAGTTGTACTGCTTCATTAACAAGGGCATCTCCAGATATCTTATTCGAACCTCCATGCTTATATCATGACCTTGTATTTTCTAGATGGCCTTGGTTGGGTCTATGTTCGGGTCTAGAATAGGGCATGGTGTTTTTCCTATGGCTTTTGCTATGTCCCTGTACTGGAACCAGTCGCCGTAAATTAGATATGAGAAACTCTCTTATTTGCTCACGGAGATCGTAAAACCCTCCCGGCCGACCCAGTGGCACAGTGCTCTAAGCGCTGGCTGATGACCATTCATCCGTGAAAGGGTCCGGGTTCGAATCTCGTTGAGGCATGAATGTTATGTTTGTCTTACGACACTGGATTCTCCCTTTCCTGGAAGCAGTGACCCTAAATAAGGGACGGGTGACACCTTATAGCCCATTGAGTTGCTCACAGCGGTCGTTAAACCTTCAATAAAAAAAACAGAAAACAAAAAAAACACCCGAGGTAGCAGAGCCTTACAATTTAACGGAGGCCCAACACTGAGCCAAAGTCTTTTAAGAATAGAAGACGGTAACTCAGTGTTGGGCCTACGTTAAATTGCAGTGCGGTGCTACCTAGGAATGAGATAAAGAAAAGAAAATGGACATACATTTGGGAGAGTAGACCTGAATGTACGAGTTATGTGCTTCCAGATATGATGGCTTTGAGAAAAACTATTGTGAGTCTGAATATTTTAGCTTCGTCCAAACCAGTTATTTTATGTTAAAGCTACTTTTACTGAAAACGTCTTTTGGAATTCGGAACACACTTTGCCATTTTTATGTAATGGGAAAATAGAGTAAATTTATCGTTTGTTACTACTGCAATTGCATACTGCGAACAGACAAGATAATTTTGTGCACATGCGGTCTGTATGATGTTAACAGGAAACGTGGGCGCTGGTGAGCCTAGCCACATACGAATAATGCATGCTTATTGCACACCACATATGACAAGCGTTGCAATCTGCTTATAATGCATGATGCTTATTGCACACCACACATGGCAAGTGTTGCAATCTGCTTATGCTCGAAGTGTTGGCAGCTCCATGTATATTTATGATGTGTTTATTTTAGAAGCTCCAATGATACATTTTCGTTATACATCGAATCGATGTACAATGACTTGCAGCATGACTTAAGAGTCTTATTCGTCTAGGCATTTGCTGTGCGATAGAATGTTTAACTCTATTAAATGTCGGTAACTGACAAGAGGTTTATTAACCAAAATGCGATGAATTCCACTTTCCAGATCTTGAAGACTTGATGGTACTGTATCCTGCTGTCATTGGGCGGCACCATTCTAGACGCTGTTGACGACGGGCAAGTATAGGTGATCAACGATGCAAAGGTTGCAATATGCCGATACCTTCATGCAACATATATGCAGTACATTGGATGGCAGGCAGAAGAATACTGCTACTTGATTGCTCTTAAGTAATTGCTTGATGGAACGGATCCATCAGGAGTTCATTTTAACTGAGATTGACACCGTTCTTGCGTTCCAGCAAGAGATTGTGATAAGGTTTTCCTATTATCTACAACAGTACCCCCTTATGATAACTTGGAATAAGTATTTACTTTGGGAAACAGATATCAAGCGAAAAAAATTGAGATTTCTTTCTGAGTATAAAACTAGGTCGGAGATCATTTGAAAGAAAGAGTACAACTTCCATTATATCTGAAAAGCAAAGTGTTTAATCAATCTATCCTTTGTAGAGAGAGGAGACATGGACCTTAACTAGAGAAGACATACAGAGGCTGCAGACGAATAAAAGGAGCATTGAGAGTTGCAGGCTTGGCGTAACCCGAAAAGGTAGGAAGAGGACCTCGTGGAAAAGGAAAAGAAGGGGAGGCGTTTCGATCAAATTTAAATCACTGAAGTAGCAATAGGTTGGACGTATTGCAGAAACAATTGACGACTGATGCATAAATGAAATATTATATTTGATACCAAGTGACATATAAAGACCTAGAAGAAGCCCAAGTGGGACATGGCTGGATAAAATTAGAAAGCATGCTGGAGGAACATGGAGGATATTGGATCAAGGCAGAAAGTTGCAGAAAAGACTTGGGATATCTTCATCCGTCGGCGAATTGATAATGATTGGCCACAGTGCTGATGAGCTTTTTTAACACTACTTACTTATTTTCGAAATGGGTATTAGACATTACATTTTGATGTGAAAATACCAAAAATTTCAACGCCAGTAATATTAATTTTAAAATAGTCTTCAGTCTGATATAACGCTGAATCGAATTTCCTGAAACACTGTTCTTTATTCTTGTAATGTGTTTTTAACATTTTTGGCGAATTTGAATTCCGTCAAAATAACATCATTTTGCGGACATTTTATTCGCATCTGACTTCGCATTACCGAAACTCAGTTGAGTAAGTCATTGCTGAAATATAAAACCATCTCGACTTAAAAGTGCATTAAATGAAATACGATATTATTTTCATAAGTATTAATGAAAGCCATGTGCGTCAAAGGTATTCCTTCGATAAGAATTCAATAGAGTTTTGAGTAATTTTATCTTTTACCGAAGCTCAGTAACCGGAGTCAGGCAATGAAAACAAGTTACATTAGACGAACAAATAGAGCTGCCGAAAATAGGGGCGGGGGGGGAGATCCTTATGCAATTAATGAATTATGCAGAATCATATTTCTTAGTCGAAATATTTGATTTTGATTTTCTTAATGTAAGAAATTTTATAAAAATTCGAAAATTAAGGACTAAATATCTAATAAAAAGCGAAATTAAATGGCTTCAAACAAATGAGATAGCTTAGTTTCAGCGAATCAAATATCTTTATTTGAGAGTGCTACTGAATCTTCCATTACCACATTCAATGACACACGGAAATAAATCTAAAAAATAATTCATTCCCCTTGGAACATTTAGAAGGACATTTTATATGAAGACTGAAATTGGAGGCGAAGATCTGAAAGAATGCTTTAGCTTTACATTTCCGAAGAATAAGAAAAGTTGAGTTCATTACGTCGTCCGCAGAAATCCAATCCCAGCTATTCACAAAGAAAGAAAATAGTTATTAGATTCTTATCTTGCAAACCTCTAAGATATTTTGCTTTATTTTGTGTGCAAATATTGATGTTTTATCATCTCATGTACCGTGTCGTAATGCATCAAGATGTAAACGAGAAGATGACTAAAGAAACGTGAGGTGCTATAAACACGTCTCTATTTTAAATAAGCTTTGAATATGATATCGTAACGGGTTTTTAATTTGCATTATCAACAGCATCTTAAAATCTGAACATTCCGTGTATTATTTTATTTTGGTTTTAGGTTCTACTGTGCCGAACAATATACGAATAGGGCTTCTGACAAAGATATTTTGAATGTAAACAAAATCACAGCGATTATTTTGTATGTATAACTATTGGAGTAGTTGCAGATATCTTATATAAAAGCAGTTTCTTAAATTGATCTTCTAAAAGTGCAAATATCCTATTAAGTGGGAATGCCATATGCAAAAACGATGCATGAATAATTTCTCTCACAAGGAAAAGGACATGTGGTTGTCGCTGATTGCAAAACCAAAGTATGTTGTTTGGATAGAGGATCATAAGATATATTTATATCCAAACGTTGAGGTACTATGGACAACAGGGGGGGCACGAGATCCTTTTTTCATGAGCATTATATTATGAAATGTATGTGCATTATGAATTTTATATTAGAACTTCTTACAATTATATTTTCTATAAAAATAAGTGTAAGTAGTCGCTATAAAGTATGGTTAAATTCATAACGAACACTGTGTTGGTAACATCAGACATGAACTTTTGGCACAGAGACCACTTTCTCCGTCTACAGTCTTTTGTTCACTATCACTTTTCAGCGCCTCGACTTCAAAACCTAATCCGCTTTGCATTTTATAAGTGTGGTTATGTCACTACTAATCATGGATACTTCCAAACACTTCTCCAATATTGTTTTGAATCGGACCTAATTAAGGAATATCGCAGAGAAGATTGCGAAGAAACAGTATTCATGAAATGTGCTCACTGCGAGAACTACTTTTATTTGGATCATTCCATAATTAAATATCTTTATATTTTTTGTCGTACATGAAAGGTGAGTGCAATGTATATCCTTTACTGAACACACTATACTGTATATCCATTCATGAATAGCTTGTAATGAATACCAATTGCTTAAAACAACAAAAACCATTCCGATACGGGCCCGCAAGAGTAATGGAGATTCCGTGAATATTGTCTCTGCCAGTGTTCTTTGATGTCCAATAATTTCATCATTTATATTCCATAGCACCTAAACGTTTGGCATTATCCATTACCCCTTACAGTACTGTCGAATGATATAACAAGCACTGTGCATCTAGCGACAACGGTCCGGACCGTTCCCTTGTCAGGCTTTCAGCAACTCGACATCTTTCAGTTCTGTTCATTAATTTCGAAATATCGTGTCCTAAAACAGTGGTAGAATTTCGGAAGAAACTTCCAAGGTTCTGCGGGCAGTATATACAACTTGTGGTTCTCAACGATTTTTATTGACGCGCAAGTGCCACAAATATCGATACATTGAATATGCACACCTTATTAGTTTTATTTCCCTTCTTCAAAGAAGGAGGGTGTAATAAAGCGTAAATTTTAATTTCAAACTGACAAAATAATAGATTGCAAATGTTAGGAAACACATGTATTTTCGCACAATCTGTATGTCAACAAATGAACATGTAAGTTACATTTAACTTCAGTCAGTATTTTGTTTTGAAGTTTTGTTGCAATTTATTACCCGATTAAGGGGTGTACTGGACACATGCGCTTTGATGGGATAAGTTTTCAAGTAATCACTCCGAATAATTAATGCTGAATATTTATCATAAAGTTTTGAATATTCACAAAGTGATCAGATCATTTTTTCCTCTTCAGAATTGTACTGGAGCCAAATATGTTTTCAGCCACTGCTGCTAAGCGTTGATCATAGACACATTTTCTACCACGAACGCTATTGGATTCACATCATTTGTCGCTCGTCTTTCGTAAAAAAGAAAAAAAGATCGTGCTTAGGTTATCACTTTGTCCGTCCATCCGTATGTGGACACCATATCTCTGCAACTATTAGTTCTATTGGAAAAATTATTTTTGCATTGGGAAGTTTGAAATGTGAGGACGATTATTCTTGCTTTCCGGTTTTTCTACGGTATACAAATTCAACACCAGAGGGTGTAAATGCAAGTGTTATCGTCTTCAAAGTATATTTTATTCATTTTAACTGCTTCTGAACTTCCGACTGAAAGCATTCTTTCTTGCATCGATACCATTTATAATTACTATTTTGGGTACAGTTGCTTTTTCAAGTATTGCATAGTTTTTCCGCTAGGGGGCGTAAAGCTAAATTGTAATTTCTCCGATATTTCCGCTCCTAAAATTTCGATTTAAGAAATTATTTATGCATAGGATAGAGCTCTTGGTGTGAAATGTTCTGCATCTAGGTTCAAATTTTTGCAGAGAATGGTTTGGCCACTAGGTGTCATAAATGCATACTTTTGTTTGTGATGTATTTGCATATCTGCGATTCAGAAAGCGCGTTTTAAAAAAATATTTTGCAGTCCGATACCACTTACAACGGCAAGCTGTTTGAGAATACCTCGTGCTGAAAATGGCGCATAATTTGTCCTCCAGAGGGGGTAGATGTTTATCTTATTTTTGTTGATGTTTCTGCTTCACCCTGTCCGATTTGAAAAACTGCTTCTTTGTCGGAGAGCATTTCGGATGCGAAATATTTTGCATAAAATTTCAAAATTTTCTTAACGCACACATGTGCCATTAAGAGTGCATAAATTCACGTTTTCGTATACAGCATATTAACCGCATATGAACAATCGTCTGTGAAGACAGAAATTTGTTGGTGACGGAGGTCAAAACCACGTCTCCTCGCTCCGGAGTGAGTTGCTCTGACGGACTAAGCTACATTGACGGAATGTATCTCTGCAGATTTGTCGTCTTGATAAGTGCTTCACCTCTGTAGTAAGTCACATGACTAAATATCCGATTGAAAAATCCTCCCTCGGTCAGATACCACTAAGCGCCAAAAGATTCGGTGTACATTTATTGCAAGAAATAGTGCACAATTTTCCCGCTAGTGACGCAGATGAAACTTCCACCCCGGTTGCCGAGTGTCCAAAGACGTAGTCATCTGGTTAAACGTCCAAGTCTCACCGGAGGTCACTCGTGTACCGGAAGTAAACATGGATCTTGTATTTGTCTTACTGCGATGACTGCGCGTTTTCCTGGAATTTGTGGTCTATGTTAAGGACGGGCTGCTGCTTATAGCTCTAGATATTACGAGGGAGGATCAAAAAGGAAAGGCAACATACCCTTTAATATCGGTAACTGTGAGCAAATGAACATAACGGTTATCTCACTTCTCCAGATAGTCTCCATGTAAGCATACCCCTTACTTGTATCGTTTCACTAGCTTCATTTTTTGGGAGATGCAGCTTCTCGGCTGCTCTCGAATTCAAGTCTCTGCCGCTATCTTTACCTCATCAGCATAGGTGAACTTGCGACCACTTAGAGCCTCTTTAAGTGGACCAAAGACATTATAATTGCATGAAGCCAGATCAGGGCTGTAAGGGGGATGTGGAAGAAGTTCAAATCCCAGTTGTTGCATTGCCTCCACTATTGCAGCCCCTATTTGGGGACGTGAATTGTCATGATGCAGCAAGACTGTGTTTGACAGCATTTCTCTCCTTTTTTTCTTTTTTTTGCTGCGAATTGCGGGGTTTCAGTTTCTCTCTAAGCATAGCACAGTATGTTGCACAGGCCACTGATGTTGGCCCGTGTTCCTGAAAATGCGACAGGATAAGACAATTTATGTCCTTAAAGGTCAGCATGATTTTCTTGGCGGAGAGGTATCGTTTGAATTTCTTCTATGCTGGAAAAGACGGGAGTTTCCACTGCATGATTTGTATCTTGCTTTCTGATTCAAAGTGCTAAACCTATGTTTCATCGCCGGTGACAATATACTCCAAAACCCTCGTATCTTCAAACCGTTTCAGGAATTGGGTTGCAACTTTCACGCGCTTTTGCTTGTGCAGGTCAGTAAGTACCCATCGTGCTCAAACTTTAAGGTACCCCAAGTCATCATGCATTATGGCATGTGAGGATCCATAATTGATATCCAAATGAGCAGCCAAAGTGAATAACGTAAATCGTCGGTCTTCTTTGTTCAAGCCTTTGCCCTGTCGATTGGGTTTGTGTGCGCGATGTTGGTGGCCGAACAGATCGAGCTTAGTCTGTTAAACTTGTTCATCCCGCTTTGAAGATTTCTACCCATTCCCCATTCGTAAACCATTCTTTAAGTCATGCTGCTTTCATTTTCGTACTAAGCCAACATTCTTCGGTTAATTTTAGGAGGTTTCACTTCCTCTGCCCAAAGAAATCTCAATAGGGCATGATTTTTTAAGGACGGTGCAACTTCGCAGCGGAGTTTCCATGTTTATTTGACCTTGCCTTCTACTTGTACTAACGGCACAGCCCTGCGCTGTGCGTGTTCGAACCACCCGTAAGCCATTGCGGTAGTTACTATCCGTTGCGGTTACCGCGTTTTTTTCAAATCGTCTTTACTTTTCTATTTACCAACGAAATTGTGCTCTTTTAAACCAGAAATAAACTCCAAAAACTAGAAAACGCCGACGTGTGGTGAATTCCATATGTTTTTTTTTACTGTGAGTCCTAATTTGAGAGAACGGCTGAACGTAAAGATATGTTTGAGATATCAAAATAAAGGTCTTACCCTGTATATGTGCCAGTCGAAGAGAAAAATGATATTGGAGCAACGATTCGGGCGTTGCGAGGCGGCAAAGTTCCCATGTAAAATCTATGGCAGAAGCGTGCGGTCGACTCGCGCTGTTGAAAGGGGAAGCATGGAGAGACTGAGATGGTCCAAAGCCCGAAGTCTCTGTTCTGAGCGAACCGTTGCGCAAAGCGGCGCCAGCATTCATTCCTATTAAAGTTCTTCTCATCGGCACAGCGAACACTCTCGAAAACGTTATTGCGTTATGCCGTTGGACTGGGTGATGTATATATAGACTAAAATTTAATATTCAATCCAGTTTATTCACATATGTAAGACGTTTCCCATTATGTAAAGATGTAAATAAACATTCCTTTTACCATTGTTAGTGAAAATATTACGGAGGTCTGCTTATAGCCAATTGAGTTGCTCACGGTGGTCGTTAATCCTTCAGCCAGAAAAAAAAATCACGAACCTGGTCTATTGTCTTTACTGGAGTGGTTGAATGAATTTGTCAATCAAATAAAGTTTACATTTGTTGTTTCATATGAATTTATTCTTTTCAAAATAAGAAGAACAAAAACAAAAAAAATAACCATCAATTCCGACGGGTGAAAGGTATTCGCAACGCTAATCTCATTCCAACAACATTTACAAACACAGTTGTGACTAAAGATGAGAGTGAAAGAGTGCGCAAACGATGCAGATGAGTGCACCTCTGCTTCACATTTTACGGCTGTAAAAGGGTGCAGTCGCGATGCTCATCACGAACCTGGCCGCTCCTGTGGCGCAGTGGTTTAAGCACTGGATTATGATGATTCGTTCGTGAAGGGATTGGGTTGGAATCCCGGTGAGGCATGGATTTGTGTTTGTCTTACGGCACTGGCTCTCTCCCTTCCCTGGAACCAGTGACCCTAAATTAGGGACGGAGGCTGCTTATTGCCCATTGAGCTGCTCACGGTGGTCAGTAAACCTTCAGTCAAAAAAATCACGAACCTGGACTATTGTCTTTACGTAACTGGTTCAATGAACTGGCAAATTTAAGTGTCCGTGAGTGTACATAAGAAATATTCTCCTGGACGAGTAAAAACCCATAAAAGTTTTTATGTCGCATTAAAAGTATGAATTTTTCCCTAGCATACAGATCATGCACTCTTCAAATTAAGCCTGAATTAAGCTTCGCCGTTCCGGTGACCGAATGCGTGACGTTTTCCTCTTATTTAACCTTTCTCTTGAGTTTGTGTGTTTTCATGTAAATATGGTTTATCCTCCTTAATTATTTTCTCTCTTAACACCACACGATTTCTCCCGAAGTTGGCATCCTGACAGTGGGTCAAAGTACAGTAAAAGAAATATAAAGCGAAGTTCAATAATAGTTTATTTAGAGTTATGTTTGGAGAATGGAAATCATGTGTTCAGAGACAGAGAGCTGATGTTCTAAGATATATGCTATAGTAAGAATACGCTATGTAATGTACGATAGTTTTATGTGTATTATATTTGATAACGACGTCTGATAATCGTCCAACTAATATTGTTACGAAATAGTACACATGCCGACCGCTGAATCAGAAAACTTTATTCAGTTCGGCGTTGGACCTCCTTTAGCCCACGTATGCAATTTGGCATAGTTTCCACAAGGTATTGGAATGCATCTACGTCTACAGCCTACCAGGCATTCACGCGATAGTCCTCTAATTGGTTCAGATTTGCCGAAAGGGGACGTTGATCGCGGATCTACTTTCCTAACACGTCCCATAAATTCTCAGTGGAGTTCAGTTACGGACTTTGTGGTGGCCACGGAAGATAGTGGAAGTCCCTGTCATGTTCGGCAAAAGTCCTTGATAGTGAAAGTCCCTGTCAATCACTATTAATTGTCAAAGTCCCTGATAGTGGAAGTCCCTGTCAACCACTAGTATTAGTCAAAGTCCCTGATAGTGGAAGTCCCTGTCAACCATTAGTATTAGTCAAAGTCCCTGATAGTGGAAGTCCCTGTCAACCACTGCTGAACACATTTTGAGCGATGGACAGTAAGTATCACTGCCACCTATAAAACAGCTGTCACCTGCGGGATAAAAAGCCAACATTCAAGATGGACTTGTTCGCAAACAATGTTCCGTTGACTCTTGAAGGACACCCGTCCTTCCAGCAATAACTGGGGATCCATTCCGTACCAACAAAGCGTGTTTCACACCATGACACCAGCTCCAGAACCCTGAGTTGTGTTTACATGACAAGCTGAATCCATTGCTTCCTAGGGGCTCACGCCAAACTATACCGTCAGTACAATACAAGGTATATCGCAACTCGTTGGACCACATGACTTTTTTTTCAGTCCTCAAGCGTGAAGCCACGGTGTTTCTCACAAAACTTTAGATGCACTTTCCGGTTCTTCCTAGAAATCAGTGGTTTTCGTAAGTCAGGCATAGGACTGTCTTTATCGATCCTCTTCGATTCCCTGCGCACATATCGCTTAGAAATGTGTCGGAAACACACTTCGCTGAACGCTTTGTTCAACTGCTGCAAAGAAGAAGTCCTGTTTCTTCGTACAAGTCTTCTCAGATGACGGTGATCTCGTTCCTGAGAGATTGCCGTCGCGCCGCATCTACACCTCTTAGACTAACAATGTGGGTTATTTTTCGACTGATTAAAGGCCAGAGATATCTCATCTTTTGAAAAACCAGTCGGCTCTGCTGTTTTCAAAATCGTCGCTCTAGCCAGACAAGCGCCCACAATAAGCTCTTTTTCGAACTCCGAATGATTCTTTGTTTTTCCCATTGTGATCAACACTACTGACCAATTACGGTCGAGCAGCAGTCTTAAGTAGTTGCCTAGATGACGTAGTTACGCACGTGACTATGTAACTTGCATATACGATACGTAAGTGACGTTTACGACCATCTACAGAAATGTTTGCAATTCAGTGGGTCACCCCGGTAGCGCAGTGGTCTAAGAGCTGGCTTGTGATCATTCGTCCAAGATGTGTCCGGGCGCTAATCCCGGTAAGGCATCAATGTTGTATTTATCTTACGGAACTGGCTCTCTCTCCCTTTCCTGGAACCAATGGACCTAAATTAGGGATGGGTGACTGCTTATAGCCCATCGAGTTGCTCGCGGTGGTCGTTAAACCACCAATAAAAAAAACCAGTGGCTGGTGTGTACAGCTTGAAGTGGTTTTTAGCTTGGTGTTACAGGCAATGTATTGATTTATGAATTTTTTTACATGCTGGGAAATATAATAGTGGATTTTCAGTTTATAAGTACTGCCTCATCGCTTACCCTAGACCGCTTATTTAAAAGTGTGTGATTATAATTTTTTCAGGATTTAATTAAATTTGCAACTACTGCAAAGAAGCAACTTACGAATTGGAATAATAATATGTAATAAGCAAATTAAGTTTAGGACAAGTGACATTTTAGTGGAAGTAGGCTTAAAATTTCTACAAGAATTTAAAACAGATTATTCTATGAGTAATAAGAGCCATTGCTTTATGGCTAGTCGTCCGACCTAAGTGGTGAACTACAATGAAGATGCGCTCCCCATACGGCGCAGGCTGTCTTCTTTATACCTGTAGCCAAACATTAGGAACGAGTGGCTGCTCTGACCCTTGGAAATGGCATGGTTGTCATTAAAATAAAAGATAAATAGCTTATGTCTAGATCCGTATTTTAAAAAATAGTCATGTATCACAATTATTTATAGGCTCCCTTTCACTTCGATGACTTTAAGTCTGAAATTTGTTAAACGTTACCAGTATCACTTTTTTCCGAGTTTTAAAACAGCAGAGTATCGGAGAAATGCTAATAAAAATTCATACTCCTTTATTTTATCGTGAGTGTTTTCATAACTTCCTTCAGTCGTACAAGCTACCAATTTTGCACGAAAAAACGATTCATTTATTTCGTTTTCTTTTGCTGTACGATGGCATATTTTATGAAATACCGTTGTTATTTATTTTCCGGTCTCTCGGCTTTTAACTCATTCCTTATCGCTCTGTCTCAGAAGCCTCCGAACACTTTCTGTCTCAAAATCTGCATTTGATTAAATGCATTATGACTACCTCCATTACAGCTTCCTATAATCCATCTTCATCATTTATTTGCATTCCTTGACGCAAAGCAGATCCACTGCAAGATTCTCATGTAATTACATAATATTCCTAAAGAAATGTACATATTCTTATTCGTGATTCCGAGGCCACACGCAATATTCTAATTGCAAGAAAATTGCTGGCTCTATTAAATTTCCATTAGACATACAGAACTGAAGCGTATAAAAAGAAATTTTCACCACGCGTGATTCTGAGCAATCAGTTTTATTTCATAAACTTGTCATCACCGTTTCCAATTTTTCTCCATCTGCTTATATTATCCAAGTTTACAGATGGATTAAATAAAACAAGAACGGATATTTACATAACTGTGTGTAAGGTTAGAGATTTAATGCTGACGATGGAAAGAACATACAGTATTGCCCTTTTCTCCCCTTTTTTAGGAGGGGGGGGATTCGGTTATACTTCAGAACTAGAATCGACACTTTGATTTTCCCTTTAGTCGCTAGTTCGTCATGTGCATAGATCCGTGACTTGTAGATATCTGTTTCTGAAACATATGGGAATTCATAGAGCAGTAGTTTACCCTGCGATTGAACACACTTCGGTTTGTTCTTAATATAAAACTCAACTGAGGGCAACCAGAATCTCGTTTGCCATAAATAAGACAGCACGAAGGTTCTAATATTGAAACATTTTGAACTTCCAGGGGTGTGGTTGCTCCAGCCTTTCGTAAAATCTTGCAAGATTTCACCAAACGATTGTGCAATGTATACTTAAGGCTTTACCAAACAAACATCTGGTCTCTTAAAAATATAAATCTCCAGTGTTTGACTGAAACGAAATTCGTCTTAAATTACGATTTCATCATTTAGAAGCACAGTAATCCAAATCTGGATACATAGAAACTTATTTTACCGTCCCATGCTACAAAGTGTTACTGCATGAAAACATATCTGAACCATTGATGTTATCACTTGTAAATCTGGCAATTCAATGACTGGCTTTGCCAACACTTTTACTTCCCCAACGATATTTACTAACGTCGATTTCATGTCTGGAAATTCAAAAGGTAGCTGGAAATTTTTTTATCCTTAGCCGGAGATCTTGTCATTTAAAAGCAAAAAGAATCAAAGCATGAATGCATAAAAGTTTTTCTAACCTAGAGAAGTGGTAATTTACATGTCTGGTAATTCAAGTGTGGCGACATGAAAATTTAGTAATCCAGAAATGTTATATCTCAAAATGATGCTTATTGAAAGCCAGGTTGCATGAAATGCCTTCATTCTATAGTAGACCTTGTGATAAGTGGTCAGAAGGTAGATGTTTATCCAAAGTAAAAATGCATGAAAATTTG
The DNA here is from genome assembly GCA_039090855.1 of Macrothele yani. Taxonomy (NCBI): domain Eukaryota; kingdom Metazoa; phylum Arthropoda; class Arachnida; order Araneae; family Macrothelidae; genus Macrothele; species Macrothele yani. The sequence goes on along the minus strand of CM076995.1, from coordinate 184,478,422 downwards.
GCTAACCCAAGAATCCCAAAAGATGACCTAGGTTTTGCATTTTAAGGAACTAGAAAATTTTCCTATCGAAGTGTCTAGCTCCTGAATTTGGTCTACATGAACTGTGGACTGTCCAAAATTTAGTTACGAGGAGATGCTCATACTCAAATATCTGATTGCCAGTACCTTGGACTTAGAGAATAGTTAGGTAGTTCGTCCTACTCAAAATGATGATTGCTTGATGTTTTTACCAGCAGTCCATTATATTACTTGAAATTCTCTTTATCGATACATTTATCTGGTTTGGTAGCAAAATTCTCGGCATTTGCTTATATGATAGGTCAACCATTCAAAAGTATTCGTCTAACTCCAAATTATCCATTCTCGTTTAACACAATAATTCGGCTGCCTTAAACTTTATTAGATCTGAATGTTTGGTTGATAGAATTTCAGGAAACCAAATCTTTCTGTGACGGTCCTGAAACTACACTGACGGAAAAAAATTCCCAACACCACGACAAAATAGTTGTAGAGGAATGAAATGGCGGCAATACATTTGTATAGGTAACATATTTAATCGATTAAGGTTTCAAGATCACAGCTTAATGTAAGGGCGAGAAGAGCCATTTTAAATGTGAAATGCTGGTACATTAATAACCGGTGTAACCGCCAGAATGTTGAATGCAAGCACGCAAACGTTCATGCATTGTGTCGTACAGGTGCTGGATGTCAGTGTGTGGGATGGAGTTCCATGCCTGTTGCACTTGGTCGGTCAATACAGGGACGGTTAATGCTGGTTGGGGTGACGCTGGAGTTGTCGTCCAATGATGTCCTATACGTGCTCGATTGGTGAAAGATCTGGTGATCTAGCAGGCCACGGCAACATGTCGACACTCTGTAGAGCATGTTGGGTTACAACAGCGGTATGCGGGCAAGCGTTATCCTGTTGGAAAACACCCCCTGGAATGCTGTTCATGAATGGCAGCACAACAGGTTGAATCACCAGACCGACGTACAACTGTGCCGTCAGGGTGCGTGGGATAACCACGAGAGTGCTCCTGCTGTCATAGAAAATTGCTCCTCAGACCATAGCTCCAGGTGTAGGTCCAGTGTGTCTCGGCCGCAGGCAGGTTGGTTGCAGGCGCTCACCTGGCCTCCTTCTAACCAACACACGGCCATCACTGGCACCCAGGCAGAACCGGCTTTAAACAGAAAACACAACATATCTCCACTCCGTCCTCCAATGAGCTCTAGCTTGACACCACTGACGCCGCAAACGGCAGTGGTTTGGAGTTAGTGGAATGCACTCTTCAGGGCGTCTAGCTCGGAGCTGTCCTTCAAGTAACCGATTCGTAACAGTTCGTTGTGCCACTGTGGTGGGAACTGCAGCTCGAATTGCTGCCGCAGACCCAGTACGATACGCCGTACACGGCGGTCTTCCCTCTCAGTAGTGCCACGTGGCCGGCCGAAACCCCGTCTTCTTGAGGCAGTACCTTTCCATGACCACCGCTGCCAACAATCATGCACGGTGGCTACATTCCTGTCAAGTCGTTCTGCAATATTGCGGAAAGAAAATCCACCTTCTCGTGGCCCTATTACACGACCTCGTTCAAACTCCGTGAGCTGTTGATAATGGCTTCTTCGTCTTTTTAAAGGCATTCTTGACTAACATCAAAACACTACGTCGAATCTCAACGATAACTAACGCTCACGAACGTTACAACGAGTATTTACAGCAAACCTGCTTTGCATGTTCCGAGGGGCGCTACTCGCCATACGTCTGCGCCGAGCGCGAAATTTGCATAGACGTCATCTTACAGATGTACTCTCACCGCCTACCAACTGTCGTTTATCTAACACAACCCCTTCTTGGTGTAGGGATTTTTTTCCGTCAGTGTATATAAATAACACCTGATACTGAGCTGCGTTAATCAGTGTTGTTCTTCAGATAGGAAACGCAGCCGTCTTCAGCGAGAGTGAAAAAGGCGAAATTGTAATGGCCAAGCGACTGGGTAATAATAATTCTGTGACGGCAAATGTTTGTGGCGTGCTCACGGTCAGCCGTGATCAGTGCCATCAAAAAGTAAAAGTGGTTAGAGGAGAAAAAATTCGAGAACCGCCGAAAAGGTGTGGCCCGACTAAGGCTCACCGATGATAGAAGTAAGTGAAGGCCCTTCCGTATGGTATGAGCCAACAGAAGGAACACTATGACGCAACTCTCCGGCAATTTGAAAGCTGCTGACGAGAGTAATGTGTCATAACACATAGTACATCTAATCTTATTGAAAAGGGGCTGCGTAGGTACAGGCCGCTCCTAGTTCACATTCTAACTTCGGTTCACCGTCCAAATCGCCTACAAGGGGAACTCGAGCATCAAAACTGGATGACTAAAAAAGGATCATCTGGTCCGCTGAATCTCGTTTCGTTTTGCACCATATAGAAAGCCGGATACTTCCACATGGTGCAACGTGTGCGTCGTTACCTATATGTGTGTCGTTTACCAGGGTACCAGTTGGTCCTATAATGCACCGTGGGGCGAAAAAAACCGCAGAGGGAAAAGGTTATGCTTCGGGCTATGTGAAGAAGGTTAAGAAGGTGGTACTTTGGGCACAACAATCTGTGAAGAAGGTGGTACTTTGGGCACAACAATCTGTGAAGAAGGTGGTACTTTGGGCACAACAATCTGTGAAGAAGGTGGTGCTTTGGGCAAAAAAAAACCGGTGGACGAAAAAAACGCGGTGGAAGAAGGTACTTTGGGCAATGATATGGTGGTGCGTTTTTTAGGTCATCTTTGGACAAATTCTCCTTTTCCGGGAACCAGATATTCTTTTATATAGTTTTTCTTGAAAATTATCCTTTTATATATCCATATAAAAGGATAATTCCGGTTGAAAAAATTGACATATTTTGTTAAGATTATTGACATATGTTAAGATGTCAATAAATTTTTGGAAAATTTAGTAAACAACAAAATTTTAGTAAACAATTTTTTTCATTATTCTTTGTGTTAAGATTTTTATTATTTTTATATTATTTTCATGAATAAATTTATATAATATCTGTATATATATTTTAATAAAGATGCCTAATACCTAATATATTTAATACATAATAATACCTAATATATTTAATACATAATAATACCTAATATCATTATAATATATATTAATACCTAATATATTTAATATATAATAATACCTAATACTCGGGCAAATATATAAATACCTGACATATTTTTATATATAAATACCTAACATATTTTAATATATAACACCTGTATATATATATATTTTATTACCTGTATATATATTTTTAAAGCATATATATATATAATGCCTGTATACATATATTTTTATTTTTATTATTTTTTTATTATTTTTGTTAACATTTTTATTATTTTTTTATCATTTATTATTGTTTTTATTTATTATTTTTGTTAAGATTATTGACATATTATCCTTTTTCGGGAAACAGATATCCGTAAGTATCCTTTCCCAGGAAAAGGACTTTTTTGGGTGGTGCTTTGAGCAATGAAATGGTGGTGCTTTATTTCTGTCATCTTTGGACGAAAAAAAGCTGATGGAAGAAAGTGGTGCTTTAGGCAATGTGAAGAATATAAAGTGGCGCTTTAGACAAAGTGAAGAAGGTAAAGTGGTGCTTCAGACAAAGTGAAGTAGGTAAAGTGGTTGCTTTGGGCAATGTGTGAAGGCACAACAATCGGTGAAAAAGGTGGTGCTTTGGGCATAACAATCTGTGGTGCCGGTGATGCTTTGGCCAATGTTCCGCTGGAAATCCTTGTGTCCAGTCATTGTCGTCCGCGAAACTTTGGCACTAGGACCTACTTCAGCATCATTGCGGACCAGGTAAATCCCTTCATGTCAACGGTATTGCCCTCTGGTAGGGCCTTCTTTCAGCACGATATTGCGGCATGCCACACATTGCTCGAGTTGTTCGAGAATGGGTCGCGGATCGCTAGGAAGACTTACAGTATTGCCCTGGCGTACAAATTTCCCAGACATTAATCCAATCGAACATCAGTGTTTTTTGTTGGAATAGTATATCCGGTATGAGGCGGTTCAACCACGTAACTTACAAGAGTTAAAGGATCTACTGGTAATTTGTTGGTACCAGATACCACAAGATACACTCACGGACAATAAAATTTGCGCACCAAGAAGTAAGCATCGTATTGAACTGAAATTTTATGGACGTAATGATAGAGATGAATGATACACATGATGGCAAAAACAGAGCAGCAGGACAATTACAGACGGATCTGTTTCACACAGTCCGGTCATCTTCAATAGCGCGTTGCACCGCATCGTGCGGCGATACATGCTGCAGTACGGTCCGGCATGGAGGCGAACAGACGCCTGATGTTGTCCTGCGGCAGACTGGCGCACACGTGTTGGACGGTGTGCTCCGAATCCCGGATAGTGCTGCACGGCGGCAGCTGGCGTTTCAGCTGATCGCCCACTTGCTCGTTAGGGGATATGTTCGGGCAGCCGGCAGGCTGTTGAAGTGTCTAGACATGACATAGGCAGTCCTGGGCAACCCGAGCCATGTGTGGGCGGGCATCATCCTGCTGGTATAGCGCACCTGGAATCCCGACCAGGAATGGGAGCACACGGGGCCGTAGTATCTCATCCACATACCGCTGGCCAGTCGAGGATACACGTACCACGACTAGAGCTGATCTGCTATCGTAGGCTATGGCTCTCCAGACCATAATGCTTGCAGTGGGGGAGATGTGACACTCTACAGCAAGATTGAGATTGTGCCGCTGACCCGGAGAGCTCCGCACCCGCACACGAGGATCATCTATCCCCCAAAACGAAGAGGCATTCATCGGTAAACATCACACGTCGCCAGTCTGTGGCGTATCACGTCGTTCTGGGCTCGGCACCACTGCACATTGAGTCGGCGATGTTCCGTTGTTCATGGAAGCACATGTAAAGGGCGCTGAGATAGCAGATTCGCTTCCGCGAGACTTCGCGAAATGGTTCGTGGGCACACAGGAGCTGCTACATCTGCCTGTATAGTGGATCGGGTCCCCGTGGGATCCGTACGTGCCCGGAGCACGATCCGCCGGTCCTCTGTATCGGTGGTTCTCCTGGTCCATCCGGAGCCGCTCTGCCGTGTGGCAGTGCCGTCACGTGTCCACTGCTATCACCACAGTCGGACGGTACGGTCAGAACGATCTACGTGGCGGGCTATACGGCGCGCCGACCATCCTGCGGGTTTCAGACCAATGTTCACGCTGCTCTCAAAGTCCGTAATTTTCAGAAATTGACGTATCCGACATCTACCTGGCATTCTGTTCACTTTGCATTCTTGCTTGCGTCGGCCAGTGCTTTTCGCTTTCATTTAGCATCGACTACATGCCGGTTTATAAGGCTACCGGTTCGTGCTTGCAGCGCTACCACAGGGTGAGCGGTAATACGCAATCGCACCAAACGTGGATCATTTGTATACAGAACGCACTCTAGCAAAATTGCAAAGTTTCGCGTTTCTGGCATGCTTTCTTCTAGGTGCAAAAATTTCAATGTCCGTGAGTGTAACTTCAGAAAGATTTTAGCGTCCATGCATCGTCGTAAAACCCGTTTATATTAGGCATATATACAATGACCGCCGTAAGCAAATTAAATTCTGCTGTACGCTCCAGTAAAAAAGGCATGCAGTAAAACAAACGTATGCAGTAAAACAAACGTAGAACATATGTAATGCCTTCACTTGGAAAAAGGCATGCAGTAAAACAAACGTAGAACATATGTAATGCCTTCACTTGGACTCATAAATGCTCGGTTTGCTCTACACAAGGTTTGTTCTTGGCTTATCACCTTTTTGACTTTGCATATTTAGGACAATGCACGCAAGCTCAACAGAAACCATGAAGTCGACAAAGTTTGTCCGTGGCTATTGCAGAAATCGTAAGCGCGGTGTTCAGCATTGAAAACGCTTTACAGTGAGTGAGTGAAGGTCTGAAAACAGTGCAATTGTGCATCGTTATTTGAAAACGAAGTACTAAGTTAAAGGTGAGAAAAACAGTTTCCATTCGGGACACCAAGCTGGGATCAGGAAATCTTAAAGAGACGACACGAGTTACGAAAGTAAGCCGCAGTCTGAAAGCTCATGAAAAATATTTACCAGGCACTTCTTCAGTAAAACGACGCCAAACGACACTTCGCGGAACGAACAGAATAATTTTTTCGGAGATTGACATTTGAGCTTCCGTTGCACCCAGGTATAATCTGAACCTAGCACCTTCCAACTATCACTATTTTTTTCTCCATTGCGTCATCATTTTCTTTTTCTTTTTTTCAGGCAAGCGGTCTTAAACCCTAAGTAAAATGGAAAACGGATGACAGGCCAAGCGGGATATCAGAGAAGAGTCGAAATACTTGCCAATAAATGGCTAGGAATGTTAAAAAATGATGATTAATATTTCTCGGAGTAAAGTTCGTTATTAATATAAACACACCGAGTTAGGTAAAATTATGCTACATATTTTAGATCTATGTTTCTCCCTGTAGAACTATCTGCTTTCAACGCTAGTGCCCAGAATACGGTTTTCCATAAATATCTGTTTAAAAAGGATTTTATTCTGTCGAAAGAAGGGGTTACTTCATGATCTAAATATACAAAAGTCAAGCTACTTAAAGATGTTTATAACTGAACAATTACACTGAGAAAAACGTGTTGTTAATTCAACAAAAAAACTTTGTCGATATACAATCAACAAAAAAATGTGTTGAATTTACAAAATTATTTTGTTGAAGATTATTGTTGATTTAACAAAACTTATTGTTATCACGAGAAAATGTTTTGTTCATTTAACAAAATGATTAGGTCGATTTTTGGGAATTTGTTTGATCCAACAAAACATATTGTTATTATGACAAAATGTTTTGTTGCTGCAACAAAACATATTGTTATAGCAACAAAACTTATTGTGTCACGATAGCAATATGTTTTGTTGCAGTAACACAACTTTTTGTCATGATAACAATGTTTTGTTGGACCAAGAAAATTCTCAAAAATCGACCTAATTATTTTGTTAAATAAACAAAACATTTTGTCGTGATAACAATAAATTTTGTTAAATCAACAATAATTTTCAAAACAATAATTTTGTAAATTCAACACATTTTTTTGTTGACTGTATATCAACAAAAAATTTTTTTCATTCAACAAAATTTTGTTGAATTAGCAAAACGTTTTTCTCAGTGTAGACTTTTAGAAGCTGGATAAAACAAAATTAGGCATAAGGTATTAGTTTGCTAACCCATTTGCTGTTTGACCATAGGCGGTCAGGCAAAGCGTTTCCCGAGATCTCATAAAGATTATTAGCGCCGGTTTGTAGGTGATTGTTATGAAAATACCTAAGCTTTCTACACTTAAGAGCAATTGAATTAGAGATACCTGTCTGGTAACGTGTAAGCACTACCTATCGTTCTGATGACGGCTGCGATTCGTCTCGGCATGGACTCGACAAGACACCGGAAGCGTTGGGAAGCCGTACGGATCCACGACCCCTGAACAAAGTTCCCACAGTTCACGAAGATCTGATAGAGGGGGTCAGAGGCTCGAACATATCTCTCGATGGCATCCCAGATGTGCTCGATGGGTATTGAGGTCAGGTGACCTAGCTGGCCAAGGAAACGAGGTCACGTCGGTGGAATGTTCATCCAACCATTCGGATACAATTCGGAAGCGATGGCACGGTGCATTGTCTTGTTGCAGGATGAGGTCCCCAGTGGGATGTTGAAGACGCACAAACCGGAGCAAATGGTCGTCCAGGATATCCCGGTAACGTTGACCTGTGAGGGAACTATGTCACACGCACCAGGGGTCCCAATTCAGTTGCACGTAAACAGTCCCCAGACGAGAATGCCACCACCACCAGCTTGAAGAGTACCCTGCTGGCAAGAAGGATCCATCGCTTCATGTGGTTTGCGCCGTACTCGTATCCTGCCATCCGCATGTACCAACGTGAATCTCGACTCATCAGTCCAGGCAACATTTTTTTACATGTCTAGGGTCCAGTGGCGAAGTTCCCGCGCACATGCTAATCTTTTCACCCTGTGATGTGCGGTCAGCAGCGGTACCCTCGTGGGACGATGGCTTCTGTACCCCATAGCGAGAAGATGGTTTTGGATGGTGTGGCTGCTTACACGTTTTTGAGCACCAGCCTTAAATTGCCGAGTGATTTCTTGCACTTTGGCCCGTAATCCTCTGTTACAATGCGAGCTAGCCAACATTGACCCCGCTCATCCACACGCTGTTGTCCACGGCAGTTGGCCCTTGCAGGGATGGTTTTACCGGATTCGATATACTCACGGTGCACCCGTGACATAGTGGCTCGTGAAAATCCCAGTGTCTGCACGACTTCAGAGATGGGGTGACCCATTCGTCGGGCCTCGACAATTTGCCCACGATCAAATGCGCTTAGATCCTTTGCCTTACCCATACTGCGTCCGACTCTTACTGATTCCCGTCGCATCACTCCTTATATTGTCGGATCGCTGCATACGTCATGTCGTTTCCGTCTACAGGGCCGCCCACAACGCCACATTTGCATAACGTCTGCTGTCTCTAATTCAATTGCTCTTCAGTGTATTTTATGGAAAGCTACGGATTTCAATTTTACGTATAAATCATTATCTGTAATAATGAAAGCAACATAATTATTTTTAAAAAGGATATATTGTTCCATAGCTTTTGTTTGTTCTTGATTTTAGAGTTGACGAGTGCGATATCAAATGCAGAAGCTACTAAGGAGTTCATATGTTTTGTTGCTGGAAAAATGCGCAGTTTCCGGCATTTTTTCTTCTTTTTTGTACATCCGTTTTACTTAGATTGAAAATGCTTACGTATCAATGCATTCGATCATTCATAAATTGTGCTATTCGATATATTAAACGTTTCGTCAGTTGCCGGTGCAGATGTGGTTTAGGGTTTTGTGACCACTCTGAGCATCTAAGCTTATAAGCATTCACCTTATGAGCATTTAAGCTTATAAGCAGTCAGCTTATGAGTATCTAAGCTTATAAGCAGTCACCTTTCCCTAATTTTTGGGAAGTGGCTCCACGGATCGAAGAACGGGAGAGAGAAAATGCCATGTGATTTACACACCACACATGACTCTAACACGGGCGACCAACCGGAAGTCCCTTCCTGTGAACATTCGTTCAGCGGTGCAGCCAGTTGAATTGGCGTAGGCCTGAACATTATAAATATTGAGTCTTGTCGCGTCGATCTGCTTTTATGTCTCGGTTGTGACACGGAGATCTATTATGATCCCGATGTTTTTACTGTGTGGAAAAAAATCCCAAAAGAAATGCGATAAAGGTGCAAAACATGATGAACCTTCTTGCATAACGTAACGTACGAATCATGATATTTCAACCACCAGCCTTAAGAAATCAGGTCATTTCAGAACGGTACTTGCCATCCGGTATGTAGTTCTATGAAATTAACATGCTCAAAATATTGTGCATTACACCTATGAACTGCATGAAATTAAAACATCTCAATCATAGTTTTGACGAGGTTTGGACAAACAGGAATCTTAGATGTTTTTCAGGAAATATTTGTCGTTCACTTAAAATTAGTTTCATACACAGGGCAATACGCCACACGGAGGTGTCGAATAGGATTGACATTTATCTGTTTAAAAGAAACATAAAATTTTTCAGCAGTTGTGCAGTAGTTATTGACGAAGGAAAGAAAGTGTCTTCTTGGCAAAATTGTATGTGATGTCAGAATGGATTTCCTGGATAAAATCGCGACGTTTTTCTTCTTATGGAGATTGAAACAGAAACAGAGACAGTGAGATGCAAGAGACGACATCCTGTTCAGTTATACTTGAAAGCAAGTTACGGAGGATTTAGTCTATACGTTGGATTGTTTGCATTGTTACATTTGCCCTCCAAAATCACTTACTCGGTGTTGCTTCACGCTACGACGGGTATTTGGAGTAAGTGCAACACGATTGCCTTAACATCTATTCTCAGATAGTGAGATTTTACCTCTAGTTCCTCAGTGGTGATGTAAATTATTGTCAACTATTTATTCATGTGGAAAATATTTCCAATATAGAACTAATTTATTCCTCCAAGCACAACTTCTACTTTTTCATTCAAAGACAGTGACTCATTCAAGATTCAAGTCTTATTTCGACGAATTCTGATCGAAAAGAAAAAAACATTAAACAAAATTTTCTTATTGTATTACATTCCCGTGATGGAAATTTCATCATTTCCAAACTGTTTATAAGAAGATTTTGCACCATGGCAAATAGAGATTTTATATCTTTGTCAGAAAATCTGAAATGAAATACATATTTTAAAATTTTAAATGGTATTGATAATTTTCTTCATGTCAGTGATGACCTGGCACACCCGAAAATTCTTACGACAGTAATTTAATCGATACTATGTTGAATAAAGAAGGTAATAAGAAAAATGAACATGTCTAAGATGTAATTCCTGTTACTAAACTTTCAGGCTCTAATGGCGGTAGCAGCATAACGCGCATATTTTAGAAGTGTGTGTTTAAACCCTCAAAACTGAATTAATAGAACATACGTGAATAAGCTAGTTGTGATTTCTGAAACATTAAAACATCGTCTTTTGGTCTGTTTAATTTTGGATGTACCATAACTGAAGTTTACATTTTCAAGGGTGTAGAACTACCTGTATTGTTCGGAATGACTTTGAATGCGATATGTCTCGTCCTGAGGCAAAGGAATTTGGTTTGACGAAAAAACAAAAGTTAGTTTCAAAACGCGTCTCCAGGGGAATAAGTGACGCTTTATTAAAGTAGCGAAAACTTCAAAGAAATTAAAAAATCGTACAGAAAAGAAGGCTCAATTCGTGTTTACAAAACAAAATGTTCGATATGGTGTCATATTTCTGCAACATGCTGTAATCACAAAATAACATGTCGAAAAAAACAGATGGAAGTGTTATGGATATGGAGTTTCATGTTTGTCTTCAGGACCACAAATCTGTCATGCGACCACGGTAGACGACATTCTTCAGATGTGCTCAGAGCCAAAAATCTCACAGGTTCAGATCCGGTAAGCGTGCTGGCCAGGTTGTAGAAGAATGCCCGCTGATCATACTTTGTTGTGGTAAATTGTTCCTGCGGCAACTACTTGACAGGGGTTGCTATGTGAGGAGAAGCACCACACTGCATAAACATCTAGGAAATGAAGATGTTTTAGTGTTAGAATCATCTAGATTGCAAAAGGAGATACATATAGGTAGCCGTTGACAGAGCATGGAAGGAGATCCGCAGGACCGAGGTTCTCCAGAAAGAAAGTTCAAAAGACTAAATGCGCTGTAATCCCACACCAAAGCGGTGACTGTTGGAGAATGGAGTGGAATCTTTTGCACGTTGTGTGGATTTTTGCTTACTCAGTTTTTGCAGTTGTGCATATTAACAAAGCCATGCGAACGGAAACGAAATTTGCCTGTCCACAGAATGTTACATGGTCATTCATTGCCCAGTTTAATCCGAGCAAGATACCGCAGTGCGAATGCTTCTCGTGCTCTCCGGTCAGGGGCGAAAGCAAGTGTTGCACAGTATCGCTCTAAGTATTTTGTGTACTGTGCTTTTTGAGGTCTTATGTTAAGACTGAACAATAAGCTGTGGACAACTGCTTCCCACGACCTTTGAAATCGTGTCTTCGACTAAAACTGTGTGTACATCCCCTACGAACTGCTGGTCTCCGGGTTTCTGTTCTGTGCCAGGTTTGTCTGTCGGAAGAACCTATTTCTTTAAACCCCCAATCATTTTACATAAATTATTTGCAGTTTTGGGCTAAATTTTTAAGCCCTGTAACGTTCTGAACTTGTGCAGTTTGCTTAAAGCACAGCTGTCATATTGGTAAAACAACTTTACAAGAAGGTCTGGAGCTTTTCGTGATAGCGCGATTTCTCTTTCAAACGTTGAATACTCACCTGCAGTGAATTGGCGCTTTACAGCAGCTGCTTTTCAAACGTACTACATTGCTGGCAATTTGCATATTTGGACAGTGGCAGCGCATATACCTGCAGCTCTTTATTGTTACACGTGATTATGGCACCACGTATTACCTGGAAGCGAGCTTTGGAACCAATTTTTGTTTTTCCGACAAACAAAATTCGATAACCTCAGGAGAAGTCATATCAAATTAGTAGCAATTCCGAACAATAACTACACCTGTAGCAGCCTTGGAAATGTGAACTTTAATTATGGACAGCCAGTATTTCATGTTACACTTGTTCAAAAATATCTTAAAAATACGAAATTGCTGTTGTTCAGCAATTTCACTTTGTAAAGATATTCTAATTATTAATAAATATATAATTTCCTTTCACGGATGTAATTAAAGATTGTTATACTCAGTAAATATTCTTGCCCTATAGCTTTCTTTGTAAAAATCTTAATTTTTTAAATACTTTTCATTATCGAAGCAGTTCTGTATTTGAATTGCTTTAGATCTTTAAATCGTAAATTTGGCAGAATTTACGTAGTGTATTTTGACACCTATGAAGTGTATTCTAATTTAACTTTCATTTTCAGTTCCTTTTCCTATGTAAATTTGAGTTTGTTCTCCTTTTTTTCCTTTGAGGTTTAACGACCACCGTGAGCCACTCAATGGGCTATAGGTAGTCGCCTGTCCCTAATTTAGGGTCTGTGGTTCAAGGGAAGGGAGAGAGCCAGCGCCGTGAGACAAACACAACATCTATACCTCACCGGGATTCGGACCCCGACCCCTCTCGGACAAATGATCAGAAACCATCGCTTAGACCACTGCGCCATCTTGTTCTCTTTTGCACTTTCCAAACTTAACGTGATATTTTCTCTCTCACACGATCAAATGATCATATGTAGAGGATTTTAGAAAGGAAGTGTCTGACTCCAGGTCTTAAACAACCCTGAGAAATAGGAAACTAGAAGATTCGGGCTAGAGCGCCCGATAGGAAAGTGACACGGAAGCGAAGTAGAAAGGGGGAGGAAGACGCCCTTCTTTATTACCGGGGAGCCAGTACCCAGGTCTCTCACATGGATGAAGTTGGCAACAGTTTGATGTCAGAGAGAGTGACGTATGAATGTGATAAGAACGTTAGATAAAAAGGACGATACAGCAGTTGCTTAGTGTGTGTGTGTGTGTGTGTGTGTGTGTGTGGAGATGTTCAATCGTTGTTAATATAGATTATACGACAGATAATTAAGGCATTATATGTGAAGTGTAAAACTCGCAAGGCTATATTTTGGATGTCTTCAATCATTGCTGAACCAATAAACGGTTATCGTAAGTTTGGCTTCTGTATACGTTTCGTATGGCCGTAAAACCTTAATTTGAGCTATCCCGTGCAACTATTGCATCGTATTCTCATTTAGTTCAACATTTCCTTAGTCATGGTTTTCGACATAGTGTAACACCAATCCCGCACACAAAAAAGAGTTACGTTATTCCCTAATAGATCTACGAAGAGAAATAATTTGACTTTTCATGTGAGGCTACATAAAATTGGGACGCTGTTACGACCTTTGAAAGCTAGCTCTAAGGCATCCGACAACATTTTAAAAAGTCATTCTGGACAAAATTTTACATTTTTTAAAAATTCTTTCATTTTAAAACCCCTTTCTTTAGGATTCCAAAACTGCTTTTTCTTTCTTGCGTACGATGAACAGATACGTTATAACAATTTTAACATATAAATACAGCTGTCAAAAGAACCGTAAGTGACTTTTCAAACGCCGGAAGTTAAGAAATAATTAGGTGTTTCTTACTATTTCTGTATAAAAATATAGTTTAAAACTAGCAAATATTTAATTTCATAAGGCTTTACAGATCAGACAACATTCCGTGTACAATTAGTTGATGTAATTTATGTTTGCGAAACTTTTTAGTTAAAAATTTAAACGTGTTGTTTTGAAAAATGAGATTTTCGTTCCGAATTCTATACGAAGAACCTGATAACGGAAAAAAGAAGCATAAATAAATTGATGAAATTTGTTATACATCTTTCTTTCAATGCTGTTCATGCAGTGAGCTAAATGTTTTGTTGCCTGTAAGTTCAAGGTTAAGTTATAGCTACGTTCCAAATAGTGAAGGAATTTGTGGAAAATTCACACTAATGCAAAACTCAATGACTGCATCTCAGCAGTGTTTAGGAATATCACTGAGCTCATAGTTAATTGTATTGAAAACATTCATACACGTATAGTGATGAAAAATGGCTATCATCTGTCTGTTACTTTTTTATTTGGAGCTTTTACCGTAAACAACGTTTCATTAAATCGTTTCAAAAATTTCTCAATTTCTTGAAAATTTGTATTGATGTAATTTCTTTTTCCATGCTTTATGTTGTTCGTTTGGACCTCCTTAAAAACGTAATCAAAATACTCACTCTTGCATTTAAACAAAAGTGCCCCGTAAGCAGTTAGATACCTTAAAGACTTATAAACTTGAGATTTTCTTTTCCGAATTTTAAAATGTTCTCAATTTATTATGCTTTTCAGTCATGAATTATGCAGAATTTATACGCTATCGTACTTTTGTAAAGGCAAATACATGAATTGAAATAGATATTTACTGCACATATTGGTATACTAAAAAAAAATTATTTCCTAAAGAGTTAGACTCTCGGAGCTGAGAGTCTCACAAGAGAGATGAGATGACAGCCGTATTTCGATCATTTTGAAAAATAATCGTGCATCGCTGTCTAAATCTAATATTTTTCCTTTTTTCTTTACGAAACTGCACCGCATTCACATTTACTGGCAGAGGTGATGTATTCGGAAAATGGGGAAAGAAAGTATAAAGAATTCGAGAGTCTGAGAATATCTGCCGATCATCGCATCATCATCCTCTAAATCACAATAAATAAATTCAGAAAGAGAGACGAATGATTCTTCGTCACAGCGGTAAAGAGAACTTACTACAGGATTCGGCAAAAATTACTTCTTTTCTGCAATTTTTCACAATTTTGTAGATACTTCCTTTCAATTTTGTTCACTTTCGCAGCTCCCTACTCAAATATTTTGTCTTGGAAACGATGCACACTTTCAGAGCACGAAGGAATACTTGTTCGCCTGTCAAGATTTTTTAGTACGACATGAAGATAATGAGAATTCTACATCGTCATGCAAATATTTGCTGAGAAAGTGATGAACAGAATTTCAATGATTTGACATTCCTGATACAGCACGTGATGTCTTTGCTTAATGTAAGATAAAAATTCAAAGGGTGAAAACGGCGAAAAAACACACCTCTGGACATGTAAAAAAATCCTGCAATATCCTTCAAATCCCATCCATCACACCCCTTTGACAGGTTTTAATAAATCATCGGTTCGGGGATAAAATGAATTAAGTAATAAGTGCATATATTGTGTTACCGTCTTTCAGCGTTTGGGAAATTCTCCTGGATCTCGAAACCGAGACGCGATGTCATAACTGATCATAATTCCAAATCAACTTATCTTTCATGATTAGAGACATTTTGTCCCATCTTCTTTTGAGTTTTTTTAATACCATTTCTCTCCCCCGGATGCTGATCTTGGCACGTTAGTGCGATTTATGTCACTGCAATTACGGAGGACGACGTACCTTGAGTGCTGAGAAGTGGGTGATCTTGAAAGATGCACTAGTCTCAGACACATACATTTAGATTCGAAATGTGAAATGATCATCGCGTTCCTTTCATAAGAGTGATTTTCTTTGCTTTATCCGACCATGATGAATCGTGGTTGAATGGGGATATAATTCTTACTGTGTCAAAAGGAGAAGTCAAAAAGTGCCAATTCGTTTACAGAATTTTTTTTTTGAACCTGGCAACAAGAATGAATATTTGTACTTATATCTAAGGGAGAATAAAAAAAAGTTAAATCTTTTTGACTTGAGTTAAACCTTGTCCAACACAGTTATGTAAAATTATGAGAAAAACTGCAGATGCTTAATCTCAGGACTCACGGAGCACTAATCTATGCTTAAAAATTCAAGCAAAATGCAGATCAGATAAATAAATTTGAAAAGAAAGGACTTACTAGGAAACGAAAAAACGTTAAGAAGAAAAGCTGCTTAGATGATAATAAAAAACTTGAGAAAGATCAGTTACGAAAAATTAAAGAAATTCAAGACACAAGAACTTCTTTCGTTGGGTCGTTATTTGTCACGCACAGGGATGCTCTCTTTCACAGGCTAAAATGAAACAACCTATTTAAGAAATATTTTAGTTCTTGTATAGATTAATGCCATGGAATGAAATGTTATTAAGACTTAATTGGAGAAATGCTGATGATATGAAATCCGGCCATAGTTTTGTAAAATTGTAGCTTCACTTTGAACAAAAATTATATTCGTTTCTGATACGTGTCCGAAACCTATTGATTTACGCACCTTTCCAATTTTGTATTTTCTCATAAATTTTCAAAAGAAATATGCTAAATGTTTTTAAAGTCACATTCAGCTGGTGCGAAAGGAATGGTATCAATGTACGACACATCTGAAGAGAAATAAACATAAAAAAATTTGAACCAAATATCAAATATCCACCTTTTCGCTTACTACAACGTCATGTGCCGCAACGATTTTCTGTTTTAAAGAGCAATTTTTTATCAGGTAAAGTAAGAGTTCTCCCAACAAGTAAAAGGAGTGAAAACAGCTGGGAGTTTCGTTTAATGTAAGAGGAGGGGACGTTTAACTAACCACGATTGCAAATCATGCATTCCGACGCCTCTGTTTAAGGTCTTTATTAGGGAAATCGGGGATACACCTTCTTCTCTTTTCTTTATATAGGATTTCGTATCGAGGTGGAATGTAAGACCTTATGCAATGTGTATTTGGATAAAACAGACATTCTCTTTAAACGGTAACAGTTTATTGCATCGTAAATCTTTGTCTCTCTGGGCGATCGTCCTTTCCCGACGACTATACAGCGGCTGCTCACACCAAAGTCTAGACTCCACAAATCTGTTTCCCTAGAGTCCCACCAAGCTAGGCTCTTCGTATTTCCGGGCCGAAAAATATGTTTTTCTGGCATGTTGTTTCCTCTCGCCGACTCAACCAATCCGGCTGCCCAGAGCCGTTACTTGCTTCTCGACAAAGGCACCGCAGCCACTTTCCGACCGCTTAAATAGAGAAAGATGTCTTTCCCAGAAAATATTGCATGTTTCTGAAAAACTGCTGCAGTGCTGCTGATCGACGGGAGAAGGTACACACATATACACAGTCGTATCAGAATAATATGACCACCTACTTAATAATGGGAATAACCACCCTTGGCGGATGACCGCGGCGAGACGGCCTGGCGTGGAGGCAATGAGGCCCTGGAAGGTTGCCCGGGGCACACGTGCCCATTGGGACGACAGCAGAGCACCCAGGTCTCGGAGATGACGTGGTTGTGTGTCGGCATGTCGAACCCTTGGCTCGGATGACCGCGGCGAGACGGCCTGGCGTGGAGGTAATGAGGCCCTGGAAGGTTGCCCGGGGCACACGTGCCCATTGGGACGACAGCAGAGCACCCAGGTCTCGGAGATGACGTGGTTGTGGGTCGGCATGTCGAACCTGTTGATCCAAATAGTCCCACAAGGGCTCTATGGGATTGAGGTCGGGCGGATTTGGTCGACCAAGAGAGAACGGAGACATAGCTGTCGTTTTCCTGGAACTAGTCACGCATCCCCTTATAGACGTGGCACGGCGCATTGTCCTTTTGGTAGACACCATCATCACTAGGGTAGACGTCCAACATGAAAAGATGCATGTGGTCAGCGAAGTTGGATAGGTAGCCATTGACGTTCCAGGGATCCATCCAGTGATATCACGGTCCCCGGCCAAACGAGGAAAACATACCTCAGACATGCACACTGCCACCGCATGCCTGTACTTGACTGATTAGCGTGTCCAGGTGTTGCTTCTCGTGTGTCTGACACTCCACTTGCCACAGCCGGTCAATTCTGTGGAGTAGAAATCTCGATTCGTCGGAAAAGGCAACTTTTCTTCATTCTCCCACTGTCCAATGAAGGTAGTCCCATGCGAACTGCAGGCGTCGCTACCGATGGACCTGGATTGATATGGACGCCTTGACGCAGCGTCGACTCCGAAGACCGTAACAGGGTTCGCTCTACTCTTATCGGGGACACGTACCTGGGGGATCCAGCGTTCATTTGCGTGGTCAAATGCACTGTTGCGCGTCGATTGCCTTTCACCAGTCGACGGAGGCGACGTTCTCCTATGGAGTCGATGGCCTATGGGGCTCGACAATTATGACATGATGTCGGACGATACTCGGTGTGCCAGCAGTCCATTCTTGGTACACCCTTACTACAGCACCTGGCGAATAGCTACGAAGCTTGTTGTTTCTGAGGTGCCTTCACCCTTGACGCGGTAACCAATGATGATTCCTTTTTGAACGTCCGCCAAATCACTACCCCTGCTCATTGTGCTCCCGTTACGCACTATGGCTCCTCTGTCCTGGCCGGCCACGTATATCTCCGCGTGATTAACCTTGTCACGTGCACTCTGTAACGCGCCTGTGCGGGTACACTGTCATTCCGGAAGTGATCATATTATTCTGATACGACCGTGTATACATTGCTTGAGAAACAGCTTAGTTCGTAGTTTATAATTTATATTTAGATTATTATTTCAGAGTATCTAGTTCTCTACACGATATATTCTGCATAAAGGATGTCAGGTTGTCATTTCCAGCTTAACGTTGGTCGAAGTCAATAGGATGAATAGACACAGTGTTCTAATCGCTTTTTCTTAGCACACGCAAATCTCCCGAGTTATCGTCTTCGGAATTCTACTGATAAACAGATTCTTGCTAAAAACGTAAATATGTAGATATGCACTTGTGAGAGAGGGATTTATCTGTCCCTACGGTTAGCTGCAATTAATTCATAAAAATAAAGTAAAGCATTCCAAAATGAGTAAACTGTAAAATGTGCCTGACTTAGAACAGTTTTGTATGGAGAGAAAACTAAAACAAAATTAACCCTTCGTTCACTCTCTGTACCTGAACCAAATGGTGCACAAAATATTCTTCTCGCCCCAAATAGAAATATCTACGTACTGCTGCGTTTTACGAAAGCCAGGCCAAAGCAATTCCTTTCGTTTCTCACCTCAGCTCTGCCGATGATAAGCCTTTCACGTGTGTTAAACGCTCGAATCTATTCGTGGAATTTCTGTTTCGTGACTCAAAGCATGATAGAGAAGGGCTGGTCCCCCTGACACGGACGTCATGCCAATGGGCAAAAACACGTGACTCAAAGAAATTCTCTCTCCTGTTTTAGGCTCCTCACCATTGTTGTAGGTAATCAATCTGAAAGAATTAGTGTCAATCATCCCCCTAAATGACCACTTTGAATTACAAAGCTAAGGGGGAAAGCACCGCTTTCTCATGCGCAGGCTCATTCATACCAGCCGTTTAAAGAGTTAAACTAAACAAGTTAGTAAAACCATGCAATGCATTGATTATGATACGCTTTCTAACATACCAGAAATCGCGCGGAGACAAACCCTCCTCCATACCCTGACTATTGATTCGTTCAGTATATTTCCGGAACAACATACTAAAGTTTTGTCGCAATCGAAGCATTTTTACTCCAGTTATGAGGATAACAGCTCTGGAAAAAATCTTCCTCCTGTGCCCTGACCTTTGACCTTATTTCAATGATATTCAACAGAACCGGTTCCGTATGCCTCCGAAACAACATGATAAAAGTTTGTCGCAATCGAAGCATTTTTACGTACGTTATGACGCATGAAAGCGATGGAATGGATCCCGCTTCTATGTCCTGACCTTTGAGCCCATTTCTCCCATTTTCTACAGGATGCGTCCCCAGGTTGTCCCCTACCACATACTAAATTTTCATCGAAATCGAACCATTTTTACGGGAGTTATCGTGCGAACAGATTGACAGACAGACAGACGGACAAAGCTGGATCATATACGCTTCTTCAACCTACGGTTAACGGAAAACGTAAAAAATACGGTCAACTGAGTGGCATTAAAGATAAATAGGGGGAAATGTGGAACGAGGAACAGGTAGAAATTAGTTAAGAATGAAATGTGGGACAAATAACAATTCTGAAAGGATGTACCACTGAGCCAAGAGAAAAACAAAACTGTACGACTGAAATTGTGGGTGCGTTTCCTGTATAACACGCATAACTTAATTATTGCAATTAAATATAGATGTATGCGAACCTTCCAAAACAAAGAAAATACTACCTGCCGAATAATGTTGTAAAATATTATTTAGAATATTGTCATGGCTACTTTACTATGTTACTAAGTAACACTATCATCCAGAACATTGTTTATTTTTAAAAGTAAACTAAATGTGATGAACAATATTTTCTCAGTTGGTTTCATCGATTAGCTAAAAATCTTGCCAAAATTTAATTCGTATTGAACAAAAATATTTTTCTTCCTTGAAGGGCGTATACTTCATCGTCGTTCTGTATGCAATAATATTTACTCCAATAAATCAATTCAAAATCTCAAAGTGTTTAATCCAGATGTTTATTTAAAGACACAGTGTCTGGTATCTGACCGCTAATGTTTTAAAGCGCAAGCGTTTCTACTTCTGCAGAGATAGCTAAGTTTCACAGAAACACATACTTCTCTGCTTGAAGGAGAAAGTCTTAGTTATCGTGTCAGCAAATTCCAATAAAGATTACTCATTGTTCTTGAAGGTACACAAAACAACGAGCGGAAATCATTAACTGTCAGCTCATCTCGGAATATCTAAGGGTTGCATTGATTCGAGGAAGTTAATATATCGTCCAAACGGGAAAGTACTGAAAGAAAACAAATTTAACTCCCTCTTTCTTGTAAGAAGTAACATAATTTTGAAAGAATTTACCTCTATTCTTAAATACACTAAGTATAATGTAGGAAAAAGTCAGTTGTCTTTGTTTTGTGTTGTGACATTAAAAGGTGCTCGTTAGTTTAACAGTTACTGTGATGTTACTCATCCTGAGAATTACGGGTAAGGTGGAAATTTCCATGCATCACCTTCATGATTTCGAATTTCAAGCCATTTATTCCCGGCGGCTGTATCCACTGAGTATTATAAATACCCACTAAGGAATTATAAGGATTTTATGACTTAAAATCTTTGACCATTTAAGGTAACTTGAACTTCAATATCGCTTGTTGACGTAGCTTAATTTTGCTGAACCCTTGTATTCTCATTCGTTCGCTAGTGGGTAAGGAATGTCTAAAAAGTTTCGTACGTGGTGATGAATGTTTTTAAAACATTCCTCGCCGGAGTACGGGATGAGAAATGTCTAATATATGATTTTAAATTTTTCGTAGCTTTTGTTTTCCTACACATCTGTTCCTGTTCTCGACATATTTGAAAAAGTATATGCGCTCGAGAGAACGCCAAATATTACGAGGATTGTACCGAGAGCAATGCAAAAGTGGGCATAACTATTTTATTAACTCACCGAAGTCGCTCAAATTCCACATGTTGGTAGAGTAACTCTTTCTCTATAGTAACCCTTCTTTATTGCAGGTAAATAATGGATTCCAAAGCAGAAGCAACGTACCGTCATTGAGTTCTTTACCAAGAAAGGATGCAGGCTCTCTGAATTCACAGAAGGCTACGGGATGACACCATTGACAAAAGCAATGTGTTCCGATTGATGAAGTTTAAAGAAGAGGAAACCAGCATTGAAGACATACCACGCAGTGGGAGACCAACATCTGCGACCACTGACCCGAATCATTTGTGAGAGGACAAATTGATTCGCGCGGAGAGACAAATCTCTATCCGAGAGCTTGTTGCACAACTGGACTGTGGTCACGATGCCATACAGAAAATGGTGGAAGAACTAGGGTATCGGAGAGTGTGTGCAAAGTGGGTACCTCGTCAGTTGATACCCCATTTGAAGGAGAGATGGGTGGAAGTCAGCTCTGCTGGAAGTGTTTGAAGCCAATGAAGACACGTTTATTTCCAATCAGGTGACAGGGGATGAAACGTGGGCGTATCTTTACGATACGGAAATGAAAAATCAATCCATGGAATGGGGTCACCCCTCATCACCAAGACCTAAAAATTCAAGAGTCAGCGATCAGCACAGAAAGTCATGGGGACTGTTTTGTTTTTTTTTTTTTTTTTTTTTTTTGGGATGGCAAGTGTGTCATTTTCTTGATTTTCTGGAGCCTGGTGGTACCGTGACCAGCCAGCGGTGCATTGAAACATTCAAGAGGCTTATAGAAACCATAAAGAGGAAGAGACCGAAAAGAATCTGGAAAGATTCCACAGTTACCATGACAATGCGAGACCACATACATCTTAGACAAGAAATTAGGAGATCAGCAAATTAGGATGGTCGGTGGTCCCCGATCCCAGATCTGGCACCCTCCGAAATTCACCTGTTCGGTACAATGAAGGTCAGCATCCGGAGACAACAATTTGGTAACACAGCCGAGGTGAAAGTGGCTGTCAAGAAGTGCGTACAACAGAGTAACTCTTCCTCACTGAAATTTTTCAAAGAGGATTCGTGAATTGGGTTCAACGATACCGCAAAGGCATCGTTTGTGATGAAGACTATGTTGAGTAGTAATTTGTATAGAGAAAGAGTTACTCTACCAATATTTGCAATTTGAACGACTTCTGTCAGTTAATAAAAAAGGTATGCCCACTTTTGCATTACTTTCGGTACAACCCTCGTAAAAATATCGCAAACGAAGTGCATATTTCGCCTGCTTTCACCTCGGCTAAACGACATCTACTTAAAGAGGACTATGGCATATGATATGTCTTTGTAAATTAATGCTGAGTACTAGAGCACGAAAGTCCTCCTGTTTTAAAAACTCCTAAAATCGCATGTGATGCACTTCAGTTTTTCAGCCACCACCTGCTAGAGTAGCAAAACACATTTCTAAAGTTCAGTATATCTTATACAGTGCCTGCCCTGTTGCCTTTATATTGCCAAGGATGATAACAAATCGCTGCATTATTGTTTTGTATTCGTTCGCATAATTTACTGAGCCACTTCCAGAAAAACATTTCTCGATAAAGGCTTGAATATTCTGTTACATGAAAGTTTACCTTACACCCTACTGAGCCACTTCCAGAAAATTATTTCTCGACATACTTTGATTATTCTGTTACATGAAAGTTTACCGTAAGACTACGTTCTTGGTCTTCAATGACGTTTAGGTAGGTGGTAGACGTCATATTTCCCTGCACATGAAGGACTGTACCCAAATTTCCCAAACATTGCCAAAAGCATTACTTTTCGTCCACCGGCTTCTCTTCGTCTCACGGTGCATAGTGCAACAGGAAACGACATTCATCGGACGAGACAATATTTTTCTAATCATTCAATGTCCAGTTTTGAAGCTGGCGTATCCATTGGCGTACCCTTTCGACTGTGAATCGAATTTACCGTGGGCACTCTAAGCGGACTGCGGTTACGCTGGCCCATATTCAGCAGGGTTCGATGTAGTGGGTGTTATCACAAATTACTCCCTTCACTGCCATTCAAATTACCATCCAGTTAGGTCATAGAACCTCTTTTGATGACTCTTTCCACATGGAATAGCCTTCGCTTATCTCTAGCATCGATGAGCCGTGGTAGGGCCACACTTTTCTAAAGGTTCGTAGTTTCCCTAAGGGCCTCGGACCACTTTTTAAAGGTACTAACCACTGCTGACAATGAACACCACAGAATCCTTCCCGTCTCGGAAATGTTCTGACCCACTCGTTTGGGCTTTACAATTTGGCCTATGCTAAATTCGCTAAAGTTCGCTGCTTTTCCCGTCGGAAGAACAATAATAACACGGATTAACAGCGCTCAGTATCAGGTGTTAATTATACCGTTTCATGACTTTCACAAGCGTCGTTGTTTACCTGTAGCTATTTCGATTTCTATAAAGACGCGCCGGTCATAATGTTTTTGCTCTTTTGTGTATGCACACAGAACGCAACTAGCTGAATACATCCTCCAAATAGACAGATTGAACATGAAAGCAGCATTGAAAATATCATTGCGCAAATGCTGCAGAGAAACATTTACAATAAACACTCTTTCAAAAGATCAAATGCAAAATTCAGTAAAAAGACAAAACAGTAAACGCGATCCGACCAAGAAACAAGAAAGATGACACCGAATTTTCGGGTGTAATAAGCACGGGTTTTTTGAATCCGCTCTGACACAAATTAAATTTATCAAAGGTATTCAAAGTCAATGAAACCGGTATGGAAAACAATAGTATCTAACGGAAGAAAAAGTTTTTCAATCGGGTTTCTAATCCCTCAGATATTGCTGTAAACAGAATCGTGAGCTTACGCCCTCTGGTTGCAGACTTGTGTGTTAAGAAAAACATGAATATATATGAGAAACATTTCGCACCGAAAACGTTCTCCAACATAGAAATAATTTTTCAAATCGGACTCTTAGAAACAGAGATATCGACAAAAACAAGATGCGACTTTACGTCCCCTGGTGGAAAAACCATGCATTATTTTAGGAAGAAAGTATTCACAAAAGGTTTATCCATACGAGCACTATCAGTCCAAGAGAAAAAAAAATTAGACAAGTTCTCAGGAGCCCAGATTTTGCTACAAATACATCAGAAGCTGAAATTAACACTTACGCCCCCTGGTGACCAAGCCATTCTTTACCAAACATTAGACAATATGTGAAAAATATTTTCCATCAGGTCTTGTATGCGATGCAGGGAGAATTTTTCAAATCGGAGTTTTAGGAGCAGATATACCGCATAAAACGGAATTTATCTTTGCGCCCTCTAGCGCAAAGTGTTTGATAAACTTGAAAATTTTAAATTTATAGGATAAACATTTCGCATCGGAAACATTATCCAACAAAGAAAGGCTTTTTCAAATCGGACACTTAGAAATAGAGATATTGACAAAAATAAGATATACGTCTACGCCCCCTGGCGTAGAAACCATGCATTATTTCAAGAAGAAAATGTTCCTAAAAGGTTTGCCAACATGAGTAGTTTTGGTCAACAAACGACTTGTTTTTCAATCGAGATTTTAGAAGCTCACATTTTGCTGTAAATACATCAGATGCGGATATTAAGCCTTACGCCACCTGGTGGCCAAACCATTTTTTACAAACATTAGAAATTACGTGCAAACGATTTCCCATCAGGAGCTGTATGCGGTGCTTAAAGAATTTTTTCCAATCGGAGATTTAGGGGGAAAGCAGTTTACCTTTACGCCCCCCTAGCAGAAGGTCTATGAATTATTTGAAAATTTTGAATTTATATGAAAACCATGTCACACTTAAAACATTATCCAACAACGAAGGAATTTTTCAAATCGGACTCCTAGAAGTAGGGATATTGACAAAAATGAGATATCAATCTACGCCCCCTGGCGGAGAAACTGTGGAATATTTTAAGAACAAAATATTCCAAAAGGGTTTATCTATGTAAGAGGCATCAGTCTACGAAATAATTTTTTCAATCGAGATTTTAGAAGCTCAGATTTTATGGCAAATACATCAGAAGCAAAAATTAACGCTTACTCCCGCTGGTGACCAAAATATTCTTTACCAAAAATTAGGAATTGTATGCAAAAGATTTTCCATTAGGAGGTGTATCCGCTGAGGAAAACATTTTTCACATCGGACTTTTAGAAGAAGAGTTATCGGGAAAAATGTAATTTACTTTTACGCCCCCAAGCAGAAAATCTATGCGTAATTTGAAAAAGTAACTATATCTAAAATACTCTTCGGAATAAATGGAATCGAAAGATAAAATAATGTTTTCAATCGGATGTTTAGAAACAAATATGTGGAATAAAACGTATTTTTGAATTCGACATCATCTGCATTTACGCCCTCTAGTGGCAAAATTGTGCATCGTAAAAACAAACAAACTAAAGGATCATCATTCGCATATTTCAAGCTTCCCAATGCAAAAAGAATTTTTCAAACCGGACTAATAGTTGCAGAGATATCGTGGGTACAGACGGACGGACGGACGGACTGACGAACGGACGGACAAACCATTAACATAAGCGCGATCTTTTTTTACAAAAGACATGCTAAAAATATGACATGTTTACCTTCTGAAAAAAAAAGCGAATTTAAAACATTGTAAGTCGTACCAATGAAATTAGAATTTAGAAAAGAAAATTGAAAGAGATGCAGAAAAGATAGGGAGAAGTTAATTGTGGTTCCTTCTAGGACCAGCACAAATACTCCCTCCCTCATTTCCACATAGACCTAGTAAAGGTGGATTTCTGCTATAACACACACTGGTGTGCAAAAATTTAGGACGAAGAGGAGAAATTAGCGTAACAGCGGAACGAGCAGGCAGAACGGACCGAAACACCACTCAGGAGATAGACTAGGGTCCGGTACGGTACGGCATGCGCTTATATGCAGCATGCGTGGGGGAAGGGGGAGTGTCGGAAAGGGTATGAAGCGCACGGGCGGTGTACGCTCAGCAATACGGTGAAAGCTATTGTACGGTGTACATCGATTTGAACGACATCAAGTTGCTGCCACCGTGTCATATGGCCAACAGGCAATCCAGTAGACGACATCTGGATGACTTTACCTGAGGTCGCGTCATTGGGAAGTTGGAAGAAGGTCGAAGTGTGATTAGTGTGGCCGAGGAGTTCGGGATCGCTCACAGCATCGTTTTACGAGCTTGTAAAGCATTTCAAACGACAGGAACAGCTGTCCGAAAGTTTAGCAGTGGTCCTCCACGGGCAACCACGGCGGCGGACGACCGGTATATTGTCCTACAGGCGAGAGACAAACGGCAGACAGCGGAGAATACGCAAGGCACATGCAACAGACAACTGGACTTCCATTATCGCGTTTTACGGTGGCCAGGAGGCTGCACAAAAGTGGTCTATTTGCACGACAACCAGTACGGTGTGTGCCATTAACGCCTGCTCATCGGAGACGGCGGTTTCTGTCGTGCCAGGAACACATAAACTGGACACATCAGCACTGGGCTCGAGTTCTCTTTACGGATGAGAGCCGGTTTAATCTGACGAGCGATTCTGGGCGTATACAAATCTGGAGAGAGCTGGGAACACGCAATCACACCTCCATTATCATCGAAAGGGAACGGTTTGGAGGTGGCGGAGTTCTCGCTTGGGGCGGTATCATGCTTGGTAGCCGTACTGACCTCCACATCTTCCAAGAAGGTTCAGTCACTGGTACCCGCTATTGTACCGATGTTTTCCTGCCTCACGTGTGTCTGTTTAGAGGTGCTGTGGGTCCTGAGTTCCCCTTCATGGACGAAAACGCTACACCTCATCGTACAGTGGCTGTCGCAGAGCTGTTGTAGAGTGACGATATTCAACGCATGGATTGGCCAGCAATGTCCCCGGACCTAAATCCAATCGAACACGTTTTTGGCCTTCTCGGGAGACGCTTGGCAGCACGTCACCAGCCGCTAGCAACGATTCCGCAGCTGTGATTGGCGCTACAAAAAGAATGGGCCGCGATAACTCAACAGCCTTTGACAACCCCGTCCTCAGCATGGAGAGACGTTGTAAATCCTGCAACGCAGTCAGGGATGATCATATCCAATACTAAAGACTGGAGTTTTCTTTGCAGCCGCCTGTCACATGGACGTTTCTGTCTTCTGTCCAGTTGTGCTCGAAGCTACCTTTTCAATAAAGTGCCTTTGTATCCTTTTGATTCCTTGTTTGGACAGTTTTGCTCACTTTTCTCATATTCGTGCATCTTGGGGATCTTATGGTATGATTTGAGTCGATGTGGAGCACTTCTGCACGACGTTACATTCAAAAAACCGTCCCGTCCTTAATTTTCGCACGCCAGTGTATTTGTATGCAGGTCCTAAAAACACTTTCCAAAAAAAAAGAAATCACTAAGCACATAATGCACCTTAGTTGGAATGATAGAAATGCTCCCAATACTCATATAGCCTGGATATATAACCAGGCCAAATATATTAAATTTCGAACAGTTTTTTTTTTCAAATTTACTGAGGTTTTCAAAGAATAACATTTTGCAACTACAGATGTGATATAAATTTTAACTCTATGAAAAAAAGGGCAAATAACCCTTGAAATGTTAAACGTATGACACTAACGAAGAATCAAACTTACGGGTATGTATTAATCCAATAATTTCTAGAATTAAAATTATGTTTAAAATGATTAAGGTATTATGTGAATAATCTCAAAAAGAAAATGAGAAGGACTAGGAATAAAGAAAGTAGATTAAGAAGTCAATCTCCCCTCTCTCCTGCTAAACAAAGGCAAGACTAGACAAAAAACGGAATCCTGAGCAATCCGATGAATGCTGAGAAATAATTTAAATTAACTGGCTTTAAATTAAGAGAGCAAATTGCTTAAGCCAATTAAATATATCTCGATTATTCCACCTGATATTGACTCAATTCCAGTGCACTCTTTTTTCTGCGTTTGATAGAGTTTTGATTTTTTATGATGCGTTATGCGCAAAACATGTATTATATTTAGATACTGAAATTTAAGAAATCAGCGCAAAAGAAAATTATTATCTTAACATGAAACAAGTTATGGAGAAGTTTAAAATCGATAAAAAATCAGTATCAGTGTTGCTTCATTAAAAAAATAAATAAAGGTTTAATGATTTTTGCTTGACTGAGGTACGTACGAACAATCGTTCATTTGGGTAATTTTAATTACGTAAAATCTGTATCTATTTTAATAAAAATTCGAATGCTTATGTGTCAATGTCTTCCGTGGATACATCTGTATTAAACGAAAACCTGTCTAAAGCTGAAAATACTTTGTCCTAGGGATTGCCTCTTAGACAGTTTTTCTATTTTTTGATTGGAGGTTTTTAAACGACTACCGTGAGGAACACAATGGGATATAAGCAGTCGCCCGTCCGTAATTTCGGGCCACTGGTTCCAGAGAAGGAAGAGAGCCAGTGCCGAAACACAAACACAACATCCATGCCTCACCAGGATTCGAACTCGGACCCATCTCGGAAGAATGATCAGAAGCCATCGCTCAGACCACTGCGCCACCAGGACAGCTAGAAATGCTTCAATATCCCTCTGTGCCCGATTCTCTCTCTCTCATACCCTCTATATACACTGCTGGCCACCCAAAATGCAACGCCAAGAAAGAAGCATCCGATTGGCCTGAAATTCGCAGCATGCGTCGCCCGCGAGAGGACATGGAAACGATTAGCATTGCAGGGCACATGCAAATCATGTGCGCCCGGCACGCCACCGAGAAGCACTAAAAGAAGGGTGCACGGAAGGCGGGGTGTGCCGCCCCGGTGGCGCAGTGGTCTGAGCGATGGCCTCTGATCATTCGTCCGAATGGGGTCCGGGTTCGAATCCCGGTCAGGCATGGATGTTGTGTTGGTCTTACGGCACTGGCTCTCTCCCTTCCCTGGAACCAGTGCCCGTAAATTAGGGACGGGCGACTGCTTATAGCCCATTGAGTTGCTCACGGTGGTCGTTAAACCTCCAATCAAAAAAAAAAAAAAGGCGGGGTGTAAGTAGTGGAAGTGTGATGTGCTGCCGGACCTGTGCGTGGGAAGATTCCTGATGCCTCGTCGCAGAATACGGCAGACATTCCAGCACGTTTCGGAGTTCGACATTGGACGAATATTGGCTTATCGTGACAGCGGTTTATCGTACCGAGACATCAGCGTCCGTGTGGGAAGACATCAAGATACAGTGAGGCGAGTATGGACTCGGCGTCATACAGGCGTTATACAGACTTTCGCCTCGGTGCCGCCGAGGCGAAAGTCTGTATGACGCCTGCATTATGCATCGCCATACCGGTCCGTCGCCTGGCGTTATGGTTTGGGGAGCAATTGGATATGACACCCGCACCCCTCTGGTACGCATCGCCGGTATACTCAACAGTCACCGCTACATTTCCAACGTTTTAGAACCTGTAGTTCTCCCTTACCTGCAGGACCTGCCAGCGGCCAAGTTTCAACAGGACAATGCGCGCCCGCACGTGGCACGCATCGTGCAATAATTTTTCACGGCCCACCAGGTGTCTCTGAAGCCATGACCCGCCTGTTCTTCTGATATGTCGCCCATCGAACACGTCTGGTCGCTGATCGGCAACCGAGTGGCCCGGCAAGCACCACCCGCTGCTACGCCTGATGAACTTTGGCAACGTGTGGAAGCAGCCTGGACCGACATACCCCAAGCCCACATCCAAAGCCTCTTTCGTTCGATGCCGCGGCGTGTAACGGCCGTTATTATTAGCCATAGGGGCCACACGAACTATTGATGTCTGCGTGTTCCGCAAGTCGCACGGGCCTGTAAGCTCAATCGTGTCATCTTTGTATCTGTTGTTATGTGTCCAGTAAATCTGGCTTTGCTATCTCATTTTCTTCTTGGTGTTGCATTTTGGGTGGCCAGCAGTGTATATATGCCCCTGCTCCGTGCGTATCCTGCATTCCCCTGTACATTAATGTGTTGTACTTCGATTTTTGCTTGGTATGTCGTATTAACTTATTCAAGGGGAATATTCGGGGTGTGCGTGCACACCAGACAGAGTCGCAATTTAATCTACATTATCGGTATTGTTTTTCGTAATGAAACTTACCAGAATTCATGCAAAGGCTTCGAGTGGTGTTTAGAGTTAATTTTGCCATGTAATGTTTTCGTTTAGTGGAGAAGTTTCGTTCAGTAAGCATATCGCATTCACTCTAAGATGCTCAGCTGTGACCTTTCGTGTCCGCACATCCGACGACGTTCAAGCAGCTGTGACACAAGTGCTCCCAAGATGGTGCTGCCGGTCACGTTTTTTTCCCTGTGGTTTCAAACGTAACAGCGGAACTCTCAGGTTGTGCTAGGAAAAATGAGCACCGCTTGCAGTCCAACGGAACAGTGCAATTCCAGTTGTGATACGAGTCGATGTTGTGTTGTTTTGGGGGATTTCTTCTTTATGTATTTCTAATAAAACTCACCGACTTTTGTCCAAAGGCTTTGCTTGTGTGGCTAAATTTAATTCCCTTGTGTAACATTTTCGTGAAGAGAAGAAGGTTCGTTAATTCGTTCAGTAAACAAAACATTGTAAGCAATGTTTGCAGCTGCAGCAGTGCTATTTCACCATCGGACATCCTATGTCGTTAAATCCACTGTAAGGTAAAGCTCTCCAGATCTTTTTATTTCCTTGTGGTTTTAACGCAGAGGCCAAACTTTCTAGCGTGTACGCCTTTTAAAAACGTACCACTGGCTGTACTTGGGTGCGTTTGGAATAGGATGGAGAAATAAACACAATTCAAGGTTCTTCTACGAGTTACTGTTTCTCTGTCATGAGCCAGTTTCTTCCATGTCACTCACGAATGCTTTCGAAATACATCCACCCATCCCTCGCGTGGTCTTTTTTTGGGTCTTTTCCTGCCTGTTAGGTTCCAGTCTAAAATTTCGGTTGTCCATCGGTCGTCAGTTCTCCTGATATGTCCAGCCCATTGCAATTTCAGAGATTTAACCCTGATCATGATGTCTTCCACACTTATAATTTTTCTTATCTAAGAGTTCCTCATCATGTCTCTACCATTCACATCAAGCATGCATCTTTTCATGCTTCATTCAATTGTCTGCGGCTTTTGGATGCCTTTTTTAGTTAAAGTACACGTCTCCGCTCCGTACGTAAGCACTGGTAGGATTCATTGATTAAACACTTTTATTTTGAGACATGATGGCATATTGCCCTTACAAATTGTACTGTTTCTGTTATCTTTCCTGGCTATGCGGGTGAGTGAGTGTTATCTTTTCTGACTATGTGGGTGGGTGAGTGTACTGTTTCTGTCATATTTCCTGACTATGCGGGTGGGTGAGTGTACTGTTTCTGTCATATTTCCTGACTATGCGGGTGGGTGAGTGTTATCTTTCCTGACTATGTGGGTGGGTAAGTGTACTGTTTCTGTTATCTTTCCTGACTATGCGGGTGGGTGAGTGTTATCTTTCCTGACTATGTGGGTGGGTGAGTGTTATCTTTCCTGACTACGTGGGTGGGTGAGTGTACTGTTTCTGTTATCTTTCCTGACTATGCGTGTGGGTGAGTGTTATCTTTCCTGACTATGCGGGTGGGTGAGTGTTATCTTACCTGACTATGTGGGTGGGTGAGTGTACTGTTTCTGTTATCTTTCCAGACTATGCGGGTGGGTGAGTGTTATCTTTCCTGTCTATGCGGGTGGGTGAGTGTTATCTTTCCTGACTATGTGGGTGGGTGAGTGTACTGTTTCTATTATCTTTCCTGACTATGTGGGTGGGTGAGTGTACTGTTTTTATTATCTTTCCTGACTATGCGGGTGGGTGAGTGCGTCATAGCATTTCCACTAATCCCGGTGATATAGTTATACCGCTATTAGCGGTCGCCAGAGCCCCTTTAGTGGGAACAGATGCTCTGCGAGAAGGCAGGGTTGACATTTGTCAAGGAGAGGCTACATATATTAACAACCAGCCAAATTGGCTTAGCAGTTAGCGTGTGTGTGTCTGAAGGAATTCGAGCCGCAGTGGTGTAGTAGAAGCAAATCCGCCGCGTAACTGGAAGGCCCTGGGTTCGATTCCCGGTGGCGGCCATTGAGAATTTTTCCGTGACTCACTTATAAACTTGGAAAGAGCGAAGACCTTTGCTTGATGTTATATTAGTGGGTTGTCCATTAGAGAAACCGAGGCATTTAAACATACCCGTCGTTCTGGGTGGTGTAGTGGCTAGCATACCCGGGCGTTTTCTGAGGTACGCAGGTTCGAGTCCCGCTCCAGGACGATGAAAATTTTCGGTGGTCGTTAAACCTCCAATCAAAAAAAAAAAAAAAAAACATACCCAAGTCAACTATTTTAGATGGACTGAATAAGTGGAAGACACATGGCGTGCCTGAAGTAGCAAAATGTACCAGCATACCAAAGAAAATCAGTGGTAGAGGGCGTTGAAGCCTCAGGAGAGTCGTTACAGCTAATCGACGGAGCAATGTAAAAGACCTCAGGGTACAGATGAATAAAAATGCTGGAACCTCGGTTTTTACACGTACCATTCGCAGAGAACTTCATTCAATGGGTTACCGTGGTCGTGCAGTTCCCTTAAGCCTTTCATCTCCATTTGGAATGCTACTCGTCGTTTAGCATGGTGTAAAGAACATTTATCGTGGACCGTAGATCAATGGAAACGGGTCCTATGGACTTATGAATCCAGATACTCGATCCATCAGAATGATGGCCGTGTGTGAGAATGGCGGCAGCCGTGAGAACGCTATTTACCACAGTGTGCAGTTCCTACGGTCATGTTTGGACCTGGCAGTGTACTGGTGTGGGGGTCTTTTTCGTGGTATGGTCCCGTCGCATTGGTTATCGTGGACAAACCTGCTAACCAGCACGTCTGCTTTGATATTCTATACAATTATGCCCTACCAACTCTGTGGCAATACTATGGAACCTAGCCTTGTTGGTACCAGAAGGATAATGCACCGAGCCATAAAGCAAGAGACTGTTACGGCGTATCGTGTGTGGACTAGGCAACACAGAGCCCTGATCTTAATCCCATATAGCACCTATGGGGTGAATTAGAACGACGCATAAGAAGTTTGGAATCAAGGCCGGTTACTAAACAACAGTTAGCGGCATCATTATGTACTGAATGCAAACGCATATCTATCGCTGTGTTCCAAAACCTTGTCGAAAGCATGTCTCGAAGGGTCAGTGCATGCATTAAAGCCAAAGGTGGACCAAGACCGTTCTAATGTATGCCAATAAATGCTATGTTGTCTTTCTCTTCTAGGTGTCCGGTGACTTTTGTCAATATAGTGCATTTCAGTTGTCCGTTGGTGGTCAGTTCTTTCAGCCGTATGTCATGCCCACTGCCATTTCAGAGATTTTACTATGATCGTGTTTTGTTCTAAGCATGTCATTCTTTTTTATCCACACGTTCTTCTTATCCTTCTTGGTTACACCAAGCATGCATCTTTTCATGTTTCGTTGAGTTTCCTGCAGCCTCTGTATGTCTTTTTCAGTTCAAGTCCATGTTTTTTATTTTTTATCTATTTCTCTTTCTTTTAAAACATTATCGTTAATGTTCTTCAGAATTGTACACATGTGCGCGTGACTCATATATGTGTACAATTTCATATTCAACACCTATTATTTGCTTGCAGAACCTTATATCTACACATATTATTTGTTTTTTTATCTGTTATGTTTTGCTGAACATTGTAATATTTTTCTCAAAAGCAGGTAGCTTAACTTATATTGGTAATTCTTACTTTTGTGTAACTTAGTAAATTTTTCATGATCTTTTCCGTTATCTGAATTTTCTTACGGTTGAAATTTCTTCCCCTTTCTTATTTACTGAGGGCATTTTCCCCAGGCTGTTATTGTGTTTGTGGTGTTAGTTCTGCTTCCCACATTTTTTCCCACACAACAAGAAATCTCTCGATCTCTCCAAAACATAGACACAGAAAAAAGGGAGATAACATGATACAGTATAATGAAACCTCCAGTTACGAGCGGTGGTTTCATAAAATTGAGACACAAGCATTTCTCTTTGAGATAACTCGCTTGAGTGAGTTTTATGCCCTTTGTGGGCTTGGTTGACGCACTTGTTTGTCGCTGGTTCACATCCTAATGCGGCAACATCCCCGCACTCCTCCCCAATCCCACACAAGAGAATCTTAAACATGAAATATGTTTCCTACGCGGTTTTCCTATCAGTTCGACTCAGTTCCCCCCTTTTGCTCCATCAATTTTTCTCCGTATAAGTATTTACGTTTTATCCGCGGCTTTTCTCAGCAATATGGACGGTAAGATATATCTTTTGGGAATTGACTAGCAAATGTAGAGATATCGTATTAAGCTTTTCAATGCGAACGCATTATTCTCTCTTTCTTTATCTCCTCCATGAGTTTCCCAGTAGTCTTTTGCGACACAGACTTTTTTTTTATCGTTTTTAAAAGATTTCGGATGAGATATGGAAAAATAAGAAAGTGACAAACTGGACCACCAAAGCGGTTATATATCAGAAATAAGTTCCTCTTCTCTGACTAAAAAAGAGATAACCGATATAGCTAATTCGAATTTCCTTGTATTTTGTCGTACTGCAGCACATGTGACTTATAAAATGTAGCGTACCTTAAAAAATTGCAAACTATGTTTTCTTGCTGAAAAGGACAACAGAGCTTTAAATCTGAGGCTTTCTCTTTTCCCAAATTTGAAAAATTCAGTAAAACGTGTGTTTTAACAAAAATTTACGAAGCTAGTTTTCTTGCAGTAAAGACTAGAAGGGCTTCTCCAACATTGTGAGTACGAATTCTTTTTCGTACTATAAGAATATCATAATACATTCTTACCACAAATTTTTAAATGTTAATTTGAAAATCCTGATTGCACACAATTCTGAAATTTTTCTTATGATTGATCACAGTGTTAATTAAGTAAAACAAATACCGTCTGTACACGTTAGGCAATCCTTTAATGTTAAAATAACTATACACAATTAAAATTATTAAAAGTATAACCCAGCAAAAACAATGTTGCTGGGCTAGTGCTGGGCAAGCCCTATGTTGCCGCTGCTCAACCGTCAATAAAATGCCTCGGCGGCCACCATATGGATCATCAGTTCAGGTCAGCAGCTGGACAACAGTTGGCACCCCATCAGTTGTCATATACAGTACCACAACAGGGCCATCAGTTATCCATCACATGTAGTGGCTGCCACCAGCGACTCTGCAAGCACGTGCTATAAATGGTGGCTAGCCTATTGTGGTCCACTAGTTTTCCGGCAATCACGTGACGTATCTGATGGCGTGCCAAATCTTGTCCGCCAATTTTCCAGTAGTAGCCATAAGAATAAAAAAAAGATAACCACAATTTCCCAAAACCATAACTATTTTTCAAACACGGCCATCAGACTGATAAATCAGAAACTTATTGTTTCTTCCCACTTTTATAATAAATTTTATCGTTTTCGTGGCATGGCAAATTAAAAAAACATAAGCTAGAATATTTTAGATCACACACACACACACACTCGCACGAAGTACCATTCATCATTATTAACCATTATCTATCCACTGAAACTGGATTAATGTCTCCGCAGGTTTCCTGCATAACCTTCTGTCTCCTACATGTCACTCAAGCATGCTTCCGTTTTTCATCCACACATGTATCCCATGTTCTTCTTTCTAGGTCTTTTCCTATCTCTTGGAATCCATCCAAGTATTTTGGTTATCCAACGGCACTTCTAGCAATATGTCCAGCACATTGATGTATCAGGGGTTTTACCTTAATCATGATGTCTTCAACTTCCGTTATCCTTCCTGGCTATGCCAAGCACGCATCTCTCCACGCTTATGTCAATAGTTCGCAACCTTTAGAGACCCTTTTCAGTTAAGGTCCATGTCTCTGATTCGTAAGTAACACCGAAAGGATGCATTGTTCTATCATTTTTCTTTAAAGAGATAACGGCATATTGCTCTTAGAAAATAGTACTGTTTCTTCCAATTTTTTTTGGGGGGGATCGACGTTTAACGACCATCGTGAGCAAATCAATGGACTATAAGTAGTAGCCCGTCAATAATTTAGGACCACTGACTCCAGGGAAGGGAGAGAGCCAGGGGCGTAAGACAAACACAACATCCATGCCTCTCCGGGATTCAAACACGGACCCATCTCAGAGGCCATCGCTTAGAACACTGCGCCACCGGAGGCGGCTTTCTTCCAAACGCTCTCCAACCAAGTTTTACTTCTGCTTTGATGTATCCCTTGCTTGACATCTGTTTCCCAAGATGAATATAGGTATCTGTTATTTCTATATTTGCCCCATCAATCCTTAAATTCTCAGTATTTGTAAAAGCATTGTACATAACCTTTGTTTTTTGTAATTTTACTTTTAAGCACACTCCTTTACTCGTGTTAGCATGTTTTGGACCATACTCCGCAGCTATGAGGGAGGCTTTCAAAAATATCTATGTCGTTAGCAAAACGGAGATGAGTTAAATAGTCTCCATTAAATTTATCTCCTTATCTTTCCAATTTAATGATTGAAAAACATTCTGCAATTAAAGTGTGTCAGTGATTTCTTGTCACTTTGTCTTACTCCCTTTCCAAGTTTTATAAGCGCTATATTTTCGAACAATCGAACCTTTGCACTTGCATTTTCATAGTTATTATTAAAATAACTCCTGTGTGTATCTTCAGTACCTCAGGATTTTCAAGACCTTATAATTGCTAATTGGTTCATGGTATCAAAGGCCTTTTCATATTCAATGAATTCCATACATAGTGTAATTTCATACTCATTCGCTCTTTAAATTATTTCTTTAAGTACATGGATGCTATCTACATAAAATGCTGAAGCCAAATCTGAATCCAGCCTGTTCACTTAATTCAGTCATGTTCTATGTTTTGTTCTAGCGATGTGGTTGTTAGTATCTTAGTGAAAGTTTTATGAACTGATACAACGCTGATGGGTCTGTAGTTCCCGAGATCCTCAATGTCCCCTTTTTAATAGCTAGATGAAATCATGATGGTGCCGGTAACTTTTGCGATATTCTATAGGTTGAGTAATATGGATGCAATCATCTGAAATAAACATCATAAAGTGTTTTTTTAATATTGTAAAAGTAAAAAAATAAATAAAAAAGTGCTAGTCGGACATGCGCTCGGGTGCTGATGGAAAAGCATACATTTGCTTTTGGTTGAATTCAAGCGCACGTATTTTATTTGATGCCAACAAGTGGAGATTTTTATATGCATTTATGAACTGGGAACGGAGTATTATTCGTACCATATACAGTTTTGTACTTTTCTTTTTAATGAACGCTATCAGGAACGTATAATGTACGGAAGTAGGTATTTTTTTTTCTTGGGTAATTCTTTCATTAGAAAAAGAAGAAAGTGAATTCATGGGATTATTAGTGCAGATAGGTCCTACTGACAGCCTTGGGCATATATTAACTTCCTCTTTCAGGAATTTTAATAACTCTTAAATACCTAGCTGTAATAAGAAGTTATGTTTCTCGTTCTTTGATTTTCTCCCTCATGCGAAGAAAAACTGCACATGGTTGGGAGTCTTAATCTTTGAAGAATAGATGAAAAATATCTTTCTGCTCTGTCAGTTTTTAGAATCGCACAGAGAAGTTGATAGCAGCAATTTCATTGCACTAACGTTTGCAAAACCGGCAGAGATGTTAAAATTTAAAATCACTAAAATGAAGTGTGATTCATTTTAAAACATAGCTTAGCGCGGTCCTTGTCATTACAACCTCTTTCACTTACTGAATTCAAACTTTAAATTTGAAGACAAACTGAATTTTTATTGTTAGTAAGGTTTTATTTGAATGTTTCAGAAAATAAAAGTCAAACATGAGGCATGTCAGGAGATAGTAAAACTGTACTAGTAATAAGATTTATTGGCGTAGGAATATACAAATAAATGTTTCCAAGCTTTCACACATCAACCAGATGACCTTTTCAAAGAAAGTAGACAGAAACTGCAACGTGAATAGTGGAATCCTGGTACCAACACTTCCCCAAGTAAATGACGCACATGTATACGGCCGTTTACATGGTGCAACAGGAAACGAGATTATTCTGACCAGACAATTTTCTTCGAATAATACGTAGCGCGATCAAAAGGTCCCTAGACTAGGTACGTAGCGCGCCAACAGATGGAAGTACGCGGATGCGCGAGCAGCAGTCCAGGGCAGTGACCTTCATCAGTTATTATGCCGAGTGGCGTTGTTCTGTGAATATCGGAAGCTGTTCTACACGGTATTTCGTGACCACATGCAGAATAGAGCTGCGATTTCGGTATGGACTGCTTACTAGAGCAACGAACGAACATTAAATTGTGCGTTGAACACGGCAAATTGGGAATCGAGACGCATGAAATGTTGCGGCACGCTTATAGCAATGAAGCAATAAGTCGTGCTAGGTCTTTTGAGAAGCACTCACGCTTCAAGAGCGGCAGAACGGCACTGGAAGTCGACGAGAGGTCAGAGGATTGTCCACGAGCAAAACCCTCAAACATGTGGACATTCGTGGGGTTGTGCACCCTGAATTCGTCCGCCAGAGCCAGACCGTTACCACCCTTTTTTACTGCGATGTTCTGCCGCGTCGTATGGAGGAATGTCGCCGCAAACGACCTAAAATGCAGCGCAGGGGCGATTTCCTGCTCCATCACGACAGTTGAGCAGCTCACAGAATGTTAGCAACACGCCAGTTTTACAGCCGCAACAGCATGACTAGCCTTCCTCACCCACCTTACTCGCCGGATTTGTTCCCCTGCGACTGTTCCCGAAGATGAAGCTGAAGCTCAAGGGACGCCATCAAAACAGATCCTTGAGTATTACACCGCCTCCACCAGCTTGTGCACAGGCAGCTGAGATCTACCGATTCGTGTTACTGACTCCATATAATAGATCTATTGATTCGTGTTGCTCACTTCACATTCCACCCGATCCATCGGATGTATTAACAGAAAACCAGAATAATCGGACCAGATGACCTTTTCCAGTACCCAAATATCCACTTTGGTTCTCACTGCTGAATAAGTTACCGGTTTTTATCAGAGGAGATGGTACACGAAGGGAACGTCTGCCGTTATACCCCATTTGCGCTACTGTGTGATAGGCTCTATGTGTTGAAATTCTTCTTTCGATACCGCTAGTGTGCTGAGCAGTTTTTAATGTAGTGGTGTGCTCGTCTGTTAGCTCGCACAATACCCTTCAGCTGCTATTGCCCTTTATGTCGGACACATTCGTTTCTGCTCACTCGAAAACCATTGATTATTTGTTTTGCTGGTTATGTTCTACACCCCTACGTGCGATCTCCCTGGAAGTGAATTAAAAATGTCTTGCCAAGTGCAAGTTCCGTTCAGGTTCTTGGACAAGAGTTATAAAAGGAATGCGCCCTCAGGAAATATGCAAATGAAATGCGTATATATTTCTATAAACGAATGCGATATATGTATGTATGTTCCTATATACACTAAAGTGGCAAACGTCATGGGATTCGTACTTAGTATCGTGTAGGACCTCCTGTAGACCGGTGAAGGGCAGCAACTCGACGTGGCATCGATTCCACATGGGGCCGGAAGACTTCTGGAGAGATGTTGAGCCATGCCGTCTGAACAGCCGCCCACTGTTCCGTTCCCTGTTATGTGTAGGTACAGGATCTTGGGTGCGAATGGACCTTTCCACCACGTCCCATACGTGTTCTATTGGGTTCATGTGGGGCGAGCGTGGCGGTCACACCATCCATCGGAACTGTCCAGAATGCTCCTCCAACGAGTTTTGTATAAGTAGTTATGCCTTTGGCAAACTCCGTTTATCTTTTTTTTTTATTGGCTACTACTGGGAAATTGGCGGACATGATTCGGCAAGCCATGTGTCTGCTGCCACTGCCGGGAACCTAGCGGAACATATTAGGCTAGCCATCATGTATGGCACGTGCTTCCAGGGTCTCTTGTGGCACCCACTGCCTGTGATGGTTAACTGATAGCTCTGTTCTGGCATATGACAACTGATGGGATGCCAACTGTTGGCATACGTGGTGGCCGACGGGACATTTCATTGACGGTTGGGCAGCGGCAACATAGTTCTGGGCCACTGCTGGCTTGAGTGCTGGCCCATTAACACTGTTTTTGCTGGGTTGCGTTAGAAATTATTAAGCACTTTGTACGTTAGTAGCACGACATCCGGCTTGTACAACAGCTATTTATTGTTTATGGACGATTCACTAAACAGCAGCGATACAGTTGTCCTTCTATAGCCGGGAAGGTTTGCCGTTTCTGAAGTGCTTGCACCTACCTGCCTGTCGTCCACTATCATACTGCTATTAAAATATCTGAAATTACGGGTCTTTCTAAGATTTCCGCTCTCTACGCTAACGACCACGTCTGAATCATTTGCAGTCAGCTGCTTATAAAGCCTTCTTGACGTCAAAGTCCTTACGTAAATGATGATGGCATTTGTCTGATTGCTATTGAGTGTTCCTTATAATTCGCTACTTAAGTGAACTCACCATTATGTACGAGCTTTCCTTTTCCTTGACATTGTGTAACCGGGGCTTCCATATTTATCAGAAGCGAAATTCTGTAGCCATTTTTAGAGATAGTGAATTGTAGTCATTTTCTTTCAATTCCCGCCAATTAGATAGGATGGGCAGCGAACAGGCAAGGTACTTCCTTTCCCACGCGTCGCAGCAGAGGGGGTGTTAGATTTATAGTTTCGTCGATGTGAGAAGAATGAGACGGGTCATTATTGCTTTTCAGTTGTCCCAAGCAAAGCGCCGAAGCGAGTAGAGGGGGCCAGCGAGCCAATGAATGAATCTTGCGTTCTTCGGAGAGAAGGCATCTTAGGTTGTGGCTTTTCTTGGGAGGAATTCATCGGACTTCACACAGGGGAGAGTTTACGTTCGGGGTCGGATATCGGAGAAGGAAAGAGCGGAGAGAACTCGGAGGCAGAAGGTCGACGAGGCAGGAAATCTTTAGCGGGGGTGAAGTATCGTCGGAACAAAGGGAAGTAGGCCGATGATGAGAGAGACGGACGGAGGTTATGAAGGGTTAATATGTAGAAAGAACGGCGATCAGGACAAGGCTTAAAGACATTCCCCGTAACATCTGAATAAAAGTCTTCCTCGCTGCAAAATTTAGCCTCAGTCGATTCACTTTTATATACTTTGTATTGTATTTACCTGCTCCAGTTGGGAGAATTACGGATTAAACCACCGATACCGAACTTACTGAAAAGGAAGCATCAAACGAACCCTCCACACAGGGCGCTGTAATAGAACCCAGCACCAGGCCCTGTAACAATTTTACACTCTTTTTCATTTGAGCTAAGTTATATAAAAATGTAAATTATACATTACGAAAATCCTAATAATTGCATTCCAGGCTTTTAATGTAAGAACTGAAATAATCCTCTAGTGAGGTCAAGGAGCACAAAACTGGTATGGGCTCCCTTTGGTTAACTTCCTGTTGTACTGCTCGTTCTGAAGCACTGACTGACAGATTCCGTCCCTTCCCTGAATCTGTTCAAAATTATGCTCTGATGTCGGAATTACTTTAAACCTTCGGTTAATACCTTTTGTTTTCAATATTTTTGAGGGTTCTATTCATGTGATATAAAGAACAATTTTCCGACTAAATTCTAAGAAACTCATGAATGAAATACGGGATTACACCATATACTACAAATTTTTAAAATGAAAATCCGTTTTTTGGTGGTAAATATGTCAAGGATGGTAAGTCCGATAATATCCGAAAACTTGAAAAGTCGTCCTGCATAGGAATGACGACGAAATTTTTAAGTTTTCGGATATTATCTGACTTGCCATCCATGTCATATTTACACCAAAAATCGAATTGTCATTTTCTAAGAAACTCATTAGACTGGAATTACTGCATTTCATACACGCACTTCGTCAAACGTTATGGTATCATTCCCAGTGTTTACAAACTTTTGCATTGTGGGGCTAGAATATCACTTGTTGATTGATTTCAGCGGAAGCTATACTGATTGTTATTAATGAATTTGGATTGTTTCATCACCAAATGATTATTAGTAAAAGAAAAACTATACTTTTGGAAACCACGTTCAGAAAGACTGAGTTTCGACATTTAATTAGTCTTCGTGCCCGGTTGATTTATACATCCGAACGTTCTCAAGGTAAGTGTGTCTATTTATCAACTTTGTGATAACTGGAGCTACTTTTACAGCTGTATTAATGATAGGAACCCAAGGTAGCGTTAAGCACAGCAGAGAATGCCGCTTTCACCACCACACAGCAACAATAATCCAATGGCCAAGAAGCACTCTGCGCGGGATTGAGTGCACATGAATCAATCGATCAACAGCTCAGGGCCGGCGAATGACAGCTGACGACACCCCGCTGAGGTCGACAAACATCTATCAGGAGGAATTTTGACAGGGTTTAGAGTT
This sequence comes from Macrothele yani, assembly GCA_039090855.1. Taxonomy (NCBI): domain Eukaryota; kingdom Metazoa; phylum Arthropoda; class Arachnida; order Araneae; family Macrothelidae; genus Macrothele; species Macrothele yani. Next base: position 184,435,549 of record CM076995.1, on the reverse strand, counting down.
TCTGTTTCTGAAGTTTCTGTTCACGAGAAGTTTCCAAAGTCAGTCGACAGGACGCAGTGTCACTTGTTACCTCACTGCCCTAATTAGAAGTGTAATCATTTGTGCTTGACTTGAGAGGGCACGAGCGAATAAGAAACCTGAAGAACTATTATTTGGCGCACGGCTCACATGCGTCTATTTCGCTCCAGGAAATACGAAAGTTGCGTCAAGATAAAGCATTCAATTTCGGGGAAAACAAGTCGGAAGTAATGCTGGTCGTTTCTCTTGAAAGACCATCGAAATAAATGATGGAAACTTTCTTCGGAAAGTAGCACAATGGATGACGAATAACGAATCCTGCTCCTCATTAATCAAAAGAAATTTCTTTACGTTCATCCCGTTGTCTCTAAGGAAGATAAGAGACTTTGAAATATCCCTGCTACCTGAAAGCAATAAAATTTTCCGATGAACTAATTTCAATCGTTATTTGTTTCATTGAAAGTTATTTATTTTGAAATGAATTACTCGTATTTATTACAAAGTCATTAGATTGGCAGCTGTTTTTGATTCTATGGAAGGATTTCGCAACATTTTAGCATTTGCGGGCCGCATGTGATATTTGAGTTAAAATAGGAAAGTCGATTTAAGACAAAATAGGGTTTAAGAATTCAAAATGAAAGAATAGCAGCGAGTTCATTTATAGGCGTAAGAGTTACTTTAAACTTAGAAAACGTTTAGAAGTATAGATTCAAAAATGAATTCGTACCGGGAAAATAAATGCAAAAGAAAAATTATTGCTTAGGAAAACAACATGGCAGCCAAATATCACTTACAGAAACGCAGTGAGAAAAATATCCTGCTTTTTCGAAGTTATGAAACGTTCTTATTACAACAGAGAGATATACTTGGCTTCCTTTGGTTGTGATGGCGTCAGAACGAAAAGCAGGTGCTGTAACTATTCATTTCCATCTGACGAATATTGGATTTCCCGGCCTTCTTGAAGAATTACCAATCTGGATTTTCAGAAACAACTGTGTTAACAACTGTTTCACTTCTTTATAAGATAGTCGTCGACGTAAAGTACTACATAATTCATTAATGGGATACGGGATTACACCATTCAACACAAATTTTGAAGATGACAATCCGGGTAATCACGGGATAGGATTCTTAACATACATGAATGTCGGTTGCTTCGACTAGCGAATCCTGTGATAGTTATATTCAAATTAATCGGAAACTTGAGACTTGGTCGTTCTGGGTGGTGTAGGGGTTAGCGTACCCGGGCGCTATCCGGGAGACGCAGGTTCGATTCCCGCTCCAGGACGACGAAATTTTCAAGTTTTGGATATTATCTTGCTTACCATCCTTGTCATATTTACACCAAAAAAACGGATTGTCATCTTCAAAATTTGTACTCCATAATATTGTAACGCTACAGATTTTCTATTATTAATAATATATAAACACCCAGATCCGTCTTTCTGGAAAGCTTGATGTCACACCAACGTCTGCATTGTGCGCCATCACCTATTGCTAAAGTCGTGTGTGCTCTCGCGACGTCAAAATGAATTGCCTGCTACAAAGAGCACGCGATCACTTTTAGATGTCAAGGTGATCGCATGCTAATTTAAAAACATCGTATTATCAATGATCCGAGTTCTATTTATGTGATCTTACAGATTCGAATTAAAATCTTGATAACACGGCAAGTAGTATTTGCATATTATTTTAATTTAGCGCAGTTCGAATATTAATTTGTAAGCTTAAATTACTTTTTTTAATTTAACTAACTTCCCGAGTTTAGTGCTGATTATGCTAAACATTTTGCAAAATATCGACCTATCTAAACGCTCTAACCTACAATAAAAACTGAAATCTTGAAATGTCAAAGCGAGCAAGATGGCATCTAAAAGCAGATGTCGCCTCAATAGCACATTGTCGAGAATTTCCATAGTTCCGATTTGTAATACCAGATGTCGCATTATTTTGTAGAAAAAGCTTCGGTATGAAGTTTCAAACTAACCTCCGAACAGGACAGTCTAACAAAAGACGTGAAGGGAATAACATGTGTGCCGGAGAAAAAGTAATTTAACGCGAAACATCAAAGCAAAAGTTATTAAGGTAAGTTTACACGAAAAATCTGGACTAAAAGGAAAATTGTTAAACAACAAATATTTCTTACAGAATGTTTATTTATCGCGAGGTCTCTTGAAAAACGGAAATAAAAAGTATCTAATTTTCAGTTCTAACATGAATGAGTTCTTGCTATGAAATTGTTTACTATATTCCCTTACAAAATAGCCGGTGTCTATTTGATTTGTTTTCAGTCTGTTCAATTAAAAATTTCACCGTCTTAGGACGGGAAACATCCTGTATATATTAATATTTATTTAAAGCTTAAAAACAACCGTCCTAGGACGGGCTATATAGGCTAGTGAATAATAAAAACCAAACGCATGCTTCCATGCTCGGCAGATTTTAAGGCTGAGCTAAACCCCGAAATGGCAAAGGGCTGGATATACAAAGGCAGTTCCATAAAAACTAAGAGTATTTTTTTTTTTTTTTTTGAGTTGGCAAAAGCGCGACGGGGAAAAAAGATGATTCTGTTTTTCTTTTGTTGCGCAGTTGTTTAATGTACGTCTGCCTTACGCCATAGAACTAGTGATTCAAAGTTAAGAAGTGAAATGCGTTGTGCGATATAATTTTGCTATCGTTTGGGTAAAACGGCTCTAGAAGCATTGGATTTAATGAAAAAGCTTGCAAAAATAAATGTTTCGGTGGGTCAAGGATTTTTAGATGGCATTATGATTTCAAAAAAGGGCGTTTGTCGGCAGAACTTTCTCCTAGGCCTGGTAGACCTGAAAGTGTTGTAAGGGAGCGTATATTTGGAACCGTTGGGGTAATCCTGCAAGAAGATCAATGAATGTCGTAGGAAGACATAGATAGCGGCGTCAACTAATATTTCAAAAACTTCGGCATTTCACATTCCACGCGAGAAATTACGGCTGCATCGTGTGTGCATACCTCATTACCTGACGAGAGAACAATTGTCAGCCAGAGTTCAGGTGTGTCATGATTGTTAACAAATTATTTCAAAGGATTCAAAATTTCTAAAGGCAGTAATAACTGCCAATAAAATATGAGTCCGCTATTTCGACCCACTCACGAAGCGCGCAGCGAGTGTCTGGAAATACACAGACTCGCCTCCGAAAAAAATTCCGCCAAACCAAATCAAGTGGGAAGGTGATGATGATAATTTTTTTTATCATAAAAGTGTATGTAGTCCACTAGCATGCCATTCCTCCACACATTATTGTCAATTCTTAGTATTACATTTCAGTCTTGAAGCGTCTGCGACGAGACACATCGATTAAGCGACCGGAACTGATGAGCAAGTGGACCCACCACCATGATAACGCCCGCCCACATGTGGCTGCTTGTGTTCAACAGTTTCTAACGAAATGCAGTATTGAAATCATGCCACAGCCTGCCTACAGTCCTGACCTAGCCTCGTGCGATTTCTGGTTGTTTCCAACAATGAAGGAGAAGTTCCGTAGCGTAACATTCGACACAGATGCTGACGTTATTCAAGCTGTACAGGGGTCGCTCAAGCAGCTTACACAAAATACCTTCGCCACATGCTTTGAAAAGTGGACTGAACGATGGGGCCGTTGCATATCATCAAAGGAAAGATACTTAGAGAAAGAATAACAAATACTGTACTTTACTGCACCTATATTTCTTCATTTTGTGTGATTTTACTCTCAGTTTTTATGGAACGGCCTTTGTACTACTAGGAAAACTGACCGGATCGTTGGGTAACTAAAATGCAAGATGGCATATGGAGAAGAAGAAGACCACCTGGTAGATGGTGAATGAAATTCGAAAGTACCCCACTGTGCAAGAGAATACAAGGGTTTCTGGAAGATACATGGGGAGACCTTCATCCGGCAGTGGATTGAGGATGGTTGATAATGGCGATAACAAGATTCCGCTTGCTGCAAATGACATGTTCCAGTTACTGAAATTAACGAATTCAAACTACTTTGGGAAAAGATAACATTAAAGATCTTGATTTTTGTTACTGAAATGGTTCAACTTGTTTAGTGTGATGATTATTTGGCATGGAAAGTAAGAAGAAACAAAAACTTCAACACCTCATCATTTCATGCTCCAAATAACGAATTTCCCAAGTAAGGCGAACGACCGGAGAGTTCCAGTTGCGCGTTTATGCAGTGGTAGTTGCCAGTTACTGATGATTTTCTCTATTCATTTAGTTCTAAAGAAACATAATGTGAGATAAAGGGAAGCTTGGTAAGGCTTAGTACAGTGCAGTCTTCAAATTCCTGGAAATTGTACGTCCACTTTTCGAGGTAATCTCTGGGAAATTCAGTAGGCATATACATTTATCTTATTCCGCAAAGCATGCTTCAATGATTTCCTGATGCTCTTCCTCGCCGTTTTAAAGTATTCCATCGCTTCGCAGGCTAGAAAGAGGTCAAAGAAGGCATGGATGTGAGCATTCTGTGGCTGCTGCAACCACATGCTCGTGGTTGACGCAATTGCTTTCTTCCACTGAAGTTTTGCTAATGTCCTGGAGCTTTACATTTCCTATTTTTCACTACATATCTGACTGACCCAACTTGATCGAATTCAACAGCTGATACATAGTACACACACCGGCCACCGAATTAGAAACCTTCACTGAGATGTACGTAGCTGTAACATACCTAAAGTATATGCAAAATACGTAGTTTAGTGCGTCACCATGTAATCTAGGCAACTATTTAAGTGCAGCTTGACAGAAATCGTCAGTAGTGTTCATTACAGTGGGAAAAACAAATAATATTTCGGAGTTCGATAAAGGGCCTATTTTGGGTGCCCGTCTGGTTGGAGTTCGATAAAGGGCCCATTTCGGGTGCCCGTCTGGTTGGAGTTCGATAAAGGGCCTATTTTGGGTGCCCGTCTACAGTCGTTTTAGGAACACCGTGACTGGAAAAAAGCATGTCGTCCGACGAGTCGCGATATACCTTTATTTATGGCGACGGTAGAGAAGGAGGTTGGTGGGATCTCCGAGAATCATTGGATCCAGCTTGTCTTGTAAATACAATTCAAGGTTCTAGAGGTGGTGTCATGGTGTGGATCACTCTCTGTTGGTATGGGACGTATCCCCTGCTGTTATATGTAATCGCTGGCACAAATATACCGTATTTTCTTTGTTTCCATGTAGCCACTCCTTCAGAAAATTACTTAAAAATAGAAAAAAAAAATAAAGCGGGAATGGAACCCGCAGCTCTCGATTTCCGTTCGAGCATGCTATCCGTTACACCACCCAGGACACTGAAGTTCCAGGCAACTGAAGCTAAGCAGATGTAACTTAGAAATCTGAGAACTGTTCAGATTTTCGCTAATCGGGTGGTGTAACGTGAGATGCGGGTTCGATTCCCTCAAATGTCATAATGTAATGTCTATGATGTCAAAACATGAATGTCAAATGAATGTCAATGTCGTGCCTATGATATTCCCTGCTATTGCTGGAAGGCCGGGTGTCCTTCAAGAGTTAGCTGAGCGTTGTTCGCTATCAAGTCCATCCTGAATACCAAACACAAGCCATCGCTCTTTCCACGTTAATAAGTGCGTCACGGAAAAATTATCGTTGGCTACCACCGGAAATCAAACCCAGGGTCTTCCATTTACGCGCCGGATATGCTTCCACTGCACCACAGCGGCCTCGAATTCCTCCGGACTCGCATACACTAACTGACAAGCTACTTGACAGGTTGAACCCAGTACTGTTACTAATGAATCTAGTACTGTTACTACTGGGTTCGATTCCTGGTGGCGGCCAATGGGAATTTTTCCGTGACTCACTTATAAACGTGAAAAGAGCGATGACTTATGTTTGATGTTCCTGATTAACGTCAAATGTCTGTATTTATTATTCATTCGCCTTCTTAATATTTGTTCAGTTGCTGTTTACCATCTTAGGTGAATCCCCAGCATTGTGCCGGGCTCCAAGAAGCAACCTGCCAAGTAGCTTGTCAGTTAGTGTATGTGAGTCTGGAGGAATTCGTGGCCGCCGTGGTGCAGTGGAAGCATATCCGGCGCGTAACTGGAAGACACTGGGTTCGATTCCCTGTTGCAGCCAATGATAAGTTTTCCGTGACACCCATATAAACGCGGAAAGAGCGATGATTTCTGTTTCATTTTCCTGATCCACGTCAAATGTCTGTATTTATCCATCTTGAACGTTGGCATTTTATCCCGGAGGCAACGGCTGTTTCATAGTTGGAAATGCTACTTACTGCCCATCACAGATGTGTTCAGCAGTGGTTCAGAAGTGTTCAGCAGTGGTTCAGAAGTGTTCAGCAGGGATTCAGCGAGCATGATTACGACTTCCATCGTCTTCCCTGGCGACCACAAATCCCGGATTTTTATCCCATTGAAAATGTGTGGGACATGTTCGTAAAACAGATCCGAAAGCTAAGTATTCTTCCGTTAAACTAGTTCAATGACTATCTGGTGAACACCTTATTTGCAGTAGTCGTAGATGCTCTCATACACCTTGTGGAATTTATGTAAAACCGCATCATACGTGCTGTAATTTGGGCTAAGGTCCAACCCGGTATTGAATTCAGTGGGCGGTATGTTTAGTTGCGTCTTTTTCTAGGAATGCAGTGGAGAATTTTGAGACTCCCATGAGCTGCTCGCACAACTACAGGCAGTTCCCATCCCTAATTTATGGCCACTGGCTCTATGGGGCCGAGAAAAACAGAGCCATCTCACAAACACTCTACCCATGCCTCATCAGGGAATTAAATCAGGGCCCATTTTTTACGAATGATCAGAAGCCAGTGTATCAGTTCACTCGGTCTATTGGGGCGGCATAGCAGTTTCGTCGTCTTTTCTTTAGTGCCAAAGAATCATACTATACTGACACGCACTGTAAAAGTCCATGTGTTATTCCACCTTTCCCAGCTTTTGAACTCAGTCAACGCCAATGTACGACAGCATTCAAACGGACATTTGCATAGCTTCAAAGTGTGAGCGCATGTTTAAAAGAAATGTCACAAATTATATGATGTTCAAAGAAATGGTTATAGTAACATCTCTGTTATTTGTTAAATGTTACTTTGAGGTGAAACTATTTCTTCAATCCCTAACATTTTCCACGTCATACGCAAGCTTTCTTGCAATTATATAAAATCCGTACCTGTTTTGTGACGAATCTGGAAAATAACCTCTGAAAAATAACTGGATAATCAAAATCTTTGTGAAATGTTTCTTTATTTCCTTTACACAAGTAAAGATTATTTTTAAAAATGTTTTTAAATATATATGGTGCAGCATATCAGTCGGCAATTTCAAACAAATATCAATGCTTTAAAAATATCCAATTGTCTTATTGCAAATGCTTAAATTGCGTCATTTATTTTTGTGTGCAATTAATCCTCCTGTGTGTTGTGCTCAAATACGATGTTTTGATAACTTTAGGTAATTATTTTGGCGGTCATGTTATTTGAAAATACAATCACCAGCAAATAGATATTCACTCCTGGATACTTCTCTTATTGTGCTTAAACTCTTTTCCTCAATAAAATGTGTCCAAACTTTTATGTTGGGTCCTTTATTAATTAGGGGGATAGGATGCTTTTGTATTTTAAATTACTACTAATAAAAATAGCTAATAAATTTAGGGAAATTATTTCAATTCTGAAACCGCCACACGGATGCCTTGGTACTTCATAGCAAAGAGTTATCCCTTGTCGTTACTTAACCTACATTTAAGCATATTGTTTCATTGATATACAAATAAGCTTACTGCGAAAAGACCATTGCAAAACATCAAGTTTTATATATTTCATTACATATCTTTAACTTAAGCCGCTCATATTTTTAAAATCCAATATTTTAAATAAAAAATCTCGTAGATTTCATGATGCTGTTTAAACTCTATAAAAAAGCTTAATTTGTTGATTGATTGATTTGCCATGTTACATGCAGTTAAGACATGAACTACAGATTCTTGATTTCTGAATCTTATGAAAATTACACTTTAAAATTCTCATATGTTAAATTTTATACTGTAATTATTTTAAACACTTTATTTTGAGTTCTTATGTAAAAAAGACATTAAGTGAAACTCACAAGACAATGTATGTGTCACATTAAAAGCCCATTTGAAGTCAGCAAAAAATAGTAAAAAAAGCATGAAACGCTGAGTTAAAGTAAAAGACAAACAAAAGTCGTGAAGTCCGGTGATATTATTTTTTCCACTAAAAATAAAAGTAATTTCAACATTTAGAACAACCTTTTAAACAGCACGTCCTTAGGTTATCACTGTATTCCCCAACCATCCGCCTATGATCACTGTTTCTCTACACCTATTTATTCGATTCAGAAAGTTCTCGAATGCTTGTACTGGAATTATGCTAGGCGACGAGTACTAAAGCCTTCCATGAGACTGTGTTCAAGGTATTTCTAATCCCTCTCTGATGTTTTGGAGGTATTTCACTTACAAGGAAACGGGTCGTTTGGTTGCATTTACGTCTCACTTGAACCATAATCACTACACTGAGCTTCTGAATGAAGATATGTTGCCTCTAGTGCATCATCTCGTGAGTGAACACCAAATTGATGCCCCAGTCTTTCAAGACAATAATTGTGGTTGGCGCTATTCTCGAAGTATGTTTAATTAGCACAACGAGCATTCTGATGCCTTCAAACATCTCGACTGACCCGCAAAATCCCCATATATGAATGCAATAGAAAATCTCTGGAACTATTTGGAGCAACGAGCGAAAAGCCATCGGGGCTCTCAGGGCGATCTGACCGAACTGTGAAGTTTGTTGCTGGAAAAATGGACGAAACGTGATGTGAACTACACCCGCACATTGGTGAAGTCCATGCCAGGAAGAATGTTGACTGTTCTTCTGTCTTACGAAGGCGTTAGGCGCTATTGGATGACATTCAGGAAGTGGTGGCTAATGTTATGTCCGGTGAGCTTATTATCCCTCGTAGCGAAGTACCTTTTCTTTTTCTTTAAATCTGAAGAAAATAAAAATCTTTCCCGCGCCGATGACGCAGGTATATAAGAGCTGGCGTCTGTCCGTTCGTCCAAGTGGCTTCGAATCTCGTGTGAGTTGTGTTTCTCTTACGTGGACATGGCTGTCTGCCTTCCCTGGAACGGGTGACTCTAAATTATAAACGGGCGACTACTTATAGTCCATCGAGTTGTTCACCGTGGTTGTTAAACCCCCAAATTAAAAAACAAATTGTGTCGTAAAATTTTAATTATGGGAAAAACTTTTGGCTCCGTTTCTATTTTCTAACAGTGCTTAGATCTGAGGCGAAGATTTTGAATTTCCATTTTCCATCTGAACACATAGCTTCATTTGCTAAAACAATCTTTGATTGCATTTCTTCTAGACAATGTAACAGTCATTTTTTTACAAATATTTACGCATAGTTCATTCATGTTCTGTTTTTTTTCTCATGTTTGAATCGATTTTTGACCAAATTTCCGGTTTCTGACGTTTGGCAGAGAAATAATTATTTTCGTCCTGACGGATTTCTTAAAAAATTACACTTTTTATGTTACAATAATTCAGTTTTCTAGTAGGGGATTAAATTGATTTTTCAGTTTGCAAAGGTTCCTCTGCTTCTAAAACACTAATTTAAAATGTAAATTTTTGCATCGGGCGGTTTTGCTCTCATTGTTAAAAGAAATCCTTAGTTATGAGATTTCATATGCCAATAAATGTACGACGATTATTATGTTTTATATTTCCACTCATTTCTTTAATTCAAAATAGATGGACATTGCACTCTAGAATTTGGTTTCACTTTCTTGTTCGGTTTTTTCCCTAAACGGCCAAACGAAAACGATCTTGTGAGTCATACTTTTTATAAGCAAATGGAAAAGTGATTTGCGTTTCTCAGTATGAAACAGCAAGAGAAATGATTATGCTTCTTTGGAGCTTCAATGTCGCTCTTGCTCAACCTTCTCCAGAGGCTATTTCTCTACACGTGTTAAAAACATATCCTCAGCAAGAAGTCGTTCCAGATATAACAGTATTCAGTAAGCAAGACGAACAATATCTGATTTCGAGAAACAGTTCGGAATACGTACATAGTCACTCGTAAACTTCTTTACATACTCTACCTTGTCTAATTCAAATTAATTCTGATTTAGCAAATGAAACGCAAAATCCAGAGAAAAAAGTTCGAAACGCATTCGAAAATGCAATGCTTTCCTCCGTTATATCATACTGTGATCTTCATGGCAGAATTGCGGGTGCTGTTTCGATAAGTACATTTCGTAATTATCGTTGAACCACAAATAAACAACATTTGTTTGTATCATATTAAGTTTGTGAAAAATCGCATGAGCACATTTATATTTTGATCGCTTCAGTGCTGTAAACATTTATTCCCATATAATAGCAGACGACTACTAATTTCCAGGAACAACACTTTTCCTATTTTGAATTGCGGATGCAGCATTGTTAGAAGTGAATTTTGCGATAAAAAAAATATATATTTGGGAAACGAGAATTTGCTGTTGACCCATTTTGCGGATATTATGTGAAAGAGAAACTCAAACAGCTTTTTCCCTCGCTATTGTAATTATATAGTTCTGGCAGGTGGCACTATCTTGCAGCATTGAAGGAAAATGGCGAGTCAGCGAGCAAAGGCTTTAGTCCTGCTGGATTTCCACTCGTGTCAGTGATAAAAATGCAACCACAATTCCGAATGCTGTTTCAGAAACCCCCGTGCGTTCGCCACAAATTAGACACTGGTGTCAAGGTTTTCGAACTTCAGGCTTCTTCTGCAACTGGAAGAGATTAGGCTAGTGATAACGTAGTTCAGAGTGATCACCAACTACGTTATCACAAGCCTAATTTCATCACTGACAGGACTCATGACGACCTAAAAAGGTCATTAGAGTGATGAGTCCTGTTGAACTCCAACTCTGCAACAAGGGATTATGGCTTCATGCTGTTTCCACCATACGCGAAACTGGCCATCAGCATGGTGCGTTAAGAAACGGGATTCTTCACTGCAGACGACCTTGTTAGATCCCTCGAAGGTCCATTGCCGAAATTTCCTATCTCGTGCGAGGCATTGTCTCGTGTTTGGTGAAATACCAGTCGTGACATCCGGCTCTCACTTCTATGGTCAACCCCGTGGCTGACCAGTGTGAGCTCTTCTGCTGGATGTCTGCATGGCTAATTCACTCCTGGTACATCCTTGTACAGGAGCAGTCAAAAAGTGCATCTGTTTCCGAAATACTAGCATCTGCCTACCGATCTGCAACTACAGGGGTTGGACATGATAATGTGAACATCACGCTCAGGGACGTGACTTTTAAAGCAGCTGCGTACGTTGCAATACGCAAAGGTATCCACTACATTTCGGTTGCAAGAGCTTTGTTTAGAAGCTCAAGGTCCTGTTTAAGTGCATCTAAAGTGTCTTCTTGCAACTTTTCTTCGAAAGAGGGCTAATTGTTGGTGGCCGGCTAGGCGATGCCTCCGTGATAACAGTCGCTATGGTAGTAGGGGTATCGTGAGCTACTGTGTCTAGCGTCATGACAGCACACAATGTTCGTGGCAAAACCTCGTCTGCGAAACACAAGAGCGGCTGGAAAATAACCTTGGCTTAAAGAGACAGGAACTAAAGAGGACTGTCACCCGTAATAAGAAGATCACGGGGCCGAAAATTAGTGCCGAGCTCAATCTGCATTTCCAGACCCCACTACCAACGAAAACAGTGCGCAGAGAACTACCTAAATAAGATATTCATAGCACAGTTGCTATTGCCTAACATTTGGTGACCTGGGTGAATGCACAACGGCGACGGTAGTGATGCCAGAAATATTAAACGTGGAATGCCGACTTATGGAAGCGTGAAATGCGTTCGGATAAATCCAAATTCACACTATTCCCCACCTCAAGACGTGTTTACCTGTAGAGAACACCGCCAGAAGCGTACAACTTAGCTTGTCTGCTCCCAACAGTGCAGCATGGTGGTGGTTCTGTCATGCTCTGGGCTTGTAATATCGTGGTTTTTAGCAGTTCTTCTGATCACTTTGAAAGGACGGATGACTTGCAGGGCGTATCAAACCATTTTGGCCGACCAAATCCATCCAATAGCCCAGGCATTGCTTGCTGTGGAGGATGTCATTTATCAAGATAATAACGCCCAATTTCACTGTGATCGGAATGTCCAATCATGGTTTAAGAAACATGAGGAAGAACTTTCACACCTTCCTTGGCCTCCGCAATCACCAAACTTAAATACCATCGAGCCACTGTGGTCTACGTTATAAAACAGTAAGATCCTACTATCCTCCCCCTGCATCTCTCAAGAATCTGGAGCAGTTTCTGCATGAAGAATGGTGTGACATTCTTCTGACCACCATCCAGGATTTGTATCCGTCCATTCCAAGGAGAATTCAGACGGTTTCGAATTCCAAAGGTGGTCCCACACCCTATTAGGTACGTAAAATCTTCTTTTCTTAGGTGTTTACATTATTCTGCCTAACCCCTGTACCTGGCCGCTGTCAAATTGGCTTACGTCACCATGTTTCCCCCATTATTGGCAAACATTTACATATACGTACAGAGGATAGGTGTGCAAAATTTATAGTAGCCGCACGTGACGTTGATGTCACGTGGTACGTCGTTATCGCTCCGAATACGTAAAACGGGGGTGTTCAAAATGCGTAGGTAACTCATTGTATATTTAGTAGTCAACCGATAATTTTGTTGCATACGTGTCATACCGTGTTTTTTTTAATTCATTCAGAAGATGTAATTTTTCTAGTTTGGCAGGGAGAACATACGTAGGACGGTTGATAAGTAACGCACATGCGCGCAGCTTGACCTGGTAGCCGCAACTTTCAGCCATAACGGTGGCAAGTTCATTCCTTTTCTTACAGCGGTTGTGAATCAGTGCGTGTTAACACGGCGTCATGTAAAGAGATTATGTTAACGAAGTTCAAACAAAGCTCGGTCACTGAATATTTAAGAACTGAAAACGTAATGTAACGCCAACTAAAATTAATCGTCCTTTAAAAGGTCGTGTATGTGAAAACAACATTGACAGAAGTAAATCGTTGGGCAATAAAATGTCGTCAGTGTGAAGCGGGGCATGCCAATATTTTCGAGAAACCTCCCAATGGAAGACCAATTTCGGTGACAGAAGAAAATCATTTAAAAGCTCTGAACGAATTTATCCAAAATGGCTGCCGTGTTACCCAAAAGCGGATCGCAGCTATGCTCGGAATCTCAAAAGAAAGAGTGGGGCATATCACTGCTTCAAAAAAGAAAGAGTGGGGCATATCACTGCTTCAAAACAGAAAGAGTGGGGCATATCACTGCTTTAAAAAAGAAAGAGTGGAACATATCACTGCTTCATGTGGCTAAATAATAATGTGTTCTTGATAGGTGCCACGCATGTTGACGCCAGAAAACTAACAGAAGCGTCTTGAGTGTTGTGAAAAACTTTTACAGCTGTATCGTGGAGACGGCGATCAATTTCTGTTGAATATTTTTTAGTAGGGATTGGTCATGGGTCCATCACTTTGACTCTGAAGAAAAACTACAGGGCATGGAATACCGACACGGTTCTTCTCCTCCTCAGAAAATATTCGGAAGAGTGCCGTCTGCCAGGAATGTTCTTCTGATTGTTTTTTCGGACTCACACAAACTTCTTCTGATTGTTTTTTGGGACTCACACAAACTTTACCAAACAAAAAGTTTGGAAGCTGGGTGTACTGTCAATTGAGCATGTTACATTGAAAAAACAAACCCGGTATTTTTATATGTATGTATATTTTAAATTATAAATTAGCATAATATAAAATTATGTTGTTATAATTTTTTTTTTTGCTTTTTAAAGGCATTCAAAGTCTTACTACAGTATTTAACATATTGAAATTTCCTATATACGTTTTTTTACATTTATACACCTTTTACCTAGGTTCTACTGTACTTTGGATTTTCTAAAGTGATTTCTTTAACCCTGTAGCGACCACAATGCCCAAAATTCCCGTACATGCAACGAATAAGGCCGCCTGAAACGCCTGTCTACAGTGAGTAGGATTTCCTACTCTTACCTGTTCTTTAAATTTGCACGGCCTCTGCTGTATTAGCAGAGAGCACCCTCAGTCACCACTGTTGCCACTGAAATGGAAGTGAAGCAGGCGTTGGTTTTTTTCGGGCTGATATCATTCAGTGTCGTGACATCGCATCTATTCTCCGCAGGAAAATGCAATGATTGCCCCGGTGAATCATCTGAAGGTCAGTTCATACCAAACCAACATCAGAAGTTTCGTGTAGTAACAGACCAGTAATCCTTCTTTTGTTAATCTGTAAAGTAGGGGGGGGGGGCAGAAATTTGAAAAGTAGTAACTGACAGTTTAAGGCGTTAGATAATTTCGAGCGAAACACCAGCAATTCGAAGATCCCGTCTTTCAAAGTAAAATAAAAGTTTCATTCAAAAATAGAGTTGTCGAGTTTTTGTGACTGTGCAAACCTATGATCCTTTTTAACAAATTTTAATTTGATAGCCCTGAATAAACAAAATTTTACAATGAGACAATGAAAATATACTCTTTAATATAATATATTCTCATTTTGTATACATTGAGTATCTCTAAATGACTTAATAAATTTTGCCACGAAAAATGTAGAATTATTTTGTTCACTGTTGTTATTTATCGTTTAATGGAAATTGTAATGCTATTAAAGAAATCTTTCTTGTGTTCTAAAAAAGAATAAAATAATTTCTAAAATCACCTTTCTGATACATTTCTCCAGGTATTTGGCTTTCCTAATATATTCTAAAATTATAGAGCTTGAGAAAATATGTATTGTATCCAGTCTTCCTCAAAAAATAGAAAATTCTATTGAAGAGAACTGATCGTCAATCTCTCCTCACTGTGCAGTAGCTTTGGCGTAGTTCACATGTGAAATCTAGAAACAGATTAGATCATTATCTCATTTCCTCTTAACCTTTTCTTCCCTGATTGAATTGTCTAGAGGCGTCTACGCTGCTGATTATTCCCGCTGGGTTTCACTGACAGACATGCTCGTAGTTACAGCAGGTCTTTCTACCGGAATACTTAAACGCAAGAAAAAAATACGCTAAAAGATCACTGAACGCTTCCAAGAAACCTGCAGGATCTTCCTAAGACAAATAGCAAAATTTTCCCCAGGAATAATTTCGCAAATTGCCTTCGCATAACATTTCAGAAACAGATATAAGGATTTTTCGGCATCGCTTTGTCAGGGGTGCCAAAGGTTTGAAATTTGTCATTGGTAATACCAAATTGAATAAAAAGAACGGTATTATCCCTTTGTTCTCGGTTACAAAAATCTATAGCTACTTTTTTTATTCAAACATATTTCCTCCGCTACAATCTCAGCTACTCGAATTCGGCTCCGTACGTTCATTACTGGTAGATGGAAAAAATATTAGCATTGTGTCATGCCGGAGAAAGATAAATCCTTGCCTCACGAGTTCCTGGTTCAAATCATCGTATTTGTCATATAGTGAATAAGGTTGTTCCCTGTCTGGTACACACTTATGATCCATTACATTATGACCCCCTACCTAATAAGCTGTAGGACCCCCTTTAGCCCGCAAAACAGCGGCCACTCGGCGAGGCATCGATTCGGTAAGGTGGTGATACGTATCCTGGAGTACCTGGAACCGTAATGTTAACAGCAGGTCCTCCAGTTCCCGTACATTTCGGGTTGTATTGATATAACGCGAACCCGTTTTTTCTAGTCAAGCCACAAATGTTCGATTGGGCTCATGTCAGGTGAATGTGGAAGCCAGGGCATTAACAGAAAGTCACCAGCATGTTCCTCTAACTACTCCTTGACGATCCTGGCATTGTGGCATGGCGCATTATTCTGTTGGTAATGGCCATCACCTCCAGGAAACACAGTTGCCATGAATGGGTGAATTTCACCCGCAACGATGTTCAGATACCTGACGTCTGTGAGGGACTGTGCTATTGGGATAATGGGGCAAAAAGTGTCCCAAAAAAAATCGCCCACATCATAACACCGCTACCTCCAGCTTTTTTCCGCCCAACAGTGCATCCTGGTGTCATAGCCTCCGTTGGTGATCGGCGTATCCGCGCTCGGCTGTCTACGTGATGCACAGGAATCTTCATTCGTCAGACCAGCCCACTTTCTTCCAATCATCCAAGACCCAATGTCGATCTTGTGCCCAATTCATGCGTTGTGGGTGATGACGTGCAGTCAGCATGGAGACCGGGCCGGGTCTTCGGCTACTCAGGCCCATGCGCAGAAGGCTACGATGAACTTTGTGTTGTGACACATTGCTCTGATCACCACTGCTGTAGCTGCGGGTGATTTGTCACTTTGTGACCCACGTTCGCTGCGAACAATGCGCAACAGTCTGGGCTCCCCTCTGGCATCGGAGAGCTCCTGTCGACACAAGGATGGACGATGGTTAGTCGTGTGTGCACCACTTTTGATACGTACTACAGCGGCACGTGAACAACCCACAAGCCGCCGTTTCCGAGATCGTAGTTTCGAGAGGCCGTCCCATTAAAATTTATCCTTTATCAAACTCCGATAAATCTGCAGCTGTCCTTTATCAAACTCCGATAAATTTGTCCTTCATAAAATTCCGATCAATTTGTCCTTTATCAAACTCCGATAAATCTGCAGCTTTTCCCCATTCTGACTCCGAACACTCTACAAACCGAAAGCCAGTCCTGGGGTTGTATATATACTGTTCTGAGAACTTCATCTGCCCCACCGTTCGGTCTCCAGGCGCGTTCATTTCTCTGGGCTAGGGTGGTAATAATGTATTGGCTTATCGGTGTATGACCGTGGCCTACTTACTTTATGAGGCCCAGATCATTATTTACAAAACTTATAGTAAGATGCAACATGATTACTTTTTATCCCTTTAGTCTTTTTCTAAAGGAACGGCTTATACAGCAGTTTATTAATCATGGGGAGATAAACAGATTCCCCTAGTACTAACAGGGGCATCGGAACTATTTTTTGCCAACCGGAGCAGGATATCAATCAGCATATGCATTTTTTCGTCAGATCATAAAAAGCATTGGAGCGATATAAAACAGGACGTGATGGCATCATTTGAACACGCCATATATAAAACGTTTATATCGGTGAAGTCTAAATTAAAAAAAGTTGAAATCTATATCGGTACGATAATTTTTCGATATAAAATTTGTCCACTTTGCTCACATTATATACGATAATAAACTGTATTGATTTGGGCATTTCCGCATTATTAGTAGGAATTTCACAAGAGCCATAGCTCTTACACTATACGTCAAGCAACATCGTGCAAAAAATCTCATTCCTTTCTCCACCCGACTGCTTCTGTTTTCTTTTCCTTAAAGAAAGACTGATTTTATTGTACTTAATTGAAATAGAAAATCTTTCTGCTAAGTCTTAAGATAAAAACACTTTCCTGGAATTTCCTGATAGTTGTTTTTTAATAAAGCCTAGCGCTTTGTGAGAGAGACGCTCTTTTTTGTCCTGTTGATGACTATAAGGCTGGTACTCCATGAAACACATTTTTTGCTCATATTCGACAAGCCAGTATGTTTTAACCGTGTCTGATGAATGGTGTTAAAAATTCAGAGTTCTAGTTAGTTAATAATTAAAGTAGAAAATAACATTAAGTTTTATAAGAAGGAATTAAAATATTTATACCATATCCTATTACCGACATTTTAAAAAGGAAGAATCGTGAGGAGGCAAATGTGATATTTTGCCCATGCACGCAAATGAGTACAAAGGCAGCTTCCCCCTCTACCCCCCCCCCCCACCGCCCGCGGTTTCGACGTCACAGAATACTCAGAGAAAGTATAATGGCAAAACAAAAACTCTCAGTTCTTACGTAGTGGCAGTATCATAATTTAGCTTTAAATAGCTGTAGCTTGAGTTTATATGCTTAATTATACATATGTCTCTGCTATTGAACGTTCGTAGTGAATTACGTTATGCATAAATTTCACTTTGTGAACAATTTGCAAAAAGGCCAGAGATAAGAATCACCAAGTGAGAACAGACTGTTTACCCAACAGTTTTATTTCTTCCTTCAACGAAAGTTTTAATCCCCTAAATCCTGACTGTTGAGTCTCTACACAGAAATCGATCCAATGATACATGTAGTAATAGTCGAGAATCAATAATTGAAAGAGTTTATATCAACACTGACACACACACATACGCGCGCCCTTTTTATAAGCTCGACATTTAATAACCTACCATCTTTACAATCTGCTATATAATCAAATTAAACGTTATTTCTGATCAAATTTTAAGCTTTGCATTCTACCCCTACAATCTGCTTTTTGCTAAATTCATTCTTTTATTTTTTATCGTTCAGCGATCTTTTGTTGGCGTTGGCAAATCTTTAAACTTTTCCTCACTGAAAGATACATTACTTCTCCAAAGTAATGTGTCGTTCAGCGAGAAGATGTTTTAAAAATAAATAAATAAATTTGCGTAAAAAAACAGAAACTCAAAGAGAAAATTATTTAGAGCTATGCGTCACAACACAGTATAAACGAAGCAATTTAACATCATGCATGTACATATCACTAAGCTATTCTTTGAGATTCAGAGGTTAACTCCACAAAGAAATACAAGCTACCAGATAAATTTCTAACTGATTCTTTACTTACTGTTGCCGTATCATTTACAGCCCTCTTGACACACAACTCGGGCTTCACTGACATCCATCACACGACGTACACAAGATCTTCTATACTTCATACTCATAATCCTTTTCTCATGCAGACACTCCTGAATCTGATCCTCCCATGCCTTCCTTGGCCTTCCTCTGCCTTTCCTTCCTGCCACTTGGGCAAGAAAAATCTTCTTAGTAAGCATCTCATCAGTCATTCTTTCAATATGGCCAAACCACCAAAGAATATTAATCTCCACCTTGCTAGCAACATTTTGCTTCACATTACCCAACTGCAACACACAATCAGAACGTGTTATGCCACAAAGCTCTCGTAAGTAACGCATTTCTCCAGCACATAAACAACTCCTATGTTTCTTCTGTAGTACCCAGGTTTTACTCCCATACATAAGAGTAGGAACAATTATACTCTCATACACAGCCATGCGGGCCTATCTTGAGAACCCATCATTTCTGTGAAAATCTCTTAAAGCAGCTATGACTTTCACTGAAGAATTCACTGGCTTTTTTTTCAATATTCTTTCTGTCTTTTTAATCAGGTAGTACACCAGCCCACAACTGACGGTTTCAGTTGGTCGTTCAACCTGAGAATTCTGGAACCTAGCCTAGTGAATTGGGGTCCTTTGGCCAATGTCACACTGAACTAGCTGGTACCGCTCCAAGATTCACAGAGGCCCTTGTTGCTGTTCTGTGTGCCATTGTTGCCCATGGAACTCCCCGAGGAGGCAAACCCATTTCTCACTACGACTGCCCACGTAGCAATTTGAGCAGCACACAAAATAACTGCTGATCGGCACAGTTTACTGCAACCTGAAGAAAACCTGAAATATTTTAGTTTCTAATATTTTGAAGTTGCCCGTCGTGACGTACATGGAAGAGTTATTTTCGTGCTTATGTATTTCATGCAGCAAAGGCAGACTGTAGAAACTCATCCGTATTTTCATCTTTAAAAGGAAAATGATTTTTTTTTCGGAAATTATCGGAACCTATAGGGATTTCTTATGAAAAGCGTACGTTTTCCACACTTTCATTGTCGTTAACACTTTAAGTGGCAGATGTACCTGAACCAAATAATACTCAAAATCTTCTACGATGATCAAAGAGAAATGTTTAAATAACTGCCGGGTTTTACGAAAGCTACTACAAAACATTTCCTTTTTTTCCGTGAGCAACTTAATAGGCTATAAGCAGTCACCTGTCCTTGATTTAAGGTCACTGTTTCCAGTTAAGGGAGAAAGCCAGTGCAGTTAGATACAAACACAGCATCCATGCCTCACCGGGATTTGAACCCGGACCCCTTTCGGACGAATGGTCAGAAACCATGGCTTAGACCACTGCGCCACCGGGGCAACCAAAATATTTCCTTTCACCTTCTTATCTCAGAAGTACCGACAATAAAAGTATCATTGGTGATGAGAGTTTGCTTCTATTCTTCCTTTTTTTTCTGTTTCGTGACTCAAGGCATGATGAGTACATCATGAAAGCAAGTGACAAAAACATTTCTCTCCTTTCTTATTAGGTTCGTAGTTATTGTTACAGCCAGTT
Organism: Macrothele yani; assembly: GCA_039090855.1. Classification (NCBI taxonomy): domain Eukaryota; kingdom Metazoa; phylum Arthropoda; class Arachnida; order Araneae; family Macrothelidae; genus Macrothele; species Macrothele yani. The sequence goes on along the minus strand of CM076995.1, from coordinate 184,415,284 downwards.
TAGTATGTAATCGGTTAGAAAGGGGTGCTGCAATCATCTCCACAAATGCCTACTTTGAATGACAAAACGATGGGAAAACTAACGCATTCTGATGCGAAGTTCACGTATTCCAGCGCCGTTCGGCCCACTTCTTAGAAAGCGAAAATATCCGTTCGAGCGGATTTCAGTCCGTTCTGTTAACCCTGAATTAATTCATTTCAGCCCATTAAGGGGACAAAGTAATGCTTTGTGCTGAATTAACCTCCATCAGCACAATATGGGCAATGTTCGTGTGCAGGTTTGAAAGTTTGCATTGTTTAGTTGGAAATTTCTTGTTGAGGACATAACGGTTTAGAATGATTTTCACTCCTAAATATTGGGTTAATGATATTTTTGATATTTTCACAGCAATAATTTACAGCAAAAATGAACAGTAACGTCCAGCCTGTCAAAGAACACAATTAGGTCTGCTTCTACGAATTGACCTCCAGTTCGAGTCCCAGTGACATAGACAATGCAGTTTCTCTGCCCCCTAAATATTACTTGAGGCCACCCACTTCACCTGTCCCATACCTCTGGCCGTGAAATATCAAACTGTTTGTACATCGGCGGTTAAAAATGGACTGAATAACTTATTTTTAACTTCCTGAATAATTTTTATATCACTCGTGTTTAAAAGAAAAGCTGTTTCTCTCCCAAGATTGTGCGCATAGGTTCCTGGTTCACATAATGCCAAGTTATTTTACTGACGTAAATAAAAAAGATCAGAGTTGTGCTGAAGTATTTAATCTCCTTCCTACTTTGGAAAGGTGGAAGCCATTCTATGCCATACTCATTCACGAACTAGACTCAAGCAGTATTAAAAGACATGTATAATTAAGCCAAATAATGGTCCCATTATAGTCAATCTATCAGTGCTTTCTTAACAAAAATGAAGGGAAAATGTGATTTCTCCAAAAATATACTTGCGATTTACGATAAAACAGTTAATCCCGTGAACGTATCGGCAATTTACGCTTTCTTTCCATTTCTTGCCTTTGAACTCATGAAAACTTCTGGGAAAAACTCACATTTGATCGGAAACCTTTTCCTTCCAATTCCAAATGCAGTGTGCAAGAAGACAACGCATTCGTCATTATGTTGTTGTCATGGAAACACAGAACGCGTGTTTATACATTTCCTCTCCTAGCATAGTATGCTGTCACATACATTGCAGGCCAGCGGCGTCATTCACATCAACAACAACTGCGTTTACGGCCCCAAAAGTAAATGGGCAAAGAAATAAAAATCGGAGAAACGGCACCCGAAGCGTATTTCGCGCATCGCTATGGGTTATCAGGACTGCTCCTTCACGGTAATAATGGCAGAAAGCAGTTCTTCTAAAAGTACGCAATTTTTTTCTCTCCTGGTACAAAAGCAGTACATTCCTAAATCTAGTGCCTTTGGATTGAATGAAAGGAGTGATAAGTTATATTACTACTAGAAAGTTTGAGGTGAATATTTTTTTTTCTTTGCACAATGTGTCGAGAGACGCAAATGGATTAGGATTCATCGGTTGAAATAATCAATTATTCCAGTTAAGAGCTTTCAGGGTCGAATAATTTTAACTTTATTTATGGTCACATTAATAAAATACCATATACACTACTGGTCACCCAAAATGCAACACCGATTGGCCTGAAATTCGCAGCATGCGTCGCTCGCGAAAGGACATGCAAACGAATAGCATTGCAGGGCATACGCAAATCATGTGCGCCCGGCACGCCACCAAGAAGCACTATAAGAAGGGTGCACAGAAGGCGGGCTGTAAGTAGTGGAAGTGTGTTGTGTTGCCTGGGAAGCTTCCTGATTCCTCGTCGCAGAATACAGCAGTCATTCCAGCACGTTTCGGAGTTCGACAGAGGACGAATAGTGGCTTATCGCGACAGCCGTTTATCGTACCGAGACATCGGCGCCCGTGTAGGACCTCATCCAGCCACAGTAAGGCGAGTATGGATTCGATGAATGCAGGAAGGACGGACGAACCGACGTGAGCTATCACCGCAGCCGCGGCGCACCACCGAACGAGAGGACCGGCATGTTGTGCGGCGGGCATTGACGGCTCGCACCGCCGCATCATGAACGTTAGCGCAGGAAGTAGGGTGTGTTGCGCAACAACGTGTGTCAGCACGTAGCGTTCGACGTCGTCCACATGAGCGGAAACTTGTCGGACGGCGCCCATTGCTCCGATTACCATTGACGTTACACCACCAGCAAGTGCGGTGGCACTGGGACGTTGAACGCCGTACCTGGAATACAGAATGGCACGACATTGTCTTCTCCGACGAATCCCGCTTCTGCCTGCAACATCACGATGTTCGGATCCGCGTGTAGCGGCACCGCGGCGAGAGACTGTATGATGCCTGCATTGTATATTGCCATACCGGTCCGTCGCCTGGCGTTATGGTTTGGGTCGCTATTGGATATGACACTCGCACCACTCTGGTACGCATCGCCGGTACACTCAACAGCCACCGCTACATCTCTGACGTTTTGGAGCCTGTAGTCCTACCTTACCTGCAGGACCTGCCAACGGCCACGTTTCAACAGGATAATGCGCGCCCGCACATGGCACGCATCGTGCAACAATTCTTCACGGCCCACCAGGTGTCACTGCTTCCGTGGCACGCCTGTTCTCCCGCTGTGCCGCCCATCGAATACGTCTGGTCACTAATCGGAAACCGAGTGGCCCGGCAAGCACCACCCGCGGCTATGCCTGATAAACTGTGGCAACGTGTGGAAGTAGCCTGGACCGACATACCCCAAGCCCACATCCAAAGCCTCTTTCGTTAACTACCGCGGCGTGTAGCGGCCGTTATTGCCCGCCATGGGGGCCACACGAACTATTGATGTCTGCGTGTTCCGCAAGTCGCACGGGCCTGTAAGCTTAATCGTGTCATCTTTGTATCTGTTGTTATGTGTCCAGTAAATCTGGCTTTGCTATCCCGTGTCTGTCTTGGTGTTGCATTTCGGGTGGCCAGCAGTGTATTATCATTCGGACACCACAGTGTTCTGGGACAAATGGCTTTATTATCGCAATTAGCGGTTAGGTGATCCATCTTTTGCTTGCATGACAGGGGTAACCTGTCGGGGCATACTATTAACCAATATCCGGTAGGTCTTCACAAGAATGACTCCCGATTCGTTGTACAAAGCTGCTGCCAGAGTGGAGAGCGAAGGCAGTCGTTGTGGATGATTTCGTATCTGTCGCTCCAGTTTATCCCAGGTGTGTTCTATAGGATTAAGCTCAGGACTCTCAACAGGCCAGTCTAACAACTCCACCTCATTTTCCAGAGAAACCAGTCCTGCACACGGCGTGCAGTGTGGCAGCGAGTTCAATCGTAATGGAAAAGAGATATCGGTCATTTTCATATAGCTGCCACATTATTGGTAGGAAAAAGAGTTATCCAGAACGGCGAAATGCACTTCAGAGTGCATGGTTTGTGGTATAACAACCATTGGGCCGAGTCCCACCCACAAAAAGCAACTACATACCATAGTGGAGCCTCCTCCGAACATAACAGTTGGAAGAATACAGTCCGACGAAAATCGTTCGCCAGGTTGTCGCCAAATCCAAACACGCCCATGAGATTAGTAGAATAAAAAGCGTGACTCGTCACTCCAAAGAATAGATTTCCAGTCTCCCACAGTCCAGAAACGACGGGGACACAGTACTACAAACAGTACTTCGCATTCACTGAAGTTTGACGAAGTAAATTTTCCATCACTGTTATGCCAAGGCGGGATTCGAGCCCCCTAACTCTCGGCTCCGGAGCTATACTACACTATACTACACTGGCATGCGCTCTCACTGTTATCTGCCATTAGCTTATGTGCGTCCTTCGGGGAAGGCACGTCACATCCCCCCACCCTAAAGAGTGCTGGGGGCATGGCCCACGTGTCAGCCGGGACCATGTGTCGCTGTATGCAGTCATCCCATGAAGAGCGTGCATTTGAGAAATCCCAGACAATTTTTGGTTTGTGCAACGTAACATCCCACTGATTTATTTTTTCGAAGCACTGAAGAAGGGATTCTCATTGTACCTGTGTCGCGGTGTGAGAAGAAAGTCACACATTGCAAAAACCTATCAACGAGGTAATTCTTGAAGTTCGGGCGCCAATATAACGTACAAGTTTGTCTGCTCAGGGCATCGAATCTGGGTCCCCTCACTCCGGAGTAATTCGCTCTCCCAGCTGAGCTACGCAGACATGTGCTATCACTACAGATTTTTCGTCTTGACATACGTTTTTACATCTGTAGTATGCCACAGTAAGGATGTGTCGCTTGTGTGCCGTTGCTCTACCATAACAACCGGCACTGTGCCATTCTCTGCGGATAGTTATGGTACTAACCGAGCCATTACAAGCATTTCCTACTTCAGCCGCGATGGAAACGGCAGAGGAAAAATGGTATTTCTGAGCATTTCTGGCTCTTCTGTCACGTTACGCCAGCTTGTGCTGCCTTCCCCAACTTTGATAACCACAAACAGTACGCAATTATGTAGAATATAGTAACACTATACAAGTGATCCGATTTATTGGCGTGGGAAAATATACATAAGCGTTTCCAAGCTTTCGCACACCAACCAGATGGTTTTTTCAAGAAAGTTAGACAGAAACTGGAAACTGAATCATTGAACGATTAACAATTTGCGCACCAACGTGATACCTCATATCATTAAATGAATATAACGACGGATATATTTATTGTGAAGTCAAGTTTCCGGTTCATATTGTTAAGCGCTCTATTATTCGGTTTGCAGTCTCTGTCTAACTTCCTTGAAAAATCCATCTGGTTGATGTGCGAAAGCTTGGAAACCCTTATACTGAAACTGTTTAAGTTCCTTGAAAAAGCCATCTGGTTGATGTGCGAAAGCTTGGAAACCCTTATACTGAAACTGCCTAACTTCCTTGAGAAAGTCATCTGGTTGATGTGCGAAAGCTTGAAAACCCTTATACTGAAACTGTCTAACTTCCTTGAAAAAGTCATCTGGTTAATGTGCGAAAGCTTGGAAACCCTTATACTGAAACTGTCTTAACTTCCTTGAAAAAGCCATCTGGTTAATGTGCGAAAGCTTGGAAACCCTTATACTGAAATTGTCTAACTTCTTTGAAAAAGCTATCTGGTTGATGTGCGAAAGCTTGGAAACCCTTATACTGAAAGCTTGGAAACCCTTATACTGAAACTGTCTAACTTCCTTGAAAAAGCCATCTGGTTGATGTGCGAAAGCTTGGAAACGCTTATGTATATTTTCCTACGCCAATTACCTTGATCACTAGTACAGTGTTACTATATTATTCCTGAACTTTTTTATTTCTTTTAGTAGAGTTGCACCGTTTTGCTTCCATTTTCACACGACATCACTTACAGTTGATTTTGGTATATTTAGTTTAGCTGCAATGCTACTTATCGAAACGTTATTCAAATGACATCCTAAGACCATTCCACGCTGGAACTCGAGATGATCACATCCACGCGGCATATCAGCTGCAAAATTACTAATAACACCACACAGCATCTCAGTTTTACATAAGTACACTGTACTTCCTCATTCATAGAGCAAATTTCTGCGCCACCGTTCTATAGACTTATGCAGATTTTTGGTAGTGTCAGAATACTTTTGATAATATACTGTCTTCCGCGCTAATCGTCTTTTCAATTTCGTTTCGTCTATTCTTTGTTGTAAGCAGGACAACCGTTAGTTCTCAGGGTTTCCGATAGTTAATAACTCCATAACAAAAGTTAGGTTCTTATTATTTGATAATTACCACGTAGCGTATATAAATAATATTTAAAGTACGAATAGCTATTTCAAGGTCTCTTTAGCCATTGTACATAACCCAGCTAATACAAATCTTACATTTATTTATCACTACAGTAGCCAAGCTAGGGCGTCATCGGAGAAGCAATTACCAGGTGTATTAAACTTCGTTGAAGAACACATTTGGAAGAAATAGTGCAATTTTGAAAAGCAATTTATTATTATGTCTCAAAAGAAAAATGTTAAACAAATGCATCCTTTTCAGTCCTTACTTACGGATAAGATACATGAACCTTAACTACAAAAAGATATTTCGGGCTGCAGAAAACAGAAAATTATATGGAGAGACATTTTTGCAGTGTAACCAGGAAAGATAAGAAGAGGAACTTATGGATCAGAAAAGTGAAAACAATGTAGGACATCATGATTAAAGTAAAGACCCTAAACAGCCAATGAACAGGATATATTGTTAATAGAACTGACCGTCATTGGGAAAACTGAAATACTGGACTGGATATTAAGAGACAGGAAAAGACTCATAATAATGCCACGTGGTGAGTTGGTGGATGAAATTCGGAAACCCTTCAGAGTGGCATGGAAGATACTGGCTCAAAACAGAAAGTTACGGAAGAGACTTGGGGAGATCTACATCTAGCAGTGGATCGAAAATAGTTGATTACGATGAAGATGAGTAACGAACTCTCGGGACCATCCCTGTCTGCACGTGTGAACACGATCCACAGCACGTCTCAATAATATATATATATATATATATATATACACTATATTGACAAAACTCACCAGACACCCCTTCAAGAGCAAATGAACGGATCTTCTGCGTTGTTAAGATGCGAGGTACAGCTCCAAACGGCATAAAAACAAGTCTGCAGCTGACCGCGATCATACTGCACTGTGAGGTTGAGTGAAAATGTCGCTGCCGGAGAGAACTAATTTTGAGAAAGGAAAGATTGTTGTATGTTATATTAGTGGATTGTCCATAAGAGAAACCGAGAGGCGTTTAAACATACCCAAGTCAAATGTGTTTTATGTACTGAATAAGTGAAAGACACATGGCTTGCATGAAGCAACAAAACGTACCGGCAGACCAAAGAAAATCAGTGATAAAGGGCGTCGAAACCTAAGGAGAGTCGTGTTACAGCTACTCGATGGAATTATGCACAAACCCTCAGTGTACAGGTGAATTAAAATGCTGGAACCTCGGTATGTGCACGTGCCATTCGCAGAGAACTTCATTCCGTGAGTTACCATGGGCGTGCGGCTGCTCATAAGCCTTTAATTTCCACTCGTCGTTTACCACGGTGTAAAGAAAATTTATCGTAGACCGTAGACCAATGGACACGGGTCCTATAGACTGATGGATCCAGGTACACGATCCATTAGTCTGATGGCCGTGTGTGGTTATGGCCGTAGCCGAGGAAACCCTATTTACCACAGTGTACTGTTTATACAGTCAAGTTTGGAGTTGGCAGTGAACTCGTGTAGGGGTGTTTTTCGTGGTATGGTCCCGGCCCATTGGTTATCGTGGAGAAACATGTTAACCGGCACGTGTACCTCGATATTCTGAACAATAATGCCCTACCAACTCTGTGGCAATACTATGGAACCGAGCCTTGTTGGTACCAGCAGGATTATACACCGAGTCATAAAGCAAAGATTACGGCTTGGTTTGACGATGGTTCCGTATCGTGTGTGGACTGGCCAGCATAGAGCCCTGAAATAAAAAAAAATGAAAAGAAAATGCGCTTTGTTATTACTTGAAATGTAAGATCATGTTTTGCAAAACTAAATTATACGATAAATCAAAGGAGGAAGAAAGAGTTCCTAATATTACTTGGGAAATCGACAGAATGTTCAAAGCAAACAGAATATAAATTCTGAATTTGCTTGTAACACTTGCTGGTCATCCATAAAACATCTCTCAGAAAACTTGAAAATTTCATCGCCCTGGAGCTGGAATCGAACCCGCATCTCTTGATTTCCGCTCGAGTATGCTAACCGTTACACCACCCAGGACAGTGAAGTTCCAACCAACTGAGACAAAGCAAACTTAGATTAGGATCTGAACATCCTCAGATTTTCGCTAGTTGAAGCATCATTGCATCCTCAAAACGTTTTGAATGTTATTTTTTTGAAAGGGAGATGGGTCAAAACGCTATGGGGCAGCAACGATGCTTCGAGTAGCAAAAATTTGAGGATGTTCAGATCCTAATCTAAGTTTGCTTTGTCTCAGTTGGTTGTAACTTCAAGGTCCTGGGTGGTGTGAACGGTTGGCATACTCGAACGGAAATCGGGAGATGCGGGTTTGATTTCCGTGGCAGGGCGATGAAGTTTTCATGTTTTCTGAGAGATATCACATGGATGACCAGTAGTAATTGGTACAAGCAAATTCAGAATACATTTTTTGTTTGCCTTAAATGTTCTAAATTATACGATATTCACGCATAATAAAATGAATCTAACTTCGTAGCCCGGAGATTATGCAAGGCTGCAACGCAATTGCAAACGCAACGTAAACAGCAGGGCCATTACACGCATGTGGTAAGCGGTAAGCCTATCATACGCTCAGCTAAAAGTTTCGTTGTGTTACTTATAACCAGCTGGAGGTTATAATAATATAAGAAATAAAAAGGATGAGATTCTGTGCGTTTATACTGTGACAAAACGGAAAATAAGATTTGCTTGTAGGTTTAGTTGCTGTCTTTTACACAGTCCAGATTTCTCTTTGCTAAATGAAAGCGAACAATACCAAGTACAGTGCATATTAAATAGGATCTTTCTAGTACTAGTTCAAAAGATTTCATCTGGTGTGAAATATATTTTATGAATAATGAAGGACGTTACAATATTTTGCTTCGTAATTTTCATCTTCACAGGTTTTTTTTTTTTGGTTTTTTTTTTTTTGCAAAATGGATAATCAGACACGCTTTTTTCATTTACTTCGAAACCGCGGCAATCTGGTTTTAAAGAAAATATGAGTGAATTGTGGCAGAGATGTACTTCATTGTTGAAATTCTGAGTGCATGTTTCGAATAGTGCTATGTGTCACAAAAGATGGTTTGTGATTTGCATTTTCTCACTTTCCTTCTAAGTATACGTGCATATCATGTTACAATAGAAAGTAAAACTTTTCAATTTCGAGTGAATAGTATCGAAATCTTTTTCAGATGAGTTGAACTAATGAAATGGGCTCTCCACGATTCTTCGTACCGAACCTCGCCGCCTTTCGTCATCGGAGCCCCTGAACTAATTGTAAGTTGCCAATCCTTCTTTTTTTTAAACTTTACAATTTATTCTAAAGTGTTTTAAATATCACGCATGACATATTTTGCCAGAGCTAACTGTATATACTCTGTAGCAAAAAAGGTTGTTTTAATACAGTAACATGAAGATGTGCTTTCCTATCCCCTCTGGAATAATTACATTGTTCCCAGTTTCCATAATTATCATTGTATTTAATCTGTTGTGAAATGCATGTGTCCATTATTACTGTCGGTTCCTTTAACCGAAGGATGAGTGCTTTTGCATAATTCTTTTAAGTTTTTCTTTCATAAACGTTTCGATATTTGCGTTGCATTGTTGCCAGCCTATTGCTGATCAAAATGAAAGATTCATTTGTGTTGGTTTCATTCCATGTATTTCACATCTTACATCTCCAGCAGCTGTGTTCAGATTGCAAACCTAAGAATGAAGACATTCTTTTTTGCCAACAATTGAAGATAAAATACCACCTTATAAAGAAACAAAACGGCAAAATAGAAGAGCCTTAACTTAAAATGTGAAAGGCCAATAAGAACTTTGCACTTCCTCTTAATTGATTGGCACTTCTTTTTTCAGTTTTCGAAACGGAAGTCAAAGTTATTAATATGAGACAAGGGAACCCTGAACGTACGAGCTTGTCGCCTTGAAATTCAATGATGCATTTCATTTTGGGGGAGTTATATTTTCGGTAGTTTATGCATTTGACTGAATACATTCGGTTTAATGTCCCAAATAAATAACCAAAGGTGAATGTTTAAAAAAAGTCTCATGGAAAAGGAAAAGTATCAGCCTATTCAGAGCAGCATCAAACAGAATTCATCGCTCTTTCCACGTTTGTAAGTGAGCCACGGAAAAGTTCTTATTGGCCGCCACCGGGAATCAAACCCAGGGTTTTCCAGTTACATGCAGGACATGCTACCACTGCACCACAGCGGTCTCGAATTCTCCAGACTCGCATACGACTAACTGTCAAACCACATGGCAAGTTGCTTTTTGGAGCCCCGTACAATGCTGGGGATTCGTCAAAGATGGTAAGCAGCAACTGGACAAATAATTAGGAGGTGACTGAATAATTAATACACAAAACTTACGTGGATTAGGAACATCAAACAGAAGTCATCGCTTTTTCCACGTTCATAAGTGAGTCACGGGAAAATTAGCATTGTGTGTATTAACTATTCAGAACAGTTATATGCAATACGTAAGTAACTGCTTATACCTTATCAATACACAAGAACGTTTTTAAGATGCCCCAGTGACCGAGTAGAAGTGATTCTGTCGATGTTCGGGAACCCGGTGCCCTAACGTATGGACGGCCCACTGTCTGTAGCCCCACTGAGTTGCGCACTGTGGTCGTTATACCCCAAACCAAAACAAATCAAAAGCTTTTTTTACAATAAATGTACTTATATTACTGATCAATAGATTGCATTATAATCCAGATTCATATAAATCACAACATGTTCATTTTTCTTCGGAGTTTAAGGACCACTGTGGACCACTGGTAGAGCTGTAAACAGTCAACCGTCACTAACTATGAGTTATTGGTTCCAGAGAACGGACAGAATCAGAGTCATCAAATAAACACCATACCCATGCCTCGTCTGGGACTCGAACTCGGGACCATCTCCGACGAATTGTCTGAAACCAACATATCAGACCACTCTGCCATAGGGATGGCCAATGTGTTTGTTCCTCACAATTCGGTCCGAGATGATATACGAGGGTCAATCAAAAAGTAATGCCTCCTCCGTCCCCACAACTTTATTAATGACCAAATCAAAGCAAAAGTTACAGGGATTACAGCGTGAAGTATCCTGTGCATGAAACTACTGTTCCACATAGTCACCATTACTTTCAATTCCAAGTATGATATCCGTTTTGGAAAAATTCTGAAGTTTGCTGTCGGAACCATATTTTACTGCGGATTTAACTCGGTCATTGAATTGGAAAGGATGTAGGCTGGCCTTCATAGTCCCAAACAGGCAAAAGTCACAAGGAGCCAAATCAGGGCTGTAAGGTGGATGCTGCACCACGGACCAACCCATTTTGGCAATCACCTGGGTTGTAAATAATTATGTTTGTAGTCTAGCGTTATCGTGATGGAGCTGCATGGGATGAATGTCTTTATGTGGCCTCTTCTTCCTGATGGCCTCCTTCAGCTTCTTGAGTGTCGTAACGTAGGTTTCGCTGTTGATTGTACTACGACAATCCAAAACATTAATGAGACTAACACCTTCTGTGTTGATCTGACAGACTTGATTTTTTTTTAATGTGGAGCACTACTATGTCGCCATTCTTTGGATTGAACCTTACTCTCTGGGTTGCACAGGTGTGACCACGTCTCGTCTCCAGTGACCACACTTGTGAAGAAGTCCTGTTTTGCAGCTTCAAATGCGTACAGGAGCTCTTGACACACCTCCACCCGCCTACTCTGATTGGCGACTGTCAACTGCTTGTGAACCAACTTAGCTCAAACCTTTTGATATCCCAAGTCAGAAATTAACCCTTGTGCAGAACCAAATGACACGTTCAATGCATCAGCAACTTGCTGAACTGTGATGCGACTGTCTCCTCGAATCAACTCATAAGCAGGTTGTCGGTTCTCGTCCGTGACTGATGCTGACTGAATGCCACTCCTCCGCTTATCTGCAATTTCAGTTTCTCCTTATTGAAATTTCTTCACCAAACGCCGCATATTGCTAATGTCCACTACAGCGACCCCATAAATATTTTGCAATCGGTTATGGATTTCCTTAGGTGTGCTACCCTGTTTCGCCAGAAATTAAATCACCGCCGTTTGTTTTAGGCGCAGATCCATTGTTCTAAGTACTCAATCTGAAAAAGAAAATCATACATTTGTGGAGTAAGGTCCCTCTATGACATCGTACAGGGACATTCCCAGTCATTCCAATAGATCTAACATTACTGACACGAAGGCGTTACTTTTTAATCGTCCCTCGCATCAACTAGTGAGCCAAAAAGCTAACGTCACAAATCGACAGTGCGCGGTTGAGGTTTTGTTGCGCATGCTTCAGTACGTTTGCTTACTTCTTTAACATACACATGAGGAAACAGTCTCAACTTGACTTATGGTTAAGTGTGGTCAAAGTTATTTTGTGGCACTGTCACTTCCGTTTGTTCTGCTGTCTGTGAACGCGATACGTAGGAAAGCACATTTTGCCCAACATGTTGTTGGCAATGATTGAATCTGTGCTTTCATGCAGGTTTACTTTAAATCGACACACTAGGGGAAAATACTTTACGAATTCTGAAGCACGGTATTACGAAAAGTAAAATGCGCATTTTGGTCCTGAAATCCCGGGTTACGGGAATCATTAAAGGAAAAACATTGCAGTATTTGGCCAAAAATGTCCACTGCCGAATTTAAGGTCATTAATAGAGCTAGGATTTTTATGACCTAAATATTTCTAGAAAATGCCATATAAAATTACATAAATTACATTTATGACTCCAAAAACTAAACAAAATGCCCTATAACACAAAACCAACAACAGACCTAAAATGCACATTTATTTTTTATTTCCTGTGCAAAATTAATTAATTAAAAAAAGAAGAGGTGCATCAAACAAAACAATAAAAGAATCTGAAAGGTATATTTATTTTGTTTACTGTTGCTGTGTGAACTGAAATCCTTTATTTTACTAGCGAACACATAACCTATAAAACAAAACTAAGAATAAACAAAGATACAAATTAATTGTTTTACATTTTCTGTGACAAAATAAAAATCTATTGCTCTAGAACATGTCCGGTAAGACAAAAAAAAAGCCGTTAAAAATGCAATTTAACTGTTTATAGTTTCTGCGCCAAATTCTCTCTGAGTCATTTTTTTTGTAAGCAAAAAATGCACAATAAAAGAAAACAAGAAAAATAAAATAAAAATGCAACTTACATTTTCTGACAACTCCTGTGCTAAACTGAAAGTTTGAATTTCACTAAAAAAAGTATTTGAATATTTTTAGTTTCGCAGATTTTCAGAAGAAAATGCTTTTCTATTGTCTGTTCCACTTCTGCTGAAACCACAGGAGCATGCCTGAAATACACAGTCACTTCGTTTAAAGTTTTCTGAAATTTCACCAAAAAGTTTCTCTACGATAAGCACGTCTTCAATTAAACACAGCTTTTCATACCCAACATTTTTTTTTAATTTGTTCAATTTCCTTTTGCACAGCCGTTCCCACTCTTCTAGTCACAATGTCCAGGCAACTCACAATTTTCTTCATCAAATCTATTTGAAGCACTAATAGCACAGCTGACGTCTCCAAGAAAGTAATGGCACCAAGCAGAATTCCAAAATTCGATTTTATGTAGGAAAATTTACCTGATCAGAAAGTAGTCTCTGCGCAACTTTAATTGAAGCCGCTTCATTGCTGTGAAACGAGTTTATCTTCTTCATCCAAGAGAAATTCATCCAAAAAATGCTCTTTTTTATTGAAAATACCAAAATATGGAAAACAGTGACTCAAAAATAAAAATAAAATGTCTTAAAAGGACTGAAAAACCTGGAAAAATGCGATATCCCGTAAAAATGATTACAAAATGCCTTAACAAAGGTACTTAAATCAGCTTAGTTTTGTATGAAACATATTTGTATACACTTGAGCAACGTTTTAGTATTGCCGAAAAATATGCAAAATCATAAAAAGCCTAGCCCTAGTCTTTAAAATCCAAGGATTGGTGCCCCCAATGTCACTTCGAAAACAAATGTCGCTCTTTATTTGTGAAGCATGACTGAAATGCTCACAGCGCGACAAACGACGGGTTCCTGTAAATTTAAATAACAAACAGAAAAGGAATTCTTCTTACACGAATATTAAGATGATGTAATTACTTAGTTACATGTTTCTCATAAATTTGAAGAGAAGTTGGCTTTAACAGTTTCAACCATTTTCTGTATCACCTGTACATAAGCAAAAAAGCTTGTATTGCTGACTGCTGACAAAAGAATAATTAAAAGTGTTCCATTTTAGATGAAGATATCTTTATAATTAAATTGCTTCTTATTTTTTACTTATGTTAGACCAGGTATTGCTGTTCAGATAACGTTACTAAAGTAAAATAACTCTCGATTAATGAAATACAAATGTAGATTTATTCATTTCCCTCGGTGAAACTCAGCTTTGTGGTCTACGTAACTGATGCGTGGAAAATGACTTTAGTCAAAATCAAAGCATCAGTCTAAATCGAGCGTGCTAAGTTTTAGCGTAAAGCCCACTCTCACACTTTATATCTTTTTTTCACGGGTGTTAATTGCCTGGAGAAATTTATCTTATCAACAAAGAACAGGCAGTAGGAGTTATTAGCCGTAATCGCAAAATCATTAATGAGTAAAAATAAAATTACATTTCAGTTTTGTCGTATGAAAAAAAAAGTGAAAAGAGGACGAAGAAGTAGAAAGGGGGCGTAGCTGCCTGAAGTGCTTTGTATTAGAAATCGTTGAAGAGGAAAAATAAATCCCCAGAAGTGAGCACAAGTGAGCAAAAGAGTATGATGTGGCAAAGTAAACACTGTTGTTTTCTATCTTTTACCTCCACCACACATCGTGGACGTGCCGATACTTCTATAAGCCACCAATGTTTACTATTGGTCTCTCGCCTTCGCCTTCTTTCTTCCTGAGATGAAGGGGGAAGAGAGAGAGAGAGTATAGCTGGTACACTGTGAATGGAGGTTGGCCTTGCTTCGTCTATTGTTATTGCTGCGGATGGAAGAACTGCAGAGGCCCATCTTCAGAATCCAGGAATCGATTTTCCCATCGACTTCAGCCGATTCTTTTTTCTTGTTTTTTCTATTCTTTTTTTCCTACTTCTCCTTTTTTTTGTTTCCATTTTTTTGACCTCCCGCCGAAGTAGCTTGCCCTCTCGTAACTGAAAAATCCTTCGTTGCACCACCCCGCATTCTTGCTCTGATATCTCTCGAGAGTTTTTTTTCTCCCAGTTTTTTTTTCTGCTTTTTTTTTGTTTTTGTTTTTTATTGTTTAGTAAAGCAGTTTATTAGACAAGGATCTGAATTGAATAAAAACTGCAGTGATCCTCGAAAGAAGATTACGCAAAGAGAGAAAGTTGGGTTCAGGTTTATTTTGGCAACAATAAATCGCGAAAAAAATTTACTTAAATCCCCAAATAAATGATAGATAGGTACATACGTAGATAGATGAATGAATGAATGAATAGATGGATGGATAGGTAAGTTGATGGATGGATGGGTAGATGGACGGATGAATGGATGCATATGTAGGTACAAAGTTGAAAGGATTTGTAGTCAGGTAGATATGTGTGTCGGTAAATGGGTGGACAGATAAGTAGGTAGGTATGTGCTCCTGTTGGTGAACAGGCGGGTAGGTAACTATTTCTGTCGGTAGATATGTGAGCACATACAGTATGTAGGTAGGTTGCATGTGTTGCTGAAACAGCGAGTGAATGGTTCATCTACTTATAGAGTGGATGAGTGAACAAGTGGGATGAATACATAAAGTGTAGAAGACAGTATGTGATAAGTATACGCAAAGAAAGACTACGTGAGTGGTACATAAAAATAAATTCTGAGAGTTCTAGCTGTAAATTATTCGAGAATTTAAATGTTTGGATGCTATACACGTAGAAGGATAGATATATTAAGGAAACGAGTAAGCAACCCATGCTTATACAGATTTATGTACGAATCGTTGTGTGAGTGAAAGAGAGAGCGACAGGCACAATGAGTGAGACGGTAAGTAAATGGTTCGTATATCGATAAGGTAAGTTAGTGTTAGACATACACTATGCAGACAACAGAATTTGGACTCCTAGATCGAAAGGAAACGAGATAATTTATTTTCCGAAATTAGTACGTAGTGGGTCAACGTTTGTTCGTTATGACTGCAGCAACTCTCTAGGCATGCTTTCCACGAGATTCCGGTTATGTCTGTTCTAAAGTGTTCCGTTCCTTCTGCAAAGCTTCTGCAAGAGCTGCGCAGAGGAAGGTCTTACTCTCCGAGATCATATTCGACGTTCTAGCTTGTAGCACTTACATTGGTGGGACCTGGGCTAGCCAATCCAATACATGAATGGCTTGCTCCTTAAACTACGCCTGAAAGACCTTGATATGTCGCAATGCTCTTTGTCTTGCTAAAACACCAGGATATTTGCCGAGGTATTGCCACAGAATAGGTAGTGCGGAATTATTCAGAATATATTCGCACTTGGCGGTCGTTAGGCTGGATAGCATCACAACCAGTGAACAAAGTCATTCCGACAGCAGAAACAGCCCCACACCATCGCAGATCTTTCACCAGATTGGACTGTAAGGACAATGCAGTCTGCCTGATATTATTCTCCTGGAAAACGCCACACCCAAATACGTCCGTCGGAACGAAAGCGTGAGCAGGGTGATTAATAACACCACACGACCCATTTTTCACTCTTTTTTGTTCACGAACAGCGAGGCCGCCCTGGTGGCGCAGTGGTCTAAGCAATGGCTTCTCATCATTAGTCCGGAAAAGGTACGGTTTCGAATTCCGGTGAGGCATGGATGCTTTGTTTGTCTTAGGGCACTGGCTTTCTCCTTTTCCTGGAACCAGTGGCCCTAAATTGGGGACGGGCGACTGCCCATAGCCCATTGAGTTGCTCACGGTGGTCGTTAAATCTCCAAAAAATAAAAATAAATAAAAAACAGCGTGCGAGATTCCATTACAGTTGTTGTCCAACATTGCCTGGAGTGAAGTAGGGCTACTGTGCCGCTGACCTACCATGGTAAATGTGAGCAAGCCGTTCTTTACGAACTATTCTGGTGAAAATAGCTGCTCCAGTGGGTTGTGCGACCTAGACAGCCAGATCGGTGGTGGAAGACGTGCATGCTATATTCACATTCTGCTGTAAGTTTTCTTTGGCTGTATCTCTCATTTTGTGTGACCCACTAGCGCGCGGCTTCGCTATATCGTCACCAACTACTTTCCATCGATGAAAAACTTCAGAGACAGGGGATTTTATTAATCCCAGAAAAACAGAAATGCTACGCACTGTTCGTTTACTTAGATGTCATTCTACAACTATGACCCTTTTAAAGTCTGCCTCCGAGCTGCATAATCGCTTCCAATGCAGTCGCACCAACGTTCCCTTTTATATACAGCAACGAACACGGCCCTCGTGGGCAAGTCAGCTTCTACAATTGTACGCTTATATGCATATATGCAGTTGGGGGTTATCAGTAAACTTGAGTTATCGTGAACTACGGGATTTATCAATGAACTGATACTAGAACAAGTGGA
The DNA here is from genome assembly GCA_039090855.1 of Macrothele yani. NCBI lineage: Eukaryota > Metazoa > Arthropoda > Arachnida > Araneae > Macrothelidae > Macrothele > Macrothele yani. Next base: position 184,397,959 of record CM076995.1, on the reverse strand, counting down.
TGGATGTATGAGAGATAGCAATATATCAGTCACTCACGACAAAGTAGGGTTATTTTCATATTTTAATTTATTGTAATGTATGAATGATTTGCTCGTCTTTAAAGCATCTCCATAAATGAAAAAACTCGCATGTGAAGATAAATAATTAAACAACACTCTAATACACACCAAACTGTTTGAAAATTCAGGAAAATAGCTACATTATCGGGCCACTGAGGCAGAAAATAAGATTTTAGACATTATTCTTTGTTAAAGAAAATGCCGGCACCAAATCTCGTCCATATGCCACCTCCTCATAAATTACAAAAAATTGAACACGATCGAATCATCATGTTCAGTTTACGTCAATATTATCATTATTCAAATTAATTTGCTTCATCCATTTGTAAATGCATCCTCGAACGAAAATCGTGATACCAGATCTCGATTCCAGCTCCAGTTAAGTTTTCGTAGTAGCTGCCCACATGGATGAGGGAAATTACGATTGCATTTGTCGTAGCAAATTAGTGAGTTCTTGTGAACGATCATGCTCTCTAAGTGTAATATATTTCGTACTTTTCTTACAACACTAGCTAGGATGTGTCCTCAAAACACTAAAACCAAACTGAGTATTTGCCTAAATTATGTCACGTTGAGGGCTTCACGCTTCCAGAAATTGACGTAGACTTCTCGGGTAATGAATCATCCCTCGTAGAAAAACAAACGTCGGTACTCCATGAGCACCATAGACTTCAGGAAACCGCGTTTGCGCATTCCGTAATAATGCACGAAGGACTCTAAATAAGTATTCCACTTAGAACAGATATTACTTTTTGTTTGGTCATCTATTTAGTATATGTAACTATTTGCTCTTTCCGCGGTTTCAAATTACTCCTTTCGTAGGCAGTGTTGCAGTGGCTGAATGAAACAAGGAGTATATTGTTTCGTTCAAATAATGCCTGCGGTAGGAACTGACCAGACTGGAGTAGTGTCCAATTCTAAATTCCCCTGGAAAGATGAGAGTGGAACAGATGGTATCTTCCAAGTATCCGAGGGGAAAGGAAGGCGTACTTTGGCTAATCTTCAGTTCTGTGCTCGGATTCATATTCCGGATAGACAAACATAATGCGTTTGTCCTATGGAACCAGCTCTGTACCCTCTCCGGAATGAACACCCCAAAAATACGGAAGGGAGATTCTTTTTTAAACTTTGATGCTTGTGAAGATCGCTGGAGCCATCCAATATTAAAAAAAAAGGCTATTCAAGAACGGATGTTAAGTGTGTGTGTTAGCACTGAACTTTCAAAATGGTACGTTAAGTTTTAGGTAAGATGGTTTAAGGAGCGTCGAGAAGTGACCTCTCACTATTATCATCTAACGAAGATGATCCCCTTTTTTGAGCGTCTCATGAATTGACTACCAAAGAGCAGTACAGAATAGTTGAAGACTTCTGTGATGGGGAAGATAGGCTTTTGAAAGTGCGTAAGACAACGTTATATTCGAATGCGCAGATTCACTGGCTTCCGGTTAATCGTTGTAGTTGGGCCCGATTTCGACACCCGGATGCGACACATAGGTGTGTTTGTTTTATGATGATAGCTGTCTTCCTTCCCTGAAGCCAGTGGTCCTAAATTAGGAACGATCTACTGTTTACAGCCTTAGTTGCTCAAGGTGGTCTCTAAACATCGAAAAACAAAATTGTATGCTGTTAGTATGGAATGCAACATATCTAAGTCTGGTTTAATTTCATGATTATTACACCGAATTGAAAATCACCGCGCGTATGGGATTTCCAGATACCCCACTCTGTAGAAGAGTTAGGGGTTCAATTTTCCATGAAAAAGTTAAGACTTTACGAAAACATATCGAAAATCTTTTATCTCCAGAATACTTGACGGTGATTAACGTTGACTTATCAATGAGATTCTGATACCATACAATAATCCATAACGTAACGTTTGTGTGTAGCTGACTTACTAAACACTACGTAAATCAATTTTCAAAACTTCACCTGCAGGGAAACAGGAGTCACTCAAATAAAGTTCACGAAGTAGTTACTTACAGCTGTTACTTTATTGCAGTCAACAGGTACTTGATCATTAGTACTTTAATGCACAAAACATTTAATCGTCGAGCTCTGAACGTATCAGATTAGTAGTACATTATTCACTAAACAACGTTAACTGGTGTAACTCCTAACGATCAATATATGCACAACTCAAACGGAAATTAAACAATATCTTATCCATAAGTAGCATTAACCTCCAGCATCAACACCCACACACTGCTGCTTCTCAAACATATATACACTACATTGACAAACGTCACCAGACATCTCTTCAAAAACAAAAGAACGGATCCGCTCCGTTGTTAAGATGCGCGTACAGCTGCAAACGCTATAAAATCAAGCCTGCAGCTTACCGCGATCATATCGCACTGTGAGGTTCAGTGAAAATGCCGCGGAAAGAGAAACTGACTTTGAGAAAGGAAACAGTGTTGGGTGTTATATTAGTGGGTTGTCCATAAGAGAAACCGAGAGGCGTTTAAACGTACCCAAGTCAAATGTTTTGGATGTACTGAATAAGTGGACTACATATGGCGTGCCTGAAGCAGCAAAACATACTGGCAGACCAAAGAAAACCAGTGTTAGTGGACATCGAAGCTTCACAAGAGTCGTTACAGCGAATCGACGGAGTACTAAACAAGACCTCAGTGTACAGGTGAGTAAAAATGCTGGAACCTTGCTAGGTACACGTACCATTCCCAGAGAAATTCATTCCATGGGTTAACGTGGTCGTGCGGCTGCTCGGGTCTGGTACGATTCGTCCAACGACGATTGGTCCAATGCCAAAGGGACGATTCGTCCAATGGACAATTGGTCCAATGGACAATTGGTCCAATGGACAATTGGTCCAAAGGTACGATTCGTTAAATGGTACGATGGTCCATTGCCGATTCGTCCAATGCCGATTCGTCCAATGCTGATTCGTCCAATGGACGATTGGTCCAATTCCTTCCTATCTGTCCGAAGTGCTACTCGTGCTATAAAAGTCTCATCTCTTTTGATTCTATCTCCGATGTTATACGAAAGTACCGGTAGTCCAAAGAATGTAAAATAATGTTACATTTCATACGTAATATTGTGGTTACAGATTTATTATTTTATTTTTTTTGGAATCGCGTTTTTTGTTATGTCCTTGCTGCCGTATGAAGTTACTGATGTACGAGCCGTTCAATCAACTTCATTCTTTCTCTTTTGCATAAAATAATAAAAAATACTAGTTTTCCGTTTCTGTTTGTAGAATGCAGTGGGGTTTTTCGCCAACTGCCCAATGGAAACAACTGTTCGGGGTTTGGACACAGGCCTTTTCAACGGTTTTTATTCCAGCGATGTCATATTCATAACGTTTACATATTAAATCAAGTTTATAATATTGCGCTTTTACTTAAGCACGAAATATTAATTCCTAAGGCCTAGGCCTTTTTAACAGTTTTTATTCTACCGATGTCATACTCATAACATTTACATATTAAATAAAGTTAATAATATTGCGCTTTTACTTAAGCAAATATTAATTCATAGACCCTAGACCTAGGCCTTTTCAACAGTTTTTATTCCAGCGATGTCATATTCATAACGTTTACATATCAAATCAGGTTATTAATTTGAGCTTTTACTTCACGAAATATTAATTCATAGGCTCTAGGCCTAGGTCTTTTTATTCTACCGATGTCATATTCATAACGTTTACATATTAAATCAAGTTAATAATATTGCGCTTTCACTTAAGCACGAAATATTAATTCATAGGCCTGCGGCCTAGGTGCCTTGCAAAGACCTCAGAAATGATGCGATGAGTGCCTTTTATAAAGTTTTATAAAATGTTTACAAATACCAAATATCTAGGTTGTAACTTAAAATCTTCTAAAAAGGCCCGCGACCTAGGTGCCTGTTAGATAGCTGAGAAATGATACGATGAGTGCCTTTTATTAGGTTTTATAAAATGTTTACAAATACCAAACATCTAGGTTTTAACTTAAAATATTATAGAAAGGTCCGCGGCCTAGGTGCCTTGTAAAGACCTGGGAAATGATTCGATGAGTGCCTTTTATAAGGTTTTATAGAATGTTTACAAATACGAAATATCTAGGTTGTAACTCAAAATCTTCTAAAAAGGCCAGCGGCCTAGGTGCTTTGCAAACAGCTGAGAAATGCTCCATTGAGTGCCTTTTACCAGGTTTATGTAAAATGTTTACAATTACCAAATATACGGAAATTATCTTTCAAAAAGATATAAAGAGGAGAATAATTTAAATTATTATTCCTTTTTGGAAAATAAAAAAGGTTGCCGTTGTTAAGATGATACCATTGGACGAATTGGCGTTGGACCAATCGTACCATTGGACAAATCTGCATTGGAACAATCGTACCATTGGACGAATCGGACATTGGACCAATCGGCATTGGACCAATCGTCCCTTTGGACGAATCGGCATTGGACCAATCGTCGTTGGACGAATCGTCCGGGACCGCGGCTGCTCATAAGGCTTCTTTCATTTCCACTCGGAATGCTACTCGTCGCTTAGCATGGTGTAAAGAACATTTATCGTGAACCGCAAATAAAGGGAAACGGATCCTATGGACAGATGAATCCAGATTCACGATCCATCAGTCCGATGGCCGTGTGTGGGTATGGCGGAAGCCAAGGGAAAACTATTTACTACAGTGTAATATTCTTACGGTTATGTTTAGAGCTGGCAGTGTACGCGTGTGCGGGTGTTTTTCGTGGTATGGTCCCAGCCCATTGGTTATCGTGGACAAATCTATTAACCAGCACGTCTAACTCGATATTCCGGACAATTATGTCCTATCAATTTTGTCGCAAGACTATCTTACCGAGCATTGTTAGTACGAGCAGGATAATGCACCGAACCATAAAGCAAGGACTATTACGGCGTGGTTTGACGATAATTCCGTATCGTGTGCGGACTGGCCAACACAGAGCCCTGATAGTAATCCCATAGAGCACCTATGGGGTGAATTGGAGCACCGCATAAGAAGTTTGGAACCAAGGCCTACTACTAAGCAACAGTTAGCTGCAGCATTACGTACTCAGCGGAAGCGCATACCTATCGCTGTGTTCCTAAATCTTGTTGAAAGCATGTCTCGAAGGGTCAGTGCATGCATTAAAGCCGAAGGTAGACCCACACCGTACTAATGTATGCCAATAAATGTTATGTTGTGTTTCGCTTCTAGTGTCCGGTAGCTCTTTTCAATATATATATATATATGTAATTTTACTCACAATCAGCGAAGAATTCCCCAAGGAAACCCCCGAAACTCCCATAAACTAACGGCCGTAAACCAGAACACATACTGTTACAAATCATCATCATCGTCAACCATTATCAATCCACTGCTGGACGAAGGTCTCCTCAAGTTTCCTCCACAACGGTCTGTCTTGGGCCAGTCTCCTCCATGTCACTCCTGCATACTTTCGAATTTCATCCACCCATCTCCCATGAGGTATTCTTCTGGGTCTTTTCCTGTCTCTTGGAATCCAAACTGTTACAAATATACACACAAAAATAGCCATAATAGAAATACAATGAAAGCAAACACGTATGGTCGGAAACCGGGAGCCATTCATCAGGGAAAGACACCCCCGCCCTGGTTCAGGTTTCAAGCAAGTGTTAATGTAACTGAAAATCAATATCCAAAATAAGGGTTAAGAATTTCGCAAAATTTAGGACTAGCACCTAGTCTTTCTTACCTGAACCAAGAACATAAAAAGTAGATATAAAGAAGTACCTTAAGTAAAGGAACATACACCCTTCTTCTTAATTTAAAGCAAACGAACATGAACTCTAATCCACCCCTCGAACTCACTAATCCCAAACGACACGAAAGAAAATGAACAAATGCCATACTGATTCCTGAACGTAATTCATGAATCCAAAAAGAATTAAATAATACTCAGTGGCGTCCCATGTCGAATTCCAAAAAAGACTAAAACTAGGTGCATGTACATACTAATGCATGTAAGCAGGCGTTATGTAAACATTCCGGGGTGACTCGGAAGAAAATATTATGAATTGTAACCCGAAGAATGGTTACTCAAAAGTATTAGATGTGGCAATATTGCATAATGTAATTTTGAGAGACTTTTCTGAATTAAAAGAAGTCAACAGATTTTCAAAGTGGAATTTCAAAGGATAAGGATTTTTTAAGCAAGAGCAGAAATATATTTTAGTTGTTTTGTAATGTTAGATCTGTTATTGCAAATTCTTGTGACTCTAACAAATTGAGAGACAATGATATTCCTAAGAACATAATTTGAAATACTTGAATGCCAGTCACTCATAACAGTGGTGATAAAGTTGAAATGTACTCTTTTATCAAAATATCTAAACTGATTCCCCGACGATGCATGTCCAAATCAAGAAAATATGTGTGATCTTTAGTACTTGTCTTACACAGTATCAACCCCGGAGGGAAAAGGTCATTCACAGGAACAGAAGGAGGACTAAAGGAAAATGTAAGTAAGTCATCTACATATCTGAATGGAAAAAATGAAAGTGAACTGAATGTCTGTTCATAATGATGGAGGTAAGATTTCGCCAGCAGACTGGAACAACAAGTACCCATTGGCACACCCTTCACCTGAATATACAATTGTTTACTATCATATATATAATTATTTAAAATACAGAAATTACATAAAGTTGTCGAATATTCAAATTCTATTTCCAACTGGTGACCGGAATATTGTTTAATTTTATGTAATTTTACATATATGATAGTAAACAATTGCATATTTAGGTGAAGGGTGTACCAGTGGGTACTTGTTGTTCCAGTCTGCTGGGGAAATCTTACCTCCATCATTATGAACAGACATTCAGTTCACTTTCATTTTTTCCATTCAGATATGTAGATGACTTACTTACATTTTCCTTTAGTCCTCCTTCTGTTCCTGTGAATGACCTTTTCCCTCCGGGGTTGATACAGTGTAAGACGAGTACTAAGGATCAAACATATTTTTTTGATTTTGATTTGAACATGCATCAGCATAGTCAGAGAACCAGTTTATATGTTTTTGATAAAAGAGTACATTTCAACTTTAATACCACTGTTATGAGTGACTGGCATTCAAATATTTCAAATCATGTTCTCAGGAATATCATTGTCTCTCAATTTGTTAGAGTCACAAGAATTTGCAATAACAGATCTAACATTACAAAACAACTAAACTATATTTCTGCTCTTGCTTAAAAAAGCCTTATCCTTTGAAATTCCACTTTGAAAATCTGTTGACTTCTTTTAATTCAGGAAAATCTCTCAAAATTAGATTATGCAATATTGTCACATCTGATACTTTTGATTAACCATTCTTCGGGCTACAATTCATAATATTTTCTTCCGAGTCTCCCCGGAATGTTTAACATAACGCCTGTTTACATCCATTAGTATGTATATGCACCTAGTTTTAGTCGTTTTTGGAATTCGACAGGGGACGCAACTGAGTATTATTTAGTTCTTTTTGGATTCATGAATTACGTTCAGGAATCAGTATGGCATTTGCTCATTTTCTTTCGTGTCGTGTTTGGGATTAGTGTGTTCGAGGGGTGGATTGGAGTTCATGTTCCTTTGCTTTTCATTAAGAAAGGTTTATTTTCTTTTACTTAAGGTAAGTCCTTATATTTAAGTTTTGTATTCTGGGTTCAGGTAGAAAAGACTAGGCGTCTACTCCTAAATTTTGCAAAAATCTTAACCCTTATTTTGGAGATTGTTTTCAGTTAATTTAACACCTGCATGAAAACTGAACTAGGTCGGGAACCGGAGGTGTCTTTCCCTGATGAGTGGTTCCCGGTTTCCAACCATACATGTTTGCTTTCAATGTATTTCTACTATGGCTATTTGTGTGTGTATATTTTTAACAGTATGTGTTCTGGTTTACGTTCGTTAGTTTATGGGAGGTTCGGGGGTTTCATTGGGGAGTTCGTCGTTGATTGTGAGTAAAATTTTATTTATATACTGTACCCGTGGTTCTTGTAGCTGGGCGCGGTTCCCTGGTGAGTCATACAACTTCATAGTACACGTTTTTAAGTATACTTACCTATATATATATATATATATATATATATCAGTGGCGTCGCGTACCCATTTAGGTTGGGTGTGCGCTGTTGATTAGAAAAAACGCGCAAAAATGTTATTATGTATCCCGAGCTGCAAAATTCGCGCATTGATTTTGAACATACGAAAAGCATTTCTTTTATTTAGCCGCCGTCTAATAACTTACGGTAATAAGAATCTTTACGTACACTTCATCGTAAGAAAAAACTGAATTTCCTGTGCAAATACTAGAGTGATGAACGAATTTTCGGTATCTTTTTCTTTATATATATAAGTTTTAAATACAGCACGAGGCTTACTTTTTTTAACCCGCTTTACACAATCTGCAAAATCTCTGGCAAAAATGGGACACTTAGTACATCGTCAACCTAAATGGATGTCAAAATTCAAATTGTATATGGATGTCAAAATTCAATTGTATCTGTGCTTATAAACACACCCATTCACACAGCGATGAAAAGATAGAAAACTTGTAGCAGAACGATGAAGTGTGTTTGACTTCATGCTATTCCAAAAGCAAACAAATGTGACCACTGGTGCTTTTTTAAGCGCGCACACCCTGGGAATTGAAACTTCTGCGATGGAACCACGAAGAAATAAAAACATGATCTGTAGCACCATCTAAAAAGCTTTGAATTACAGTTGCTTTAACGACTTAAGGAGTCCGCTGTTAAAATAGCACCCTTGCAGCTGCCAGTATTATTTACTACATTTTGTTTACTGCACAAGCAACGAACCTTCTCCTCTTTACAAAAATATTAAACAAGCGAATTAAGTTTAGCGGACAAACTTCAGCGAGTCTTACTGTAAATACATATAAATATATCATCATCATCATCATTGCCAACCATTATCAATCCACTGCTGAACGAAGGTCTCCCCAAGTTTCCTCCACAACGGTCTGTCTTGTGCCAGTCTCCTCCATGTCACCCCTGCATACTTTCGAATTTCATCCACCCATCTCCCATGTGGTCTTCTTCTGGGTCTTTTCCTGTCCCTTGGAATCCAATCTAAAATTTCGGCTGTCCATCGATGATCTGTCTTTCTGGCAGTATGTCCAGCCCATTGCCATTTCAGGGATTTAACTCTGATCATGATGTCTTCCACTCTTGTCATTTTTCGGATCCACGAGTTCCTCTTCTTATCTCTCCTGGTTACACCAAGTATGCACCTCTGCATGCTCTTTGAGTTGTCTGCAGCCTTTGTATGTCTCTTTTAGTTAAGGTCCACGTCTCTGCACCATACGTAAGCACTGGAAGGATGCATTGATCAAACACTTTTCTTTTAAGACATAATGGCATATTGCTCTTGAAAATTATGCTGTTTCTTCCAAAAGCTCTCCAGGCAAGTTTTGTACACCGATTAATTTCTTCATCAATGTGACCCTCACTTGATATCTGCTGTCCAAGATAAACGTACGTGTCTGTTATCTCCAGCTTTTCTCCATCAATCGATAAATCTTCATTTCTTGTAAAAGCATTGAACATCACTTTTGTCTTCTGAAAGTTCATTTTTAATCCCACTTCTTTACTCTTGTCAGCAAGTTCCTGGATCATACTCTGCAGCTCTGATGGGCTAGTTGCAAAAATGACTACGTCATCAGCAAAACGAAGGTGGGTTAGATAATCTCCATTAATCTTGATCCCCTTGTTTTCCCAGCTCACTGACTGAAAAACACCCTCCAATGTGGCATTAAAGAGCTTCGGAGATATGGTGTCACCTTGTCTCACTCCTTTTCCAATTTTTATGTGTGTTGTATTTTCAAATAGCCGAATCTTTGCACTTGCATTTTCATAGATGTTATTAATAATATTAATGTATACATCTTCAATACCGCAGGTTTTCAGAGCCATTGTAACTGCTGATGGTTTCACCGAATCAAAGGCTTTTTCATAATCGATAAAAGCCATGCACAATGGAAGTTCATATTCCCTCGCTCTTTCAATTAGTTCTCTCAGCACATGGATATGATCTATTGTGCTGTAGCCACTCCTGAATCCAGCTTGTTCTCTCGTTTGAGCCATGTCCAGTGTTACCTTCAAACGGTGTGAAAGAACTTTAGTGAAGATTTTATAAACTACTGATAGGAGGCTGATAGGTCTGTAGTTTCCGAGATCCTCAATGTCACCTTTCGTATGTAGCAGGATCATTGTAGCGGTGTTCCAATCCTCAGGAATCTTTCCTTCATTAAGGCATCGAGTGAAAATTTGGGCGAGTACTGTTTCGATTTCTCCACTTGCTTCTTGTATGATGTCTACAGTAATTCCATCTTCTCCTGGAGCTTTTCCCCGCTTCATGTTCTTGATTGCATGTGCAACTTCTGCTGGAAGGACTGGAGGAACTCTGGTACTGGTATCTTTCATGATGTCTGGAGTGCATGTATCATCCCTTTCATATAATTTGGAGTAGAAATCTTTCACTCTTGTCAAAATTTCGCCTCTATTTCTTGTTACAGAACCATCTTCTTTTCTCAGTGCCATAATCTGTTTTCTTCCCTTACTGAGATGTCCCTTTGCTATCTTTAGGCTTTGGTTGTTTTCAATTGCTTTCCTTACTAGTTCACAGTTGAATTTCCTTACGTCTTCAGTGATACTTTTTCGTACTGTCTTGCATAGCTCTATATATTCCACTTTGGAAGTCACATCTTCTTTAGTTGTCCTCATCTCTCTTCTTTTTTGCATCAACATTTTCGTTTTTCCTGATAATTTATTTACATGCAACTTGTTCTTAGACCCAGCTAATTTTGTTGCTGTTTCCATAAGAGCTTTGGTTACTTTTCTGTTAACTTCAGAGATGTCCACTTCTCCCGATGTTAGGCCTTCTAAAGCAGAGAACCTGTTCTTCAGTTCCAACTTGAAGGTATTATGGTGTTTTTTAAGGTTGGTTATGTCAATAGATTTTGTTTGTCTTATGAGCTTGCCACGTTCAAGTTTAGTGTTGAGGTGCATCTTACATCTCACCAATCTATGGTCACTACCTGTGTTGAACTTGCTTAGCACACTGCAGTCTTCTATGACGAATTTTTTGTTACACATAATAAAATCAATTTCACTTGTCGTCCCATTTGGATGTCTCCATGTCCATTTCCTGTGTGGCTTTTTCTTGAAGAAGGAGTTCAAGATGAAAAACCCTTCTGCCTCTGCAAACTCAACGAGAGTATTTCCACGGTGGTTTCTGTTGCCGTGACCGAATTTACCTACTGAAGTTTCATTCTGTTGCCGTTGCCCTATTTTTGCATTGAAATCTCCCATAATTATTTTCAAGTGCTGCTTACCTTTATTATTTAGATGACAAATTTCCTCATAAAATTCTTCAATTTCTTCTTCAGGATGACTTGTGGTGGGTGCATAAGTTTGAATAATCTGAGCCTGGTATCTTTTCGAGAGTTGGATAACAAGCCGTGCAGCTCTGTCAGAGGAACTTTCAACTTCTACAACTTTATCCTTCAGTTTCTTGTTTATTATAAATCCAACACCACTAGTTCTGCCAGTATCTGTCCCACGATAGTAGAAGAGATGTCCACTTTTCAGTTCGATGAGATCTTCTCCTTTTCTCCTTACCTCACTTAGCCCCACGATGTCCCACTTGATCCTTTGTAGTTCCTCTTCCAATTCAAGAAGCCTTAAATCAGAAGATAGGGAGCGTCCATTGTACGTTGCCAAGGTCAGCAGCAGCCTTAAATATATATATATATATATATATATAACAGCAACTGGCTGCTCCGTAAGACTCAAGCGGTGCTAATTTTGGGTAGGGAAATAAAAACGTGATCTACAGCGCCGTCTGGGATTGCTTGTATCACAGCTGCTTTAAGGTCGTCGGATGTGCGCACGCAAAACAGCCACCCAGGGATTCTTGCGCGAATGCGATATGCTTACTGAACGAACCTTGTCTTATTAATGAAAACAATATGTGGGGAAATTAATTTTAACACCACTAAAAGCCTTAAGGCGAACTCTGGCAAGTTTTATTAGAAACAAGTCCGGAAAAATAATATCGATAAAATAGGTTGAATTGCGATATCTGCATGGGTGTGCGCCGCACACCTAGCACACCCAGAATATTCGCCCCTGATATATATATATATATATATATATATATATATATATATATATATATATATAGAGGGTCACATTGGTGAAGAAATTAATCGGCGTACAAAACTTGCCTGGAGAGCTTTTGAAAGAAACAGCATAATTTTCAAGAGCAATATGCCATTATGTCTTAAAAGAAAAGTGTTTGATCAATGCATCCTTCCAGTGCTTACATATGGTGCAGAGACGTGGACCTTAACTAAAAGAGACATACAAAGGCTGCAGACAACTCAAAGAAGCATGGAGAGGTGCATGCTTGGTATAACCAGGAGAGATAAGAAGAGGAACTCGTGGATCCGAAAAATGACAAGAGTGGAAGACATCATGATCAGAGTTAAATCCCTGAAATGGCAATGGGCTGGACATACTGCCAGAAGGACAGATCATCGATGGACAGCCGAAATTTTAGATTGGATTCCAAGGGACAGGAAAAGACCCAGAAGAAGACCACATGGGAGATGGGTGGATGAAATTCGAAAGTATGCAGGGGTGACATGGAGGAGACTGGCACAAGACAGACCGTTGTGGAGGAAACTTGGGGAGACCTTCGTCCAGCAGTGGATTGATAATGGTTGACAATGATGATGATGATGATATATATATATATATATACAACTTTTGGTTTTTATCTTAAAAAGCATACGTTACTCATGCAGGCCTCAAGTGTTACCAACCACATTTGTGTGAAAGAAAAGAAATCACGTTAAGGTTGAAAAGTACTAAAGAGAACGAACTCATATTTACATAAACAAGTTAATAAAATCACGCAATGCATTGATTATGATACGCTTTCCAACATACCAAAAATCATTACTCAAGTTATGAGAATAATGGCTGTTGAATAAATCTCGTTCCTATGACCCGACCTTTGACAGTATTTCGATGATATTCAACAGAACCGGAAAAAGTATACTTCCGGAACAGCATGAAAAGGTTTGTCTCAATCGAAGCATTCTTACGTAAGTTATAACGCATAAGGGCAATGGAAAGCATCCCGCTTCTATGTCCTGACCTTTGACCCCATTTCACCCATTTTCAATTGGGTTCGTCCCCAGGTGGTCCTCTACCACAGCGGATACGCTCATCATCAAGTGACTATTCAAGAATGTAACAAAACAAAATCCTATATTAAGTTTAAATTTTGAAGGGAAAAACATGCGAAATCAGCGTTCCGCTGCTTATACTGTACTACGCATCAACTCCAAATAACTGACAAAACTCACTTTTTGTTCTAGAAGAAAATACGAGTAATGCGTAATAGGCTCACAACACGTGACGTAATGAGGCAGATGGTCGTGAGAGTGTGACGTCATAAAACTTTAATAAGCCATTCTATCCACAAACAACGCGTGACGTAATGATGCAGATGGCGTGGCCGCGCGCCAATATCTCAATCGCAAGTCGATCGCGAGAGTGTGACGTCATAAGATTTCTAAGAATGGGAAACATTAACAAGACTACGCCATGACCCTAAAAACGTGGTAACTCGGGGTGGTTATTTAACCCACTAAACGAATTTTTCCAAAGTCGAGATCAAGGTAAATCGATTTCTAGAAAATCAAAATCCTTAGAGCCGTTTTCAAAATAAAATTTAGTACAAGAATTGCTCCTTTAATAAGATGTGATGTGATGGAATGCATCCCGATCCTATGTCCTGACCTTTAACTCCACTTCACCCATTTTCAATAAGGTTCGTCCCCAGGTGGTCTCCTACGACAAACTAAACTTTCATCGAAATCGAACCATATTTACGCAAGTTATGACGTATAAGGGCAATGGAATGAATCCCGCTCCTATGTCGTGACCTTTTACCCCATTAAACCCATTTTCAACAGGGTTAGTCCCCAGGTGGTCCCCTACTACATACTAAAATTTCATGGAAATCGAATGATTTCTACGCGAGTTATCGTGCGGACAGGCTGACGGAGAAAGCTGGAGCATGTACAATTCTTCAACCTACGGTTGGAAAGCGTAAAAAAAGAACTAAAAATTAAAGTTAAATTAGAGTATACGTTACAATACATTGGGAATGCAAAAGTTCTCCGTCTCCCAAAGAAATTCCAGTTACAACAATCGTTTGTCAAGAATATGGTTGCTGTGTACTGAAATTTTTACCACGTTTACATTATAGGCTTTTCGGAACGAAAGTCACCGTGCGATTCTTCTGCTGCAAAGTTTTGAGCTCACTGAGAGATGCACAAGAAAAAGATCGCAGAATTACCTCATTGATAATAAACTGTGGTATAAATATTGTATTTCCATTATGTCATCGTAAACCGCAATCTCAATATTCTCTTTAATGATGTTGTATCGTATAATAAGGGTAAATGCTGGCTTTGCTTTGTATAATCGTATATACACTGGCGGAAAGTGAAAACAGAACACCAAGAAGGAATTGGCGGACGATCATGAAATTTACATATGTTAATTGGGACGAGTTTACGTAGGTGTGATGTTAATTTCGGGACCAACCGGTGAGCGCTTACGCCACAGCACGGCATAATATGCAAATTATCGTCGGTGGTATTTAAGGAGTACGGCGAAGTGAATGTAATCAGTCGTCGGCGTACGGACACGTGCGAAGACCCTGAAGAAGCAGCAATGCCTGGACATGGAAGACGTGTACGATTTCAGCAGTTATCGGACTTTGAGCAAGGTCGTCTAGTCGGACTCCGCGAGGCCAGGTGGTCGTATCGTCGTATTGCGGAGCGAATTGGACGGGAAGTATCGGTGATGGTACGATGGTCACGTAGATAGTCCGAAGAACATTCCCACACGAGAACACGTGGAACCGGGAGTCACAGACGGACTGATGAGCGGACCGATCGACGCATAAGAAAAGCGGCGTTGTCAAGCAGAACATCCACTGCTACGCAAATCCTAGCTGCCGTTGAACCTGAGGTGACTGTGCGAACAATCTGCAACCGTCTACTGAACACAGGGCCTACACCTGGTCTCCTGTGGTGGGGAGCGATCATCTATCACTCCTGTACACAACTAGTGTTCGTACTGGGTACGTTAAACAGCACCTCCTACATGAACAACATCATTTAGCCCGTTGTTTTGTCATTTGTAAGGTCGGTCCATCGTGGTGTTTTCCAGCAAGATAACGCACGCCCACACACGGCACGTGCAATGCAACATGCACTTCAGGGTGTGAGACAACTTCCATGGCCTGCACGTTCATCGGATTTGTCCCCCATTGAGCACGTGTGGGATTTTATGGGACAACGACTTATCCGGTCACCATGGCAAGCCACGACCATCCCCGATTTACGCGTCAAGGTTGAGGATGCTTGGAACTCAATACCCCAAACTTACATCCAACATCTGTACGACAGACTCCATGCCAGAATTGCACAGTGTGACGCAGTTCATGGCGGTTCAACCTCGTACTAACCATGTTACATGGAAATGTTATTTTTCAGTTTACCAGCAAATACAGCTGTATTTTGCCATAATGTTTTGATCACGTTATCCTCTGTATTCCGTTATTATGCTGTATAAATTTCGTTGGTATCAGACGTCTCCTTCTTGGTGTTCTTTTTTCACTTTCCGCCAGGTTATTAATATACGAGTGTATTTCTCTTTTTCTTTGAACCATTTCCTCGGTTGCAACGAATTAACTGGAGGGCAGAAAAATTGGTCTGAAATTAGCTCGAATGAATTTATTCGCTGTCTAAGTAGTGAGCCAAATGCAGCTGGAACGAGTGAATTTGCGCATCACAAAGTGTTGTTTTCCCCGTTGTTAGCAAAAGTGGTCATTTAGACGGTAATGATTTACAATAATTCTTTCTGACTGATTACCATCTTATAACTATAGCGAAGATCCTAAAAAAGAGGAGAGCAAATGTTTGGGAGAAAACATTTTTCTGCCCAGTGACACGATGTCCGTGTCCGCAAGACTAGCCCTTCCTCATCAGGCTTTGGGTCATGAAGCAGAAAAAGGAGTAATAGAAGGAAGTGCTTCTCATCTGTAACATGTCACTACTGCTCAAATGTGAGGGACAAAAGATTGTTCAACCGTAACTTTTGTAAAATTCAGCCGCTATATGAACACTCCTGTTAGCAGAGCTCAGAAAATGTTGGGCGCCATTTGGTTCAGGTATATATGTCGCTTAAAGGGTCCAAGATATGAAACTATATATATAAGGTCCCGAACATGGTCCTAAACATCGTCTTCATTTTGTGGTGAAATCTAATCGAAACTTGAACTTTCTTTTGCATCATCTTAATTTCTAATAGTCAATACCATTTTACGATCATTAAGAGCTTAAGAAGTGCTATTTTTTCCGGCTATAAAATTGCAAAATTGATTCTATATATCGTCTGTACCTTTTTGTTGTTGTGAGCTTTATTTAGTATAATCTTTCAGTATTTATAAATCCTAGTCTTGACGCTCCCTTTTCATGCACGATTACAAACTTTGGTCTAAGCAGCACCTTATCATTTCAGAATTGTAAAATGTTTTAGTCGAATGATCTTTTCAACTGCATATTAAATACCTGATTAGCCAAACCTACAATGATAAATATGAACTCACTTCCGACGTCCCTGGATATCAATAGGTCTTAGCCACTTGTAGTAAAATGCAGCTTTTGTGCGTGTGTACGGTTTCAGTCCCTATGAGTATCCAGAGTTATGAGAGATCGCGCATTTCTGTTACAAAGTAACTGTACCCAAGGAATGGGGAGAGTTTGACGAGCAAATTAAAGTCCCATGTCTAAACCTATTCTCATTCCCAGGCTGTTGAAGCTGGACCGCAGCCTTCTAATTCTTGGCCTCGTTGTGACGGGTCGACACGTAACTTCCCTCGCGTGAGAACGTTTCATTATGTGCACTCTACCGTGGAAACCCCATAGGAAACATCGATAAATTGTTTGCTCTGCGGTTTTGTTTCACACTCCCCTCTTAAGTGATACAGCCTCTCAAGCAGAGGCGAGGATTTCCCAATATGCTTTGAGTATCCATGACTGCAAGCAAAAGACGAGGAATAGGAAACCCGGCATGTATCACCTGATCAGTTGTGAATTTTTTTAAATTACCAAATTTTTTTCTCTTCGCTACTCAGATGAGAAAAACACGTTATGGAAGACGAGGAAAGAAATATCATCATTATGATCATCATGTGTTATTATAAAGCTGCCAGAAGATGAAAAAGACATCTGCGTCTCAATCAAGTGTTTAACATATGTTAGTTCATGTTTCTGTATAAAACTAGGCCAGAATTATCGAGGATTCCCAAGATGCACCATGTTTACTAAAACAAAGGGAAATGAGTAAATAAGTCAAAACAACTATTTAAAAAATACCGAGACACGAAATTCAAAAACATTCATTATTAGCTTTCCACCAATATTGATACACTTATCCTATAGCTTTATGAGTGCGTCCAAACCTGCAGTACAATAGTCTTGGTTCTGCTGTCAAAGCCGCATTCCCATTTCACGTTCAACGTCATCTGCGAAGCGTTTACCTGCAAGGTAGGTTTTTAGGGGACCAAAGAGATGAAAATTATTCGGGGCTAAGTCGGATCTGTAAGACGGAGGTTCAAGAAATTCTCAGCCTAGTTGTTCAATGGCGTTGTCGAGAGAAAGTAGGCTTGAACGGGTTTTTTTTTTCGAATAGCATCAACAGAATTTCACAGTACGATGCAGCATTCACACTTTCACTTCGCTTCTGGAAATGGGCTAACAGCACACCTTGCGAAGCCCAAAACATTGTAAGCATAATCTTTCCTGATGATAACGAAATTCAGAATTTCTTGGATGAAGGTGAATGTTTCCATTGCATTGAAGCACGCTTTTATTCGAGTTCGTAGTGATGCATACATGATTCGTTCCCGGTAACAATCATGTTAAGCATGTGTTTTTCACATGCGTACCGAGAGAAATGTTGCAATGACAGGCCCATTTGGTTCATTTTGTGTTCCTAAGTCATTTCTCTGGTCAGCCACCGTGCGGACACTTTCGGGAAATTCCAACCATTATGCTATACGCTAAATCATGAGAACATCTTATTACAGTTGCTGCATTGTTTATATTTATTCTCCTGTCATCTTGAATCATATTTCCCACCTGACTAACAGTTTGCCCTGCAGCAATATGAACAGGACGACCAGGTCAATCTTCATCAGCAACTTTGAGCGTCCTAGAGAGAATTTATCGAACTATTTATGCGCAGCTTTACGCGACAAACATTTCTCACCGTAAACAGGAAATATTTGCATATGAATACCCTTTGCAGGAAGTCCTTTTGCCCAACGAAAACGCATAACAGGACCCTGCACTGCTGTCGTACACTCCTTCAGCACGGTCGCCATTAGCAACCCGAGCTGAACATGCAATACCCAGCGTCCGCTACGTTGAACTACGAGTAATCTAGATTGTGCTGCCATCTAGTGACACCTTTAGAAAATATTAACTACTATTAAAAGATAGGCCATAACTGTTTATTTATTTTCTGACTTCCTCAAACTGAAGAGGAACTAGAACGGGACAGGCAAGGCGGCTGCCCCGGGCGAAGCTATAGAGAGGGCGCAAAAATCATTACTTTCAATCTGATTAAAACTCGAAATGAAACTTTTACACCCGTGTTTTAGGTGCAGGTTTTTAGCGCCATACTTTGCCAATTGTTCATTTGCAGAATTTGGGTATAATACGTTTCACCAGTTCCTAAGAAATGGCAGCGTTAAATTTGCGTTTCTTCCTCAAAATGTTCAAGGGATGCCAGTTGATCACATTCAGAAATCAAGTGGCCGTTATATTGTCCGTCAATATAAACAAAACCGATGGTCTTCGCTGAAAACAATGGGGGTTAGCGGTCTCTCTTCAAATCAGCGCATTGTATGTGCGTCGCAAGATGACTATCTTTCGCTTTGTTAAAGCTTCTTTGAGGGCTATTTGATCATTATTAGCGACTACAAGCCACTACCGACAGCTGTATTTAGTCCGTTTGATGAGGTACTCCCAACTCCGAAGCAGTTTGCAAAAACTGTGCATAACGTCACAGTTTGATATGACGTCAATCTTGTTTTCTCGAGCAGGGTATACTTCTGGAATTATATATAACTTTTAAATCAGCAATGTGCATATAACTATTGAATTAGTACACTGGTGTGCAAAAATTAAGAACGAAGTGGAGAAATTAGCATAACAGCACAACGAGAAGGCAAAACGAACCGAAAGACCACTCAAGAGATAGAATAGGGTAAGGTACGGTAGCGCATGCGCATATATGCAGCATGACGCAGGAGGGATGATCGAGTGTTGGAAGGGTATAAAGCACACGGGCGGTGTACGTTCAGCAATTCGTTGAAAGCTATTGCACGGTGTACATCGGTTTGAACTACGTCGAATTGCTGCCACCGTGTGATATGGCCAACATACAATCCAATAGACGACATCTGGATGCCTTTACCCGAGGTCGCGTCATTGGGAAAATGGAAGAAGGTCGAAGTGTGACTAGTGTGGCCGAGGAGTTCGGGATCGGCCGCCCCGGTGGCGCAGTGGTCTAAACGATGGCTTCTGATCATTCGTCCGAACGGGGTCCGGGTTCGAATCCCGATGAGGCAAGGATGTTGTGTTTGTCTTACGGCACTGGCTCTCTCCCTTCCCTGGAACCAGTGACCCTAAATTAGGGACGGGCGACTGCTTATAGCCCATTGAGTTGCTCACGGTGGTCGTTAATCCTCAAATCAAAAAAAAAAAGTTCGGGATCGCTCACACCATCGTTTCACGAGCTTGGAGAGCATTTCAAACGACAAGAACAGCTGTCCGAGAGTTTAGCAGTGGTTGTCCACGAGCAACCACGACGGCGAACGACCGGTATATTGTCCTACAGGCCAGAAGAGACAGACAGCAGACAGCGAGAGAAATCGCAAGGCATATGCAACAGACAACTGCACGTCCTTTATCGCGTTTTACCGTGGCCAGGTGGTCTATTTGCACGACGAGCAGTACGGTGTGTGCCATTAACGCCTGCTCATCGGAAACGGCTGTTTCTGTGGTGCCAGGAACAAAAGAACTGGACACATCAGCAATGGGATCGAGTTCGTTTTACGAATGAGAGCCGATTTAGTCTGACAAGCGGTTCTGGACGTACAGACATCTGGAGAGAGCAGGGAACACGCAATTACACCTCCAATATCATCGAAAGGGACCGATTTGGAGGTGGCGGAGTTCTCGTTTGGGGCGGTATCATGCTTGGTAGCCGTATTGGCTTCCACATCTTCCAAGGAGATTCAGTCACTGGAGTCTGCTATTGTACCGAGGTTCTCCTGCCTCACGTGCGTCTGTTTAGAGGTGCTGTGGGTCCTGAGTTCCTCTTCATGGACGACAACGCTGCACCTCATCTTACAGTGGCTGTCGGAGAGCTGTTGGAGAGTGAAGATATTCAACGCATGGATAGGCCCGCAAGGTCCCCGGACCTAAATCCAATCGAACACGTGTGGGCCTTCTCGGGAGACGATTGGCAGCACGTCACCAGCCGCCAGCAACGATTCTGCAGCTGCGATTGGCGCTACAAGAGGAATGGGCCGCGAGGCCTCAACAGCTCCTTGACAACCTCGTCCTCAGCATGGACAGACGTTATAAATCCTTCAACGCAGTCAGGGGTGATCATATCCCCTACTAAAGACTGGAGTTTTCTTGGCAGCCGTCTGTCACATGGACGTTTCTGTCTTCTGTCCAGTTGTGCTCGAAGCTACCTTTTCAACAAAGTGCCTTTGTATTCTTTGGATTCCTTGTTTGGACGGGTTTGCTCACTTGTCTCATATTATTACATCTTGGGTATCTTATGGTATAATTTGAGTCGATGTGAAGCACTTCTACACAGCGCTACATTCGAAAAACTGTCTCGACCTTAATTTTTGCTGGCCAGTGTATATACTGTATTTACATACACTCTTTACCAAAGAGGAACGAATCACCCTCAGGATGTCGTTCGATCCTGATGAAACTCCGCATGCAAGTGCCCCAGGGCCTAATATGTAAATTAAAAAACATAACGACCAGTGAATAAACAATGGCCCGCCACAGCGCACGGCAACCGCGCATCAGGGAGGGTATGTCAAGAGCGAGGCTCTCACGCATGGGCAGTTGTTACAGTGGATTACTGTTGCATTTACCCCCACGAATGGAATAAGGATGCCTAGACGTCGGATCCGTGCAAAATACGAGCAGTTGAGTGAGTGTCAGAGAGTACCTCTAACTGGGCCGTAAGAGACCGTTTGGTCAAATCGTTGTATCGCTAGGTTCTGGAATCTGAGTGACGCGGCAATCGGACGATGTTGGCGCCAATGAATCGAGGAGGGGTACAGCCGAGTGGCACGCAGTCATTGATTCAAAGACAGAACTCGATGATCGAGCGTTTGTGAGATCCGCCAGAACGGAAACGAATTCGTCTCATTCAACCATCCTTGGCTATTTTGTGACATCTAAAAGTACCGGAAGTTGCCATCCGGACTATTGTCAGATGACTTCCGGCGCGGGGACTACATTCGAGGAGGCAACTCCGCCATCTACCACTGACTAGCGATCAACGCCGTCACCGGCTGCAGTGCTGTCAGGCATGATCAACAAGGGATAGTGTACAGTGGTGTTATGTGATCTTCAGTGATGAGTCACGGTTTGCACTTGGCACCGATGACCAGCCCATACGTGTCTGGAGACGAGAGCGCCAGTGCACGTATTCTGCCTTTACCGTGGAACCACACACTCAACGCACACCGGGAGTGACTATCTAGTGAGATATTTGTTACGCATATCGGACACCCATGGCAGTCCTCCGCACCACCCTCAAGACTCAACGGTGCGTCAAGGACGTTCTATGACCTGTTGTGTTTCCATAACTGTCGCAGCCAGCATCGGCAAGCAATGTTTCAACAGGATAATTCTCCACCGTACACGGAACGGCTCTCCCAGGCCTACCTCCGTAATGTCGACACCCTTCCATGGCCAGCCTAATTGTCCGACATCTCACCGAACGAACTTATATGAGACATGATGGTACGCCACCTACGGGCATCCCGGAATGTCGGCGAACTGGCCGCACTTTGGAGACCATCTAGCATGCTCTACCTCAAAACAGTATGCGTGACCTGTATGTGTGTGTGCCACGCCGGTTAACCGCTCTTATCCTAGCCAGAGGTGGTGCTACAACGCACTGACTTGTTCCACTCGTGTAGCTGTTTTATCGGAATAAATGGTCCAACTGTTCTGGAATTTGAAGGCATTTCCTTTCCTATACAAATACATTGCACATGCCAATTTACATCTCGATTGGATTATTCCTTCGGGGTTCCGCGTTTATTTTGCTGAAAGTGTGTATATGTGTATGTACGAGGTATAAGATCTAGAAAAAGGTAGAGGAGCTCAATATTTTATGATTTGCTCCCGGTGCAAAAATGCGTAGTTACTCCTCTTTCGTCAAGTATTAAATTAGAGAAGGATCTGCATTTACTCATATTTGTGTTTGATGTGAATTCTCCTGCACAATAAAAAGACTGGTCCTTCTGACATAGAGTCAATCTCTTGTAAAGAAAAGTTTAATGAAAAACTAATAACTAATATGAAAATAAGCTGAATCATTTTGCGATTATTCGTTACAAGTTGACATTTGTTAGATTAAAAAAAGGGGATTCACTTATTGCTTTCCGTTGAATTTACTTGCGATTTACGACGGATTTGACAGCAAAACGTTACCCTTCGGGAGCGAATGACGAAATTTGTGTGCTTTGTTATGACAAATAGCACTTGAGTCAAATAGTTAGTCAACCATACCTTGTATTATTTCAGCTACTGATGCTCCAATAAACGTGTCATTAATCCTCTGACTCAAGCATGACAGCGCTTTTTTTAAACGCGAAAAGAAAGATGCAAAAATGAAATGTTTCGAACAGTCATTTGACATACCGAAAAAACAATGTAAGGGTTAAATGTTCTTTACTGACTTCGCATTTATTTCAAACTAATTTCTGCTACATTGCACAAATGAAACGTCATTCCTGCGTTGCGCAATTTTGAAGGCAGTTCTTTATCGTGGAATAAAGGAACATTACTAGACTACTACGCGCTATTTCTTAGCAGAGATAAAACTCAAGCTTAGATACTTCAGACACCTTGTAACAGACGCACGTTGGGCACCATAGTCAAATTACGTGAATCAATCAGTAAGGTGTCTCAACGTCCAAACAGTAGACGTTAGGGTGTTCTTCCCTTCCCGTTTATATGTTTTTTCCTTAGAAAAGAAAATGAACCGACATCTTTCTAAGTTATCTTCTTCAGTGTTTTATTTCAAATTACTAGAGCAATTCACGCAAGACAAAAACACCCCAGAGACAAATTTTATCAGGTGTGTTAGCTACAAGGAAGAACCATCCTTGTGTATTCAGCCAAAGAAACACTCATTAAATTATGTGGAGCTAACTTTAAGGTGGTGCCAATGTGCATCCTGGGTTTTAGCGAAATGTTATCTCCTGTAAGCACAATGTTCTATGATTTCTATCACGTGTACGGTTCCCAAAAAGTTCACCTATGACCTCGAGCATCAAATTTCCTGTTGTGTATTCCATGATTCTGGTAGAGAGAGTTCCTATTATCACGCGTAGGTGAAAGATATTTATTGTTACATCGATTGAATGAACATTTGGAGGGATGTCAAAAATGGGCTATTTTATAATCAGTTGTGCAATTGGGAGGTCCAAGTCTGGAATTTAGAAGAAATATAAAGCTCATAAGAACTCTTGTTTCTAAATTTGTAATTTCTTGGGTACCTTTAACACTAATCTTTCTCTAAATTTATTTCGAAACTAAAAATAGTATAACTATACTGGAATCCGAATTTCTTAACGTAGAGTAGAAATTTCTTAACGTAGAGTGTTTCAAGGAAGGTAGACAGCTAACTGCAAAACTGCAGTAAGCTGTCTACCTTCCTTGAAGAAGCCATCTGGTTGATGTGCGAAAGCTTGGAAACTTTTATTCCTACTCTACTCCGAGAAATTCAGATTCCTAGTGTAAGTATACTATTTTTAGTATTGTTGGTGTGTAGTTCCTTATCATTAATTATTTCGAAACTTTTTTGACAGCAACGTAGCAAGTTAACATAGTGTGGGAGTTGGGAAATTTTTATCATTAATTATTTCGAAACTTTTTTGACAGCAACGTAGCAAGTTAACATAGTGTGGGAGTTGGGAAATTATACCGAAAATAACAATTATGGTTTAAAAAAGATCTACGACAGTTCATTGAATGAAGAATCGTGAAGAAAATGTACGAACTGTAGCGTATGACTGGGGAAGAAAGAATAATCATGAACTTTATTCATGAATAATCATCAATCATAAGTTCATGAATAATCATGTACTTTAAGTACAGGATTTAATTGATGTAACGAGAGACCGGAGATCGGAATGTACAGGATATGTGGCTAGAGTACCAAGAGATAAATTCCCTAAAATTGTGCTCGATTACAGACCTAGAAATTTGAGACCTTTAGGAAGCCCACTGTTTAGATGTAAAGATTGCTTGAAGGGATGATGACCAAAAACGAAAGGAACTGACTGGATAATACTGTAGCAAAGATTGATAAATCTGGAGATTAATGTTGAAAGTATCGCTTGGTCATCAGGGCCCATCCACGTCTTGATGTTGATTCCTATTATTTTACATCCCGGAAAACAAAGAAA
Source organism: Macrothele yani (assembly GCA_039090855.1). NCBI lineage: Eukaryota > Metazoa > Arthropoda > Arachnida > Araneae > Macrothelidae > Macrothele > Macrothele yani. Next base: position 184,373,068 of record CM076995.1, on the reverse strand, counting down.
TTTCATAATGGATGTTGTGGTACGTATATTAGGGGTATGCAAAAGATTTCGCCGCTACCGCTAGTGGACGCTGTAGAGGTCTAACTGGCGATCCGTGCTGTCAGTTTACACGAAGCCAAGCATGGCGGTTGATAAAGTTTATTTGTGGCACTGTTTGTTATTCATGTTTAATTTAGGGAAACGTGCGAGTGAAGCATACGGCTCAACATGTCAGGAATATGGCGAAACGGTTATGGGTGAGCGGACGTGTCGAAAATGCATTGCTAGGTTTAAGAAAGGTGATCTGAGCTTGGAAGACAAGCCACATGCAGGTAGACCGCAGGAACTCGCATAAGAGGTGCTGGAATCGCTGTTGCAATAGGACGCCACACAATCGACCGGGCAACTGGTGAAACGTTTGAAAGTGGTTCAGTCGACGGTGGTACGGCGTTTACATGCCTCGGGAAAGATCCAGAATGGGTTCCGCATACTTAAAGGAGAGTAGTATTATTCAAGGATTGGGAATCCGTATGTCGTTGCTGAACAGGTTTCAAGGGAAGAATTTCGTGTGAAAGATTGTCACCGGGATGAAAAATGGGTCTATTGCTACATCCCCGTACGCAAGCGATCCTGGATCGACACAAGCCAGCCATCAACATCCACTGCAAAACAGGATATCCACGGGGAAAAGGTGCTGTGTGGTGTGTGGTGAGATATGCATGTAGTGCTGTACATAGAACTGTTGAAACCGGGCGAAACAATCACCGCACAACGATATAGCGATCAGTTGAAACTGAAAGCCGCAATCGAGCAAAAATGCCCATGGACAGATAAACGACGCCACCCAGTCATCCTGTTACACGATAATGCCAAACCACATGTCGGTGCCACCACGAAATAAACTCTTGAACAGTTACACTTTACTCCCCGGACATTGCATCCTCAGACTTTCATCTGTTTCACTCTATGCGACATTCCCTAGCCCAACAGCGGTTTACTGCAGTTCCAGAGGGGGAAAATTTCGTCACTACGTTCTTCAGCTCAAAACTCGAGTCTTTCTATCACAGGGGCATTCATTTGTTTCCTGAAATATAGCAAAATGTCATTGACGCTAACTGCTAATATTTCGTTGAACAAATGTTTACTAGTTTACTAATTGTTCCTGTCTCTTTTCTCCTTAAAACGGCGGACACTTTTGTGTACCCGTAATATAATGCAGTGTTGCGCTTGGAAGAAGGTTAGTGATGGACAATTACTCCTTTAAATGGTTTACCGACCTCATAACAATCGGAAACAATTTAGTGTCGTTCATCACTCATTTATGGTTTGAAACTTCAGGGAAAGAAGAAAACCAGTTGAAAAGCATATTTGTAACTGAAAGGATACTCGAACTTATAGGAGACGGATGGCATCTGATCAAATTTGGGGCTCTTTGACCCATGCGTGCTTCATCGAGGATTGATTATACTCGACCTCACCGTCACGAGATTGCTTTGAACTATGTATATTGCAGCAGGACGCAAATATGATGTAAAGGTATCCAGCTATATATTTGAATAAAGTCTTCGCATTGTGGTTATATCATCGATCATGTAGTGACTTTCCGCTTCTTTTTTATGCTTTGTAGAAACTGACAAAGGTACATAACCACAAGTAATTTCACAACAAATCAGAATTATAACAATCTGCTTTACCAGCTTGTGTAATACCGTAAAATACACTAAACGATGCACTGCATTTTGGATACAGTGTTAGTAATTGTATAAAATGTAATTCGCATAGGGTTTTTGCGATGTTTTCCACGTTGACAAAAATCATAGAAATCGTTTCCTGATAGAAATGGAATCAAAAAGCTCGACTTAGCCAGAATGTATGATACCTAAAACACAAACTCATTTGCCAAATTTCAAAATCATAATCATAATAAAAACCATACCAAAATTTGCTATTTTATGTAACTTTATATACACTGTTTATGAAATAACCTAGCACACACATTTTAATACAGATTCATCTTCTTAATGTTTGAAGAAATTTTATTCTACAGAGTCCTGGAAAGAATGAAAAAATTCTTTTAAGTTTCGATTCCATTTATACCGAAGACTACTTTAGGTGCAGTCGCTTATTTAAGTTACGCATAGATTTCGCGCTATGGGGGCGTAAAACTAAATTGTTTTTTCCCCACGAATATCTACTTCTGAAACTTCGATTTTACAAATTCTTCCTGCACCGGATACAGCTCCTGGTGGGAAATGTTTCTTGTGTAATTTATAATTTTTGGAAAAGTTGGTTTAGGCACCTGGGTGCGTAAGTGTTAATTTCCGTTTCTGATGTATTTCCAGCAAAATCTGGGTTTCTAAAAGCTTGTGAATTTTTTTCTTCGACAGATACCACTAACGTCGATAAACCTTTTCAAAATATTTTCTTCTTAAAATAATACATTGTTTTTCCGCCAGAGGACTAGATCTTATTTTTGTCAATATCTCTGCTTCTAAGAGTCCGATTTAAAAAATTCCTTCTTTGTTGGATAGACTTTCCGATACAAAATGTTTCGTACATAATTTCAAAATTTCATATAAGGCATAGTTTTCCGCTAGGGGGCGTAAATATAAATTGCGTGTTCCCCGAAATATCTACTTTTAAATCTCCGATTTGAAAAAATTCTGCATGTATCGAATACAGCTCCTAATGGGAAATGTTCTGCATATGATTTCCAATTTTTGTTAAAGAAGGGTTTCGCCACCAGGAGGCGCAGGGGTTTATTTCTGCTTCTGAGTATTTGCGGTAAAATCTCAGCTTCTGAAAATTCGATTGGAAAAATTATTTTGTGGTCCGATACAGCTCACCTCGGAAAACCTTTTGAGAATACTTTCTTCTTAAAATTTTGCATAGTTTTTCCGCCAGGAGGCGTCGCTGTATATCTTATTTTTGTCGATATCTCTTCTTCTAAGGTCCGATTTGAAAAATTATTTCTGGAGCGTTTCCGGTTTGAAATGTTTTTCATATAATTTCACATTTTTCTTAATGGACAGGTTTGACACCAGACGGCGTAAGCTCAAATTTCGGTTTACAGCAACATCTGCGCGACTGAAAACCCAATTGAAAATCTTAGTTTTCGGTCAGATGTTACTAACTATGCAAACTGTGTGTGTATTTTCTTCCCAAAATAATGCACAATCCGGTCGCTAGGTGGCGCAAATTCTTAATCTGTTTTTCTCAATATCTCTGCTTTTATATGTGCGATTTAAAAACGTCTTTCAACACCAGATGTCATTTCCATTGTTAAACACTTTAAGTTAGTACATGAGGAGTTTTTATAGTTCACAGTTCTGCCGGGAGGTGGTGTTTGTTTACTTCGTTTTGCTTCTCTATCTCCGCTCCTAAAAATCCTATTGAGAAATTTCTTCTTTATTGTTTGTTATTCGCTACAATAGAGATGCAGAGCATTATCCTCTTTAAATAATGCACAGCTTCCCGCTGGGGGTGTAAAGGTCAACTTTTCCTCTCTCTCTCTCTCTCTCTCTCTCTCTGCTTCCAGGAGATATATTTAAAAAGTTCTTTTTCCTTAGCACCTTAGCATAGCTTTTTCCATGAAGCCTATTTTTCGCCTATTTTCAGCTTTTTCACTTTTCAAAATTCTTCCGCTAGAAGGCATAGAGTTATATTATGTTTTTCTTCTATATTTCTTCTTTTAACTGTTCGATTTGAAAATCTCTTGGACTCTGATATCTTCCTTGTGCTATGAGAAACTTCTTCGCCATTTGTTAATTTTCGTAACATAATTTTTAGCCGCTACTTAAGGTTTCTATTCCTAGTCGTTTCTATTCCTAGATGTTTTATCGAGTGTACAAACCCCGCTTGATTATTTTTTCTAGCTGGTTGCATTGACTTTGAATAACTTTGATAAATTTACTTCGCGTCAGAAAGGATTCAACGGAAGTGCTCATTACAACCAAAAATTCGGTGTCATCTTTCTTGTTTATTCCATTAACACAAAAGGTTTTGAATCATTATTTACATAACTGTATGAAATTTGAAGTACAAAAATATTTAATATGTTAATTCCCAATCTTTTAAATCGTAAATTACAGCAGTAAATGAAACACCAATTGCAGTTTTTAAATCTATTTGGTTCAGCATGAAATGCACAAATCCTTTAAATCCTTAGGCTAATGAAGCAGTAGTTTTATGCCACCAACAGAATAAAGCGTATAAAGAGAAAGGGAAGCATACAAACTGAGTTCGAAACAATAATAAAATAGTTAAGCCAAACTGATATGTGTTTCAATGAAATAAAAACTAAATCGGTAAATCATGTCTGAAAAAAGCAATCATAAAATTATAGAGCCAAAAATCAAATACTAAATGTATGAAAATGTTTTGAAAATCAAACTTTTCTAGTACGTGGCAGATGGTTGGAAGTACCATAGCTGGAATGGCAGAATTGGATAGCTGCTGGTACTTTTCGTTCACGATTCACATGTTTTCATGTGGTTGACAGATTTTTTCTGGAATTTTTAATAACATTCTAAAAATCATTTTTAATGAGTACACTTTCCACAATTTGAGAAACGAAGAGGAGAAAAAAACATTACTACGTGATCTTTCAACGAGACAAAATAATTTCCGGCAATCTGGTTTTCCATTTTCATTTTCTTTAGCCCACGTCTTTTGGATTCTCGGTGTCAATTAATCTGTTTAGCATCCATCATTTACCCCACATTCATCATCATTTTTGAACGAAACGACTGTTGATTAAGAACAGCAAGTAATCGACGGCATTCTTAGTAATGAAAATCCATGACATAATGAGACGTAAAAAAACTACACACATAAATATCGGACAGAAAACATATGCATAAAATGAAATTAAACAGAATACTTACGCGTAGAATTATACATAACAAGTGATATTCGAATGCAGGTAAAACACAAACCTATGCCCGAAATGGGAAGAAAATCATAGAATAGTGATATTATGTTTTATGTCTATATTCGCGTCTCAAAAAAATAATAAAGGGATATTACGATGTCAACATCATGTGACGAAGAAATTGACGAGTTTTCTTAGATGAAAGGTCAACCTCTGAGCGCGCCCTGGTGGCGCAGTGGTCTAAGCGATGGCTTCTGATCATTCGTCTGAGATGGCTCCGGGTTCGAATCCCGGTAAGGCATGTATGTTATGTTTGTCTTACAGCAATGGCACTTTCCCTTCCCTGGAACCTGTGGCTCTAAATTAGGGGCGGGTGACTGCTTATAGTCCATTGTATTGCTCACGGTGTTCGTTAAAGAAAACCTTCCCCAAGAAGAAAAAAATACAACCCCTGAGCGGCACATGTCAACTGCAAGACAGGGATGAGAATATGCAAGTGAGCAGTACCAAGGCATTTTCTCACTTTACCGAAGCGCAAAGCAAACAGGTTATTGGTATCGCTCTACTTGAGTGATACCTGTAACTGGTTACTAATAAAAATTTTAATTGATGCTAATGAAATTTTAAGAGTTTATATCGGAGCTGGTCCTTAATTGGCTGACGACCCAGAAGTAAACATTAAAATTTATGAATATTGTGCGGATGTTCTTGAACCACAGAAATTTTGTTTGATTGGGTGCAATAACTTGCATTAAGAATTTAGCCGACAGAATAAATTTATCTGACACTCTCAAAAATAATTCAAATGCATCACGATTGGCGCAAGACCACGGACATTTAATTAACATCAAATTAAATTGAAGACGTCAATTTTCGGTTACCCTCAAGATAAGCAAAGGGTATCATTTGTCGGCTTAGTTCTCATTTGCCGTCGCAAGCTAAATTTCGATGCACGGACAGTTATATTGATATTGGGTACAGTTCTTGCAGTTCAGCTTTAGTTCTTTTCAATCGGAAGTTTTGCGGCCATTATTCTAGCCGTAATATGATATGACATGCCAATCAGAAAGAGTTTTACTTACAAATTGTTATCCTCTGTTTAACCTATATTTGTACGTGTGGATACTACAGCCACACCTGTATGGTTACTGATTATTTAATGCGCATATGGAATTTGCTATTGCACATGCACACAGGATTGTCGAAGACACACAGCCTCTCCAGTGGCGGAGTGGTCTAAGCATTGGATTTTCACCCTTCGTCCGAGGTGGGTCCGTGTTCAAATCCCGGTGAGACATGGATTTTATGTTTGACTTATGGCACTGGCTCTCTCCCTACCCTGGAATCAATGGTTTTAAATTAGGGATGGGCGAATGCTTCTAACTCATCGAGTTGCTCACGGTGGTAGTCCTGACGGCGCAACGCCTGGCTCAAGGCCTTGACTGGAGAAATGCACACAAAAACTAAACCGCCAAATAGTGGATGCGGAAAACCTATAGTGATGAATTTATGCTTAAACTGTTTGAGACGATAGGAAAGTGCAAATCTGGTGTTAGATTCATGAAGCCATGAATTCTTCATGTGAGGTTGGAAGAGTACAGGCTTGTGGGGGTTCAGTGATTGTTTAGGTTGTCTTTAGGTGGAATGCTTTGGAACCTTTGGTACGTGAACAGTCGACTTAGAGTGTCCTCGAATTTGCGTAGAAACTGATTTACCATTCATGTCCAGCATGTATTCCAGCAAAAAAATTTCCCATCCTACAGGTCACACCTGGCTACTGCATGTTTTTTTTTTTTTTTTTTTTTGATTGAAGGTTTAACGACCACCGTGAGCAACTCAATGGGCTATAAGCAGTCGCCCGTCCCTAATTTAGGGTCACTGGTTCCAGGGAAGGGAGAGAGCCAGTGCTGTAAGCCAAACACAACATCCATGCCTCATCGGGATTCGAACCTGGACCCCTTTAGGACGAATGATCAGAGGCCATCGCTTAGACCACTGCGCCACCGGGGCGGCCCTGCATGGTTGCAAGATCATTGTAGTGAATTTGAAACGCTTCAGTGTCTACCCAGAAGCTCGGATGTAAACCCCATCGTATATCTTTGGGATACCTTCGAACATGCTGTTCGGGCACGTATCCCATTGGTTACCTAACTGTTTGCATGATTGGCAGCTTAGGAGGAGGAATGGCTTTCGATACCTACAAAACGTTTTCGTAAGTTCGTGCAGATCATGTCTGGTCACGTGGTTGCAGTCATTAGGAGAAAGGGTGGACCAACGCGTTACTAGGTAGGGGTCCCTAATTCAGTGGCACTTCAGTTTATTCTCTAATAATTTAAGTAGTAATCAATTTTGTCTGCTCTACTTCAAAAGAAAAAAATATATTAAACCTGTTGTATATATTTATATAATCCAGGGTTCGACAAATATGTAACAATATGAAAAATATGCAATAAGCTCATATTTCTTGACAAACAATATGCTCGACACACACACACACACACACACATACATATGGTCACCCTGTGCCCTAGTATCCCCCCCCCGATGAGAATAGTGCACATTAGCCTTTTGGGATAGGTCAACGCACTTCCATTGTTACTTGGGTTCATATTCAGAGCTTTTTTATTACCAAATGCTATTCTTAGCTTAATGTTCTTTCTGTTCTTTCATTTCTGATGTTCATTTTCATTATATATATATATACACACTGCGTTGCCACTTTATTATGACCACCCCCTCAGTACATCGTTGGGCCACCTTTAGCCTTTAATACTGCGTCGATTCTTCGTGGCATTGACTCCACGAGATGTTGATAGGTGGTTTGTAGAATCTCAGACCATGCTTGATGAACAGGACTTTCCAGGAGTGTGAGATTGCAGTGTTGTAGATCCAGCTGTCTGATATCTCGTTCAACGTCATCCCAAAAATTCTTAATGGGGTTGAGATGTGGAGATTGTGGAGGCTACCTTAAGTAAAGTAAACTCGCCGGCATGTTCCTGAAACCAATCCTGTACAATACGAGCACTATGGCAGGACGCATTATCTTGTTGAAGGTAGCCATCGCCATTGGGATAAACCATCCACATGACAGGATGCACTTAGTCCGCAACGATGTTTAGATATGATGTGCCAGTCAGACGTTGATCAACACGAATTAAAGGGCTCAAAGCATACCAGGAAAACATTCCCCAAACCATAACGTTGCCTCCACCAGCTTGAAGAGTTGTAGCAATGCATTTGGGGGTCTATGCTTTCGTGCTTTTTCCGCCAAATTCTCACTCTGCCATCGGCATGGTGCAACTGAAAACGTGATTCGTCGGACCACATAATTTGTTTCCAATTATCGACTGTCCAATTCTTGTGCTCCTGTGCGAACTGGAGACGTTTTCACTTGTTAACTGCAGACAGCAAAGGTGTTCGAACAGCCCTTCGGCTGTCGTATCCCATCCGATGCAGTGTACAGCGAACAGTGCGTGCAGAGATCATTTGAGGGGATCCTTAATTAAGATGGTCTGTAATTTGCTGAACTGTTGCCCTTCCGTTGTCTGTTACCGGTCTGGACACTCTCCGTTCCGCACGAGCAGTCACTGGTCGATGACGACCACACATTGCACATAGACACCCAGTTTTTTGGCTGACAGTCCTGTCTTTAAACACTTTAACAACAGCTGTTCTGGAACATTTCACGAATTCAGCGGTTTCGGTGATACTCGCTCCATGGCTCCGAGCTCCTACAATCATCCCACGTTGAAAGTCCGTCAAGTCGCATTTTTTACTCTCGTCACCCAAAAATCACTTCTACTACTGTCGCAAGCACTAGGCTTTCCCTTTTTATACTAGCCTCGCCCTCTGGTGGCCACAGCGTTCAACCATAGCTCATTTGCTTAAAACTGTCAGGTGGTCGTAATAAAGTGGCTACTCGGTGTATATACTGTATATGCATATTAGGGTGTTCCTTATTTGTGCGAAAAGAAAGTTGTTCCTTTTGTTCCTTTCGGTCAGACTTACTCAGATATGAAATTTCATCTCAATTGAATGACGTTAACCCGTGCCGAGTCGATTGTCAAGTTTGAAAACTAGGTCTTACTAGGAATAATTACACATTAAGCACATCTGAATTCCAAAATTACGTGTAAGTATAATATCTAATATTTTATTAAATTCTTGAGACATTTGTACCCCTAAAATGACACATTACAAGTTAAGAAGGTACTTTGAACGTTTTGTCTTTAATATTTATTTTTTGCGATTAGGGTACAGCTTTCGATGATCTTGCACACAATGCAAGACAAACTGCTTTTGTTTCTCATCCACAGTTAATAATAGTCCGCGCAAGTCTTGCATTAATTGAACAGCTCTTTCAGCTGAATCATTTACCGCTTTTAACTTGTTATTTATCCTTTTGGCATCTAAAAAGGAAATGTTGTTCTGCCATGTACCGTAGAAGGACATTCCTGAAGAAAGTCAGTGTTCAGTTGCAGACAACATAACAAATGTCTACTTTTCATTGAAACGAAATCGGCCATCTTTTTCTCTATAATATAGAACAAATTGAATTAGAAACAAAACCTAGCATTTTATGTATTACAGTAAAATCAAATGAAAATAAAATTAGCTAAGAATGTATCAGTCATTTCTCCACATGATGGAACATATCTCCTTTCCAAGTGCTGATTCTCTCTCCCCAAATTTGCCACCATTTTAATTTTGGTTTGTCCATCAACTTCGTCATCAAACAGTGATGAAACTGACACATCTTCAGATAAATACCACAAGTGCTGACAAAAGGTTTTCAAAGCTGCTCTAGAAACTGTGGCATCCACCCTTCGTACGATATCAATGACTTCAAGAAGCACAAATCTCGATAAGGGACTTTCACCGCTGCACTGCACTAAAGCCATGGTTTACATATGCTGTTACAATGAACAGACACGTGTCTTTCAAGATTCCTTCTGTTTGTCTCATAGTTTAAGTTGAGACTTCAGCAAAAGCATTTTCAAGGAATAAATTGATCTTGACATCCACCGGGCATTAAAAACCCTTCCACAACTTTCTTACCACTTTGCAAATGAGTAGGTTTGATATTTTTACAGCTTTCTCTCAAGTGTTTGAAAATAGGAATGTCAGGACTGCTTGTTACCTGATGTATTTTGGTTTCAAACGCGCTACGCAAAACTAGTTGGTAGATGTGATGACGACAGAGGAAAATCAACAACTCTCTGCCCAGTTTTTGTTCAATGAGTACACAAGCACCTTTAAAACGGCCGGTGTTTAAATACGTTATGCCACTACAAAGAACTTACACTTTGTCTTCCAGATGCCGATCATTTAATGCACTCCAAACATCTTGTGCTTGTTCTTTTACAGACGAATTCGGTAATTTTGGAACAGCAATGAGCTGCTCGCTATCTCCAAATGTTACAACTATTGGAAGTCGTTCTTCTTTTGAATCTGTGGCATTTAATGCAGGCAGAGGTTTACCGTCCCAATGAACGGTTGCAAAGGCAGGAATATCATCATTAAATTCAGGTTTAATGGCTTCAGCACGTTCCTTTCTTTTCTTATCCCGGATTCGTTGAATAGAAGATCTATGAAAAGGAAGTCCATCAATACTGTGACCCAGTGCCTCGGCTGTGGCATGAAGGACGTACACAGCTTATGTTACACTCAACCAGCTTCTGTCTAAAGCAGTCAATGGTTTTGGTGTAATCAAATGTTTGGTACCTTGTTTTGTTACATTCTGCCTTGGTGTGTCCCCTGGTAACGTCGACAACCACTGACCATCGTTGGTTTTATCTGAAGTGGAGCATGCATCGTCAGTCTCTACGGATGATGAAAAATCATATGAAGCTAAAGATGTTGATGCTGTAATTTGGTGTTAACTTTGTCTTTTCTTTTCTTCGATTTTCTTTTGTCTCGCCCTTTCTTCCTTTTCAGCATGTTCTTTGTCTACACCTGCTAGGTAATCATTTCGTCCTGGCTCACACTGTTGCTATAAAAAGATCCTGTCTTCTTCGATTTTGATAGTTTGTAGATCATTGGCATGCAAGATATCAAATAGGTTGTCCAAATTGATTTGAAACTCCTCTTCACGGTGCTTAAAATATCTTGTGTCTTATTTGCATTTTTTTTTGTTTCTCCACACGGAATACTAGTCAATTAGTTTTTTGGTTCAATTGGGCAGGGCTCTTGTTGGTATTCTTGCTTTTTCCCAAAATATCATTCATTACCGCACAACAAGATTCGCACAATCAGGTTAAACTTTCGAATGCTAGAAAACATAACAGATTTTCGATTTGATGTCAATTTACATCCGGTTATTTGATGAGTTACATTCCCCACTAAAAAACAATTTTCTTCCGTCTCCGTAATTCTTGAGACATAATGTTAGTTTAACAAAACGCAAACACGTGTAACAAGACTGGTAACCAACAACGAACTGACTACACGTACAGGTAATTTCCCCCGAGCTACCGTCTTCGTGGCGTCCAGGAAACGCGCTGTCGTCTGTCCTGCTACTTGCTCGTGGTTACTGCACCGCAACTTCGCGCTCAAGTCGGTACGAGTTAAAATGATTCGATCCCCCCGAAAATTGTTTTAATAGCCTTTTAGACTAATTCGAACAAAATTGGCGGGTATGCGTTCAAATATTCTGAAGTCGACAAATAAGGGACACCCTAATATACACTGGCGTGCAAACATTAAGGACGAGACGGTTTTTCGAATGTAATGTCGTGCAGAAGTGCTCCACATCGACTCAAATCATACCATAAGATCCCCAAGATGTAAGAATATGGGACAAGTGAGCAAAACCATCCAAACAAGGAATGCAAAGGATACAAAGGCACTTTATGGAAAAGGTAGCTTTGAGCACAACTGGACAGAAGACAGAAATGTCCATGTGAGAGGCGGCTGCCAAGAAAAATCCAGTCTTTAGTAGAGGATATGATCACCCCTGACTGCGTTGCAGGATTTACAACGCCTGTCCATGCTGAGGACGAGGTTGTCGAGGAGCTGTTGAGGCATCGCGGCCCATTCCTCTTGGACCTTCTCTGGAGACGCCTGGCGGCGTGCTGCCAAGCGTCTCCCGAGAAGGTCCCACACGAGTTCGATTGGATTTAGGTCCGGGGACTTTGCGGGCCAATCCATGCGTTGAATATATTCACTCTCCAACAGCCACTGTACGATGAGGTGTAGCATTGTCGTCCATGAAGAGGAACTCAGGACGCACAGCACCACTAAGCAGACGCACGTGAGGCAAGACACCGTACTATTCGTCGTGTAAATAAACCACCTTGGTGCAGCCTCCTGGCCACGGTAAAACGCGATAACGGACGTGCAGTTTTCTGTTGCACGTGCCTTGCGATTTCTCTCGCTGTCTGCCGTCTGTCTCTTCTCACCTGTAGAACAATATACCGGTCGTCCGCCGCCGTGGTTGTTCGTGAACGACCACTGCCAAACTCTCGTACAGCTGTTCCTGTCGTTTAAAATGCTCTCCAAGCTCGTGAAATGATGTTGTGTGCGATTCTGAACTCCTCGACCCCACTAGGCACACTTGGACTTTCTTCCAGATGCCCAATGACGCGACCTCGGGTAAAGTCATCCAGATGTCGTCTACTAGATTTCCTGTTGGCCATATCACAGGGTGGCAGATCAGATCAGATCATATGTAGAGGATTTTAGGAAAGTAGTCTCTGACCCTAGGCCTTAAACAACCCTTAGAAATAGGAAGCTAGGAGATTTGGGCTACAGTGCCCGATAGGAAAGTGACACGGAAGCGAGGTAGAAAGGGGGAGGAAGACGCCCTTATTTATTACAGGGGGCCAATTCCCGGGGTCCGACGGCTTAACGTGCCCATCCGACGCACGACGGGTATTTAGTGGTTCTAACGTTCGTATCTGCCCAGGATCGAACCTGAGGTTATCTCCATGGCATTAACGAACGCTGACCACTAGGCCACCCGCGGGCCTCACACGGTTGCAGCAACTGGACGTCGTACAAACCGATGTACACCGTGCAATAGCTTTCACCGAATTGCTGAGAGCACACCGCCCGTGTGCTTTATACCCTTGCGACATCCCCCCCTACGTCATGCTGCATATATGTGCATACCCTACCGTGCCGGACCCCAGTCTATCTCCTGAGTGGTCTTTCGGTCCGTTCTGCCTGCTCGTTCCACTGTTATGCTGATTTCTCCTCTTCGTCTTTAATTTTTGCACACCAGTGTTCATACAATACACGTATATGTATATGTGTGTGTGCGTAACAATATGAAAAATATGCAATATGCTCATATTTATTGGCAAATGCATAGAATATGCTGGACCAATAGTCGAGCATATTGCTCCACATAATGATCAACATGTTCGACTTATATATATATATATATATATCTGTATATATTCAGGGGATGTAAGGTCAGGTGATGCGTAACATCACAGCCTCTCCTTGACAAATGTCAACCCCGCCTTCTCGTGGTGCATCCTGTTACCACTAAAAGGGCTCTGACGACCGCCAATAGCGGTATAACTATACCATCGGGATCAGAGGAAATGCTATCCCACACTCACCAACCCGCTTGGCCAGCGTGGTGAGTTATGGCCAAACACCTCCAAAATGACTCTACAACTTAAATCTTGGCCCTCAGTCTCCGGCAGCTGGAATGTACCTGGCCAAGGCAGCGGCCAGTGCGACATGAAGGCAGAGAGTGCTAAGAATCCCCGGAGGACCGGACTAGGCTGCCATTTGATGCTGACCTTGGCTACCTATAACGGACGCTCCCTATCTTCTGATTCAAGGCTTCTTGAATTGGAAGAGGAACTACAAAGGATCAAGTGGGACATCGTCGGGCTAAGTGAGGTAAGGAGAAAAGGAGAAGATCTCATTGAACTGAAAAGTGGACATCTCTTCTATTATCGTGGGACAGATACTGGCAGAACTAGTGGTGTTGGATTTATAATAAACAAGAAACTGAAGGATAAAGTGGTAGAAGTTGAAAGTTCCTCTGACAGAGCTGCACGACTCGTTATCCAACTATCGAGAAGATACCAGGCTCAGATTATTCAAACTTATGCACCCACCACAAGTCATCCTGAAGAAGAAATTGAAGAATTTTATGAGGAAATTCGTCATCTAAATAATAAAGGTAAGCAGCACTTGAAGATAATTATGGGAGATTTCAATGCAAAAATAGGGCACCAGCGACAGAATGAAACTTCAGTAGGTAAATTCGGTCACGGCAACAGAAACCAGCGTGGAAATACTCTCGTTGAGTTTGCAGAGGCAGAAGGATTTTTCATCTTGAACTCCTTTTTCAAGAAAAAGCCACACAGGAAATGGACATGGAGACATCCAATTGGAACGACAAGTGAAATTGATTTTATTATGTGTAACAAAAAATTCGTCATCGAAGACTGCAGTGTGCTGAACAAGTTCAACACAGGTAGTGACCATAGATTGGTGAGATGTAAGATGCACCTCAACACTAAACTTGAACGTGGCAAGCTCATAAGACAAACAAAATGTATTGACATAACCAACCTTAAAAAACACCATAATACTTTCAAGTTAGAACTGAAGAACAGATTCTCTGCTTTAGAAGGCCTAACATCGGAAGAAGTGGATATTTCGGAAGTTAACAGAAAAGTAACCAAAGCTCTTATGGAAACAGCAACAAAATTAGCTGGCTCTAAGAACAAGTTGCATGTGAACAAATTATCAGGAAAAACCAAAATGTTGATGCAAAAAAGAAGAAAGATGAGGACAACTAAAGAAGATGTGACTTCCAAAGTGGAATATATAGAGCTATGCAAGACAACACGAAAAAGTATCACTGAAGACGTAAGGAAATTCAACTGTGAGCTAGTGAGGAAAGCAATTGAAAACAACCAAAGCCTTAAGATAGCAAAGGGACATCTCAGTAAGGGAAGAAAACAGATTATGGCTCTGAGAAAAGAAGATTGTTCTATAACAAGAAATAGAGGCGAAATTTTGACAAGAGTGAAAGATTTCTACTCCAAATTATATGAAAGGGATGATACATGTACTCCAGACATCATGAAAGGTACCAGAGTTCTTCCAGTCCTCCCAGCAGAAGTTGCTCATGCAATCAAGAACATGAAGCGGGGGAAAGCTCCAGGAGAAGATGGAATTACTATAGACATCATACAAGAAGCAAGTGGAGAAATCGAAACAATACTCGCCCAAATTTTCACTCGATGCCTTAATGAAGGGAACATTCCTGAGGATTGGAACAATGCTACAATGATCCTGCTACATAAAAAAGGTGACATTGAGGATCTCAGGAACTACAGACCTATCAGCCTCCTATCAGTGGTTTATAAAATCTTCACTAAAGTTCTTTCACACCGCTTGAAGGTAACACTGGACATGGCTCAACCGAGAGAACAAGCTGGATTCAGGAGTGGCTACAGCACAATAGATCATATCCACGTACTGAGAGAACTAATTGAAAGAGCGAGGGAATATGAACTTCCATTGTGCATGGCTTTTATCGATTATGAAAAAGCCTTTGATTCGGTGAAACCATCAGCAGTTACCACGGCTCTGAAATCCTGCGGTATTGAAGATGCATACATTAATATTATTAATAACATCTATGAAAATGCAAGTGCAAAGATTCGGCTGTTTGAAAATACAACACACATAAAAATTGGAAAGGGAGTGAGACAAGGTGACACCATATCTCCGAAGCTCTTTAATGCCACATTGGAGGGTGTTTTTCAGTCGCTGAGCTGGGAAAACAAAGGGATAAAGATTAATGGAGATTATCTAACCCAAATTCGTTTTGCTGATGACGTAGTCATTTTTGCAACTACCCCATCAGAGCTGCAGAGTATGATCCAGGAACTTGCTGACAAGAGTAAAGAAGTGGGATTAAAAATGAACTTTCAGAAGACAAAAGTGATGTTCAATGCTTTTACAAGAAATGAAGATTTATCGATTGATGGAGAAAAACTGGAGATAACAGATACGTATGTTTATCTTGGACAGCAGATATCAAGTGAGGGTCACATTGATGAAGAAATTAATCGGCGTACAAAACTTGCCTGGAGAGCTTTTGGAAGAAACAGCATAATTTTCAAGAGCAATATGCCATTATGTCTTAAAAGAAAAGTGTTTGATCAATGCATCCTTCCAGTGCTTACGTATGGTGCAGAGACGTGGACCTTAACTAAAAGAGACATACAAAGGCTGCAGACAACTCAAAGAAGCATGGAGAGGTGCATGCTTGGTATAACCAGGAGAGATAAGAAGAGAAACTCGTGGATCCGAAAAATGACGAGAGTGGAAGACATCATGATCAGGGTTAAATCTTTGAAATGGCAATGGGCTGGACATACTGCCAGAAGGACAGACCATAGATGGACAGCAGAAATTTTAGATTGGATTCCAAGGGACAGGAAAAGACCCAGAAAAAGACCACATGGGAGATGGGTGGATGAAATTCGTAAATATGCGGGATTGACATGGAGGAGACTGGCACAAGACAGACCGTTGTGGAGGAAACTTGGGGAGACCTTCGTCCAGCAGTGGATTGATAATGGTTGACAATGATGATGATGATGATTCAGATCATTTAAAAAGAGCATCACTTAAAGTTCCTCTTCGGAAAACAAAACGTTATTAATGATTCTCATGTTATTATGCACAGTTTTCATTTCAGGTATATAGATTTCTTCATATTTGAAGGAAACATAACATTTAGCCATCACATTGTATACTGGAAAACCTCGGTTTGTATTATTAAATAATTTATTCAACAACAGAAAGACCATTATATTTTTAACACAAAACCCTCTGATCACTAGTCTGAAAAAAATACCTGTTAAGGTTTTATTACATTCTGGAAACATAATGGAGTAGTGTAGATGCCGTGCACGAGGGCAAACGCTCAGCTGTTTCCAGGGAAGAAAGAAAACCGCAATATATAATTCACTTTCTAATTTTTAGACAGCCAAATGCATAAGTGCATTTTCCCTTACGAAAACACGAACGAACCTTTCAAAAGCATTTGGGAACGGCATTTCTTCAAGGGAGGAAAAGAAAAAACCTCGCTTATTCTAAAACCCAGCTACAAACGGAGTTCATCGCAGGACACGGAGATAAATAGATTTGGAACATGAAAATTTCATTTAATGCCAGAGATCGATAGAAAATGTTTATCATAAACGAAAATTTATTGGAAAGATTAATGCCAGCGCTATTTTTGCTGTTGCTCAAAGCTAAAGCGAAAAGGAACAGTGTGCGTGGGGTGGGGCTGGTAGCTGCTGCAATAATGAGCTATCCCTTCTTTTTTTCATCCCTTTCCTACGAAAAAGACCATTTCTCGATCATTGAGGTCGGACAGTCGCACTCCCATTCGATTTATATGACTCTGCAGCAGCCAGGATGCATTGTGCAGTCGGAACACTGTATCATTACTCGCTGTTTATTCCGAACAATATATTCCCCTGATGTGTCACATTGATTGCTCGAACATCGGAAATCGATGTCAGTGCACGCATAGCAGCCAGGTCAAAATGATATTTTACAGAGATGCGCCGATGATACTGCTGGGATTAATGTCTTGAGCGCTATCTGGTTGTGAGAAAGTGTTTATTATTGTTCTCTAATTTAGCGCGAAAATAAAATTTGTCTCTAGATTCGATTTTATCTTGTGTACTTTAGTTCCTTTGTTTTCTGGTCGCCTTGTGCAAAAGGTAAGGGGGAAATAGAATGTTATAAGGAATGCTAAACACTGCTGTGGGCGGAGAAAGTAAAGTATGCTCTGGTAAGGGAATGTTCCAGAATATATTCTCACGTGCAATAATGCCGAACAAAGATAAATTGAAGTTGTTTGTGCCATTTTTCCAGAAAAAAGAATTGAAAAACGGCCCTTACTGAAGTCGTGGGTTTTTCCTAGCATGAAATACAAAAGCATAGGAAATTAATATGGCATTTAATGCTATGACATCGAGAACACATAAATTCGAATTTAACAGAACTGTGTATCACGTGCATTCAGCTATCTTCATGCTATATCCTTTTAACGCTTGCAGTCCGCTTATTTTCTTCAAGTAGAACTGACTTCCTTTTTGCTATGAGGGTTTAACTGCCACCATGAACAAATTAATGAACAAATTTATTGCCACCATGAACAACTTTATGTAACAAGTAATGTCTCTTACACAGGTGCAATTCAACATAGGCCTAAAACTAAATCACCGTCTTTTAGAAATAGAAGACGGTGGCTCAGTGTTGAGCCTAAATTAAATTGCAAGGGTGTGCTACCTGGGTAAACAGTCACTTGTGGTGTATCTTGGGTCCGCGACCCGGGCCATATCACCCCCACCCCCCACAGTACTGTTTTTTTATAATTGCAAAGTTTAAGTTTTAATTCTTAAGTAATATAATCAAATCATTTTCTAAATGTTAGGTACACGCAAGTGCTAACGTGATACCGAATAATGTGAAAAGGTGAAAATCATCTAAATACGTAGCGTCAGTTGAATAAATAAATCCATCGCTCTTTCCACGTTAAGCAACGCGCAGCAACCGAAAAATTATTATTCAGCAGCTGTCGGGGAATCGAATCCTGAATCTCTAGCGATATCCAGCCGAGCCCGTTAACCTTACACCACAGCGGACAACAATAACAATTTTTCTGTTACTGTACGTTGCTTAACGTGGAAAGAGAGATGGATTTATTTATTCATACCGAATAATTATGAGGTTTAGGATTTAAACACTTATTTGTGCATGAACTCCATTCTTCTTCTGAATACTTTATTTGAATACATGAACTCCAGTGTTATTTCTTTTTGTGAGAACTTGAGTGTTACGTTTTCATAAAAGGTTTCTTCCGAGTGGTTTTTCACATATTTAAAAAGAATGTTTTTCTCTATTGACAAAACATCCAAGTTTGCTCGAATGTACATGTCCTTGTGTGGCTCTAAGATATATCTTGATTATTTCTTATACAGAAGAACTTCGTTCGGCAGTTGCAGTTGTTGATGGAAACTTTAATATTAGGTCTGCTAATTTATACACCTCACTAAACACTATGTCCAATTTATTAAACTTTATGTAACAAGTAATGTCTCTTACTGATTTGTTTTTTTATTCATCAAGGGGAATAAAACACCTTCGGTTCATTTTTCAGTCGAGCTGTACCAAAATTTGAATCATAGAGTTCTATAAGATCTGACAGTATAGATGTTCAGGGAAGCTTTCACAAATTTATCAAAGCAGTTGTAATCCAACAAAGCCACGAAATTAAGAAATAATATCACTAATTTTAATTCATTGACACTTCACTCAAACCGTAACAACTCTCGCGAAACACGTGTTGTTGCGGGCGGGAGCGTGCGAGTGACTGAAGCAGTCTAAGTCTTCTCTTTTCTGAGTGAACCGTTGCCCAAAGCAGTGGCCCATTCCCCTCGACCCGCTCATTCATGTTGGTATGGAAACGTTAGCAGGCGATCGTATATTAGGTCTTCGAATTAACAACGATGCCTTTGGAAGAGCTGTTTGCGTTACGTCATTGGCCTTCGCTCGCCAGACGGAGTCAAAGAAGCGAATCCGCATGCGTTTCTTTTCGCAGCGAAAGCATCGACATATCTTAATACGTTGATAACTAATTGACTTCTATTTGTGCCTGCTCTGAGCTTCGCAGCTAGCCTAGCTAGCTTTGAATATACGTCAATGGCAGTCACGTATCTTTAATACGAGCCCAGTGGCTCTAGCGAAGGGAAGGAGCCAGCACTGTTAGACAAACATACCACACACGCCTCATTTGGGAATCTAATCAGGAACCCCGGATTTTGAAGACCAGTCAGAAACCAACGCCTCTCACCACTCTGTCACATGGACTACCTAGAGCGTAGCATACTAGGCAAAGGAAAACCCATAACGATTTCACCATTATGAGTTCCGTTTACCTATTGCAAAATGAAATTTAGTCGTGAAATATAAGACCTGTAAGGCATGCACCGTGATCAGTTTTGTCTCCCTATTTTACGAAGAAAATAGGAAGTAAATGAATAAATCTTTAACGAATGCATCCTGATTAGTCTTTTTCACCCCATTTCTGAAAGTGAATCGCATTATGATATGAGAAACCAATAATGTATGTAAAAACACGTGTTTGCCCGTGACTGAGATCGAAATCTCGCCCCCTCACTCCGGAGAAAGTTGTTCTCCTAACTAAGCTACACGCACGGAATGTATTGCTGCAGATTTGTCGTCTTGACACGTGCTTTACCTCTGTAGTACGTCCCATTATCTCCCTTTTAATTTTTTTTTTAAATTTTGAACCGAAGTAGGAATTCTTTTTTTCATTAATTCCAGACTATGTGTTTAATAAACTTCACGCATTTTTCGACGAACACAACGGCCAGTAAATCCATTTTTACGTTCGGGCGCCAATGTGAAAACACAAGTTTGTTTGTAACGGAGATCGAACTCCAGCCCCCTCACTCCGGAGTAAGTTGCTCTCCTAACTATGTTACACGAACAGAATGTATTGCTGCAGATTTGCCGTCTTGACACGTGCTTTACCCCTGTAGTACGTCACATATATGCACGGAGATGTATATGTTTTGAAAGGCAAGAACTAAACGCGTGTATCATGATCAATTCTGGTAATCGACTTTAAATAGTAAAACTGATCACAGACGGCAGAATTAACAATGCATGTGGTAATCAATTTCATTTTGTCATTTTAAAAAGTGAAACGATCATAAATGCGGAAAAGCTGACCATGGTTCATGCGTGGTCAGCTTTGTCGAACGGCTAAAATGTAGCTTGTTTGCTATCAAAGCAGCTGGAGGTTGCCATTTCCTTAGATAAAACCAGATAACGAATCCCCAAAATTTCGAAGAAGCAGGAATGAAAGTTTTAGCAAAGCGATTTCTGCAAAACATTTCTCTGCTGGACAAAAGCACTGACTTTGGTCATCAGTTTATCGCTGTTGCATGACAAAAAAGTAACAGCAGAAGAAGCAAAAACGTCAAACAGCTCTTGAGAGCAAAACCCATGATGGTACCATTGAAAATAAACAGAAATTTCAGATCGCACCTACGGAAAAAATGATAATGAAAAATCACAAGGCTTTGTAGCTCGTACCATCCTGAACGTCATCGAGAACCGATCTGGATTTGACCTGACCGGATTGTGCTTTGAACTAAAATTGCAATAAGTCAGTTTGCACTTATTCGTAACTTTCATGCATGGAGGGTTTCCGTCTCAATGAACGAATAAAGAATACCGGAAAATATACATGTATGAATAGTTTTAATCATGGTCTCAACTGTCTTGGAGGAGAAGCAAAAGAGGAATAAATACCAACCCTATTTTCAGAAGTTGGATATTGTATTTATAATAAATATGAATTGAAATCACTGACAGAGGAAAGAAAGGGCGATTCCGCTGGTTCAAATACCAAAATGTAGTTGAAAATCTACAGCTGGAAAAATATCATGCAATAAATTTTGTTGTTTTTTTATGGGATTCAAATAACCCCATAACCAAAAAAATCAAATTGTCACCAGTACGGCAGGTTTTGATTCGATCTGTTCGTCCCTAAACAGATATTCACCAGTGACTCTGTCCCATTTCCGGTAAAGACGCAGTAACTGCCAACTAAAAAAATTGAAAGTGAGTGCAAGCAATTTGGAGTGTCGAAGCATTCTCGGTTGTAAAGAATGTTAAGATCTTGGTTGGTTTTTAATGTCTTAAAGAAAACTTTGCTTCAGGAGAAATACGGCATTTTAAGAGCTCAATCTTTTCCACGGGACAAAAATAACACACTAATTGAAGGTTCAAGAGCGTTTTAATTATGATTTCTCTGGCAACTCTTAAAAACCAAAATATATTTTAAAATACACAATATTGTCAAAAGTCACCGGACACCTAGAAGAGAAACATAACGTAGCATTTATTGACATACATTAGTACAGTGTCGGTCCACCTTTGGCCTTTTTGCATGCACTGACCCTTCGAGACATGCTTTCGACAAGGTTGGTTCCAAACTTCTTATGCGGCGCTCTAATTCATCCCATAGGTGCTTTATGGGATGAGGATCAGGTCTCTGTGCTGGCTAGTCCACACACGATACGGAATTATCGTCAAACCACGCCGTAACGGTCCTTGCTTTATGGCTCGGTGCATTATCCATCTGGTACGAACAAGGCTCGGTTTCATAGTATTGCCACAGAGTTGGTAAAACATAATTGACCAGAATATCGAGGTGGATGTGCTAGTTAACAGATTTGTCCACGATAACCAATGAGCCGGGACCATAACACGAAATATACCCCCACACGAGTACACTGCCAGCTCCAAACTTGACCGTAGGAACAGTACACTGTGGTAAATAGCGTTTCTCCGGCTGCCGCCATACACACACACGGCCATCAGACTGATGGATCGTGTATCTGGATTCATCAGTCCATAGGACCCGCTTGCATTTATCTATGGTCCACGATAAATGTTCTTTACACCGTTCTAAACGATGAGTAGCATTCCGAGTAGAGATAAAATACTTATGAGCAGCCGCACGACCACGGTAACCCATGCAATGAAGTTCTCTGCAAATGGTACGTGTACATACCAAGGTTCCAGAATTTTTACTCACTTGTACACTGAGGTCTTGTGCAGTACTCCTTCGATTAGCTGTAACGACTCTCTTGAGGCTTCGACGTCCTCTATCACTGATTTCCTTTGGTCTGCCGGTACGATTTGCTGCTTCAGGCACGACATGTGTCTTCCACTTTTTCAGTACATCCAAAACAGGTGACTGGGGTATGTTTAAACGCCTCTTGGTTTCTCTTATGGACAACCCACTAGTATAACACCCAACAATCTTTCCTTTCTCAAAGTCAGTTCTCTCCCGCCGCGATTTTTTCACTCAACCTCACAGTGCGGTATGATTGCGGTCAGATGCAGGCTTGTTTTTATACCGTTTGCAGCTGTACCGCGCATCTTAACAACGCAGAGGATTCGTTCATTTGCTTTTGAAGGGGTGTCCGGTGACTTTTGTCAATATAGTGGATATACATGGACAGGTCTTCTGAATGGATAGGAGGTAGAAATCTAACCACTCAGTAGGCAGCCTTACTGCTAGCCCTTACTAAGCAGTCTAAGCTGGAGTTACGGTCTCCAGCGAAAAGAAAGAACCATAAACAAAAATCAAAAGCTTATTGCATTAAAATTTCTCAAGGTCAAATAAATGAGAATGTTTGTTATGCTGGGAAAGCAGAAGATACTGTTTTAAACCATAACAATATTTTCTTATTGAATTCAGAGGTATAGATATTAGCAAAATTTGTGTATAGACCGTATGTACGTATGCTAACTGTTATAATGGCATTTCTTATTATACATATTGTTAGTGTGCTCTCACTGTAAATTTGCAGGGGTTTTGAAACATTTAGGTAAACTCGAAACTCAGGTAACCATCATGCAAATTCCACTGAGACATACTATAATTGATGCAGTGCATCTTTTTTCCATCTTCGTCAAGCTGTGATCATCGTTGGCTGAGAACGAAAGCGAGAGCTGTGTATTTCTAAATTAATAAAAGAACGGATTTTCTCTGTCTGAGACAAATTCACCTGGACATGAAAGAATAAAAAGAAAATTCGATTACAACATTAACAACAAGAACAAAAAAAAAAAAAAACTTTCATTATTTTTACATCCAAGGTCTTAGCTCGTCAGAGATACTTGACGTATTTTCATCCAGAAACCCCAGGAACTCCACACTTGGTTTCGTTCATGCAAAATTAAACTCAGCAGAACGCGAAGTATTTTGAACGGGTTAGTCTGCGTCTCCGAGGGAATCTGATCGTGGAAATGTCAGTACGAGGCACTGACGTTGATGGATCGGATGCAGACTGATGAATGACTCCCCGGGGATTCACGGTGTCTTCGTACGTGAAGAAAAAGTGAAGCAACACCGTGTTGCAGTTTGAGTCCCGCAGCATCTCCGTTATCAGAGTGGCATCTCGTGCGCCTGATGCCATGTCGCTGAAACATATCAATGTCGTGTTTTTCCACGTTTCGAAGGTATCACCCAAATAAGGAAAAGCGAAGGATAGAGAATTACCTTATCTGGGGCTCATATCCAATTGATATGCTGCGTGACTGGAATTTAGCGCCTGGAGGCAAGTAAAATGCAAAATCACGCTGGTGAAAAAGGGCGTCACTACGTAAAACCTTTATTCTTTAAGTCCTTCTCTCGTTACGTTCGCCAACACCCGTGTATTTACAAGTGGCGAATGCTGTTTATGGGATACCTGTTAGCATAGCAGGACACTTTTATCTCTCCAGTAACATGAAAGGATTAGTACTTTACTTATTTTGGCCCCTGTATTTTTGTCCGTTTTTCTTTTCTAGTACATGTGAAAATTGATGGAATTTACTGGAATTTTCTGGCATCCCCATCAGAAGTTACACAGCTCAGTGCAAAAGTCTTTCAAACTGGGAATCGCCTTTGATTCCACAGTTATTTCCACTGCACCTCTTACGAAGGCTCTCTTTAGAAAGGCTTTTCTCGATCCTTCCTACGAAGATATCAAGAACCACTTGCCTTATTTTCCCTACAACATCCAACACTATTTCCACCACCACCCTTGCAAATACACTATCTACCAACATGTAGTTGGACACCTGTGATAACAAAGGAAAACGAAGTTTATTCACCTTCAATAGTTGGTGGAGCCTCCACGAGCGGCGATTACAGCTGCGACCCCCGGGGCATACTCTCAACGAGGCGTTGTATGACGGCTAGCGGTATTTTCTTCCACTCGGCTTGTAGAAGACAGGTCAGTTCCTTCACCGATTTCCGACGGTGGGGGCACCCCTTAAGTCGACGCTCCAACTCGTCCCAGATGTGCTCGAGAGGTTTAAGGTCCGGGCTCTGCGCAGGCCAGTCCATTCGATTAACCCCATTGTCACCATACCAAGCCAAAGTGGACCTTGCAACATGACAGGTGGCATTGTAATCCTGAAAGTAACATGTCCAGTGTTACATTCAATTCATTGAAATTAAGATTTTATAAACCACTGATGGGAGGCTGATGGACCTGTATTTCCTGAAATCGTCAATGTCACCTTTTTAAGGTAGCAAGATCATTGTAGCGTTCTCCCATTTCTCAGGAATCTTCCGTCCATTCAGACATCTATTAAATACTTGGACGAGTGTAATTTGTATTCCTTCACTCGCTTCTTGTACATTGTTCATTGTAATTCCAGATATATATCCGTGTAAATGATGTTGCGAAACCCGGTTCCTGTGCAACGTGACACTGTCGCCCATCTCTCTAGTGGAAGATCTCACCACATGGCAGGTGTATAAGTAGGACACGGACGGTAAATTGATGTCAGTATGCATAAACGTCGTGATTTAAGAGCTTCGGAAAGAGGATTTATAGTCGGTTCCCTAAGCAGATCACTCATCGCCGAGATGTTACCCGAATTGCAGTATTCTTCTTCGACAATATCAAGACTATATCGGGAATACGCCTTTTCCGGAATAAAATCACATCGTCGACATCGCTGTGGGTGGTCATCTCTGTCCAACTGGGAAGTGACAGTGGGAAATATCATCACCCACTTCATCGAGGGTGGTGCCAAAAACGCCTCCACTAAGAACGTCAGGCAGTTAATTAGGCGCAGCAGGTTATGGGAGCCGTTAACCTACCAGCATTTATTACTAAGGAGACATCACCGGATTGTGCGCCTTAACTGGGCGAAAGAACATCGGCACTGGACCTTGGATAATAGGAGACAGGTTCTCTGGATCCGATGAGCCTTGTCTCCAGTTTTGTTACCGCAGACGTTCTTAGCTGAGGCGCAAGTCTCGTGGAAAACGCACGATGCGATCAACCCTTGCATGTCATCAACGGACTGTCCTGGCTGTTAAATTCTTGATTATGGTGTGAGGCATGTTCAGGTGGTTCATGTTGGGGACCCTGGTACGACTAGATGCATCTCTGAATACTTAGCGCTACGTGTCTATCTGGGCAGACCATCTTTATCCGTTCATGATAATCATGCCTTAACAGAGAAATGGACTCTTCCAGTGCCTTTCGACAGAGCCCTGGTGACCAAAAAAAGGGTTATAAGAGCATTCCGAAGAAGTACCCACCCTGGAATGGCCTTTCCATTCATCGGACATGAACCCTGTAGAACATATTCATGATGCTATGGAAAGGTCTATTCTTGCTTTGGTTTGTCCACCCAGAAACAGGGTGGGAATTGTAAACAGCTGAGCAGCAACCATGGGTAATGATAACTGTAGAACGCTTCCGTATGTTCCACGCAAAGCTTCTCCGTGTGACAGCCGTTATTTCGAGGAAAAGTGAACCTATCCGTTACTAGTTAAGGTTTCCATGATTTTTGTTCACTCGGATTATATGCACGTGTGCATGGGGCTGGTTTATAGGACTTTTCCGGCGGTAGGACCTCAAATGGGACAAAGAGTACCAAGCACCGCGCGATTAGTCATGAAAAGCGCAAACAAATATCTAACACAAAACTAGGAAACACACACACACACACACACACACACACACACGCACGAACGCACACACAAAATGGACAGCACAACAAGCACTTATGATCGTTTGAAGTGCGACTATGTATCTTGTGTCGTCTTGTATAGTAGGTAAAAGGAAATGTCGATAACCTGCACGACAAAAACGAAGACAGAGATACGAAACATTAACAACAATCAGAGGGTTTTTTTGTTTTTTTTTTCGAAGGTTTAACGACCACCGTGAGCAACTCAATGGGCTATAAGCAGTCGCCCGTCCCTAATTTAGGGTCACTGGTTCCAGGGAAGGGAGAGAGCCAGTGCCGTAAGACAAACACAACATCCATGCCTGACCGGGATTCGAACCCGGACGCCTTACGGACAAATGATCATAGGCCAGCGCCTTAGACCACTCCGCCACCGGGGCGGCAATCAGAGGTTAGTTACACGTTCTAGGGTCAGTGTCGCCACACAGGAAGTAGCGGTTAGAGAAACGACAATGGCTAAGTGGTGCAGCGTCGTTCAAGTATTAATACTTTTTTACGGTTCCGTGTGAGTAAGAGAGTCAGTCGGCAGAAGCTGCTTGAACCACTACTCAGACATTAGCTTCCGCAAACAGTGCGTCAGCAACAGAGAGACATTACTGATCATTAAAAATAAAATTAGGTGATTTTGAGTTGCGGTTCTATTCGAGTCCCAATACCGGCATGGGAGATGTGTTTGACATCGTACATCTCTGGTTTTGTTTTGTTCTTCCTCTTGAGTCAGTGGCCCTGAGTTAGGAACGGGCGACTCCTTACAGTCTATTATGCTCTTGAGATTGTTGAGCTGCACACACACACACACACACACACACACAATGCCGTGAAACAATACTTATTGCTACATGAATCTCCTATTTCACACAATAGTGGATTTTGCGTCACTAACCCCGTGGATAATGACTACCTCATTGAGAAGTATGCCTATTTGGGCTATGAGACTCGATTCCAAGATTTTTTTTAAGTAGTAAAAGTACAGGGTGTCCATAAATGAAGTATACAACTTCAGTATGCTGTGTTCTTACTTTTCGCGTTTCAATTCAATTTCGGTAATTAGATGTATTTATATTTAACTTCTTACCTCTTCCGTAAGTCCGTACACGGGCCCTCCAGCAATCAGCATCTTCTTTATCCAACATCTTCTATGCACTCGGTTGTATACACAATGACGTATTCCAAGAGAGTTGCACATCCAAGGTATAAACTAATTTATTGCAGATAATTTTATACGAATTAGATGTAAATACACAAACACTCACACACACTGAATATTTCGTCGTTTGTCTTTCGCGTCATAAGTCTTACTATCAGTTTTCACATTGCGGCCTCGGCCGTATCATCTCTTCCGCCCTTTCCACGCGTCCTCACATGTCCGCCATCTACTCACATCTGGCGTTCGCCGCCTCCGCTGCGCCCTCTGCCTGTGAAGTCCCAACATGCTGTTAAAAACATACAATAACTAACAACTTACTTTTCATGTGAAAACACATGGCAAGTGGGAAGTTTTTTTAAATGTCAGTAGGTCTCCAGGTGTGCTCCGTTGGTCGCTCACAGGATGTCTAAATGATAGTCTAGTTTCACACACGTACGCTGCAGAGTGTCAGGTGTAGCAAGGAGGAAGACTGAAGCCTGCACTTATGCGTTCTTTGATCTCAGTGATAGATGCAACCTTTTTCTTGTACACAATGTTCTTAATAAAGCCACAAAAAATCGCACGGTGTAATATCATGAGAACGGACTGGCCATGCCGTCGGATCCCCAAGTCCAATCCAACACCCTGGAAAATGTTGGTCTAAAGATCGAGACTTTTCGTTACATGAGACACCTGAAGCCATTTATCATCTGAGTTTACAAACTTTAACACCTGCCACGTCTCTTGACGTTTAAAGTACGTGTTTTCCTATCGTATATTTTTAATAGCATACTGAAGTTGTATACTTCCTTTATAGACACCCTGTATTTTTTTATTTGGTGGTTTAACGACCACCGTGAGCAACTCAGGGGATTCTAAGCAGTCGCCTGTCCCTAATTAAGGGTTACTGGTTCCAGAGAAGGAATGGAGCCAGTCCCGTAAGACAAACACATCCATGTCTCACCGGGATTCGAACCTGGACACAGCACGGACGAATGGGGATAAGCCAACGCTTAGACAACTGCGCCCCCGGGGCACCCTGAAAGTATTTGCCATCACACCTATGAACTATTTCATGTCAATGATTTCTTACGCCATGACAAATGATTTTTTCGTTTAAACTATTGTCGCTCCTCTTTCTCCCTAATAAAGTATTTTAGTCGCTTAGCTATCTTTGAAAAAACAGCTGCTCCAGCCATAGTCTTCCTTCAGTTAACTTACCATTGTGGCGTTGAACACGTAAACTGATAGCTATAAAAATTTCGACGTAAGTCAATTATACATCATCGGATAATCGCACTGACTTTTAAACTGTGAAATTTATGGGAAATAACTCACATTTCGTACGTACTGATCCCTACAGCTTACAATTACGCCCATTTATTCTTGCACTGAACTAGAAAACAATAAACCAGATTAATTGTCGATTTAGAATATTAAAGCTTTCTCGGCACATGCTATTTATATTTGCCTAGGTTTCTGGAAGGATTTCCTAATGAACGGCATATTGAGATGTGCATAAGAATATTTAGTTTGAATCAGTAGAGTCCAACGTTAAAGAGGAAACGGGCTTAAAAGAAAGTGGAAATTCGTCCTCACTGTCTTTCTCCCACATTGTCTCGGCTGTCATAGGGACATAACAGAGTGAATTGATTACTTAGGGAGGAGTACTTTGCGGGAAAGCAGGTAAACAAGGAAAGGCGTAAAAGGGAGTTTCCATCTGGCGGTTGACAGATATGGATGCAAAGATTTTGTCTTGAACATAAATTCCTCTTACTTTCTCAGCTGAAAAGTTAATGCTCGTGCTTTCTGCACAGGAATAAGCATTGTACATAATACATAAGTACACGAGTTTCCACGCAAGGAGATTACTAATGTTTGATTCGCCTTGTAATTTCCATTTAATCAGCACTTCAGTTGCAGTGCCCATTACTTTCAGCCGCAAGCCCACAACTGGTAATGAATCAGAGACGAGAAGACATTGAACATGTAGTTCAAATGCGAGCTACTGCCAACGAAATGAGAGACTGTAGTGATCAGGAAAATCTTAAAAGAGCTGGAACTGCAACGGTTACTGCAGCTGAAGAAGTAACTTCTGTTGTGGTACTGCCAAAGGAAATAATAACTTTGGGGATAAAGGAGTAAAATAAAGATTTGCTGTTTTTCAATAAGTAGTAGCTACAATGAAACCAACTGAGTTACTATACACATTGAATGGACAAATTCTTATATACAACGCCGTAAGCGGGTTTGACGGTGGACAGATAGTAGCTGCTAAGAAGTCTGTTTGCTCAATCACCTCCATTGCTGAACTATTGGGATTTCCACGTCCGAACGTCGAATGTGCGTACCAGGGCTACGTAAAATACTGCAAAACTTCTAACCAAAGGGAGAAATGTGTCCGTCAAAGTGCAGTTGACTCTCGAAATGAGCGCAGAGGGTTCCACATAGTTACAAATAATCGCACAGCTACCGCGGAGCAGAAAACGTCGAAATTTAATGAAAGCACGACTACCGCGGGAAAGAAAACGTCGGAATTTAGTGAGCGCACGATTAACGTGGGGCAGATAACGTCGGAATTTAATGAGCGCTCGGCTATCGCGGAACAGAAAACGTCGGAATTTAGTGAGCGCACGATTAATGTGGGGCAGATAACGTCGGAATTTAATGAGCGCTCGGCTACTGCGGAGCAGAGAACGTCGGAATTTAGAGAGGGCACGATTAACGTGGGGCAGGTAACGTCAGAATTTAATGAGCGCTAGGCTACCGCGGAGCAGAAAACGTCGCAATTTAGTGAGGGCACGATTAACGTGGAGCAGATAACGTCGGAACTTAATGAGCGCTCGGCTACCGCGGAGCAGAAAACGTCGGAATTTAGTGAGCGCACGATTAATGTGGGGCAGATAACGTCGGAATTTAATGAGCGCTCGGTTACCGCGGAGCAGAAAACGTCGGAATTTAATGAGCGCTCGGTTACCGCGGAGCAGAAAACGTCGGAATTTAGTGAGGGCACGATTAATATGGGGCAGATAACTTCGGAATTTAATGAGAGCTCGGCTACCGCGGTGCAGATAACATCGGAATTTAATAAGAGCACGACTACCGCATGGCAGATAACGTCGGGATTTAATGTGAGCACGGCTTTCGCGAAGCAGATAACGTCTGGATTTAATGAGAGCATGGCTACCGCGGGACAGATAATGTCGGAATTTTTGTGAAGCTTATGCACAAAGACAATCCGTCGTAGCATAGGAAAAATAGGCTATGGTAGTCGACGTCTGTATCATGTTTCCTTGTTGAGTGCACGGCACCGAAAATTTTGGCTGCAGTTCGCAAAAGCCTATTGTAGCTGGTGTACGAATAACCGGAAGCACGTCATCTTGATTGATGAATAAAGGTTTTAAATCTATCACTCCTAGTGGATTGGCGTAAACCACGTGTTGCGACCGACCCAGCTTTCCAAGTTTGGATCACACACGAAGGTAGAGAAGGTGTAGCGGTTTGGGGCATAATCCACTCAAAGCATGGGACCCAGCTTTCCAAGTGGGGATCACATAGGTAGGTAGAGTCGTTGTAACAGCACAAGGCGTAAACCACGTGAAGCGATCGACCCAGCATTCCAATTTGGGATCAACCAGGCAAGTGGATGCGGTGTAATAGTTTAAGACGTAAACCTCACGAAGAACTGGAACTAGCTTTCGAAGTTGGGATCACACGGGCAGGTAGACGAGGTGTAACGGTTTTGGGCGTAAACCACTCGAAGCGATCGTCCCAGCTTTCCAATTTGGGATCACACATGCAAGTGGATGCGGTGTAATAGTTTAAGGCGTAAATCACACGAAGCACTGGAACCAGCTCTCCAAATTGGGATCACACAGCAGGTGGGTAGAGGCGATGTTCCAGTTTGAGGCGTAAACCACACGAAGTATTGGAACCAGCTTTCCAAGTTGGGATCACACAGGTAGGTAGAGGCGGTGTAACACAGTTTGATGTGTGTTTACATTGGCTTCCGTGGGGCTCCTTGTAGCCGTCGAGACCTCCGTCACCAGCAAACTGTATGCAAACACCCTCGCTGACCAGTTGCACACGTTCTTATCCATTAGGTTTCCGCACCATGGCGCCATCTCTGAACTGCACAACGCCACACCGTATACTTCCCAAGTGGTGACCAATGGGCTACATGAGCATGTGAGTTTGCACACCCGAATGGCCATCGCTGGATCGCAGGATCACAACCACACTGAGAATTTGTAAGACAAATTGGAAAGATGCGTTTGATCAGCTAGCTGTTACCGGCAACTGTGGATGCTTTTCGTATGAACCTTTTCCTCATGGTGGGAAATATCACCTGCGTGTTTTGAATACATCATTGAGTCCTTAACAGATGTCAGGCTGCTGTTGCGAGGACAAAAGTTAAAGCAACACGCTATTAAATAAGTATATATAGCAATTGCCCATTCAGTTTTAAATCGTGAAGAATTTGTAGACCAGAAGAAAACAGAATGCTTCATTTTGGAACTTAAAGATTGTTTCGGTGTAGAGCTTATGAAAAAGTAATAACGGATGCCCTGTGTAAAAATAAGTTTAAAGTGTTCCTTGGAAATTTAAGACTATAATAATAATAATAATAATGTGTGAGATTGTTCGTTTCCCTGAAGGAGCATTACTGATGCTACACAACAGATTATATGGGTTAAAGCTACATGTGTGAAGGGGGTAGATTTGTTTGTGTGCATCGAGGAGTTCCCGAAACCTATAGATTTGTTTGTGTGCATCGAGGAGTTCCCGACTACTTTCGAGCATGTATGAGATGCAAAAGTGAATTTAACAGTTTGTTGTCTGATGATCATTTGCCTTTTGATCCGCTGTCAGTGATGCCAAAACGTATAAGGATATTCCTGGAAGTAAAGTGAAGTTTAGTAAAGCAAAAAAAAAAAAAATGGGGAAAATTTAAAAGATTAAATGTGAAAATAAATCTGGAGAGAAATGGGATTTGGCCTCTTGCTGAAGTTTATTCCATGCTATCAAATTTCAGAAGAATCCAGGGTAAATTTTTTATGAACAAACAAGCTAACACATAATTAATCAGGACATAATATAATGTTTTTGTGTTTTGAATTTGTTGTCTTTAGCAAATGAGTTGTTCAATGCACAATGTAGTCACTTAGTTTAACAAAATAATGAAACTACCACCAGGATTCATATAAATGAAATAACGTACGCAACAGGTCCAAATGATTTATTATTTCCCTCTTGTCGAAATCACACTTGGAAACTTGAATGATAATCTAAAGCACTTTCGTGTAATCTTTGTTTCGTACTATTAAGATATCAATGCTAATTAACCTGAGATCGCATCATCACGCTGCTCATAATCTCTACACAATATGTTTATCCCTCGACGTAGTTTTTATTTGAAGTCCCGGTGGCGCAGTAGTCTAAGCAATGGCTTGTGACCATTCTCCCGAGATGGGTCAGTGTTCGAATCGCGGTGAGGCATTGATGTTGTGTTTGCCTCACGGCACTGGTTTTCTCCCTTCCCTGGAACCACTGGCGGTAAATTAGAGATATGAGACTGTTTATATCCCATCTGCATTAGTTGCTCAGAGTGGTCGTTAAACAAACAAAACAAATACTGTTTATTTGCCTTTTGGCCCACTGTCGTGATGCCAAAGCTTACAAGAATATTCCGGGAAGTAAAGTGAAGTTCAGAAAGAAACTCAAACGGAGAAGTAACGAAATTTATATAGGAATAGCCACTCAAAGGTAGGGTTAAATTAGCGATATGCGTCATAGAATATGTGTGAACAGTCAGACCACCTGAATAATGAATGAATACAAAATTGAAAAAGACTGCTAAATCATCAAACAAACTGTCGTCACATATTCGTCCTCAAATTCCATTTGAGAACATCGCGACGTCCTATTTTTAGTACCAAACATATCTAATAGTAACTATCTAACTATAATAATAATCACAAACCATATAATTTGCTTTGTCTTAAGGTTTGTCGCACTTTGTTGGCGCAATGGAAATAATCATCACCATAGGAAAAACCGTGAAAGAAAAACTTGTGAGGTCACGCTTAGCTTTTTATGTTTTCGTGCAGGTGTTCAGTGAATGGAAACTGCTTTCCGCATTAAATTGTGAGATGTCGTCACCTTAGCTACACCTGAGAAATAAATAGTTGTGACGACAAGCTTAGTTATAGTGTTTTCGTGCAGGTGTTAAGTGAATGGAATTAGCTTCCAGGATGTAATTATGTTACGTCATCACCATAGCACTAACTGAGAAAGAAATATTTGTGACATCATGCTTATCTTTCCGTGTTTTCGGGCTGATGTTCCGTGAATGGGAACAGCGAACTATATCAGCGTGTGACGTAAGAACTGTATGACTTCCTACTTTTCATATTGCTGTAATGTTCACGGAACATATTTTTACATTTGAACATCACAAACAAACAAAAAATACCTGGTTATTAAACAATTACTCTACATATCTCATTTTCCCCGTCATTACGTACACTGAGCACCAAATGTATTAGTGTTACCTACTAAGGTGTTAAACCTGCTTTGGTGTTCAGAGCAGCAATTATTAGTCTTAGGATGGATTGGACTTATTTTCGCTAAGGTTTTAGCGAAATACTGGCGTCAATAAGTACCAGAATGAATCAAAAGTTCGAGCCTTTTGCAGATAAAACGTTTAATGATGCAAGAAACCCATGCACGCTCACCAGCCCCGTGAAACTATAGGCCGCTGTCTATTATAGTTCTTTGCCAATATTCCATTGGAACCAAGATCCCATGGTAGTGTCACTCAGGTTTCGAGCACAGAAACTCTCTGATGGTAGATTCCACATTTGGCAGTGAAGCGAAGGGCCGTGCTTGTGAGAAATGAGCCATGGAGCAAAGCACATGGTGGTCGGATGGGGCAAGCTCCGGACTGTATGGGGGGATGAGGTAAACCACACCTGACCTGCCAGTTGTCGTGTACTGGTATAGGGTTTCGTTGTCACAGCTTTTGCCAGAGGACATTGCTGTTGGGCGTCCTGATCTTTGTTTGCCTTCTGCTGTCCCCAGAATTAAAACGCTGAAACCAGTTTCGTGCGGCACAGCTATCCTGTGTTTGCTCGTTTTCAGCTGCACAAATTTCTCTCGCTGCTTTCTGCCACGTTTAACCCATTTTTCCCAATAACAGCTTTGATGCATCGGAACAGCAGCTTTATCGACCTCCATCCTCTGCTCATCTGATAACGTAGTGCGGCTCCGTGCCAAATGATCATAATTAGCCTTGTGTGTTCAACTTCATTGATGTGCCCAAGCGCGTTGCATAGTCATGGAGGGCAACAACTTATGTGTAGCTAAATGTTGGACAAATTTTGACGTACCGTTTCAGTTCATGCTGATTGGATGACGGTTTTTCCAGTCGTCTGATATCTATCCGATTGTGGTACTAGGTAGATTACGGTCAGGTTACTTTGGTAACCAATCACGCAAGGGAATTCCATCATGTTCCCGAAAGCACACAGCTTATGCATGATGCATTGTTTTCTTAAAAGTATCTATCACCACGTGGATAGAGAGTTTCCATAGTTGAGGATCAGCAACGCCATTTAAATACACTTAAACATTAAGTCTTGGGTCAGCTGGAATCAAGTTTTCTAAAGCCTCTCATGAAAATACACTATCGGACACTGAAATCTGCGCACCTAGAAGAAATCATACAACAACCGCGAAACTTTGCAAATAGCTACAGTGCGTGCTGGTATGCAAATGATACACGTTTGATTGCGCATGACCGAACACCCTGTGGTGGTGTGCAAGAACGAACCGGCAGTCTTATAAATCGGTGTGCAGTCGATGCCCCCGGAAAGCACCGGCCGACGCAAGCAAGAGTACAGAGTGACAAAAATGCCGGGTAGACGCCAGAGACATCGATTTACGCTACTTACGGATTTTGAGAAAAGCCTGAAAGTAGGGCTGAAAGCGGCAAGGTGGTCGATTTCGCCGTATTGCCCCCCACGTGGATCGCTCTGACCATACCATCAGACTGTGTTGTGAGCAGTGGACACGTGACGACACTGCCACACGGGGAGCGGCTTCGAATGGACCAGGAGTAACACCGGTAGAGAGGATCGACGGATCGTGCGCCAGTCACGAATGGATCTCACTGAGACCCGGTACACCATACGGACAAATGTATCGACTCCTTTGTGACCACGAGCCATTTCCGGACGCCTCGCAGAAGTGAATCTGCGACCCCAGTGCCCCTTACGTGTGCTGGCGCCGTGTGCAGTGGTGCCAGGCCAGTGCAACGTGGAAAGTCACAGACTTGTGACGTGTGGTGTTTAGCAATGAGTGCTGCTTCGTTTTCGGGACAGATGATCATTGTGTCCGGGTGTGGAGTTTCCAGAGTCAACGGCGCAATCTCAACCTTGCTATCGAGCGCCATGCCTCCCCCACTGCAGGCATTATGGTCTGGGGAGCCAATGCCTACGACAGCCGATCAGCTCTAGTTGTAGTACGTGGATCATTGATGGGCCAGCGGTATGTGGATGAGATCCTACTGCTCCATGTGCTCCCATTCATGGCCGGGACTCCTGGTGCGCTATACCAGCAGGATAATGCCAGCCCGCACACGGATCCAGTGGCCCAGGACAGCGTACGTCATGTTCAGACACTTCGATGGCCTCCTGCTTCCCGAACATGTCCCCTATCGAGAATGTGTGGGACCAGTTGAAACGCCAGCTGCCGCCGTGTTGCACTATCCGGGATTGGAGCACAGCGTCCAACAGTTGTGGGCCAGTCTCCCCCAGGACAACATCAGAACTCTGTTCGGCTCTACGCCGGACCGTATTGCAGCATGTATCGCCGCACGAGGCGGTGCGACGCTCTATTGAACATGACCAGACTGTGTGCCACAGATCCCTCTGCAATTGTCCTGCAGCTTTCTTTCTGCCCTCATGTGTATCATTTATCTGTCTCATTAAGCCCGTAAAATTTAGATCAATCCGATGCTTTCTATTTGGTGCGCAAATTTCATTGTCCGCCGGTGTATATTATATAGAACAACTGTGCTCCAGTTCTGCAATGCACCACATAGATAATTGTGGCCATGCAAGGTGCATTAATGCTCTAATGCTATTGTCTCCAAATTCCTCCCCGGGTAAGAGCTGTTTTGGCGACACGTGGAGAACCGACAGAAAGTTTTGGCTCTTCTGTGTATTTGTAAATTTACTGAAGATCTTTTTTACGCTTTCCAACCGTAGGTTGAAGAAGCGTATATGATCCAGTTTTGTCCATCCATCTGTCTGTCCATCTATCTATCTATCTGTCTGTCTGTCCGTCCGCGCGATAGCTCACGTAAAAATGGTTCGATTTTGATGAAATTTTAGTATGTGGTATGGGACCACCTGGGAATGAACCCTATTGAAAACGGACAAAATGGGGTCAAATGTCAGACTTAGGAGCGGAATCCATTCCATTGACCTTAGGCCTTATAACTTACGTAAAAATCGTTCGATTTAGATAAGATTTTAGTATGTGGTAGGGGACCGCCTTGGGACAAACCCTGTTGGAAATGGGTGAAATGGGGTCAAAGGTCAGGACATAGGTGCGGGATCTATTCCATTGACCTTATGCATCATAACTTATCAAAAAATGCTTGGATTGCAATAAAACTTTATCATGTGGTTCCGGAGATTTGCTGAAGCAATTCTGTTGAATATCGTCGAAATGGGATCAAACGTCGGGGCACAAGAGCGAGATTTATTCCACAGCGATTATCCTCATAACTTGTCTAGAAATGTTTCTAATGCGACAAAACTTTAGTATGTCATTCCGGTGGTATGCTGAACTAATCTGTTTAATATCACCGAAATGGGGTCAAAGTTCAGGTCACAGGAGCGAAATTTGTTCTACAGCCATTATCCTCATAACTGGACTAAAAATGCTTCTATTGCGACAAAACGTTAGTACCTTGTTCCGGAGGTATACCGAACCGGGTTCTGTTTAATATCATCGAAATGGGGTCAAAGGTTAGGACACAAGAACGAGTTATATTCCACAGCTATTATTCTCATAGCTTGAGTAATGATTTCTGGTATGTTGGAAAGCGTATCATAATCAATGCATTGCATGTTTTTACTAACTTGTTTACCCTTTCCAACCGTAATTTGAAGAAGCGTATATGCTAGAGCTTTTTTCTGTCTGTTTTTCCGCACGATAACTCGCCTGAAAATTGTTCGATTTCGATGAAATTTTTGTATGTGGTAGGGGACAACCTGTGGAGGAATCCTATTGAAAATCGGCAAAATGGTGTCAGGACATATGAGTGGGATACATTCCATTGCCCTTATGCGCCATAACGTATCTAAAAATGCTTCTATTGCAACAAAACTTTAGTATGTTTTTCCGAAGGTATATTGCCCAAATTCTGTTTAATATCAGCGAAATGGGGTCAAAGGTCAGGATATAGAAGCGAGATTTATTCCACAGTCGTTGTCCTCATAACTTGAGTAATAACTTGAGTAATGATTTCTGGCATGTTGGAAAGCGCATAATAATCCATGGATTGCATGATTTTGCTAACTTGTTATTACCACTGCTGAACGTAACTAGACCGCCCCCGATGGCGTAGTGGTATAAGCGATGGCTTCTGGTCATTCGTCCGAGATGGGTCCGAGTTCGAATCCCGGTGAGGCATGAATGTTGTGTTTGTCTTACGGCGCTGGCTCTCTACCTTCCCTGGAACCACTCACTCTAAATTAGGGACAGGCGACTGTTTACACTGAAGAGCAATTGAATTACAGACAGCTGGCGTTATGCAAATGTGGCGCTGTGTGCGGCCCTGTAAACGGAAACGACTTGACGTATGCAGCGATCCGACAATATAAGGAATGATGCGACGGGAATCAATAAGAGTCGGACGCAGTATGGATAAGATGAAGGATCTAAGCACATTTGATCGTGGGTAAATTGTCGGGGCCCGACGAATGGGTCACTCCATCTCGGTAGTCGTGCAGGCACTGGGATTTTCACGAGCCATTGTGTCACGGGTGCACCGTGAGTACATCGAATCCGGCAAAACCATCACTGCAAGGGCCAACTGCCATGGACAACAGCGTGTGGGTGAGAGGGGTCATCGTCGGCTAGCTCGCATTGTAACAGCGGACAGACGGGCCACAGTGCAAGAAATCACTCGGAAATTTAACGCTGGTGCACAAAAACGTGTAAGCAGCCACACCGTCCAGAACCATCTCCTCGCTATTGGGTACCGAAGCCATCGTCCCACGTGGGTACCGCTGCTGACCGCACATCACAGGGTGCAAAGGTTAGCATGGGCGCGGGAACATTTCCTCTGGACCCTAGACATGTAGAAAAATGTTGCCTGGACTGATGAAGTGAGATTCACGTTGGTACATGCGAATGACAGGTTACTAGTACGGCGCAAACCACATGAAGCGATGGATCCTTCTTGCCAGCAGGGTACTCTTCAATCTGGTAGGGGCGGCATTCTCGTCTGGGGACTGTTTACGTGGACTGAAATGGGACCCCTGGTACGTGTGGCATCGTCCCTCACAGGTCAACGTTACCGGGATATCTTGGACGACCATTTGCTCCCGTTTGTGCGTCTTCAACATCCCACTGGGGACCTCATCCTGCAACAAGACAATGCACCGTGCCATCGCTCCCGAATTGTATCCAAATGGTTGGATGAACACTCCACCAACGTGACCTCGCTTCTTTGGCCAGCTAGGTGGTCTGACCTCAATCCCATCGAACCCATCTGGGATGCCATGGAGAGAGGTGTTCGAGGCTCTGTCCCCCCTCCATTAAATCTTCGTGAACTGTAGGAGCTTGTTCAGGGGTCGTGGATCCGTATGGTTTTCCAACGCTTCCGGTGTCTTGTCGAGTCCATGCCGAGACGAATTGCCGCCATCATGAGGGCGAAAGGTGGTGATACACGTTACTAGACAGGTATCTCTAATTCAATTGCTCTTCAATGTATAGCCCACTGAGTTGTTCACGATGTTCGTTAAACCACCAATTAAAAAAAGAAACTATGATTGCATTCATAACTTATATCAGGGGAGTGCTTGTAAATAAGCAGCCTTCTTCATAATCTACAAATCTCATTTTAACAATATCATATGAAAAGGGTACCATAAGTTTTGAAATATTTAGTTATTGAAATGAATATTCCGAATGTTTGCCTTTCGCCTGCATCTGATTTTTTTCATCTTTCACTCTATTTGCGCGGTAAAGAGTACTTAACCTTCTTTTGGAAAATCGAATTGAAGGGCGCCTCAAAGGTCCTGTGGTATATCAAATTAGGATCTCTTTTAGAGATGCATTTGGTTCGTGTCTTGGGTTCTTTGAGTTCCATAAAAATAAGATGAAAGAGACGAAGCAAAAATCAATAAATTTAAAGCACTCTTAAACAAATTGCCGATACAAAGATTTCACAGAGTTTCAGTTTTCAGAATTCATGCGTAAAATACTCTTTTTATTGTGACATGGTGGCCAAATTTCGATCCATCGCGACTGAAATATAATCATACAAAATAATTATAATCTCACTTTTTGTGCATAATCGGATGGAGGTGTAACATGCTTCCAATAATTTATTTCCATCGTATGTACTGTAATCAAGTTAGTTCTGAAACAGAAGTTTGCACATTTGAAATGAAAAAAGTACGTTTGGGATCTGTGTCATCATCTAACTCTGATATACGAAACTCATTTTTAAAGAAATCACATATAAATGTAAACATAAACTTATTGGGGGAAACACTTTTAGTGAGGAAATATAAGTTATTTACAAATAAATCATTCAATGCGTAATCAAATACACTGCCGGACAATTGCTAAGGACGGATGACAATAGCAACGATAGCAACCATAAAATGGAAGGCAGAAAAATGTGGAAATTAGCATAAGTGCGGGATACAGTAAGACGTGTTGTGCGTATGCAAATTTTGGATTGCCGAACTTGTTCGTGACGTCATAGCGCTGATAAGAGATATAAAGAATTTGACGCGTATTGACCGTTGTTGTTCAAACGCAAAGTTGAAAGGGAAAGAACCAATTGATGAACTTGCAATTTTCAGTATGTCTTCCCGACATCACCTAGATGATTTTACGCGTGGCCGTATTATTGGCAAGATTGAAGAAGGGCGAAAAATAACAGATGTTGCCAGGGAGTTCGACGTCAGCCACAGTGTTGTTTCAAGGCTTTGGAAATGATTTGAAACAAATGGAGAGTGTAGCAAACGTCACGGGGGAGGTCGTGTTCGCAGTACGACACCTGCAGAAGATCGGTACATAATGCTATCAACAAAAAGACACCGGCGCAGCACAGCTAGTGAGGTAGCAAATCAGTTTATGGCTGCTACTGGCAAGCGGATCTCCCGAAAAACTGTCGCCAGACGTTTGCATGAAGGAGGACTATACGCCCGCCGTCCTGTTGTGTGCATCCCATTGTCCAGACGTCACTGTACCGCCCGTTTGCAATGGTGCCATCAACATCGCAATTGGACTGATAACGACTGGTCTGCTGTCCTCTTCTCAGATGAGAGTAGATACAGTCTATCGTCTGATTGTCGACGACAACTGATCTGGCGTGATAATGGTACTGCATATTGTCCAGCAAACATACAGGAAAGGGACCGATATCCGACATGTAGTGTCATGGTATGGGCTGGCATCATGATCAATGGCCGTACGTCCCTCTATGTGCTTCCAACTGGGACTATGACTGGCCAACGATACATTAATGATGTTCTGCTATCTCATTTTCGCATGTTCCGTGGTGCTGTCGGTGATAGATTCATTTTCATGGACGACAACGCAACATGTCATCGAACAGTCGCTGTCCAGGAGTGTCTTGAGAGCGAGGATATTCAACGCCTCGTATGGCCAGCACGTTCTCCAGATCTGAATCCCATTGAAAATGTGTGGGATGCTTTGGGGAGGAGTCTCTCTGGTCGCCAATGCCCTCCAATAAACAAGGACACCCTCATCCGTGCACTGACAGAGGAATGGGATAAATTACCCCAACAGCTGCTTGATAATGTTGTGCAAAGCATGACACGACGTGTGGAATCTTGCATCGCCCTCCATGGTGGCCATATCCCGTATTGACATCTTACGCCAGAACGCCTGCGGAAGCTAATGGCATTTTTTTCACGTTTACGTATTCTACACAAAATGGCCTGTTTGTCCCTTGAACACGTTCCAAAGCCTTCTGGATTTCAGAGCACAATAAATTGTCTTTCTTGTAATGTCCTGGCATTCTGACATTATTTTATTTCACTTGGCATCCAACCACACTTACTTTTTTATGCGCTATATAGCCGTTTATGATCCGTCCTTTGCAATTGTTCAGCAGTGTATATGAATCAGTAAAATTTGGTCTCACGTCATAATGCGAAACCAATTTTTGTGACCATTTTCATTTTTAAATTTTTAGACCATATTTAGTTTCACTTGCTGACAGTTTCTTTTAAGTACTCCTGCTTTTATCACATAAGCGGCTCCCTCAAACACGTAACACGTCACGTGGGCGTGCTGTCTGGTATGCATTAGACGGACCATCTCGCCACGCATCAGTTAACGTTTCTTAGTGGACGCCAGTCGTGCGTATTCATGCATCTCTCTAACGTCCGTCCTCCTGGGATTCTCACACACAATCGTAGCAAGGTTTTACGCGAATAGTGCTCCATGCCAATAACTTCCAGCAATCCGCAATCTTGTGGAGGAAGACAGCAGTTGAATTAGCGGTGCCAAAGCAGAGTAGCGACATGCACGTCTGTTGCAGCCCATTTTACGACATGGTCCGATATGTAATGTGTACGGAGATGACCTTCGACCTACCAGTGGTGAAATTTTCAATTCTTCTCCGAGATGTTGTCTTTATGTTCGCTTGCACTATAGTCTTTCATGACCTAGAAACAAAACGTGCGTCAATGGAATAGCACCGCACAACATCGCCTCAACGGAAAATGGTGAAAACAACTCGTTTCGCAGGGAAAGTGATGGTGACAATTGTTTGAGTGGGACAAATGTGGTGTCATTTTGACTGATTTTGTTGAACGGGCTGCAACAATAAACATTGCCCACTATGTGCAAACATTGAAGAAGCTAAAGAAAGCTCGGAAAGACGTGACATTCCATTTCATAGTGTTATTTTTACACAATGATAATGCACGTCCCCACACCTCAATGAGTACTTCAAAGGCTATTGCCACAATGGGGTGGTCGGTGACGCCCCAACCCTCCTACAGTCCTGATTTGACCCCCTCAAACTTTTCTTTTGTTTGCACCTTTGAAAACCACCCTTCGTGGGAACGTGTTTCGAATATGCGACAAATGTTAAATTGGCTGTAAACTCATGGCTGAAACAACAGCCTCAGGGATTTTACCAGTGGGTTCAGAGATGGCGGAAATGTTTATAAAGTGATGGACAGTACTTTGAATTGGCTAGCATTATTAACAATATGTCCAAATATTTTGCAATTAAGTTTCACATTTTTGTTACTAAAAATAAAAATCTTATGAGGAACAAAGAATTACTTTCAGCATGCCTTTTGTATATAGTGGTTCCCCGTTGAAAAATATCTTGCTTAAGCATTGGATTTGTCTACTTTAGATGGCAGCCGATATTTTATGAAAAGTCACGTATGTCCGTTCAAGATGAATTTGGAGTGTTTGGTAATGTTTGAAATCCAGAAAGAAGTATCTTTTTTAGTAGTCTTTTTGCGCGTTGTTGATATTGTGTTTATCTGAAGTTTCTTGAATTGAAGAAAATTCAACTTTTTAGTATCAGAGATTTCAGGCACTCATCTGCGATAGTGATAGGGCGTGGAGCATTATTTTTCCTTACCTCATCCTTCCACGTGAAACAGACATTTCATTTTTAATCTTATTTTCAATCTTTATCTGCAAACCCATTTCCTAATATATTTCAGGATATACATTTCAGTTTCCGATTTCTATGTTTATTTTAGATTTCCCGGCATTTATGATCTAAACATACTTCCTTTGCTTTCAGTATTTTATGTTTGAAATATTTGCGTTTTTCTGTTTTGTTGAAACTTTCTCTAATTATTAGAACAAAGGTACTATTTTTTTAAA
Source organism: Macrothele yani (assembly GCA_039090855.1). Classification (NCBI taxonomy): domain Eukaryota; kingdom Metazoa; phylum Arthropoda; class Arachnida; order Araneae; family Macrothelidae; genus Macrothele; species Macrothele yani. Next base: position 184,329,362 of record CM076995.1, on the reverse strand, counting down.
TCCATACTATTGTTTATATGTTGTTTCGATTACTTCAGTAACCCGAAACCGAAATTTTCATTTGAATGTAATTTCTTTTTCTTGCATTTTTTTATGATACTTCTTTTCTTGCATTTTTAGTCAACTTTTAAGTTCACATACTTACCCGTATTCTTTCTTTTCCTTTGTTTGTTCGGTTTTCGCTGATTATGCATACCTGAATACATTACCACTTAACAGGTTGTGCCATGAGTTTTTATTTACTCAACACAAAGATATCGAAAGATATTTACATTGCTCCTAATAATGTGTGCCTTTTTTCTGCATTGGGCAAAACTGTTTGACATGTTTCCACATTTCAAGTAAGAAAATGGTTCTCGAAAAGGCGCCGTAACGTATACCTCTAACGTAACCTTCCTTTTGAGATTCTGAATTTTAATGTAAATTTGGTTTCTCCTCTTTAAATATTTTCTCACTTAATGCCACAAAATGTCTCCTGACGAACTTATAAATCTTGGAGGCCTGGCAGTGAGTCAGAGTGAATTGTAAAGTATATGAAACGTACTGAATGCTCTGAGCTAGGAAGCAGATTATATGAGCAAAACGATTCGTATGATTAACATACATATCCCTAAGCTATTCTCTGATATTTAGAGATTAGCTCTTCAAATCTGCCAGATTAAATTTTAAAACTGATGAAACTGTACGTTACTTGGTGTTCATGTACCAGACGTCCCCATTTACAGCGTTACCGGCATAATTAGTGCCTCAGAAAAGGTTGAAACAAGCTTTTGTCTCTTCAACGCTTGATCACAGATAAATACTTTCAATTAGAAAAAATCTCAAAATGACGTAAAGACGTACGACATGGTAGTTGCACCCATGTGGGGGTATTTCCATAAAAATAACATATTTTTTTATACAGCCTTAGAAAAAATGTTCAGTCAAAACAAAGGTTGCGCAATATCCTAATTAGTCGAAAAAAAACCCGTCATTCGCTTGCGAAACTTGCGGAGATATTCGCCATGAAAACTGTAAAAAATGTATCGTCTTGAGCGATAATTTTATGTACACTTGAGAGCCATTCCCTTACTCGCTCTGAATGCTACACCGATCAGCCGGTACATTATAACCACCTCCCTAATAAGCTGCAGGAACGTCTTTAGCCCCCAAAGCAACGGACACATGACGATGCATAGATTCGATAAGGGAGCGATAGGTATCATTTCTGGGTGTGAACATGAGAGTGTTGGGACGTCATTCGAGCTTGTAAAGATTCAATGGATTTTTCAAAGGAAGATATGCCGTTGGTGGAGAATGATTTCGCCGAAGGCATAGCGGAGGAAATGGATACCGAGATGAGTGAGTGAAGGTGATATTGTCTTTGCGTGTCTAGTCCAGGAAGGATTCGGAGATGATGAATCAAATTAACCATGACCAAGCAGAATTCAACCCAATAATAATAAGGTGTCTCTCCTGCAGTACCCAGATTTAAACCCACTAATAATGTGTCTCTCCCGCAGTACCCAGATTTCAACCTAATAATAATAAGGTGTCTTTGCTGCAGTACCCAGATTTCAACCCAATAATAATAAGGTGGACTTTGCCTGCAGTACCCAGATTTCAACCCAATAATAATAAGGTGTTTCTCCTGCAGTACCCAGATTTCAACCCAATAATAATAAGGTGTTTCTCCTGCTGTACCCAGATTTCAACCCAATAATAATAATGGTGACGGATCACTTTGTCCGTGTTCATTTCGTCCACGCTCACTTCGTCTAGTTCATTTCGTCCAACGTTCACTTTGTCCACTGTTCATTTCGTCCAACGTTCACTTTGTCCACTGTTCATTTCGTCCACCGTTCAGTTTGTCCACGTTCATTTCGTCCTCAGAATGAATGAAAATGTTACGAATATGACGTACTTAGAATAAAAACAGCTGTAAAAAGGCTAGGCCTAGTGCCTATGAAATAATACTTAGTGCCTGAGAAAAAGCGCAATATTATTACCTTAATTTGATGTGAAAATGTTAAAAATATGACGTACTCAGAATAAAAAACAGTGAAAAAGTCCTTGGTCTTGGCCAAATAATATTTAGTGCTTGAGCAAAAGCGTGATATTATTACCTTGACTTAATACGTAAACATTATGAATACGACATCCGTAGAATAAGTATTGCAAAAACGGCCTAGGCCTAGGGCCCATGAAATAATGTTTAGTGCCTGAGCAAATGCGCAGTATTATTACCTTGATTTGATATGTAAATATTATGAATATGATGTGATTAGAATAAAAACTGTGAAAAATGCCGCGCCCTAGGGCATATGAAATAATATTTAGTGCCTAAGTAAAAGCGCAATATTATTACCTTGAGTTGATAGGTAAACGTTATGAATATGAGATCCGTAAAATCAAACTGTTGAAACGGCCTAACCTAGGGATTTTGAATTAATATTTCGTGCCTCAGTAAAATCACAATTATTACCTTGAGTGGATACGTAAACGTTTTAAATATGACATCAGCTGAATAAAAACTATCAAAAGGCCTACACATGAGGCATAGTAATTAGTATTTAGTGCCTAAGTAAGTAAAAGAGAAATATTAATAACTTGGCATCTTATGTAAATATTTAGTGCCTAAGTAAAAGTGCACCGTTATTGAAAAATCCCACCTTATAGTCTTTTTCGGGACATAGCGTGAGTCATGCTATAGTGATTGACATCGTACCACACAAAAGAGTTAATGAGCACTTCAAAGTTAAGTTCCTTGTTTTACTTTAAATAACATTTAAAATCGTTATATTTTAATCGAGAAACTCTGACAGAAAAAAATCGTTTGCAAGCAATGTCCACTGACCTTTTCTTCTGCCTATAACAAAAGCTCCATGAAAACAAAACAATTCGACGGTATTCCATTCATTCTGAGGACGAAATGAACGTAGACAAAGTGAACTGTGGACGAAATGAACATTGGACGAAGTGAACATTGGACAAAGTGAACAGCGGACGAAGTGAAGAGTGGACAAAGTGAACGTTGGACGAAATGAACTGGACGAAGTGATAGGGAACCAATAATAATAAGGTGTATCTCCTGCAAGTACCCAGATTTCAACCCAATAATAATAAGGTGTCTCTCCTGCAGTACCCAGATTTCAACCCAATAATAATAAGGTGTCTCTCCTGCAGTACCCGCATTTCACCGGCGTACATCAGAGTAGGAACGATTATGCTTTAATACAAAACCATTCGGAACGTTTTTGAGCATTCTTCATTCCTTTAAAATCTTCCTAAAGCAGTTATGATTTTCAAAGATGAATTCGCCCCCCAACTAATTTCACCAACTGTTTTCTCTGTCGAACGTACTTCCTAAATATACTAATTTATATCATATGTTAAGAGAGCAGAGCGATATTATACGTACTTTGACAGCGATTTTAGCTATGTTATACGGAACGAATTTATGGAAAGCCATGTTATGAGTGCTTTGCGTGCAGTGAGATAATTGTCAAAAGTATAGCAATGTGAAGCCTATTCGTCTTGTTGTTGAGAACGACGTGTTCCTTGAAAGACAATTGACGTTGCGGATATTGAATAAACGTGGAATTACATTTCTGTAATTAGTGTCTCGTAATTTACTCTGATCGTTTATTCTGGAAAGTGCTATTCATGCTTCATTAAGGTTTCAGCTGTTATGAATGAGCAACGAATAATTCGGAATTATTCGAGTTAGCAAATTAAGTTACACTTTAAGTTGAAGTTACGTTAAGTTAAAACTTAAACGCAAATAATTCAAAATTCCATTAAAACCAGCTTGTTCTACGGTTATTCCATACACAATACAAAAACTCCTTTCATTAACAAAGAGGATTTATAAGAGCATAGTTTTCAGTAAACATTTTTAAGCCGTCCCGCTGGCGCAGTGTTTTACGCACTGGGGCTTCTGACCATTCTACCGAGATGGGTCCCGGTTCGAATTCCAATAAAGCATGGATGTTGTGTTTCTCTTACGGCAGTGACTTTCTCCCTACCCTGGAACCAGTGTACCTAATTTATCACGGTGGTCATCAAACCTCCAATAAAAATTAACGGTTTTAAGAACAGAAGATATAAAAATATGTTTGCTGAAATGCCCCCCCCCCCATAGGAGTGGTGTACGAACCACGTACAGTTTTCGCAACAGGAGATCAGCTGTTTTCATCATATGGCACGTAGACTCCGGCCGGTTTCTGTAAATCCCGAGAACATGTAAAACAGTGATGTAGAAGAGCTTAGTTACGCTAAGTCACTTCTTTTTTTGTTTTGCGGCGCTAAAGCACTTTTTGGGATAGGTATAAAGAAAGGCCACTACAAAGGAATTTCTTGAAATGATCATAGATACAATAACAAGGAGTACTGTGATTTATGCGATAGCGTACTCGCATCTTAACCGAATATTCATAAGCACAGATAGCCTTTCTTGTGGTCAAGTAGTCTGAGACGCTGGCCCTCAGACAACTGTGTTTAAAGACCACCAGGAACAGACAATGTGCTCTTGATGGTCTTTAAACATATAAAAAAGTACTGTAGAAATGAAACGGTACAGATTCGCATCACACAATAAGCCATCTCACAAATGATAAAAGTTCTAAAGAAAACCATGCAGTACAGAATCTCACATCACGCAGTAGAGCATCTTACAAATCATAAGTGCATCATAGAAAACGTGAGCATCTTTGCCTGAACGGAAGTTAAAATAAAGTCAGAGAGGGTAGTTACTCAGTGGGGTTATGACTGCATTTCTTAAAGAAAAATCAAATATTAGAGGTAGGCAAAAGTGTCCGCCGTTTTAAGGAGACAGAAACCATTCGAAAACCAGTACACATTTATTCAACGAAATATTAGCCGTTAACATTAATGACCTTTTGCTATTTTTCAGGCAACAAATGAATGCCCCTGTGATAGAGGGACTCGGGTTTGGAGCTGAAGAACGCAGTGACGAAATTTTCCACCTCTGGAACTGTGGTGAACCACTGTTGGGCTACGACATGTTGCATAGAGCGAAACAGATAAAAGAATGAGGGTGCAAGGTCTGGGGGAGTAAGCCGTGTTCGGTAAAACCTCCCACTGTAGTTGTTCGGGGTTGATGTCGTGGAGGCGCCGACATGTGGTCTGGCATTATCGTGTAAAAGGATGACTGGGCGGCGTCCTTTACCTGTTCATAGGCGTTTTTGCTTTATTGCTGCGTTCAGTTTCATCAACTGATCGCTATATCGTTGTGCAGTGATTTTTTCGTCCGGTTTTAACAGTTCGAAGTACACCACTCCTTGCATATCCCACCACACAACAGCACCTTTGTCCCGTGGATATCCTGTTTTGCAGTGGATGTTGATGGCTGACCTGGGTCAGCCCAGGATCGCTTGCGTACGGGGTTGTCGCGACCCATTTTTCATCTCCGGTGACAACATTCCACAAGACATTCTTCCCTCGAAACCTCTTCAGCAACGACATGCAGATGCCCAACCGTTTACCAATATTATGCTCCGTTAAGTTATGCGGAACCAACTTACCAATCTTCTGGATCTTCCCCAAGGCCTGTAGACGCCGTACCACCGTCGATTGGGCCATTTTCAAACGTTTGGCCAGTTGTGTGGTTAGCCGCCTCGGTGGCGCAGTGGTCTAAGGCGCTGGCCTCTGATCATTCGTCCGTAAGGGGTCCGGGTTCGAATCCCGGTGAGGCATGGATGTGGTGTTTGTCTTACGGCACTGGCTCTCTCCCTTCCCTGGAACCAGTGACCCTAAATTAGGGACGGGCGACTGCTTATAGCCCATTGAGTTGCTCACGGTGGTCGTTAAACCTCCAATCAAAAAAAAAAAAAGTTGTGTGGTTAATTGTGTGGCATCCATTTGCAACAGCGATTCCAGCTCCTCGTCTACGAGTTCCTGCTCTCTACCTGTACGTGGCTTGTCTTCCAAGCTTAGATCACCTTTCTTAAACCTGGAAAACCATTCTCGACACGTCCGCTCACCCATAACTGTTTCGCCATACGCCTGACATATTGAACCGTATGCTTCACTCGCACTTTTACCCAAAATTAAACATGAATAACAAACAGTGCCGCAAGTAAACTTTATCGACCGCCATGCTTGGCCTCATGTACGAACTGACAGCACAGGTGGTCTGCCGGTTAGACCTCTACAGCGCCCGCTAGCGGGAGTGGCGGAAACTTTTGCATACCTCTAATAATTGTGAAAGCTGAATGACAAATATTTTATGGTAGTGAAGGGCATTTCTACTAAATTGCTTGCAACTTACTATCCGCTGTATTGAAAGCAATCTCAACTGCCCCGGCGTCACAGTGGTCTAAACGCTGGCTTATGACCATTTGCCCGTGAATGAGGCCTGGGTTCGAATCCCGTTGAGGCATGGATATTATTTTTTCTTACGGTACTGGGTCTTTCCACTCCCTGGAACCAGTGATCCTAAATTAGGGACGGGCGACTGCGTATAGCCCATTGAGTTACTTACGGTGGGCGTTAAACCTTCAATAAAAAACCAAAAAAACCTGTGAACTCATTCTGATCACTTCTGGATAACAAAAGGAATATCCTATATCCACCACATAATCTTCATAATCTTAGGAAATCCGGCGAATTAGTGTGTATTTATTCAGTGTCACTGATATGTATTATTTTTGGTATCTGAATCGTGTAAATCGACAGAGAGGTATTTAAATAAATATTTGACAATATCGCCATATGGCTTTCACGTAACATTCTTTCTTTCATTTACAGTTGTTGAAATTAAGTTGTTTTATATAAATTGATAAAACTAATTAATATTTAAAAAAAGCTAAATAATAAAAAAAATATGAATCGGATTTCACAAGACTTTTGAAAACTTTTGAGTGTATCCCTCACGGGTAGTGTTTTTAACCGTTCACAGATAAGGCACGTTTTTTTTAATTACATCACAGGTATAACGTGCACGTGACATCAGCAGGATCAATACATCTGCACATACAGCAGGTAAAATTCAGAGTAAGTGAAGGCGGAATGAATGCGAGTTTTCACGCTGCCATTCAAAGTTAGTGATGGAAGTGGACACATAATTCTTCACGCTATAGCTTGTAATAAGTGAAGTAAGCATGAACATGAATATTCTCACCTAAATTGGGAATTAGTGAAAGAAACGTGAACGTGATGATATGTGTTGTAACTCGAAACTACTCGAAAAAACATTTTCAATGTGAAATTTCCCATTGAAACTCGGAATTAGTGAAAGAACTGTAAACGCAGTTATTCAGGCTACAACTCGGACTCAGTGAGTAATGAGTTAACGTAAGTGTTAATGCTGAAACTTGATATCACCGTGAATAGTCGGAATGCTAATTTTTATCTTGTACTCGGATTCAGTGTAGGAAGGACGGTAGTTGTTCACGCTGCAACTAAGGCTTGAAAGCAATCATTCGTGCTGATTCAGTGAATGAAAAATGGATGCCGTTCACGCTGCAACTAAGGCTTGAAAGCAATCATTCGTGCCGATTCAGTGAAGGAAGGATGAATACCGTTTACGCTGCAACTAAGGCTTAAAGGCAATAATTTGTGCTGATTCAGTGAAGGAAGGATGAATGCCGTTAACGTTGCAACTAAGGGTTGAAATCAATCATTTGTGCTGATTCGGTGAATGAAGAATGAATGCCGTTAACGCTGGAACTAAGCCTTCAAATCAATCATTCTTGCTGATTCAGTGAAGGAAGGATGAATGCCGTTCACGCTGCAACTAAGGCTTGAAAGCAATCATTCGTGCTGATTCAGTGAAGGAAGGATGAATACCGTCCACGTTGCAACTAAGGCTTGAAAGCAATCAGTCGTGCTGCAACTCAGAATGAGTGGAAAAAAGGCGAACTTAATTTCCCATACTGCATTTCGGAATTAGACAAGAAGTTTGATCGCTACAGTTCAGAAAGTAAGTATCTAAAATCAGCCATTGACTCACTCAGTAGAAGAATTCGAACTTGCAAGACATTACTTAAGAATTGCCCATCCGGTACACGAAGTCATGAATGACTCTCATTTGTAAGCAATGACTCGTGCAAAAGCATGAGTTCACTACTTTCAGGCTGAAATTAAACAATATATCATACGGAAGTCGGCGTTATTCATGAAACTTAAATTTTAGATGACTTGAGTCGTCGAGCAATGCAGCTTTTTATTTCCACACTACATTTGACCATAGAAAGGAATGGAAACTACGTACAAATATGGCGCTTGCAGCTAAGGTATCCGAGTACCAGCATATGAAACCTAACTACTTTAATGCTATTATCAGAGCAAAATGTAAGACAAATTCTCCGGCCTCCTTGATGGGCGAACTGTCACAAGACCAGAGTTCTAGCCATTAATCCAAGCTAGGCTGGTACGGTTCGAGAATGAGGCATAGGTTACCTGATCCTACGGCTCTGGTTCTCTCCTTTCACCGATGTCAGTCTCTCTCAGTTAGGAACGGACGAGTATTCACTGCTGTAGATGATCGTTAATGATCGTTAATTCCCCAAACGAAACAAGGAAATTTGAATTACCATTGTATTATGGACTAATTAATAACTAGCAACTGTACACCAACTACACTTAGAACAGTAAAACTATACTAGTAATTCGAATTTATTTGCGTAAAATAGAATCTAAAGTTTCCAAGCTTTCGCACATCAAACAGATGGCTTGTTCTAAAACACGCAAACATCCAAGCTCAATCTGGAACCAAAAGCCTGTTTTTTTTTTCAGTTGCAAAGTCTCTTGTCGACTAAGAGAACGCCTGCCTAATTGTATCTTGTGTTTCATGTGAACAAGTACGTACGCTCTCTCTGCAATGAGTTCGATGTTATGCATTTAGCAAAAATCAATCTGCGCAGCAGTTGTTTCAGAAGAAACTCTGATAGATCGTGCTGGTTCACATTTTCAATGGAAGTGTTAATTTCGTTAAATCGATTATTTAGTGACGATGGCGCTTTCCGCTTACGATAGATTTCATAATACTTTTTTCTGCATTTGTATACATGCCAGCCATGTATTCGCAGCAATATATATTTCATCAACATGAAATTCGTGCTGCTACAGTCCCATTTTCTTATCATTTCCTTCTCTCTTCCAAATTAATTTTGAAGAATTTACAGAGCGTCTCACTGTGCTGAAGTCGTGTTATCAAAAGCACCACTATTTTAATTTTTTATTTCAGCTGCTTTATGTTTGGAGAAGAGATTCCGTCGAAACATCTAAACCGCAGTGAGAAAAGAAAAAGGGAGAAAACTACATTTACTGTGACTCCGTCCCTTGCGTACTGCAATTTCTCTTTGAACGGATGAAACATAAAGAAAGAGTATGGGAAAGCAAGTAAATAATAAACAGAGAGAGAGAGAGAGAGAGTTTGCGTGCTTGCTACACTGCCGTAATTTTCTGCGATGAGTTCGAGCCCGCTGGGATTTGGAACTGGTGAGCTTTCATAGTACGAATCTGTAATACTTACTCCTTTAGGCGAACTCTGAAGACATTTCCAAGATATCTAATCAAAATTTATTGCTCTTTCAACTCCTATGAAGTTAGCCAACTCCGTATTAACCTGGCGCTGCCGAAGCAAGAGATGTCATTTAAGTAACTTTTTAGAATTCTGAGAAGTATCACTATTTCGAATTCAATCAACTGAACATACATTACCTTTGTAATAAATAGTACTATCTTTTTGAAAGATGCAAGAGCACAAAAATGCTTAAATTAAGATACAACAAATAACAAAATATACGACTCTTGAGAATTACAGAGAAAGACATTTTTATTTGAATAATGTGACTGCGTCGCATTGAAGAATTTCGAAATATGCCGTGTTTTAATTTTGCAAGTTTCGCTTTCTTGCGATGTAACATTTTAACCTTCCCTTAGCAATTTGAGGAGAAGTGCTTCAGCCTGAATTATGCAACGTCCGCTCATCTTAATCTGCGTTACTCAATAATTTTACTTCTTCGTTTTTAACTGGTTCGATGTAGTGTCATAACTCGTATTTCGATGATGACTGTTTAAAAATAAAGCATTTTGTCTTACGGTGCGAGTACTACAGTTGGTATTTCCATCCATGTCCTGTATCCAGAGTAAGTTTTAATCAACAATACCTAATAAATTTTTAATGAAACGTTTCGAGTTTGCCATTAAATGTTACATACTTAGTGTGCAGTATTTTATCTCTTTCGATACAAACATAGAACATTGCAAACCGTATACCTACACTATAAAAAAATAAGTGGTGTGAATTCTCGGAACATTTCTATTAGAGTTCGGATGCGATATCTACATCACCCAACATATTCTCCGAACATTACTCCCTTACATTAACACGCTTTCAGATCGCTTCAGAATTTCCTTAGCCGCCTCGGTGGCGCAGTGGTCTAAGCGATGGCCTCTGATCATTCGTCCGTAAGAGGTCCGGGTTCGAATCCCGGTGAGGCATGGATGTTGTGTTTGTCTTACGGCACTGGCTCTCTCCCTTCCCTGGAACCAGTGTCCCTAAATTAGGGACGGGCGACTGCTTATAGCCCATTGAGTTGCTCACGGTGGTCGTTAAACCTCCAATAAAAACAAAAAACAAAAAAAAATTTCCTTAATGGCACGAGGTCGATTCTTTGGACCAGGTCAGAAATAGTCTAGACTGGTTTTTATGTTGTTATTTTTTTCGCTGAAAGCTATGAAATTATGGGAGTACGGAATCTTCAACCTGCATGACCGATGTACAACAACAGAGTACATACACCGATTAGCGATTACATAACGACCACCAAACTAATAAGCCGTAGCCCGCAAATATGGGCCACTAATAAAACGCCCTTTAGCCCGCAAAATAGGGGACACTCGGCGAGGTATTCGATGAGGTGGCGATAGGTATCCTGGGGTATCTGATACCATAATGTCAACAGCAGGCCCTGCAGTTCCTTTACATATTGGAGTGGTGGTGTTTTAGCGCGAACCCGCTTTTCCAAGTCGAACCACAAATGTTCAATTGGGTTCATGTCAAGTGAATTTGGAGGCCAGGGCATTAACAAAAAAGTCACCAGCATGTTCCTCGAACCACTCCTTGACGTTTCTGGCAGTGTAGCATGGCGCATTATCCTGTTGGTAATGCCATTACCAGCATGGAACACAGTTGCCATGAATGAGTGAACTTGGTCCGCAACGATATTCAGATACCTCACAGCTGACAGGGATTGTGCTATTGGGATAATGTGGCATAGAGTGTCTCAGGAAAATATCGCCCACAGCATAACACCACCGCCGGCTTGTTTCTACCCAACAATGCATCCACATCGCACAGACTCCGTTGGTAATCGGCGTATCCCTGCTCGGCCGTCTACGTGATGTACCAGGAATCTTGATTCGTCAGACCAAGCCACTTTCTTCCAATCATCCACGGTCCAATCTCGATGATCTTGTGGCCATTTCATGCGTTGTTGGCGATGACGTGCATAGAGCATGGGGACCCGCCTGTGTATTGGGCTACACAGGTCCATGCACAAAAGCCTGCAATCGTCTGTGTGCTGTGACACATTGCCTTGATAACCATTGTTGTAGCTTTGGGTGATTACTCGCAATGTGGTCCTGCGGTCGCTGTGAACAATGCGCGACAGCATCCGCTCCCTTCTGGCATCAGTGAGCTGCGGATTACAGACAGCTGGAGGACGATTCGTCATTTGGGAATCTGTGCACCACTTTTGATACTTACTTAGTAGAGCGGCACGTGAACAACCATGAAGCCGCGCCGTATCCGAGATCGTAGTTCCGAGGCGCCATGCCATCACGATTTGTCCTTTATCAAACTCCGATAAATCGGCAGCTTTTCCCATCCTGATTCCGAACAGTCTACTAACCGGAAACCAGTCCTTGGTTTATATATTTTTGCTCTGTGAATTTCACCTGCGCTACCCATACAGCACAAAACGTTTCAGATATGTATCAGTTATGTTACAATCTCTCATCTTCGTTCCAGCGATATTTAAGATTTTTGGATTGGCAACGGCGTGGATGCGCATGCGCATTTATACCATTTCATCGAAGCATTCTCGTAGTCGCTCCACGTGCTACTGGGATATTCTTTGGTGATACTGTCGTACTCCAGTTAGCTAGGTGTAGGAAAACTGGCCGCAAAAAGTTTAAGGGGCCGTATAAAGATTGCATTTTTGACTACTTCGTGTCCACGACCCCAGAGGTTAGTTATCTGAGTCATATAAAGTTTCCATAATTTCGTCTTTCTTTAATTGCGATTATTAATGTAATTCTTTATAGAAAATGTTTGTGATCTACAACTCAACAAAAGATTTCAGGGTTTACAAACTACAAGTCTGCAAATTATCTGAGGGCATGTGCTGACTCAGGAAATCAGTCAATGGGGGGGGGAGTTTAAAACCAAAAGTGTAAAATATAAAGTATTCCTGGTCCGATAGGGAGATTTTCAGCATTTACAAGCTATAACGCGACACATCTGAGGGCATGTGCCTATTTTAGCAAACGTGTTGAGTGGGTTGGGTGCTGGTAGTACCCAAAAGTATAAATTAAGGAATTTCTGGTTCGATCGAGAGATTTTCAGCATTTACAATTTACATCGCAACAAACTCTTTGAGGGCGTGTGCTGCTGACTCAGGAAACCTCTCCGGGGGATACCTAACAGGTTTCCTGGGTAGACACATGCCTACTGATAATTTGTTGAGTTGTAGCTTGCAAACGCTGAAAATATCCCGTTAGGACCAGCAATTCTGTATATTTTAGGTTTTAAACACCCCTTCCCCGATAATTTTTCTGAGTTTGCACATAACCGCAGAGAATTTGTTTGGCTGTAGTTTATAAACCTTGAAAAATATCGTAAATAAGTAAATACGAAATTACGGAAATGTTATGTGTGTCAGATAACCAATCTCAGAAGACGTAGCCGAGTTATTTTTTCTGTTACATTGCGCAACGTATCTTAAAAGTCACAATGTTTCAGTGTTACGTACCTGTAACACATACGAAATATTCTGTGCTGTGTGGGTACCGTTCGATCGTCAGGCGCGCTCATTTCTCTAGGCTGGGGTGGTCATTATGTAATGGCTCATAGATGCATGTCTTTGAAACAAGGTGTGTGTGTGTGTGTGTGTGTGTGTGTGTGTGTGTGCGTGTGTGTGTGTGGTTGTGGTTGTGTGTGTGCGTGAGTGTGTGTTTTGGCAATAAGTGACGTTTTTTTACATGCCGGTTTTCTGCACGAACTTATGGGATAGCCCAATACAATATATATGGAGGGAGTGGAAGGAATATCCGGTGGCCACAATAACCAAAATTTCATGTGATATGCTATCCACAATGTCCGATCTCGCTACAGAACTTCAAAACCAGGTCCTTCGACAGACGATTGGAATTTAACAGTTAATCAAAGTTTAAGTATTCCTGCAAAACGATTCTATTACTGAAAAAATTTCCGTGATATGGGAACTGAAAAAGTGAGAACAAAGTTTTTCCGTTAACATTTGAAGGAAATTACGAAAAAGTATCTGTAAATTCAGAATTTTCCGTTAGCACATCTAAAAAATGGCAGTTGACCGCCAATGTAAGGACGGAATCGCGAAAAGGTTTCTGAACGTACAAAAAATCCCTGAAATTCAGGATTTTTTCCGCCTTTTCATGAAAAGGTTGTGCAAAAAATATGCTCCGTCAATTCCCGAAAGTAATGAAGAAAAATTGCTCGTGAATTTCAGATAATGTTTTACAACGTGGTTGGATAAAAATTTGAGACCTGTATTTCATACTAGTTTATTTAAAGCTTGGAAAGGATAAACAAAATTAAAGGTCCAGTCTTATCCTTTTTTTGTAACGTATTCAACAAAAACATTGAGGTACTTGTCAAGGCTTGTCATGATCTTCTTTATTACCGCCGAGTACAATTCCTTTTCCGCGTGCTGTAGCTATGATTTGACAGCAATTTTGACTTTTTCATTTGTGGTGAAGCGTTGTTTAGTAAAAAGTGAAATTCGCACTCCTTTGCTTTCAATTTTTAATGTAAGTCGAACAACTTTAGCATGCACATTTCTGTACCGTAAGGTCAATTTGTTATATGCTGCATACGACATGTCCGGCTGCAATACATACTACATGTCGGGCTACAACGCATACATGTCCGGCTACGATGTATACGACATGTCCGGCTACAATGCATACGACGTGTCCGGCGAAAATGTATACGACATGTCCGGCTAAAATGCATACGACATGTTCGGCTACAGTGCATACGACATGTCCGGCTACAATGCGTTGCGCAGTGGCGCATTTGTCTTCCTGAAGCCTTTGTTTCATTCGAGCTGTGCTATTTTTCGACGATGAGCTGCTTCAACACCCGTTGCGATGTTTGAAATTCCTCGCCCTTTCAAACTTTCGAAAACATTCTGTAAAATGTTACGCGACTTTATATATTCATCATCAAACGCTACTAACGGGTATCGTCTGGTAAAACCTCCTTTGCCCACGAAGATCGAGTAACACCGTAGTGCCCCTTACGCAAAACCAATGCTCCAACCTTTGTTTAAATAAGAAAGACATATACCGACAGCCAAAACATTAAAACCACCTCTGCGTTATGCAAATAAGTGCGCGTGCAGCCAATAAGCTTCACGTGCCTAGGTCGGGAATGTTATATACACTAACGGACAATACAATTCGCGCACCAAGAAGAAAGCATTGGATTGAACTGAAATTTTATGGGCGCAATGATACACATGATGGCGAAAATAGAGCTGCAGGGTAAATTACAGAGGGATCTGTGGCACGAAGTCCGGTCATCTTCAATAGCTCGTCGCACCGCCTCGTGCGGCGATACATGCTGCAATACGGTCCGGTATAGAGGCGAATAGACGCCTGATGATATCCTGCGGCAGACTGGCTCACACGTGTTGGACGGTGTGCTCTAAATCCCGGATAGTGCGGCACGGCGGCAGCTGGCGTTTCAACTGGTCCCACACATGCTCGATAGGGGACATATCCTGGATGCGGGTAGGCCATTGATGTGTCTGGACAGGACGTAGGCAGTCATGGACAACCGGATCCGTGTGCGAGCGAGCATTATCCTGCTGGTATAGCGCACCAGTAGTCCCGGATAGGAATGGGAGCCCGTGGAGCCGTAGGATCACATCCACATACCGCTGGCCCGTCAATGATCCACATACTACAACTAGAGCTGATTGGCTGTCGTAGGCATTGGCTCCCCAGACTATAATGTCTGCAGTGGGGGAGGTGTGGTGCTCGATAGCGAGGTTGAGATTGTGCCGTTGACACTGGGAACTCCATACCCGGACACGATGATCATCTGTCCCCAAAACGAAGCAGCACTCATTGCTAAACACCACACGTCGGTAGTTTGTGTCGTTCCATGTCGCTCTGGCATGGAACCATTACACACGGTACCGGCGATGTTTCGCTGTAAATGGCAGCACATGTAATGAGTAAACGGCAGCACATGTAATGATTTTTTTAGGTCTTGTTCCCAATTTGCGGAAACTCCTGCCAGAAATATGGTTAAGGAAGAAATAATTATTAAAATAGAAAGGGTGATCGTGTGGGGGTTGTGAATTGTGCGGATTATTAAATAGACACCAGCAGTTACTAGTGTAGAAGAGTGAACCAGGGCTGAAATTGGGGTCGGGGCGGCTATTGCAGCGGAGAGTCAGGCTCTGAATGGTATCTGTGATTTTTATGAAAAGGCTGCATTAGAAATCAGGATAAAAATTAAGGTAGGGAAGAAGTCAGAAAGGAGAATTTCTCATGATCCAAGAAATGTGAGGTTTACGGGAACTGTGGGACCTTCTGTTGCACTCATGGTACCAAATATCAAAAGACACTTACCAACATATCTTTAAATCTATGCCTCATCGGTTCGGCGGCGATATAAGGTTTCAGGTTATGTAGATGGGTTAAATGCCTCATCGGTTCGGCGGCGATATTAATTTTCATGTTAGGTAGATGGTTTTAAATGCCTCATCGGTTCGGCGGCGATATTAGGTTTCGTGTTAAGTAGATGGTTTCAAATGCCTCATCGGTTCGGCGGCTATATTAGGTTTCATGTTAGGTAGATGGTTTCAAATGCCTCATCGGTTCGGCGGCGATATTAGGTTTCATGTTAGGTAGATGGTTTCAAATGCCTCATCGGTTCGGCGGCGATATTAGGTTTCATGTTAGGTAGATGGTTTAAGTGCCTCATCGGTTCGGTGGCGATATAGGGTTTCATGTTAGGTAGATGGTTTTAAATGCCTCATTGGTTCGGCGGCGATATTAGGTTTCATGTTAGGTAGATGGTTTCAAATGCCTCATCGGTTCGGCGGCGATATTAGGTTTAGTGTTGATTAGATGGTTTTAAATGCCTCATCGGTTCGGCAGCGATATTAGGTTTCATGTTAGGTAAATGGTTTTAAAGGCCTCATTGGTTCGGCGGCGATATTAGGTTTCATGTTAGGTAGACGATTATAAATGTTTTGGATGAACAGTGTGTCTTCCTTATATTTAACGTTAAGAGGAAGTAAGAAAAAGAATCCAGGCCCTTTAAGGAACATCTACAAAATGCAGTATTCCTGTGGTAGCAATTGTTTTTGTAACTTGGAAGAGAGGGTGACGTAAAATAAATTATTCGAAGACAAATGTGCTACAGATTTCACAAAATAATATACTGTTTTACTCTCGATCGTCCATTGATACGTAGTATCAAAAATAATTTGAACACGGAGTGTAGCTGACAGCAAACATCATTAAGAACAGCAAATTGGGATATTATGTACTTATAATTCTTGTGCCTTTTAATCTCTCATGCATTTGGGAACATATTTTGTCGCAACAGTGTATTTGAATATTCTGTGGCACTTAAACGTTTTTCAGTAAATCTTTGGTTGGACATTTTTACGGGCACCTGGCTAAGCCAGCCACTGAGAGAGCTCAGCCGTCTTTGGGAGAACTTTAATAGCTGTAACGTCAAAATAAAAAGTGAGTCACATTTTTTTACCTATTGTGTAATTTAACACCTCCGGCTTATCTTATATTTTTTTGTATTATAACTAAAGACACATGGGAATTTAAACAGTTGTAATTTTTATTTTGGGGAAATAGTTCCCTAGGAGACTGAAGATAAACAACAGAAACCTTCACTTAGAGAAAGCTTTCTTTAGCGCTGCTTGAAGACATTAGGAAGCTTATTTATAAAACGTAGGTCGATATCAGCTATCTTGTTTACATTTTAAGCCTTTTGACTTAAATTCACACGCAAGAATAAATCCCCAGTTATGCAAATTCTTTCCCCGTAGCGATGTTACTAATTGCTCTGATGTGAGTCAGTGTAACATACTCTTTTTAACTGAGAGTTCGGAAAAAAGTCACTTGACTTGTTTGGCGTCCTCAAAACATAGCATCAATCTTCCGCTTTCTTTTCTACATCACATGAGGTTGCCGCTATACGTGAAAATTTTTTGCTCCATATACGGAAATAGTCTTCCCATTTAGAGCCTCTGTTGAGGTTTATCATAGTTCACATTGATTTCTTAAATTTTGCATTTACTACGAAGCTAAATGCAAGTTATATGTATTATTTTTCGCGACAGTGTTTTAAATCATTTTTTTCTTTTTCTTTTCTCAGTATTTAAGAAAATATCTGCAGCACGGGAGCAACCCAGAGGTGATAGTTTATATCATGCAAAACAGAAATTCGTGGACAGTTTTTCACATGATTCCAGCTATTTTTTGCAACAAAGAAAATTTTTAGTTCGACCTTTAGAAGCACATATATCATGGCAAACATAAAAATCAGTTCACACAAATAAACAATAAAACGGTGTAAAAGGAAAAGCGCTAAGACCTCGGGTACTCCTGTAATGCATTGGTCTAAACGCTTGCTTATGACCATTCGTCCGAAATGGGTTCAGGTTCGAATTCCGATGAGGCATAGATTTTGTGTTTGTCTTATGGCACTAATTTCCTTCCTTCCCTGAAATCAGTGGCTCCAAATTAGAGATGGGAGACTAAACCCCAAGCAAAAAAAAAAAAAGTATAGCAGAATTCGAAAGGGTTTAAAACGCCATCCATGTTGTTAAAGGTTAAAACAATCTAAAGCGAAAAAGAAATCTTCGGATATAATACACAGGTGCTGAGATATCTACTGGCATCCAAAATTATATTACGAGCACAAGCACGCGTTTTTCTTTTTCAAGTGTTATTTTAAACAGCCCATGCAATTAAGTACATAAGCCGCACAAGGAGCTCAATTGGAAGACGATAATCATCGTGGATACTGTGCAGCAAGCCAGGGGAGAAACAGAGTCTAAACTCCTACAAGTTTTCATAAGAAGCCTAAGCGCGGTGATGATTCTTGCTGACTGAACAATGCTACACAGACCCTACTAAATAAAGAAGACCCCAGGAACTACAAATCCATCAGCCTCCGAACAGAGTCTACACTCCTACAAGTTTTCACAACAAACCTATGCGCGGGAAACATTTCTGCTGACTGGAACAATGCTACACAGACCCTACTAAATAAAGAAGATCCCAGGAACTACAAATCCATCAGCCTCCTAACAGAGTCTACACTCCTACAAGTTTTCACAAGAAACCTATGCGCGGGAAGCATTTCTGCTGACGGGAACAATGCTACACAGATCCTACTAAATAAAGAAGATTACCGAAACTACAAATCCATCAGCCTCCTAACATGGTCTACACTCCTACAAGTTTTCACAAGAAACCTATGCGCGGGAAACATTTCTGCTGAATGGAACAATGTTACACAGACCCTACTAAATAAAGAAGATCCCAGGAACTACAAATCCATCAGCCTCCTAACAGAGTCTACACTCCTACAAGTTTTCACAAGAAACCTATGCGCGGGAAGCATTTCTGCTGAGGGGAACAATGCTACACAGACCCTACTAAATAAAGAAGATTACCGGAATTACAAATCCATCAGCCTCCTAACAGAGTGTACACTCCTGCAAGCTTTTCACAAGAAACCTATGCGCGGGAAACATTTCTGTTGACGGGAACAATGCCACACAGACCCTACTAAATAAAGAAGATTAACGGAACTACAAATCCATCAGCCTCCTAACAGAGTCTACATTCTTACAAGTTTTCACAAGAAACCTATGCGCGGGAAACATTTCTGCTGATTGGAACAATGCTACACAGACCCTACTAAATAAAGAAGATCCCAGGAACTACAAATCCATCAGCCTCCTAACAGATTCTACACTCCTACAAGTTTTCACAAGAAACCTATGCGCGGGAAACATTCCTGCTGACTGGAACAATGCTACACAGACCCTACTAAATAAGGAAGATCCCAGGAACTACAAATCCATCAGCCTCCTAACAGAGTCTACATTCTTACAAGTTTTCACAAGAAACCTATGAGCGGGAAACATTCCTGCTGACTGAAACAATGCTACACAAACCCTACTAAATAAAGAAGATCCCAGGAACTACACATTTATCAGCCTCCTAACAGAGTCTACACTCCTACAAGTTTTCACAAAAAGTGTATGCGTGGGAAAGATTCCTGCTGACTGGAACAATGCTACACAGACCCTGTAAAGAAGATCCTAAAAATGACAAATCCATCAGCCTCCTAACAGTTATTTAGAAAATTTCTATTAAGATAGTGTCACATCACTTGAAGGAAACACTAGACTTTTGACTCAAGCAAGACAACATGCTAGATTCAGGAGTAGCAAGAGCACTATAGAATCTATTCTTGTACTGAGAGATACAGTGTTGGAAAAAAGTAATATCTGCGAATGCAAGGCTACAAAAAAGTGCTAAAAACCGTGTATACAAATCAGTCCAAAATATAGTCACCCTTGTTTGCTACAACCTGCTCCTATCGTCTTGACTGCTGTTGGATACCGTCCCTGTAGAATTGTGGCGTCTTGGACACAAAGAAGTGAGTAAATGGGCGTTCGCTGAACAGATAGAGGTTCCTGGTTGATGAAACGCTGTCCGTTCACGAAATGCTACAACGACCGGAAAAGGTTGTACTCGCTTGGTGCCATGTCCAAGAAATGGGTTGGGTGCGGCAGCAGCTCCCAGCTCAGGTCCCTGATCTTGTGACAGGTCACCCATGCTGTGTGAGATTTTCCTTTATCCTGCTGTAGGAGAACGCCCTTGCTGTTCAACAGTGCTTTTTGTTTTGGCGTGAGCGCGATGCGTGAAGATCGCCGAGCGGACGACAGTACACTTCCGACCTGATAGTAGTATTATCCTGCTGCAGCTCAAACAATAAAGATGAAATGTCTATTGAATCCGTTCTGACGCAAATTAAATTTATCAAAGCTATTCAAAATCAATGGAACCGGTATGGAAAACGGTGGGTATATCTGACCGAAGAAAGAAGTTTTTCAAACCGGATTTTAATCCGGCAGATATAGTTCTAAAAGATATCTTGAACTTACGCTCTCTGGTTGAAGATTTATGAGTTAAGAAAAATTTGAATTTATATGAGAAACATTTCGCAGCGGAAACGATCTCCAACAAAGAAAGAATTTTTTCAAATCGGACTCTTCCAATCAGAGATATGGACAAATATAATACATGCATCTACGTCCACTAGCGGGAAAACCATGCATTATTTTAGGAAGAAATTATTCTCAAAAGTGTTTTTCGATGTGAGCCACATCGGTCCAAGAAAAAAAAATAAATTTAGTCGAGTTTTCAGGAGCGCAGGTTTCGCTACAAATACATCAGAAGGAGAAATGAACACTTATGCCGCCTGGTGACAAAACCATGCTTTACCAAATATTAGAAACTATATGAAAAACATTTTCTATTAGGAGCTGTACGCGATACAGGAAGAATTTTTCAAAGCGGAGTTTACAAGCAGAAATATCGGGGAATACGCAATTTACCTTTGCGCCCCCTAGCGGAAAGTCTATGATTTACTTGAAAAGTTTGAATTTATATGAAAAACATTTCAAATCGGACTCCTAGAAATAGAGATATAGATGAAAATAAGATGCCTCTACGCTCCCTGGCGTAGAAGCCATGCATTATTTTAAGAACATATTCCTAAACGGTTTGTCGACGTGGGTAGTATCGGTCAACATACGAATTTTTTTCAGTTGAGATTTTAGACGCTCAGATTTTGCTGCAAATACATCAGAAGTGGAAATTAAAACTTGCGCCCCCTGGTGGCCAAACCATTTTTCACCAAAAATTAGAAATTATATGCAAAATATTTCCCATCAGAAGCTATATGCGGTGCAGAAAGAATTTTTCAAATCGGAGCTTTATAAGCCGAGATTACGGGGGAAACGCAATTTACCTTTACGCCACCTAGCGGAAAGTCTATGAATTACTTGAAATCTTTGAATTTTTATGGAAAACATGTCACACCGGAAACTCTATCCAATAAAGAAATAATTTTTCTAATCACACCATTAGAAACAAGGATATTGACAAAATTAAGATACACATCTACGCTCCTGGATGAGAAACCATGCAGTATTTTAAGAATAAAATATTCCGAAAACGTTTGACGAAGTGAGTAGTATTGGTCCACGAACGAAGTTTTTCAGTCGAGATTTTAGAAGCTGAGATTTTATGGCAAATACATCAGCAGCAAAAATTAGCACTTAGGCGCCTTTGTGGCGAAAGTATTCTTTACCAAAAATTAGAAATTATATGCAAAAGAGTTTCCATCAGGAGCTGTATCCGCTGAAGAGAACATTTTTCAAATCGGAGCTTTAGAAGAAGAGATATCGGGGAAAACGTAATTTACTTTTACGCCGCCTAGCGAAAAATCTATCCGCAACTTGAAAAAGTAACTATACCTAAAATACCCTTCGACATAAATGGAATAGAAAGATAAAATAATTTTTTTCAATTGGATGCGTAGAAGCAAATATATCGAATAAAATGTATTTTGAATTCGACATCATCTGAATTTAGGCTTCTAGCGGATAAATTATACTCCGTAAAAAATGAAATGGAGGATCACCATTCGCACATTTCAAGCTTCCCAATGCAAAAATAATTTTTCAAGGCGGACTAATAGTTGCAGAGATATGGACTACAGGCGAACGGACGGACGGACAAACCGATAACATAAGCACGGTCTTTTTTTATAAAAGGCGTGCTAAAAACACGACACCTAGCATGTGCTACCAAATAAACAGCAGGATGTTACGTGGGTGTAAGCCGGTTTCAGGGTCGGCATGGATGGGCTTCGTTTTTTTTTTTTTTCTTTTTTGGTCTAACCGGGCACTGACATTGTCATATAGAATCCAATTATCGTCACCGTCACCTGTCATAATGCGGTCCAAGAAGGGTTCAACTTGGTCACGTTAAAGCAGGGAAGCGCATGTACTCGTGTGATTTGCTTTCTGCTCAACTGTCAGTTGATGGGGTACCCAAACTCTCCTCTTCAGCACCTTTTCAAGTTAACGTGATAATGCTCTTGTGGGTATAGTCCCCAGCTGTTCGGCCAAGTCCCGCATGGTCACATGTGGGTCGGTCTCTGCTAAGGTCTTCAGCATGTCCATGTCCACTGTTGCTGGTCTTGCCGCTTTGAGATGGTCTGACAGGTTCAAAATGTCTCTCTCGAAAACATTCGAACCAATGACCGCACTGACGATGTGATATGGCATTGAAGTACGCACTGGTGTAATTTCTTACAGTATTTGTGGGTGTGCTACCGCGACGATACTCATACAGCATGCAATGGCGAATGCGCTCCTTGTACACTTCCATGTTGGCTGGCACTTACAGTCTTCGCCTTCTGACGGCTAACTGCTAATTTATTAAGTAACCTACCTCCTGATGTCATGCCAATGTGCTGCGCAATCTCAGTGGTGGCCAATGTACCCCGTCCCCGGGACTTCTGCTTCGTGTACCTCGTCATCGAACATTACTTTCTTTCCATCCTAATAATACTGAAAGAGTGAAATTATATTAGAAGAGCGAACGAATAAGAACTCCAACTCTGAATGTTTCTCTTGAAATGATTATGTAACGTATATATTCTAATTTAGCATTCAGTATTGGACTGGTTGTATGTTGTCATTTCAATTATTTTACTTCTCGATTCCTCTTTCGCCGCCCCGGTGGCGCAGTGGTCTAAGGCGCTGGCCTCTGATCATTCGTCCGTAAGGGGTCCGGGTTCGAATCCCGGTCAGGCATGGATGTTGTGTTTGTCTTACGGCACTGGCTCTCTCCCTTCCCTGGAACCAGTGACCCTAAATTAGGGACGGGCGACTGCTTATAGCCCATTGAGTTGCTCACGGTGGTCGTTAAACCTCCAATCAAAAAAAAAAAAAAAAAAAGATTCCTCTTCTTACCTTAACGTCATATCTGAACTTAAAAGAGATCTAACCTGTTTTTGTTTCTTGGGTGAGCTGTCAAGTAGGAAACATACAGAAAAGAAGAGTCTGCGTCATGGGTGTGACGTGTGTGATCCAGCTCAACATGTTGTGATTGCTTCACCACTTAATGAAACTAACTTCTTCAAATCGGTGTTAATAAAGTCTCTTTTTATTACGTTTATGAGATGATATTAATCATAGAGTTCATCTGTGTCCCTGGTTGGATTACATCTTCCGCACCGAAGACAAAGGCAGAGAAAAACAAATTGTAACTTATTTCTATCTCAATATCTTATGTGTTGTGTATTAAAGAGTAATTTGAGCATTTTAGGACGTTAAAGTATTTATTGCGTAAAAACAGTAGCAATGAATTATCCTTGAAATCCTGCAGTGTTGAAGATACATAAGTAAATGTTATTTATGACATCTATGAAAATAAGTGCGAAGTTTTTATTGTTTGAGGATATTGCACGCACTAAGAGTGAAAAGGGAATGATACACGGTGACACCATATTTTCCATGCTATTCGGTGCTACGTTGCAGATTGTCTTTCAATCATTTAACTAGGGAATAGGGGGATAAAGATTAATGGAGATTGTTCAACCCACGTTCTTTTATGCTGACGACATAGTATCTTTTGTATAAATGCTCCCTCAGAACTGCAGCATATGACGGGATTAAATCTGAAATTATAGAACACAAAATTCGCATACAGTGTTTTTGCAAGAACTGAATACTTGGAAAGCTGTAGTGCAAGTTGAGAAATAACTGAATACCTTTGGATTACATATTTCGAGGGAGGGACCCATCGAAGAAAAAAGTAATCAATATATAAAAGTTAGCTGGACTGTATTTAGTAGAAATAATGCAATCAAGAGCAATATTTTAAAAGAAATGTGTTTAGTCAATGCATCCTTCCAGTTCTTGCTTATGGGTCAAAGACATGAAGCTTAACTAAAAAACGACATACAGAGGCTTCGAACAACTCAGAGAAGCCTGGAGATATTTATGATAGGTGTAACCAAGATCCATAGGAAAAGGAACTCATAGATTAGGAAAATGACAAAAATTGATGACATCATGATCGAAATAAAGGCTTTAAATTCTCAAAGGGTTGGACGCATTGTTTGAAGAACTGATCACCATTGGGCAAATCAAATACAAGATTGAATACCAAAAGACATTAAAAAATCCAGAAGAAGACCACATGGGTGCGTGGCTGAAATTCGGAAGCATGTTGGAATAACATGGAAGCTGAAGAATAAAATTTGTGGAAGAGACTAAGGGAGACCTTCATCCACCAGTGGAATGAGAATGATTGATTATGATAATCCTAAGAAAAGACAGTCTTCGGAAATGGCACGCAAATAGGTTTCTATATTTCGACTATTTTTTGTTGTTGTTGTTTTGACTTCAGAAGAGTAGATAAGAAGAACAATTATTTTTTCGACCCAAAGGCAATCGTTTTGTGAATGACATCTGCCGAAATGTTCAAAAGGAATAAGCCTGGTGTATATGTTTTTGACTTAATGTTGGCTAAAACTACTGCTAAGTTTCACTGTTCAGATACTATATTGATTTCGTCTTTCCTGGGGTACAATTTTCTTTGTTAAAATGCTGTTTGAAGAAGCTGCGTTATATCTCCCAAGCACAAAACATATGGTCGTTCTCATCAAGTATTTTCATGCGTGTGTGAAAAGAAAATTTCATTGTGTTTATATTACGTTCCTTAGTTTGGAACTTATTTGAGTCCAATATTTTGTGGACATTTCTCGGAAATTCCATTCTGAAAGATCATTTGTGCGTGATGCACCTTACGTAATCGAAGACAACGAGCTCGCCTTTGTATAGAACCGCAGGTTTCAGTGTGAAATGTTGATCTCTACTGTAAACAATGCTCTTTGAAAGGGAAACAAAGAGTTATTTCACTGATATGACGGTTGTTGTCACGCTAAGTGTAATTTTCTTTTCGTGCCTAAGTTTACTTTCTCTGCTCCAGTGGGGAGCGATCAAAGCCTCAAGAAAGACAACGCAAGTTTAATTATGAAAAGAGCGAAATAAATCAGTAATTAGAAAAATTGCTGAATTTTATTTTAATTTAATCCCAAAAAAATCTCATAATAAATCTATAAAATTTTTATTTTTCAGTAGGGGAATACAGTTTCTAAAAACAACGAGTTTACGAAAATTGTCAGGAAACTTGAAATTTATATAATGAAGGTGCCTGATCGAAACACATATCTGGACGATACAACGGAATTTTACGTAGTCTCATATTTAACCGTTATGCTGGCCATATTTAACCAAATGCTACCCAAACTTTTCCGAGCTCCGTAACACAAATGTTTGCATACCGGCCAGGTTTTACGAAAGTCGCAGGAAAACAGTTGCGTTCTCACTCTCACCTTAGCTGTACGGTCCAAGAACCTGTTACGGGTGAAAAACCCTCTTTTCTAATTCTCTATTCTCTGCTCCATGATCCAAGGTATGATGAGAAAGGCTAATCCTTCTGATATGGACTTCATTACAAGAGTGTCTCTTTTCTAGTCCTCCATTCTCTGCTCCATGGAAACGGGAAGCCCTTCCGATATGTACTTCATTCCAAGGGTGTATCTTTTGTAGTTCCATATTCTCTGCTCAATGATCCAAGGCATGATGGGAAAGGGCTTGTCCTTCTGATATGAACTTCATTCCAAGAGTGTCTCTTTTCTAGTCCTCCATTCACTGCTCCATGGAAACGGCAAGCCCTTCTGGTATGGATTTCATTCCAAGGTGTAGTAGGAAAATACAGATTTTCTGCTCTATGATCCAAGGCATGATCGAAAAGGGCTAATCTTTCTGATATGTACTTCATTCCTAGGGTGTCTCTTTTCTAGTTCCATATTCTCTTCTCTATGATCCGAGGCATGACGGGAAAGGGCTAATCTTTCTGATATGGACTTCATTCACTGCTCCATGGAAACGGCAAGTCCTTCTGATATGGACTTCATTCCAAGGATGTAGTAGGGAAATACAGATTTTCTGCTCTATGATCCAAGGCTTGATGGGAAAGGGCTAATCCTTCTGATATGGACTTCATTCCAAAAGTGTCTCTTTTCTAGTCCTTCTGCTCCATCATAGAAGGCATAATGGGAAACGGCACGTCCTTCTGATATGGACTTCATTCCAAGGGTGTCTCTTTTCTAGTTCCATATTCTCTGCTCCATGATCTAAAGCATGATGGGAAAGGGCTTGTCCTTCTCACATGAACTTCATTCCAAGAGTGTCTCTTTTCTAGTCCTCCATTCTCTGCTCATTATACAAGGCATGATGGAAAACGGCTAGTCCTTCTGATATGGGCTTCATTCCAAGGGTGTCTATTTTCTAGCTCCGTATTCTCTGCTCAATGATCCAAGGCATGATGGGAAAGGGCTTGTCCTTCTGATATGAACATCATTCTAAGATTGTCTTTTTTCTAGTCCTCCATTCTCTGTTCCATTATACAAGGCATGATGGAAAACGGCTAGTCCTTCTGATATGGGCTTCATTCCAAGGGTGTCTCTTTTCTAACTCCGTATTCTCTGCTCAATGATCCAAGGCATGATGGGAAAGGGCTTGTCCTTCTGATATGAACTTCATTCCAAGAGTGTCTCTTTTCTAGTCCTCCATTCTCTGCTCATTATACAAGGCATGATGGGAAAGGGCTTGTCCTTCTGATATGAACTTCATTCCAAGAGTGTCTCTTTTCTAGTCCTGCATTCTCTGTTCCATTATACAAGGCATGATGGAAAACGGCTAGTCCTTCTGATGTGGACTTCATTCCAAGCGTATCTCTAACATCTTTCCTTTCTTGAGTTCGTCTCTATTGTTAGAACACTCTCAGAAGGCACTTGGCGCAGAGTAGAGAAAATATTCAGATTGGTCAGAGGCAGATTTTTCTTCTTAGAAATGCCATGTGTAGTTGGAGGAGTCATAAAAGAGTTACAATCATTAAGGTGGTTGGTTAGCTCCCCCATACCATTGGAACAGCAAAACGCATTGATACTTCTTTTCAGTTCAGTCAGCTGTGCAGATACGTCGCACAGGATTGGCAACATACAATATGTGTGAAGCTCTATACCGGTCACCGACCTCAAAACCAAAACTAAAGCCGCAAACTTTATCATGGGTCCCCTTTGTGATAGCAAAGTAATTTGTCCTCAAATATAACAAATATTATCCGCACTATTCACCTATTCATGAGTGAACGACAGGTCTGCATTTACAGAATCCGTAACCCAAATGATGACAAGAAGGAAAACTGGTTGCAATGATTGCTACAAATTGCGTCATCCAATTATCGGTGCTCAAGGTTATCAATCTCGTGTAGAATCATATGCTTGGCATATCAGACTTGTCGTGCAAATCATCCATTCCCACTGAACCCCCATATCTTTAAAGCTAGAACGATTTTACGATTTTTAAGTTCATATTCGTGATCAGCATGTCCAAATTAGTTACAAATAGCTTTTGTTGCCTCAGATACATTTTGAAAGATGTACAGTGTCATAGTCAGGAAGAATTCGATTCAACCACTTTGAAAAACAATGTTAAGGAAAGAGCAATACTTCCTTATGGGCAGATTCACTCGTTCCAGCCCCATTCGGCCCACATTTTATACGACTGTTATATGCATTTGAACTGATTTCAGTCCATTTTCTACCCTCGAGTAAATGTGTACCATTGGTTAATGTCTTAAAAAAATACCTGAAATTTCTGTTTAAGATATTTACCACATCTTAGCTAGATGTGTCTAATCAGAACTGCTACGAGGATTAAAGAACTTCAACTAACACATCTTGAGTGTTTCTTTACGTTTGCATGCGGCAGCTCTTAGCGAACCGCTAAGTCTCGCGATTGAAAAGCCTAGAAAAAAATATAATTAAGATAACTGAAGTCACAACGCGGCTTTTTGCAATCCACAAACATTTTCTTTTTCTGTGATGACAAAACAAAACAACAAAGTGAAGAAGAGCAACAGATCTTGCAATAGATCTTAGATAATTTATCTAAATATATAGGTTTCGGAGCCAAGCAAACTGATATCGGAGCCAGACTAACTGATCACGAGCAATCTGTGATGTAATTTCATTTGAACAGCACGATTCTTTCATTTACTCAAACAGCAGCGTACTTTGGTTCTCTTTTGGTACACATGCTATATATAACAAATTCCCTTTTGGTTTTTGGTATTCGTTTTCATACATTGTATTTGTTTTCATACATTACTATACATTACAGATTTCCTTTTCCCTTTTGGTATTCGTTTTCCTACATTGCCCTACCATTTTTATAAGGATACCTCTGTATTGATAGGGAATTTGATACTATACGCAAGAATCACGCCACGGACCCAATTGTATATACTCTCTTAGAGCTATCATGAGATAAAGATAGCACAACTCTGTAAGGAAGATGACTCCATCGACAGAGATATCTGCTAGTATGATGATTGTTCCTGGACGTGGACGGTGCAGCGAGAAAGGTACTTTCAGGACTGCATGGCTCCAGCAATAAAGTCCGATGAACCATACATTAAGATTTTCTCTGTACACTTTAGCATGACGTTAAGGTCAAAGATTATATAGTTGTTATTAAGTTTTTGGTAAATAAATATTATTCGTAAACACACAGGTGTTGGGATATTAATAGTAAGACAGAGTATAATACTTACAATTACAAGGAAAAGTATCTAAGTTGTTCGTCAGTTGTTGAAGAAATTTGTGCCAGTGTCTCTAACTGTTAGAATGCGGACGTTAAAGGATAAAACATACGTATTACTGAAAGTCAAAATGAACGATGAAAATGACTTTATTTCCACTTAAGTGAAAGTTGAAGGCTAAATTCGCATCACTAGATCTTTCATGCTGGCTCCCAGCACATCCTGAGGTGAATGTTAAAATGAGACTGTAAAAAAATCTGAAAAATGAGTTCACCTTGGAGCGCCACTCTTATTTATACACATAACGTATAACTCCCAAAAGACCTCAAGGAAACGTCACCACACTCTGACCAATGGTGTGTTGTGTCTTAATTATTATTGGGCGAGTTCTGAAATAAAATTCGAGTTCGTAATTTATTTGGTCCTTGTTGTTCGAAAATAACGGTATCCAAGGTGAAGGTATGAATCTGGGTACTTCATCATTACAACATTTATCAGCACTACTGACAATGTGTGAACTCTCCGCTAGCAAAGTCACACTTCTCCTGTTGGGCTCTTGCCTCATTCCATACAGGGATGTGGGCTCCCTGGTTAAGTAATCTTGCAAGTGCGGCAGAGTTTGAATGTGTTTTAACACTGTACTTGTGTTCCGCAATACGAATGTTCAAAGTCCTCATGATGGATCCAATATAAATCCGATCCATGTCAACAGTATCCCGGGCCTTCAGTGGTATTTTATAAACTTCATGTCTACTATTACACGAGACTGGGTCCCGATCGTTTTTTATAGTTGAACTTTTTAATAGTAAATAGTAGGTGCTTTTGTTGAACGTGTTATGAAAACTTTAGCGTGAAACATATAATGTTACGTGCCGGAACGCACAATAAATTTAAACAGAAAATTGAATCCGTCAGATCGATATGTTTAATGGTTAAGGAGGTACTTTAAGGTGTGAGGCTAACATTACGGTAAGGGGTACGGAGAAAATCTTTGTTTGTCCCACATTGTCGCTTTTCGTGGAACTACGTTACTTCAGTTTATTGAAAATGCATTGCCGTGCGTTGTGCATCAATTACTTTGCGCATGCGCATCAGTTACATGTTCAGACGGAAATGCGCAGAAGCGAAATGAATTTCCGTTGCGAGAACATAGAGTATTGTAATAAGGCCATCACCTGGAAGCAGCTGCTGCTGCTATTTCTATGCTGAAAATAAATATATCAACTTTTCATGTCACACGCGCTTGCAATTATATAAAACGTGGTGTCTTCGCCATCTGTCTGTGAAACACCGTAGGAACATGAACGAAATGTGTGGCACAGAGTACAAATATGGATTGTAAAGGTTACTTGATCTGTTTCCAGATCCATTAGAGTAAAACGATTGACATTTCAAGTCCATTTGCTTATACATGTATAATGCCCCCATGTCAAAGATTTACCCAAGTTTCTTCACGGAAGTTGCAGAGTTCGGCGATATGGTATAGGAGATACTCACATCAGCAATATGATATTGTACTCAATGTCTCTTCCTTTTCAAATACTGTGGCCATTACTCCGCGTGGTATTAGACGAATTATAAGGTGTATTTGTTTGAAGGCGCAATCTATCATGTTCAAAGTTTCAAATTTTAAAATTGAGTCTCCGAAAATAAAAAAGCCGTTTGCTAATATACAACATATGATATTCAACAGCAACTGGAGGCATTATTCGGCACTATTACTTGCCTAGAGGTTCTGGTAAACAAATATTTTAGAAAATAATAGAGCGAAATTATCTATTCTTCTGGATTATGAATAAATTATAAGAAATTAAACCATAAATCATTAATATTTGTTTCCTTGTCCTAAGGGAAAATTCAAGGTATAGGTTCATGGCGGTGATACTGTAATTTCTGCTACTTAATTAAAATGCAATCAAAGCTATTTAATTAAGACATTTCTCAACTAAGTAGATGATAACCGAAATTTAATAAACTGATGCCTAGGGGAAGGAATTTTATATTATCGAGTTCTGATATTTCCTTCTAGTTTGGACAAAAAACAAGTTTTGTTTTGGCAAAACAAGTTTCAGTGAAAAATACGTTCCCTAGAGAATTTGTTAGTTAGTCTAAGAAACGTATTATAAAAGACGCAATTTCCTGATTCTATGTGACAAATATTTACCTCCGCATCGAGATGCTTCGACGAAAATTAATGTGCATATTCAAATATTTAATTGCTTTTCTTAACGTCTGATCAACTACTTTTGTTAATTATGCAGAAAGGGCTGTGTTGTACTTCTCCATGCTCATTGCTAGTTTTTATATCAGATATCACATTCAAATGCGATGGCATTTAAACTAACTAAAAACGTATGGAGTTTGTGACATAAAAGTAAATAAACAGCATATACAAATCGAAATTTAATTAATAATAAACTTTTAAAGAAAATATTCTAGAAGGAGATGAAAGCCTTTACAGTTAAAACAGGGGCATCATTCTTCCGAAGAACGAAATACAAGGGAGAGTCAAATAAAAACCTTATATAACTTTTTTCTCACAATTTGTTTTTTATTGAACAAAAGTGATATACACCTGTATCATTTTTCAGTGCAATCTCCATTATGTACAACTGAAGTCTTCCAGCGCTTATAAAGTGCATAGATAAGAAAAAATATTCTAAAAGCAGATGAACGCCTTTACAGTTGAAACAGGGGCATCATTCTTTAGAAGAACGAAATACAAGGGAAAGTCAAATGAAGGCTTTGTATAACTTTTTTCTCACAATTTATTGAACAAAAGTGATACACACCTGTATCATTTTTCAGTGCAATCTACATTTTGTACAATTCAAGTCTTCCGGCGCTTATAAAGTGCATAGATTCTTGTAGAATAAAATTATTTCGGTCCCGAGTACATTCAGTGATTAATCACCTGCTGCACTTCTTCATCGGACCTGAAAGTCTTTCCTCTTCCCACCCATGACATCTTTGAGTGGGGAAAAATATGGTAATCACTTGAGCAAGCTCTGGTGAATACGGTGGATGTGGAACACTCGAAGTGGAGGTTCGGTTGCCACCGTTGTACGGGCAGCGTGGGGCCTAACATTGTCGCGTTGCAACAAGAAACGAGTACTCAGAAGTCCACGTCGTTTTGATCTCATGGCTGGTCCAAGATGATTTTTGATAAGATCTACATGCGTGTCATTGGTTACAGTGTTCCCCCTGGGCATGTAGTGCTCCAGAATTACGCATCTTTCATCCCAAAAGAGAGTCAGCATAATTTTGCTTTCTGTTGGCTGGTTGCGGAGCTTCTTTGGTTTTGGTGAAGAGGGATGGCGCCATTCCTTTCTGGTCTCTCGGTTTCTGGTTAATGATAGTGAAACCAAGTTTCATTTCCAGTAACAATTATCTGTAGGAAGCTATTTCCTTCTGCTTCAAACCGCCGCAAATGTTCTTGACAGACATCAACACGTCATTGTTTCAATCCTTGTGTCAGCTGGCGTGGCACCCACCGTGCAGACACTTTGTTGAACTAAAGTACATGATGGATGATGTGGTGCGCTGAACCATGACTGTTGCTCAAAAGTGAGGCCATTTTCATCCACCACCACTCAGCAATTTCCCATCACAGTGCCTTCAACTGCTGTGATGATGAACTGAGATGATGTAATGATGTCCACATTACAATCCTATCCTGCGTCTTCACTACCCCCCAAAATAACAGATATAATAAAAAATATGTAAAACTAACCTCCCCCTAGATCGATCTAAGGAACCTCCGCCTCTCGAGCCACAATCCATGTTAAAAGAACCCAATTCCCAACAATCACCCAAAATATCACCCGTCCTGAAAAGTAAAACCCCAATCTACTCCCTCGCTAGTTAATAACTAACGGGAACACGTAAAGAATCGTAACCGACGCTACTAGCTCTACTACATCCCTAATTTTTCTCGATATAGCTCGTAAAATAGTGTAAACAAACAAAAATTGTCACTCAGATTGGATATGAGTAGGGGTTACCAAAGGATTAGAAGGAATAAAATTAACGCAGTCCATAAATATAGAAGAAAAAACTAAAGAAATATAAATTAGGATAAACAAGGCTGTACCTAATCCCAACAGATCCTTTACACAAAAAAAAAAAAATAAAGGATGGAAAGAAAACTTATCTATATCCCGTCATAATCCTAAAAGGTTTTTTGAGCCTGTCTCGTGAAGAAATACTAGATGCATCACCGCTAACACTGCAATCACAAACGGAAGAATGAAATGAAAAGCAAAAAACCGCGTCAATGTGGAATTCCTTACATCAAAACTACTCTGTGTACCTGACCGGGTCGAGCAATATCTGTCACTGAACTCACGCATCACGCAGTTTCGGAACTTCCTAGTCCATTGATGCACTTGCTGGAGTGACAGACAGGCATCACCGCACTGCAACTTTATTCGACGAGGACTTTCAATAAGTTTCACGCCTTCACCACTCAAAACAAGTTAGTAAAGTCATGCAATGCATTGATTATGATACGCTTTCCAACATACCAGAAATCATTACTCAAGTTGTGAGGATAATGGCCGTGGAATACATCCCGCTCCTTTGTGCTGGCTTTTGACCTCATTTCGATGATATTCAACAAAACTGGTTCAGTATACCTCCGGAACAACATACTAACGTTTTATCGCAATCGAAGCATTTTTAGTCGAGTTATGAGGGTAATGGTTGTAGAATAAATCTCGTTCCTGTGTCCTGACCTTTGATCCCATTTCGATGTTATTCAACAGAACCGGTTCAATACATCTCCGGAACAACATGATGAAATTTTGTCGCAATCGAAGAACTTTTACGTAAGTTATGACGCATAAGGTCGATGGAATTGATCCCCGCTCCTATGTCCTGCCCTTTGCTCCCATTTCGCCCATTTTTAATAAGGTTCGTTCCCAGATTGTCCCCTACCACATACTAAAATTTCATCGAAATCGAACCATTTTTAGGAGATTTATCGCGCGGACGGGAGGACGGACAAAGCTGGAGCGTATACGGTTGGAAGCGTAAAAAACGGATGACAGAACGTTGCTCTTCCGTGGTGCATGTTTTAATTACGGCGGACATCTTTACACTGCTACTTGTGACGTCACTAAGCTTGTCCGCACCATGCTGTCACCTGTAAAAAAATTGCTTAGTCATTGGAAAAAATATTGCCAAGTTACAGGACAATAAACTGTATTTTGAATTTTTTATCGCACTTTTGAGGTTTTCATTTGACTCATTTTACCGTTTAACGACAATTAACGTTTTACGAAGCTCTGTTTTTCTACTTTTCCGAAGCAAAGAAAAAATGTGCAATGATTTTAATGTCGCAAATAGCAAAGATGATTTAGCAAAAATACAAAAGTGAATAAAGGAAAACTGAAATAGCGATGACATAAAAACACGGGGAAACAATTTTCTGTCGGACAAGATATTGAATTTCTAGGCAAAATAAAAGAGAAGCGATCTGTCATCTGCGTCTTACTGCGATGCCTTCTTTGTTTCAAAATGCCATTTTAATTTGATGTTTGTTTCGTTTGATGTTCGCATCGTTTTTCGGAATTCCATTCCTTATTTAATCCAGCTCGATAAAGTTCGTGCTTTTAAAGATAAGAGCAGACGAGTGTGTGGACTCACGCATGCGCCTTTGTCGTTTAATTCTTTGTCCGTATGCTGATGAGGTTTAACGAACTTAAGAATACAGATTAGAAAGCAGACATCCATTCGAAGCATTTCAAAGTGATATCGGAACACTTTGAGTAATCATAAATATTTTTTTCCTTTTTCACACAAATGCAATTATTTTTACTTATCAGTAATAGAGGGTAGCGACTTCATTTCTGTGAATCTCTAGTGCTTTCTCTCTGCATTATATCGATTCGTTTGGAAAAGAAATTTTACTTCAATTTATTTTTTAAGAATATTTTACGCAGTTTTTTTTTTATCTCGCAAATGTTCCGCATATGTTCCAAGTGAAAAAGAAGAAGGAATTCCTTTTTCCTGCAAAGCAAGAGAAAAAAAAAGAAAACATATATGATAACCATGTAAAAATATATCACAAGTATTCTTTATTTATATTCTCTTGTGTTACGCTTTACATCATGTACAATTTCAAAAATAAAAAAATCGAGAGGTTTTCACGGAATATTGAATAGTGATTGTTCCTAGAAAAGAGGCAATGGAAGTTGATTTCTCTCTAAATTCAGTTGCCTAGAAATTTTGCATATGCTTACTTGTAGTTGTCTAGAAATTTTGAAATTTCAGTTGCCTAGACATTTTGCATATGCTTATGTGCTTATGTGCAGGAGAAATAAACTATAATGCTTCGGGATTCGATATTTTGTGTTTGATTTTTTTTTCTTTCTTGAACTCTTCGACAGCATTTCGGTTTCGTGAAGAGCCGTATCTTTTACTTCACGAACATTTCACTCACATTTTTTAAATAAATTATTTATAATATTTCAGTTCCATCAGCTTCCGTATTGTAAATTTTCTCTTTGAAAACGTTTCGCCCATTTAATGTTCTTGGAAATGTTCATTGTATTTTAAGCAGTATTTGAATTTTGGGATTTAGCCAATCATACCCAACAAAAACAGTGTGGCTGGGCCAGCACTCGAGCCAATATTGGCAGCCAGCAGTGGCCCAGCACTATGTTGCCGCAGCCCATCAGTCAATAAAATGTCCCGGCAGTCACCACATGAGCCAGAAGTTCAGGCCAGCAGCTGGCCAACAGTTAGTACCCCATCAGTAGTCATATGCCAGAACAGGGATATCAGTTATCCATCACTGACAGTGGCTGCCACAAGCGGCCCTGCAATTCTCGGCATTAGCAGCCGGCAAACACGTGACGTAACTGATGGCTTACCGAATCTTGTCCGCCAATTTCCCAGTAGTAGCCACTCAGCAAAAATACAAGTGCGTGCTGGGAAACTGCTGGCCACCAGCTGGCAGTGATGGGTCACTGCTGGCTGAAATCTGCCGCTCACGGCCCTGTAGCGGTCCGTTGATGGCAGCGCCATCAGTTGGCGAGCCATTGATGGCTCTGCAGCATCGCCGTGAATTGTGGGCCTCCAAGAAAGTGCCACTAGTGGCCCGTTGCTGGCGACTAATGCAACCCCAACAGCAGCTGAAAGCAACGGGACTGGGCATGCGCAGAAGCAACACTTTCTATGTCTCTCATGGTACCAGTTGAAGACACACAACGCTATCGCCATCGTGTTATTTTAGTGGATGTTAAGAAAAAAATCCATATGTAGAGAGGCGTATTAATTTCCTAATGAAATTCCACGTCGACGAAAATATCAGATTAAGCCATGAAATAGTAGATTACAGCCATGAAATTCCCATGAATAACAATTCATGGAATGGAGTGGGTGAATAACAAGAAACAATTTGAAACCGCTTGAAACAAATGTCCTGGAAAACCATTAAAAAAAACGTTTGTTGAAAAAAAAAAAAAGAATTATATGCGTACAAAATTTATTAATTATTTGAAAGAAAAAAAAAAAAAAGAACAACGCCATGTGGATATAATGTACTCATCCATGGGTTGAATACACAAGACTGGGAGGAATTCGCTTCTAGAAATAACGAGAAGTAAAATAAAATATATTTCCTCTTTAAAACAAATGTAGCTTCGGACAACGGAAAGGAAAGATACAACGTTAAAAATGTAACAGAATGTGACATGAACCCGGGTAAATATATATTAATTCAACAATCGCCTTTCAAGACGACAAAGACAGTACAAAACTTTGGAAAGGGACTTTAAGTTGGTACACTCCTTGAAAATGAGTGAAGTTCCCTTAAGGTAAAAAAAAAAAAACAACTAAGTCAGTTTCAATTATATGAAACTGACTTTTATGAAAAATACCTCGCAATATTGTAAAATGAAAGAGGGAACCATTCAATTACACATTCCGCACGAAACAGACAGCTTCAAGCACACGCTCGTGCGTGTCAAATTAGTCCGGTCGGTAGAGAGCTAGCCTCACACGCCCACAGCCCTGGTTCGTATCCACCCAGATCCACACGGGCGTTTTTTCGGTCTGTTGAGAAAATTTCCCCAGCGCCGTGCTATAATTCACAAGTTTCGTAGGGGGAGGGGAAAAAAGTTGTTGCTTTGGGAAACTGCGGTTATTCTTGCATTTTTTTTTTATGGCTACTACTGGGAAATTGGCGAACAAGATTCGGCAAGCCATCAGTTACGTCACGTGGTTGCCGGCTGCCACTTCAAGCAAACTAGCGGACCACATTAGGCTAGCCATAATTTCTGGCACGTGCTTGCAATGCCGCTTAAGGGCCACTTGTGGCAGCTACTGCCTGTGATGGATAACTGATGGCCCTGTTGTCGCATATGACAACTGATGGGGTACCAACAGTTGGGCAGCTGTTGGCCTGAACTGCTTGCCCTTCTGTTGGCCGCCCGGACATTTTATTGACGTTTATATAGTTCTGGGACTTTGCTAGCAGTGCGGGCCCGGAAGACTGTTTTTGCTGGGTATTAAAAAAAAAAAAAAATAACCGCAGTTTCGCAAAACCACAACTACTTTTCCCCCTTACGAAACTTCTGCATGAACTGGTCCTGAAAAGTACCCATTTGGATCTGGCTGGATACGAACCAAGAACAGTCCGCGTGCGGAGCG
This sequence comes from Macrothele yani, assembly GCA_039090855.1. Classification (NCBI taxonomy): domain Eukaryota; kingdom Metazoa; phylum Arthropoda; class Arachnida; order Araneae; family Macrothelidae; genus Macrothele; species Macrothele yani. Next base: position 184,291,679 of record CM076995.1, on the reverse strand, counting down.
AGCGCTTTGCCGACTACACTGATTTGCCACGCGCGAGCCTCTTTCCAGCGCGATGTGAAACTAATAGTTCTCTTTTCAATTTTGCAATATTGCGAGGTATTTTTCATAAATGTCAGTTTCATATAATTCATAAATTTATTTTTTCAACGTAACGAGTGGTTTTATTTACCTTAAGGGAACTTCACTCATTTTCAACGAGTGTACCAACTTAAAGGCGCTTTCCAAAGTTTTGTGCTGCCCTTGTGGTCTTCAAAGGCGATTGTTTAATTAATATATTTTCCCGTTCATGTCACATTCTGTTGCATTTTTAACGTTGTATCTTTCCTTTCCGCGGTCCGAAGCTACATTTGTTCTGAACAGGAAAGATATTTTATTTTACTTGACGCTATTTTTATCAGCGAATTCCTCCAGTCTCGTGTATTCAACCCAAGGATGAGTACGTTATACCTACATAGCGTTTGTTTTCTTTTCTGTTTTTTTTTCAAATAATTGATAAATTTCGTACGCGTATAATTATTATTTTTTTTTCTAACAAAGTTTTTTAATATTTTTTCGAAACATTCGTTTCAAGCGGTTTAATGCATGTTAAAACGAAAGATTACAAGGAATTATTTCTTGTTATTCATGGAAATGGATAGGGTGTGTTTCATGGCTGTCTGCATTCTCGATTCTTCGTGTGTTAGTGCAAAAACTTTGCTACGAAATGAGTTTCTATAAATACACGAGAGTATTTGACCATTTCGTACAGTTCATTAACAATTATTTATATAATTTTCTTCCGACGGTAATCTTCGTCGACGTAGCACTTCATTTGGAAATGAATTCGCCTCTCTACATATGGCTTTTTTCCCTTAACATCCACTAAAGGAACACGATGAGTCTTCAACTAACTGCTACCATAAGAGACACAACACGTGTTGCTTATGCGCATGCACAGTCCTATTGCTTCCACCTCGTGTTGGGGTTGCTTCGGTAGCCAGCTACGGGCCACTAATGTCACTTGCTTGGTGGCCCGCAATCCACGACGATGCTGCAGGGCCATCAATGGCTGCCACCAACGAACCGGTACTGTGCCGTGCGCGGCAGATTTCAGCCAGCAGTGTCCCACTCACTGCCAGCTGGTGGCTAGCGGTTTCCCAACATTTGTGTTTTTGCTGGGTAGTGCTTTTTACTTGAACTTTGCACCGGTAATTTCATGTTTCATATATGTTTTTCTCTTGGTTTCTGCATTAGTATAGTAGATTCAACAAAATGCTCGCATTTTGTATCCAGTGAAACCTTCAAATGTGTGAAAAACAATTAGACAGTATACTTTGTATGTGTGTGACATCATAAATTCGCATTTATTTGATGAACAGATCGATAGTGTTATTTTCCTTTTGTAAAACACTGAGTGTATTTTTATATAATGGGAAACTTTAAAATTATATTAGATTATTTGTAAATTAGTCGATGTTATTTTTTTTAAACCTTCAGTATTTTTTCTTTCAATTTCTTTACGGCATTTTTGATTGTGTAAAATGATCGATCCTTTTTTCCGTTTCGTGGAATTTGCGAAAGCTTTTTTATGTGTCAAAATATTCTGTAATATTTTATTAATTAAATTTTTAAGATCTTTTAATTTTATGCGATCTTTTTGTGTTTTCTTAGGCGAGAATAGTTTCAAGATTTTTTAATATTAAACGAACTTTTTTTAATTTTTCTTTTTTTTTAGGGAAATTATTGAGAGCAGTTTTCTTTTTGTGCTTCACGAAAGTTTAAGAACACTATTCATGCTTACAGGAAAGAAACAAAAAAACGAGATTTTTTATTTATGTTTTTTTTCTTTTTTATGTATTTTGCATTCTGTATACCTTTTTTATATGAGAACATTTTGCGTTACGAATGTGGAGTTTTTCAGAAATCTTATCTTACAAACATTCAGATAATTACACCGTTTAAGATAGATTTAAGTGTAGCTGCAGCAAATAGTTGCGAAGCCAGCAATTCAGATATTGGGGGAGGTCTATTTGGGGGTCAGTATCGTTCATGGAAGCATACTATCTTAAAGTTATTGGTAGAAATTTCGCCAGAAAATTCAGTTGTATATATATTTTATCCGACACTGATTATGCTATCTCCAGTAAAAAAACTAAAAAATAAATGAAAAAATATTTTCATGTACATACTGTAGGTAGTATTTATTCAATATACGTAGTTCTGAGAACCATGTATACCAACCTTGATGTACTTAAGTTACTATTTTTTTACTATTTTAGCTAAATTACGTAATTTATTTTTATTTTCAACCTAATAAGAAAAAATCAACTTTTTAAATTGTTTATAATTGCGAAAATGATGTCTTTGTACTACTCTCCCTGACATTCGGTCAGACGACTCACTCCTATTCACAGAATATTCACACACCAATTAATTTAACTGAAAATTCAATTTCTGTGAAGCATTTCCCGATCATAAAAAAATGGGAATAATTGTCAATAAGAAGATGGCAGTGACGTGACTTTAAACTTTAGAAATCCTCACTGATTTCCTTATTACAGGTAATATTAATTCAGGTGAGATTAATGGATCATGATTTAATGATTGATTAATTCAGATTAGATCAATGGATCATGATTTAATAATTGATTGATTCAGGTGAGATTCGTGGTTCATGATTTAGTGATTAATTCAGGTTAGATTAATGGTTCAAGATTTAATGATTGATTAATTCAAGTGAGGTTAATGGTTCATCAGTTAAGCGTACATCAGCAGAAACAGCTAGGATTATGAATCAAAGAATGAACTTACGTCAGTCCAGTCTTTATTAGCTTGTCACCTGCATAGAAATAACTCTTATCACAATGTGAACTCCCTGGCTTCAATTCAGACAATATGCACAACACATTCTCCTTGAATATAAATTCGTTATGGCCCACAGTAATAATATTCGTTCAATAAATCTGAATAAAAACTATGCATACTGGTAATATGAGTCTCGTATTTTGTCTCTTTCTAACATGCCCTGTTTCTAATAAGTATGCATTCAGTGTTTACATTTTATCTTGCTGCGACTCACTGTCAGTGATTCCGAAATGAAAAACAATTCTTAGGGAAAGTAATGTATCTTCCGGTCAGAAAGCGTTTTACGAGAAGAAGCCAAATGTGCTAAAGGACACTGAAACTCAAAAAGAAAGTTATTTAAATTTATTACGCCATATGATTTAATTAATTATTTTCCCTTGTTAAAGGAAAGGAAAGACAATTTTTTCGGGGGTGAGGGTCTAAAGGGCGGGCTCAAAGGGAAGTTAACCCACCATATCCAGCCCGTAGCGTTGCGCCTAGGTAAACATTAGATTTTTTTTTTCATGAGTAGAGGATTTTAGGAAGGGAGTATCTGACCCTAGGTCTTAAACATCCCTTAGAAATAGGAAGCTAGGAGATTTGGGCTATAGAGCCCGATAAGAAAGTGACACGGAAGCGAAGTAGTAAGGGGAGGAAGACGCCCTTATTTATTACCGGGGACCAGTACCCGGGTTCCGACGGCTTAACGTGCCCATCCGACACACGGAGGATATTTAGTGGATCGAGCGTTCGTACCTGCCTGGGATCGAACCGAAGGTCCTTTCCGTGGTAGTCACGAACGTTGCCCACTAGGCCACCCGCGGCTCATAAACTTTAGATTAGGGGTCGCATTGCCTTAAATATGAAGAGGAACTTTTATAGTTGAACATTAGCGCTTCACAGTTGTTTCCTATCACGTTTCTTCCAGTAGGAACCCCAATTAACAGGTTCCCAAAACTTCAACTGAATTTCTTCGTAGGACGCTGGATACTACAGAGGGTAAGTCGAAAGTTTTGCAATATTTGGATGACTTTATGTCTTCATACGTACCTTTACGACGAAAGATGACTAGCATTCAAAGTATATGCCATTGTATTTCACCGTCTTTAGCCATCTGTCTGCCAGTTCTTCGATTCCGCAGCGGTACCATTTCTTTTCATTCGAGGCGAAGAACTCATTCATCCCAGCTGCCACCTCCTCCTAGTTGTTCAAGTGCCGCCCCCAAAGGAAGTGAGCCATGGACCAGACCAAGTAATAATCAGACGGGGCAAGGTCCGGCCTGCATGCTGGATGTGGCTTCAGGTCGGTGCCCTCAAGTTCCTGGAGTTTTGCCCGAGTCGTTCTATCGGTATGAGGCCGAGCGTTGACCTGCTGTAGGTCAACGCTAGGCCTTGACCTACAGCAGGTCAACGAGTTTTTACTCTGTTCATCAGTTCCGGGTACTTCTCCTCCAAAACGGGATATAACCTCTCAAGCTGTTCATAGTAGAGGTTGGCATTGATGGTCGGGACTGTCTGGAACAAATTCGTAATTGATTATCCCCTCGAAATTTCACTAGACGCAGAGCATCATCACCTTGTTCTCGAAGCCACCACGTTTAGCAACAGGTTCTGGAAGCTACCGCTGTGTGTTAGGATTACGGAATAGACCCGCTTTTTATGGCACGCAACAATTTTTTTGACGAAACGTGCATCGAGCGATTTTTCTCGTAGTTTCGTGCACCCTTCCAAACGATGGTTTGCTTCAGTTGGCGTCAGTTCGTGAGGGACAATGCGGCAGCTCCTGTGTAGCCCTTGCCGAGGTCCTGAAGGTGACGAACCACGGTGGTCTGTGATATGCCCAGCTCGCCTGATAATCTCCGAATGCTGGTTGTCGGATTCGCTTCTATTCTCTACCACACGGCCTTCGAATCCACGGTTCGCGGCCTACCAGACCTTGGATGCTCGTCAAGGTTTCTGTCAACTGAGCGAAATTTCTTGAACCGTCTGGTTGTGGTGCTGTAGTCCACGGAACCTTCCCCTTTCGCGTGACAAATGTTTCGTGTTGCTGGCCGAGTTCAAACTCGTGAAGCAAAAGATCCCTAATTAGCTGGTTCTGGCTGTGCATCTTTTAGGCGTCCCAACTAAAGACGACATGCAATGCTGTTCACAGCAACGACTACCACTTTATATTCCTTTCAACTGACAGCATGGCGCAATTTGGACTAGTTTAAACCTGTGATGTACCCGCTGCAGCACATGCGTTTATGCAAATATTTCAAACTTTCAACTCGCCCTCTGTATGTAATATCGGTCGCTTAAACAACTTTTAATTCGGAACCTATGAGACTGGATATTTATTAAAAACTTTCTAAATATTTTCAGAGCGCTGTACACAAGTATTTAATCCATTGCAAAGCGAGCATTTCTTGTCAGTGCTACTTTTCGCGAAAAAAAAAATCTTCTTTAGCGCATACCTTGCGTAAAGGCAGACGAAATGAGCACTCGCTCCGGAAATGAAAAACAATTTATCAAAGGTCAGCTTAGCAGAGGAACGAAAACTGCTGCCGTTTTATGCCTTGGCGCACCGCACCGTATTGAACAGAGAAAACGTGTCGCGGGGTTGTTAGGGTTTTGCGGAAGCAATATTTTTTTCTGGGGATGCTGACTCTGCTGGCAGGAAACCCCAATCTCGTATTTTGAAATCTCTATTGCCCGATTATCGTCCCCAGTGTCTAATATCCCGGCATTCCCCGGGTGGAAAGCGAGGGTGGAGGGATGAAGTAGAATTCTGTAAATACCACCCACTGGCATTGCTTTTCCAAGTCTGTGACATGTAAAACGCATTTGGGTAGCTCCATAAAATACTCCGGTGAACGCTCTACTCAGCGAGAACGTCTGCGCAGTTCTATCGCTGCTTTTGTATTCCATTCAGGTTTAATGCCACTGAGTACGACGTGAATGCGTGGTTCCCAAGTAATACAACACGTGATTCGGTTGCCTTCACCTGCTTCCTTTCTTTAATGAGCAAAGTAAATGCCCCATCCGCAAAGCTAATTTCGCTACAGCTTGTCGTGTAAAGCTGAAAACAGGCCAGGTTAACGTAACTTATGATAGTAATGAATTTTTAGAGTTGGAAATTCACCGTTTTTCCAGGGGGAATTAGTTTCCTAACTGCTTATCCCTGTTTTGGTCTAAATTAAAGCAGACGAAACCAGAGCAGCAGATTTTTTCTTTCGACACTTTAAAAAAGCGTTGAATAAGAACGAAAACAACAGTTCACGTTACCACGTCATTGTGAGTATCTTTCTTAATGTATCCAGTCGGAAGCGTGCTAGCTCACTAAGTAAATACTATATCTAAACTAAGTAAATACTAAATTCCCAATCATACGAATAATGATTTTATTCTAGTCAAATTATGAAAAATTTTCTACTATTCATATTGCCGGAAAAGAGTGTCAAACACTGTAATGGAAACACTTCCTTTCGGTTTATAATATAATTTTAGAGCGCAAGTCGAAAACAGATCAATTTAATTAGCTTTTATTTAAATTATTACGATACACTACAAGTGATCGATAAGAACAATTGCATTAAGTTTATAACATAGCATGTGTTCAGGATGGCCTACCTGAGCAGTTATACACCCCTCATAGCGTCTTCTCATCGATTGTTCTACACATTAGAAACTCCCAGAGTTTTCCGAATTCTTTGATAATCGTTCACGGTACGTTCACATAGATCTTGTGTATCAGAAACGGGCGTAGCTTAAATCTCAGACTTAAGGTGTCTCCATGAGAAGAAGTCCAGTGCATTCAAATTTGAAGAACGTGCAGGCAAGGCAGTTGGTTCAATCCCGGTAATGTCCCCCACCGGAAAATTGCCCCACATTAGAAAATTATCCCATAGAAAAATTCACCCCACGGAAATCTCCCCTACATTTTTCAGTCAGGGACCGTGCCCAAATTAAATTTTACACAAAATATCGAATGTGGGGGAGATTTCCCGTGTCACCATTTCCATTTTATGCAGTTTAAAACGAACTGCAGCGCAGCCTTATAAGTAGCACAAATACATGGGAGAAATTACCGGGGTTGGCATTTCCTTTTTTACGGCAATTTACAGATGTTTTTGTAAAATATAGATGAAATTTCCGGTGTCGGCATTTTGACTTTTACCGCACTTTATTGTAACAGACGGTCTTCTAATTAGCAAGGTGGCCAGGAGGGGAAATTTCTGGGGTGGGCATTTGAACTTTTACAGCAATTTACAGATGCTTTACAAGTACCAGTAAAATGTGGGGGAAATTTCAGGGGTTTTAGAAGTATCAGCCTGCTACTTCTAAGACCGTCTGTTACTATAAACTGAGGTGACAATCGAAATGTCAATCCCAGAAATTTTTCCCACATTTCCCTGGTACTTGTAGAGCATTTGTAAATGGCGGTAAAAATCGAAATGCCGACCCCGGAAATTTCCCCCACCCTGCCAGCTTGCTACTTTAGAAGACCGTCTGTTACTATGAACTGCGGTAAAAGTCAAATTGCCAACCATAGTGCTACTTGTAAATCAGCAGTTTGTTTCAAACTGTTTTAAAATGGAAATGGTGACTACGGAAATCTTCCCCCATTCGATGTTTTCTGTAAAATTCGATTTGTGCACGGTCCCTGATTGAAAAAGATGGGAGAGATTTCCACGGGGGAATTTTTCCTATGGAGAAGTTTTCCAAAAAATTTACCAAATGTGGGGGACATTTCCGGTGGGGGATTTTGCCGGTGGGTTAATTACCTTTCCGGTTACCTTGTAGGTTCACCTCTATCAATCAAACGAGCAGGAACGTACGATTAAACTGAGATGCTGATGAGAAATATAGCAAAAATCTGTTGAGAAATATAGCTAAAATCTGCTGGATCCTCAAAATGCATGTATCACGTGCCATGACGTATTGTTGATGAAACATCTTTCAGGAATGCAGAAGATTCTGTTTCAAAATAATGCTCATATTGCTTCTCATGGATCGTTGATGCATTGAAAAATGGACCAGTTGGGTAGTCATTAACAATGTGAGCACAAACATTCATATGGAATTTTGTGCTGATGTCGAGACTGGGTTACCGCATGAAGATTTTCCCGTACCAGGTGGTGATTGGTCTAGAAAATTGCAGTGTGGTCTCTTGTGATCTGCGATTTCATAGATGAAAATCACACAATGAGGAAAACTAGGTGCGGTGCATTGCTGAGCTATTGGCAAAACACGACTCATGGATAAAAATCAGCTGGTAGTCCAGTCAACGAAGGCTAAAAATGGGCAAATGTAAGAAATAAATATAAAGGTTTTGAAATTTGGCACACTTGTTTATAGGTACCTAGTGAAGATTATATCAAAAGTCCTGACGAATCATGGGTTAGCTCTAGCCGCCATCTTGAAAAATAGGTACTTTTTTGGTTTTTCGTGAATATCTCGAACACGGTTGGTTGTAGCCCAAAAATACTAAAAAGAAAATCGAAGCTTACAAAATTTCCTACAAAAAAGTAAATCGAACTTTTTTGTATCTGTTACAGTTTGTGAGATAACCGAGTGTCAATGTTGTACTATTTCGCTGATCGCTATGTTATCACTACGGTTTTTCATACAAATAAGCTGTGATAACGTAGCGATCAACGAAACAGTACAACATTGACATCCGATTATTTCAGAAACTATTAGAGATACAAAAAAAATGAATAGAACCTTTTTTGTAGGAAAGTTTGTAAGCTTCAATTTTGTAAATAGTAGTTTTGGGCTACGACCAACCGGGTTTTGAGATATTCACAAAAAAAAAAACACGAAAAAACGTACTTATTTTTCAAGATGGCGGCTAGAGCTCACCTCTGATTCTTCATGACTTTTGATATAATCTTCACTAGATACCTATAAACAAGTGTGCCAAGTTTGAAAACTTTCATATTTATTTAATCTGAAAACCCTATTTTGACCAGACTACGGTGAGAGAAACCCCATTCGCTTCATCGGATATAAGAAGAGTTCCTCCTGATGCCCAGTTCACCAAACAGTTTAAAGAAAATCGAGACAAAATATCCTGGTAGTCTTTGAAGATACATTATGATATGCATCCCTCACATTCCAAGATCTTTGTGGGTGTAAAATAAAGTGAGGGATTCGAGAGTATACATTTATTTACGTACAACACATTGAATTTATTCGCGTCACTCACAACCAGACCGACCACAGTCCAATACATACTAAGTGAAATTAAATCATAACAACAAACAACGAGATTCTCTAATTCCTGGCATTCAGTGGCGTTTAAGTGGGTGGTTTGATGTACGCTATTCTCATAAAACCAATGATAGTGAGACATAAACGTAAACATTTACTAAAATATGGCGGCGGCAATAGTATTTCGACTATTTAGTTTAACAAAAACAATATTTATTTTTATCATTATATATTATTCAGATTTAGATGAACGTAAGAAAAGACCCTGACACCGATAATACGTGATTTAGCTACGAAAGTCAATCTGCGCACGCGCAAGCTAAAATCTGACCTCAGCGTAGAAGGAAAAGCAGAATCGCAAATGTGTTAGTGAGGAAAACTGGAAACTTCCGGTCTAGGATATCTACAGAATCGTGTTATATACATCATTTTAAAGCTCTTCCCAATCGCAAGTAACCGCCTCCCCCTTTTGGTGGGTCGATAGGAAGCCAAATTCCGTAACGACGCACCTTCTTCACATCATCAAAATGGATTTTTGTAATGGATTTTATCACATTTAGCATCAGGTAAAATAATAACGCAAGGAACTATACACCAACTGTACATAAGATAGTATAACTATACTATTTATCTGAATTTATTGGCGTAGATGAAATCAAAGTTTCCTAGCTTTCGCACATCAAACAGATGGCTTTTTCAAGGAAGGTAGACATCAAGCTGCAAACTGGATATGCTGACGACGTATTTTCATATGGCCTCATGGAAATAAATGTATACCCACTTTTCATGGATAAAATCAAAGATATACACCCTACGATCAATTTCACTATGGAGCTAGAACACAATAATGCATTGCCTTATCTGGATGTTTTGCTGAGTAAACCGCCTGAAAATCGCTTCCGTACACAAGTCTAATATAAACCCACTTCCGTTCCCAACCTGATGCTCCGCAGCTCATTCTGCCCCGCTGATTACAGAACAGCTTTTCTCTGTTCTCGTATCAGAAGAACCTTCGCCATCTCCTCCGTTGTTTTTTCTAGACTAAGCGAATTAAAAAGCGTTATCGAATTGGCCACTGAGGCAGGATACGATCCGAACATGGTACATGCACTAGATATATCGAAAGAAACAGAAGGAGGAATGACAATTTTTCTAAGCTGCTGCTTCGCTACCTGGGCTCTATACCTTACGTACTAAATGTTTGCTATAAACTCAAGAACGCGCTCAGGATGATGAATCTCGGTGTCGGCATAAGATTTCCGACATCTTTATATGCTATGCTTAAGGGGAATACTGGCAAGCTTCCACTTTCCAACGAAGCAGGTGTTTATGCCATCCCTCTACAATATCCGGATGGCTCCATGCGATACTACATTGGGATGACCAAACGTTCATTTAGAATTAGTGTCAACGAGCATAAGAGGGACGTAAAGAACGATAAATTAACCACGGCCCTATCCAGAGAAGTCCAGTTCAAGTCCGCTGATCCTATGTGGGATGACATAAAGAAATTAGCTTCCTACTCTACTCTTAAATTCACTGCCATTCGGGAAACATTGGAGATCATTACCAACAATGAGGACTGCAGTGATAGCGTCTCTCTAGAGTTACCACGAATTTGGAATCAAATAGTGAATTCCTATTTATTTTAATTCAAGGATTCCGCGTGTAAAACGAACATGATGCCTCGTGTTTGTATTGAATAATTACGTTCGCATCTCTTCCTTTATTGCCAAGTCAAGTCATCGCGTTCAAATTGTTGAAGCGTTCTATTATCCAGTTTGCAGTTTGCTGTCTACCGTCCTTGAAAAAGCCATCTGGTTGATGTGCGAAAGCTTGGAAACTTTGATTTCATCTACGCCAATAAATTCGGGTAACTAGTATAGTTATACTCTCTTAGTATCAGGTCCTCGTTATTTTCGAAAATTGCAATAAGATATTGTTACGTTTGTGTAAAGCGTGATGAAATAATGTTTGGCGGTAGTTTAGTGAAATACGTATATTGTTGAGTAATAATAGGATTAAGTATTGTTACGCCACTTCATGGGACAGCATTAAAAAATCAGATTTCAACAATGGTTTTAACTACTGCCGTTACTCATTTTCGTTACATCGATTTTTTTTTACTTGGGATTTACTTTACTGCTTTCGGGGAAAATGGATAGCATCAAAAAGTGGTAACTGAGTGGGCTGACGGGCTGGCTTCTGTTCAATCGTCAGAGATGGGCGCAGGTTCGAATCCCGTTGGAGCCACACTGTAAAAAATAAATGTTATGTGAATTCACGGTAAATTTCTCAAAATAACGTGCAGCAAAGTTTCCGGTACGTGTCCGTGTTTTTCAGAAATTTCCGTTTTTGAAAGTGCCTGTTTATTTTAAATCCCGTATTTTCACAGATTTTCGGTCGTCAGAAATTCCGTTTATTTCAGAAAAATCTATTTCAGGCTTTTCCGTGTTTAAACTATAATTCTGCACGACCCTGCATTTTTCGGCCCTTTTCCCCCAGATAATCTTTCCCGCGCTGCTTGGGTTGGTTGAACAGGTAACGCCCGCCTTTAACCACTGAGCCACAGACACTCGGAAATTTCAATCACGTGCATCGTAAAACAAACTGTGCGACAATGATTTTCTTTTCTCTTTTTTGTTGTCATTAATACGAGGGATTTAGATATGTTATTTTCTGTTGGAGCTTATTATTTTTCTGAACGGTTTGTAATATTTTTTTCTGTAGGAGGGCTATTCACAAATTAAGCATTTTTCAACCTGATTTTTCAAAGTAACAAAATGCTTTGCAACCTGATTTCTTTAAACTGACAATGACTTTCTTTTATCTTTAAAGCAAATGAAATGCGCTTTTATAGTATTATTGTACCAAAAAAACCTAAATATGAAATTTACTCTTGATAGCTATAATAGTTTTCATCTTAAGTTGTCCAAAGACTGGTACATATGTACAATAAGTTACTAATCATATGTACAATGAGTTAAGACTGTCTTTGAATGAGTGTAAGAGAAACTATCCTATATCTGCAACATAAATTATTTTGTACACATTTTCTCGAAGACTATTACTTTGTAGTGTTTGAAATTTTGAGAACAAATAAAAACGACCTATAGCTAATATGTGCCACAGTTATCATTCCGAAAAAATTGTTAAAATATTTTATAAAATTCAATTTATCTGACTCAAAAGTATTCTAATTCGGGCGCTAGATGGCGCTATAAGTTAGCTTAGCAATGTTTCTGTCTGGAAGAAACGAAATCTCTCATTTCTGTCGGATTCTTTTGTAGTTATGTGGGCCAAAAAGAAATATTTAATGGGGCCAAAATTGAGACTGGAATTTTTTTTTTTTAATGTAGAGGATTTTAGGAACGGAGTGTCTGACCCCAGGTCTTAAACAACCCTTAGAAATAGGAAGCCATTAGATTTGGACGAGAGTGCCTGATAGGAAAGTGACACGGAAGCGATGTGGAAAGTGGGAGGAAGACACCCTTTTTTATTACCGAGGGGTGGGGCTGTACCTGGAGACTGGAATTTGTCTCCCATAAATCATCTTAAATCCTAAGGTACTTTCATTTTTTGAAGAGAAAATGTGTACATTAGTAGAGAAAACCCCTGAAGTTGAGTATAGAAACTCCGCCTACCGACTAAACTCCACCCCAAATAACATCATTGGCTAAAACGTAACAGCGCGCATTTTGTTTTTTCATTGTGGAGCCAATGAGAGACTGCTTCCATTCTGAATATGGCGAGGTCTGCAGTGATTCGATGACGCTAACTTCTGGGACAGTCCCTCAAGAAGTAAAAGCCATGCCCAAGGAGTGATTGTTTTAGCCATCTATCTCAGAATATGAACCTTAACACTCATTCAAAGACAGCCTTAAGTACTCGGTTTCTTACAGTGACGCAATACATAGCAAATAACTGGTGCTCAAAATAGGGGAGACGAGAAGAAATATCATGTGCCACAATAAGCAAAATTCATGCAGTATGCTATCCACAATACCTGATCTCGCAAAATTCCACAGATGATTGAAATTTAAAAGTTAATCAAACCTCAAGTATTCTCACTAATCGTTCCTATTACTCGTAATTTGTCGTCATACGGATATGGAAAAGTGAGAACGCAGTTTTCCCGTTAATATACGAGAGGAATTGCGGAAAGGTTTTTGAAAATTAAGAATTTTCAGTTAACACATCTCTAAAACGGTCATTTACCGTCAATATAAGAAAGAAACTGCGGAAAATTTTCTGAAAATTCAGAATTGTTCAGTGGTACGAAAAATCAGTAAAATTCAGGTTTCTTTCCGTCATTTCACGGAAAAGGTTGTATCAGAAATATGCTTCGTTAATTCACAAAAGAAATAACGGAAAGTGGCTCTTGAATTTCAGAAAATATTTTAGACTGCATGTTTGGTGCGTTTGTTTAACGGCGATGGCTGTGTCCCTTTCCTGGAAATATTGGCCCTAAATTAAGGATAGGGAACTTTTCATGGGCCCTTAGAATTATTAATATAAACCAAACAAAAGAAGAGAGAAGGCGGCACTGCTACACTTGGGCACGGGCATTACACTTGGGCACGGGAAATTTTCGTGCGTTACCACACGAAAATTTTGGTGTTGCCAGATGTTCGTCTTTACATGAAAAAGCGGATATTTCAGATTCATATCAATATGGAAATGGAAAATTTTGCCGTCTGTGTTAGTATGAAAATGAAAAGCACGGTACTACATGAAAGAGATGGATATTTGTTTCCCCGTTTTCTACATAAAATAACGGTTTCTTGTGTAAGTTCGCTTTCCGTCAAACATGCAGAGAGTTTTTAAGATTGCTCTGTTACATGAAAAAATATAGATCGCTGAAACTTAAGCACCAGCACTCTGAAGCTACGAAAGATGGTTCAAGACAGAAACATTTTGAAATTGGGAAACCGGCAAGGGACGACATTTCAGCAGATAACTTTTTCAAAAGGAAGTTCCTAAAGAAAATTCCGCAAAGGTTTTCAAGCGATTTCTCCTACGCTAGGGATATCATTTCGTAGTAACATGAAATCTAATCAAAAAGTATACCTTATTCTCTCATTGCTTCTTCCACCTTTGAAAGCACGACTTATACGGAGTCTTAGAAGTCTCCGAAAATTGCACCGTCGCATTTTATTTGATCCTTTATACATCTGTGAATATTTTACAGCTGAAGTTTTCCTCAGCTTCAGATGTGGGGAAAAAATGGCATAAAACCATGTATGAGAAACAGCGGTTTATAATACTCCGATATTTTTTTTTCGGTCAAAAATCGATCGGAAACGTGGCCATAATGTTCTTAATTTCGATGCTAAAATTTTCCAAATATGAACTTAAATGTGTGTGTGGATTAACCACATAGCATGTGCTAAAGACATTCTCCTGATTCCAAAGAGCGCTAGAAACGAAATGAAATGGCAAATGACTTCGAAGAAAAAAGCAGAAATGCATATCCGACAGTAAATTTAAAAATAAGGCGAAGGTTATGAGAAACGGATACACTACAGCTGTTACTATCACACTAAACACGGAAACCGTAGAAAATGTAATTCCCTTCCCTTACGTGTCATAAATAATTGAAAGTAAAGAAGTAATAAAATACAGGAACTATGAGTTGAACAGTTCTGGGTTTTTCTTGGAGTTCTTTTCAAGAAAAACAGCCCCGTTTCTCCCAAAAGAGAAAAATCTTTATCAGCGCGCATTTCAAGTATTAATGTATGCTGGAGACATACAGAAACTACACACAAAGCGGCCAAAAATGTTTCTTATTTAAAAAATGATGGAAAGAATAATTTCGGAAATAGATTTTAAGGGTTGAAAGAAGAAACCATAAAATGTACTCGTAGAAAATAGGTTAATACATGAAAAAACCCAACAAAATGAAAAATTAGAGGTCGTTATTCTGGAAGGAAAGTGGAAGGGCTACATGAAATCCTGTAATGAGTTACAGTAGATGAAGGATGCTCACGGAAAGATGACGAGATGAGACAAAAAAAAAATTCGACAGAGCATTTAAAAAAATACAGAGCAATCGTTCAGCAGTGGACCGAATCAGGATAGATTGTAAAACATTGAGGGAAGAGTATAGAAATATAAAAGCCGCAGGCAGAGGTAACTAGGGGTTCGGGAAAATGCATCGTTCAGCACTGTACGGACCCTAGAGGATTTAACAAAAATTGAGTCAATTTTATACTAATGAGATTTAGAGTTAGAGAAAACGAGAGAAACCCAGAAGAAAACGTCGTCCAATAACAGCCCGAACTAAGCTGAAAGGAAGAAGAAAAACCTATGCAAAACGGGATCGAGTGCGCCGGAGCGTTATCATGATGAATTTTCCGCCACTAAAATTTCAGTGAGTCTGATCTAAAACATGCAAAAATAAGGAGCGGATTTAAAAACGTTTTAATTGCAAAATATCTTCTCTTTCCATTTAATCATTTTATGTATTCCACAAAACGACCAGAAACAAACAAAAAAAAAAAAAACCTCTTTTCGCATTTAATACTGAAGGCAAGGTGAAGGAACTTCCACTGAATATCTACATGAGCGAATATTTAAAGACGCCCACGGGATGCTCTGCAATTTAACACAGGTGAAACTATGTTCAAAATGTCTGCGAAAAGACCAGTTAACTAATTTGATTATGCACAGAACACGCGATTTTTTTCTGCTAAAGCAAGGACTGTGCGGTTAGGTGCAGCTGTAGTATAGGTTGTTTTACGATTCGCAATTTCATTCGTATGCAGTGAGTGGTCAAAGATAACTGGACGAATTTCTAAGGATTATGTTTTCTTACACTAAATCAGAAAATGACAAAGATTTCTTCTAGCATTTTTAAGGGTATCTGGCTCAAGTTTTTGAAGACCTGTTAATAACATTTGAACTTCTGGTAAGACTTCACTGGATATAAGCAGGTGATGGAGAAAACTGAAATTGTCAATGATACTCTTCAGAAATAATGCTGTGGCTAAAATGGGAGGTAAAATGAGTAAAGCGAAAAATCCTATGCGAAACGGCTAATGCTCTCATCAACTTTTAGAACGTTACAGAGGCAATCCAAAGATACACACCATTTGCGTAATTATGAATATCAGGAATACGCCCAGTTTCTTTTTATCTTTTCGGTGATTGCCTCTGACAGGCAAATGATATATACTATATTGACAAAAGTCACTGGACACCTAGAAGAGAAACGCAATATAGCATTTATTGACATACATTAGTACGGTGTCGGTACACCTTCGGCCTTAATGCATGCACTGACCCTTCAAGACATGCTTTCGACAAGGTTTTGAAACACAGCGATAGGTAGGCGCTTCCATTCAGTACATAATGCTGCAGCTAACACTTGCTTAGTAGTTGGCCATGGTTCTAAACTTATTATGCAGCCCCCTATTTCATCCCATATGTGCTCTATGGGATTAAGATTAGGGCTCTGTGCTGGCCAGTCCACACACGACACGGAATTATAGTCAAACCACGCCGTAACAGTCCTTGCTTTATGGCTGGGTGCATTATCCTACTGATACCAACAAGGTTCGGTTCCATAGCATTGCCACAGAGTTGGTAGGGCATAATTGTCAAGAACATTAAGGTAGACGTGCTGGCTAACAGGTGTGTCCACGATAACCAAAGGGCTGGGACCATACCACGAAAAACACCCCCATACGAGTACACTGCCAGCTCCAAACTTGACAACAGGAACAGTGCGCTGTGGTAAATAGCGTTCCCCCGGCTGCCGTCATACCCACACACGGCCATCAGACTGATGGATCGTGTATCTGGATTCATCAGTCCGTAAGACTCGCTTCCATTGATCTACGGTCCAGGATAAATGTTCTTTACGCCATGCTAAACGACCGGTAGCATTCCGAATGGAGATGAAACGCTTATGAGCAGCCGCACGACCACGGTAACCCATGGAATGAAGTTCTGTCCGAATGGTGCGTGTACATACCGAGATTTCAGCATGTGTACTCACTTGTACACTGAGGTCTTGTGCAGCACTCTGTCGATTAGCTGTAACGACTCTCCTGAGGCTTCGACGTCCTCTATCACTGATTTTCTTGGTCTACCCGTACGTTTTGCTGCTTCAGGCACACCATGTGTCTTCCACATATTCAGTACATCCAAAACAGTTGACTTGGGATTGTTTAAACGCTACTCAGTTTCTCTTATGGGCAACCCACTAATATAACACCCAGCAATCTTTCCTTTCTCAAAGTCAGTTGTCTTCCACCGCGACATTTTCATTCAACCTCACAGTGCGATATCATCGCTGTCAGCTGCAGACTTGTTTTTATACCGTTTGCAGCTGTATCGCGCATCTTAACAACGCAGAGGATCCGTTCATTTGCTTTTGAAGGGGTGTCAGGTGACTTTTGTCAATATAATGTATTTGGGAGGGGGGGAGGTAAGCTAAAAAGTTGTTTTTGCCTCTGCTTCTGGAAAATGAAGCACGTTCTTCTTTCTTATGTCGGACTCGCCCTGTTTGGTTTCATTGTAGGATCTTAATGGTGTCTCGGACGCTATGTTACTAAGCATCTGGCGCTCTGAAATGAACCCCAAATACACAACCTTAATTGATTTTATTCTGCTGTTGGTGCATTAGAAATCAATTCTACATGTCATATTTCAACGTAATTTGAGCGGGGGGAAATGCAGAATTGGGGATGTCAGGGTGCAAAACTCGCGGGACATGTGCATGTTGATCCCAAGGTCTTACATCGGGACTGTGTAAGGTGTGAAACTAAGCCTTAGAAGGCTACCCTTGTGATCTTTTTTTTTTTACTTTCGTCTCTCTTTTAATATATGCCTTGCAGCAAAAGATTTTTTAGTTTTCAAATGTTTATCAAAACTTTGCATTTATTTAAGGGATGATTATGCTAATAACCTGTATTTGTATCATTTTGACACCCCGGGCCTCTACCTAAAGTTATGTAGCTATGCTTTAATAAATACCTTGGTAGCATATAATTAATTGAAGAATGGCACGCAGGTGAACGTTTAAATTTATTATAGTTTGCAATGATGTCCTTTTGTTTACCGAAATCGTATTGGAGGGCGACAAAGAGCATACAGTGATTCAACAAATAGCAAAAAAATATAACTGACAGTATTGCTGTGAAATATGAAATATGCACAGATCAACAAAATTTTAGACAAAAGACAAAGATGAATTTTAGGCCATGCAAAAAGAAAGGTGGTTAGAAATGACTTACACACATTTTTCTATCACTAACAGGTTCGGGTGGCCAAATTTAAATCCCAAACTTTTTCCGATTTTTTAGTCAGTAATGCAATCAATAGCGGAGAAATGAAGTATTTTACTTATAAACTATCTTCTTCCTTGAACGCGGTAATTCTTGCGTATTAGCACCGCTATTCAGCGTACAATTGCTTTCACTATTTATACAGGTTGATTTTAGAAATACACACACATATTTTGATATGCCGCACCGGTGTCGCAGTTCTAAGCCCTGGCATGTGATTGTTCGTCTAAGTGAGTCCAGGTTCGTATCCCGGTGATATTGCGTTTGCCTCTTACGGGGCTGGCTCTCTCTCTCTCTCTCTTCCATAGAACCAGTGGCCCTAAATTAGGGACGGGCGACTGCTTATAGATGATGAATGAATGTAGACTTTAGCCGTAGTTGCCACAATAAAACTAAGTGATAAGTTGAAACTTTAATGAGATAAAAATACATACCATTAGTTAAAATACCATTAGACCTTTCAAGGCTGCATCAGTCTCATCTTCAGATGGAAGAAACTACGTTGCGAAACACACATGGGCACATCTATATGTAGGAGTAAATTAAAGCAGTTGCCACTCAAAGAGACACAAAGGTTATAGTAAAAATTCAGGTCATGACACCTAAGCACGAAGGTGAAATGAAATAAAGTCTGAGGTCGGTAGACTTGTTAGTGACAAATAGCATTAGCAAAAGTTTCCATGTTTGACGAACAAAGGCAGGTAGGTCCTCATTACAACAGGTATTTAAAAAATGACAAATGTACAAACTCTCGATGAATAGTAGAGAGGCCTTTTTGGGAGGGCAAGCAAAAATGGTTGTCTCGGTCCAGGAAAGGGAGTGTGTCCTACTGAGTTGCTTAAGAGATAACTCTGTGAGTAACTCATAGGCAACTGAGTTGCTCACAGTGGTCGTTAAACCCTCAACCCACTCTGGTCGTTAAACCTTAAACACAACATACGTTGACACCTTTTACTGGCTCCAAATTTTGAGATGGAAATAAAATAAAGTAGGGAAACCAGCTGGACACCGTTTCCGTTACTCCTTGTCCTCCCTAGCTCTTTGTTATGGTGTTTATTTCTCGGGACACTGGTCAGAATGTTTTTTGTCACTGGTGTCCTGGAAGCTGACCGACAGCTCTTCGCTTTATTTATCTTCTTTCCTTTTTCTTTTTTTTTTTCTTTTTCTTACGATTCACGCTGAGGAGTAACGTCTTCTATTTCATTAGACACAAGGCGTTTCAATTTTCGTCATCGGAAGGATGTTTCGTATCACTCCTTCCTCGCTGTCAACACGACCTCTTCGGTATGTCTGCGCAATTTTCATCTACTCATTCATGCTCTTTACAAAGAACTTTATGTATTGGCTCTTTACGGCAGATATCTCTACTTCCAAAACATCATAGGACTGCCCTACCTTGTCTTGTCTGTTCAGTTTCCAGATCTCTCACCAGTGGTCTGCTCTTCCTCACTTGTCAGCTTGTCAGCTGAAGGTTTAGCGATGCAGGGCACTAATGCCGCGTACGATGTCCAGAATCCAGGTTTCGAGCCTGTTTCTCTCTGATTCTAATTCTTCTAAATCTACGTTCTCTTCTTTTGAGGTGTCACCCATTGGTCTGCTAATTTTCCATAAAGTCCCATCCAGCGCATTCGAAAATTATTTTAATGGCTTCACATATCTGGAAAACTCAGGTCCCGTAGCTTCGCTGGTTGGCCAACAAAGATTTGATGTGTCACCTTTTCCTACCCGTTCTTTATTCCTTTTGGGCGGGAGTCTTTTCCTCCTCTGCGTGTTACCTTTCTGCCCGCTCTTCACAGTAAGAAGCTCCTCCTAAATTTATGCGCTTTTGTCGTCGAGGCCCTCAAACCCTTCAATTATTTAAATAATTAATTATTGTTTACACCTTCTAATTTGATTAGTAATGAGACGATGCGGATTCGCTATTTGGCTTTTGGTGAATTAATTTGTGTTTAACGTGTGTATCAGTGACTTACAGTGTCCTTACTGCTGTATTAGCTACTTGAGTGGTCAAACTCAAGATACGTCATTAATGACGTCTCCCCCAAACGGAATGGTTGTTAGCACCGTTGCATTCATGCTGGTTTTTCTGGCTCCACATTCTTTCTTCATATTTTCGTATACGCTGTTGATTTGCTTTTGTTTCTATTTTATAATCAACTTCCAGTTTGTAAATCACTGTTCGATATATGAGAAAGAAATAAAAATTAAACTTTTTGAATGCCTTATCTTATTCTCCTGAATAGTTTGATTCTCTCTAGTGTGATTTTTGTTTCACAAATCATTTTTTGTTCTGAGTTCTTTGTTCTGAAACGGTTCTATAATTCCCGTTTGTTTGTTTCTGTTGTTGGCGAAGTGAAAGTTTGTGTCAACTTAATAATGACAGAAGAAGGAAAAAAAGACGAATATACAGTAATATCAATATAATGTGGAAGAAATATTCCCCTCATAAGACGTGGAAAATACGTCATGATAATTAACACAGCAATCACACATCTCTGAATTGATTGTATTTACTGTTTTTCACGTAATATCAATCACATCAGAAAACTTGAGAATTTCATCGTCCAGGAGCGGGATTCAAACCCGCATCTCCCGATTACCGTTCGAGTATACTAACCGTTACACAACCCTGCTGTGTTAAATATCATGACGTATTTTCCCCGTATTATTAGGGGAATATTTCTTTCACATTATATACTTGGACGACTTGGGATATGCTTAACAACGCTAGATGGCAGCACAGTTGCTTAGATTAAGAATGCTGCCGGACTACTACCGATGCTCTTAACACTCAGATACTTGTGACTTTCTCGTCCTGGGTGTTGTCCAAGGAGGTTAGAAGAAGAGGAGGTGAAGAGACCCGTTTTGAGTGAAGCCAAAACAGATCAGCTGTGTCTGTCCTCTCTCTGAGGTGGTGGGAGTCTGCGTTGCGAGAGTTCGGGAACGTGACGTCACTTCCTGTGGCTTAAGCAGTTTTGCTTAGCACATGCAAACCAAGGATGCAAAGAAGGAATATTTCGGACTTCTTATTTCTTAACATTAGGCTTTTGGTTATATTTTAAACATGGTTACTTGCACATGGGCAGTAAGTAACCATGCGCACTATGCACTTCCGCTCAAAAAATCATTATTTTGTTGAATTTTTTAAAGAAATACCACCACATATTTTCCTGTTTTTTCTGGATGTTTTTTATTATGGGAATAAATATTTCAGCTTCAATTTTTTTCATGCATGTATGGGTAGAGTAAGGGTCCGAAAAACCCGTTCAAAATCGTGATTTCCCAATAGAGATATACAGGAGATTCTTAGGTTGGGCGCATTGGCGTAGTCAGCTGATAAAAAGTGGCGTCACGCCCGAAGCACCGGGAGAGGGGCTGTTGCCACCTCCTCTTACTTCTAATCTCCTTGGTGTTGTCACTGTCAGCATACTCAAACGGCAATCGGGAGATGCGGGTTCGATTCCCGCTTCAGGGCGATGAAAGTTTCAAGTTTTCTGAATGATTGATGTTACGTGAAGAACAGTAAATACATTCAATTCAGTGACGTCTGATTGCTGTGTTAATTGTCGTTAATTGTCATGAAGGCCGTTTCGGTGGCGCAGTGGTCTCAGCGATGGCTTCAGATCATTCGTCCTTGATGAGGTCCGGGTTCGAATCCCGGTGAGGCATGGATGTTGTGTTTGTCTTACGGCGCTGGCTCTCTCCCTTCCCTGGAACCAGTGGCCCTAAATTAGGGCCGGACTGCTTATAGCCCATTGAGTTACTCACGGTGGTCGTTAAACCTCCAATCAAAAAAAAAGAAAAAAACTATCGTGAATATACATTAAGTACTAAACACGATTTATTCGGATTAATATCATTACGTAGCTAGCTTCGAAATACACAAGAGGATACAAACTTTTAAATAAGTCGTCAATGATTAATGTATCTTATTAGCACTTATTTTTGTTTAGCATATTGTGAATGCATGGAAGCGTAGTAACTGTACCAAAAACAGCAATTTAATTTTTGAAACACATCTGCTGCTGACTAAATCAAGAAAGTTTATTATAACCCCTTCAGATGCCTTTCAAAAGAAATAAGACAAATACTAGATCAAAATTTGCTTAGAAATAAATCGTAAACAGTGTTTTCTACGTTAATTAAAACTCGATGCTTCTACTAGGTACATTACGTTTCGCCTGAAACACTTTGCCGATTTATTTCGTTTCCACGCTGCTTGTCTCGTGAGCGCGAGAAATGCAACATCACCTTAGTTTAGTTCATATATTTCGTTTATTTTATTTTTGAATAGTTGTGTTGATGGAATGTATTCGTTCTTTAGGACGGTTGCCTATTGTGTGCGTGAGGGTTGTATGTTGTCATGATGTCTCCTCAGATCAGTTAAATTATTTCATTTCTACCTCCGTTTAGCTGCGCGACATAGGGCCACTTCTAAAATGAACACTCGCGATCTTTCTCAGACCAATAGGGTTGCAAATCTGCCTATTTATGTGTCCTACCCGAAGTCAGCCAGTATGGAATTTGACGCTCACAAGTGTAAGGAGCTGGAAACAGCAGATATTGGCTTCAGGAATCCTCACTTTTTCAACGGGTATGTCTGTATAAACCCGAACAATATGCCGGCGGACTGTGATGGGAAAATCAAGACAGTGACGGGACGTAGAAAGAGGAAGCGTAGCTCGTCTCAGAGAAAACCCGCAAAACGACGGAAGAAGAGCCGCGAGAGGGTCACAGCTCAATCCCGAGACAAAAAGCCTACAGCTGCGGGTAAAACGGCAAAACGTCAACCCTCCAGAACCAAAAGGCGAAGATCTGACAATGGCAAAAAGGATCGACTTCGCAAAAGTAGAAGGGGAAAATCTGACGCTCGCAGAAAGGGGAAGGGTCGTCGGTCGAAAACCAGAGGGCGACAAACTGCCACCAGGAAGGCCACTGCTATTAAAAAGCAGTCAGCCTCGAAGAAAACTGCAGCCGTAGAAAGGCGACAGCCCAAGAAGAAGCCTACCCCTGGAAATCGACGAAAGGCCGGCAAGACCACAATTGGCAACCTTCAGGAGCAGTCGCAACGGAATGAAAAGACTGAGCAGGACAAACATGATAAGAGTTATGAAGCTTGGAGAGAATTGTACATTTAAAATTCTTCTTCCACCGGACTAACAATTTTCGTCCCTTTCAAAATTGATGAAAGTATCTGGACTCTTTTCTCTGTTCTCTTTACGGCCCTCACATCACATATTATTGCATATCGGCGTGTGTTAATCTAAGCTGTGTGGTAAACATTACTCGATTGTAGTTGGTGATTTTAGTGCATTCACATAAAGTTAAGCAATAAACCTGGTAACTATAACTTAAAACTTGATAGCAATTCGTTGCTTCTTCACGGTTGATCTGCGTGCACGTGATTTTAACGCATGCCTTTGCCAGATTTATGTGTGGGGTAATCTTCCGATTACAAAGGCTTTCACGTAATATCCAAGTTCGCGTGTATCGCTGCTCCACGTTGACAAGCACACAGCCGGTTCTCGCTCATCATCAACGATCAAATAATGCATATTATGTGAAGTTTCTTTTAGAATAACAATACATTATATGCTGTAATAGATTTATTAGAATTTATTCAAAAGGAGCAAATTTGGAATGTATTCTACCAAGGAAAAGTTTAATAATAATAGAACGGACTATACACGTGTGCAAAAACAGCATTTAAGTCATTTTGAAAGAGTTAAAATTATTCGATCTACAGAATGGGAACAAAAAGGATTTTGAAAAACATTAAGCCTAATATTCCGATCATGAGCGTATCAAGTAGTTCCATGCGTCACTCCGCTTTGTGTACAGAACACCTGCTGCTGAACTTTCGAATCAGAAAGTTTTCAAGTAGTTCCCGATTTCCTACAGTCGATGTATAATAAACTTTTGATTGTGGTAAACGTTGATATTTTTACTTCATTCAACACCACAAGTTTGTAGTCATAAATTATATATAATTTTCGAGTGAATCGTTCTGCTTTGTTTACATGGAACCTGATCGCACCCAAAGTGAAAGAAAGTAGTTCACGATAATTGTTTTGCGGATTTTTTTACAATTTCGTTATAATAGACGACTGAAGGACTACTTTTATTTGTAAATATATTTTATCAAGAAAACATGTCGAGTAATACTGCAACGTTTCTTTTTGTTTTGTTTTCCATCCGAAAAATCTGGGAAGCCATACTTACAAATCGGAAGAAGTATTGGCCGATAGCCTATTGGAATATTTGTTCCGACGATTTAGTACCAAACAAAATTTAGATCCATTTGAACAGTTCGTTGAAATATTTCGTTCTACCGAGTAGAAACATGAGTGTTATACCAAGGCTGAACTGGATCCTACCAGGCTGCAACATTAAACAAAAACAGCGAGGACAGAAAAGATTATGAGCCGCCCCGGTGGCGCAGTGGTCTAAGCGATGGCCTCTGATCATTCGTCCGAAAGGGTTCCGGGTTCGAATCCCGGTGAGGCATGGATGTTGAGTTTGTCTTATGGCACTGGCTCTCTCCCTTCCCTGGAACCAGTGACCCTAAATTAGGAACGGGCGACTGCTTATAGCCCATTGAGTTGCTCACGGTGGTCGTTAAACCTCCAATCAAAAAAAAAGAAAAAAAAAAAAAAAAGATGAGTTGGGACGCAGCGCCATCTATTGAGGTAGTTCGCATTAACAAAATGATTCCGTATCATTATTTACATTTGATATTTTATTTATATTCATTTTCACATGAACAGATGGATATTTGCATTCTGAATTTGTAGTACTTGGGCAAAAGGATTTTTCTGTAGGACCTCGTGTAACTTATGTGTAAATCTCATTCCTCCTTTATTCTTCAACGATCAAGGGCTGAGATTTTGGTAAATGTGTAGATTAGCGTCTTAAATTATTCCGTCGGAAAAATGTTAGTACCTGGAAAAGGTGCGACGTACAGATTTTAGAGTATGGAAATTAATGGCAAATGATGCAGAAATTTCGTATTTTAAATGACTTTTAAAGATTTTTATCGTAACATTTACCTTTAAGTTCGATGCTGTAAAGAGACGCTGCCGTAGGCTTAACGTGTCGAACGTACAGGTAAATATTACGATAAAAATCTTTAAAAGACATTTGAAACAGACAATTATCGCACCATTTGCCATTAATTTTCATAATCTAAAATCTGTAAGTCGCACTTTTCCCAAGTACTAATATTTTTCCAACGAAATAATTTAAAACGCAGATCTACACCTTTACCTACTATTTTACTTAATATGAGTTTATATAGCTGAGGTTTTTTTCTAAAATTGAATTATGTATGTAATTATCAGAATGAAAATGCTTACCACAAACAATAGTTGAAGGTAACTTGTCATTTGGAGCAAAATCCTGACGAGATATTTTTTTCAGCAACAGTTGCTTTAGGTTCTGATCTGAGGGAAACTCATGGAATGAAAATCCCACATTTTTCTTCTCAGAAAATGTGTATATCGGCACAGAACAGTAAACCATTTTTAAAATGGGTTAGATTTTGTTGTGAAAACAACAGTTTGGTTTTAAAACTGCAAGGTTTGTTTAAAAGATACACAAGAAAAAACAACGAACATACACAATTCAACAATTCAAACAACGTGAAAACTGAGATGTTTATACCTTGGGACGCAATGCCATCTAACGGCTGAAATCGCCCCTAACGCCCACTGGCCAATCACCAAAAGTTTATTGTCTTCAACGCTAATGTTATAGTCTGTTATTCATCCAGTTCAGCCTTGGTTATACACACTAATCTCGTGTTATTAAACCACATGAAAAAGTAGGTTGCATTATGATACTTTATGGAATTATGATGCATAAATCTGTGATATGAAATGTATTGTTATTTTCAATAATAAAATCAGCGTCTACAATTATTTCCCTTAAAATAAGATTTATTTCGATGAAAATAATAAAAAAATTTCGTATCGTGTCGTGGACTACTTTATTTTACATTGGGTGTAATCAGGTTCTATGAAAACAAAGAACGATACACAGGAACTATTTGAAATCAGGAACTATTTGAAAGCGTTCTGATTTGGAAGTCCAGCCACATCTGCTAATGCCCACCAAAACGGAGTAAAGAAACTACCGATACCGCTGTAGAAAAACAAGGAAACATAACAACAAAAACGAATCGAAGTGCTTTTTAAGGAAAATAACAAGCTTGACTTCAGAATCGGAACGCTTCCAAGTGGTTTCCAATTTCTAGTGTATCATTCCACTTTATTTATATGGAACCTGATCCCACCCAACGTGAAAGAAAGTAGTTCACGATACGATACGGAATTTTTTGTATTATTTTCATCGAAATAAAATCTTACCGTAATGGAAATCATTATGTGCTTTTATTTTATTATTGAAAATAGTAATATATTTATTTCGTATCACAGATTTACGCATCGTGATTCCATAAAGAATCATAGTACAACGCACTTTAGCCCGCTTAATAGCTGTCTTCGAGTGTCTGGCTCACTTCCACAGCCATCGCGCCCAATTCCACACTGAAATAATTTACAAAATCCAAAAAAAATGCTACCAAAGAACGAGGGGTCAATCTTAGCCACTTTGACTAAAAAAAAAGAAACGTAGCACTATTATTCGATATATTTCCTATTTTTTTTAAATATATCTAAAATAAAATTATTAAGGTGTCTTAGTGAAATTTAAAACAATCCACATAAAATTTATCGTGAACTACTTTCCTTCACTTTGGATGTGATTAGGTTCCATGCAAACAAAGCGGAACAATACGCTCGAAATCGGGAACTACTTGAAAGTGTTCTGATTAGAAAGCCCAGCCATTTATTGATTCTTGAACCACTCAGTTATTTTGCATTTCTTTGCGGGGCTATTTATATCATGTAGTGACACGAAGTATCGCGATCTATATCATAAACAAACACGCCCAAAACTGCCGTGGTAGAATACGTATAACAGTTCAAAAATAGTTCCCAATTTTCTTTGTCCTTTTATTGTCGCAAAGAAAGATACAAAGGCCATATTCGTTTGACCCCAAACGCATTTCCCATCCGTCATGCATTTCATTTAGCCGTAAAGCATTTTCCTCTAACTTGTTGATGCATGTTTTTCTCTCTGTCTCGTACATTAACGAGCTAAGCACCAATTCGTTATGGCGCTAACAACAACAAAAAAAAAAAAATGGAAAGAAAGAGAGAAAAATATAACACAAAGCGACTTTGTAACAGCGAACCCGCCTGCCAGTGATCTCATAAACTTAATTCGATGTTCACGGATGCATTATTTCTTTGCGCTCTCTTCTCGCGGAGCTTTCCTAGTTATTCGCTCTGTTTACTGGCTTAGTAATTCCAGCAATACGCAGTGCGTCAGTGGGCGGAACAATAGCGAAATGTTGCACAAAATTTTCATATTCTGCTAGGTGAAAGCCCATCAATAAATAATGACCGGGGAATATAAGATTAATAATTTTTTAATAAACAGGTATTGTTTTTGTCTGTGATGTCCAAATGTGAAAGTGTGTTTCATGTACCAAGTTGAAAACACATGGACTAATTAATATGGACATAAATCAAGCTGTTCTTTCATGTTACGTAACCGCAGAAATTTTAAAATTTTATCGTCTTGGAACGGGAATCGAACCAGCATCTCTCGATTTGCGCTCGGGTATGCTACACCACCCAGCTCATACCCGAGAGCAAATCAGGAGATGCCGGTTCGATTCCCGTTCCAGGACAATTAAATTTTCACATTTCTGCAGTTACGTTATATTTGAGAACAGAATGATTTATGTCCGTATGTTTCATGAACATTACAACAGTAAATATACGGGTGATTCCTAAAGTCCTAAAGTCACCTCAATAACTTGGGAACAAAGACAGCTAAAGCTATGGAGGTAAGGTATGTTATAGTAAAACAACCATGTGCTATCGGATGAGAGGTACTGCAGTGCCCCTAGTGGCAAAATGTGGAAGTTAGCACTCCTATCTCAAATACCATGAGAGATACGGGAAAGAGATCAAATAGAAACTTGTAGAGCATCAACGAATTAGTAGGAAACGACATATGGTAGAAACGGCTGGGGTAAGTAGAAGGCTGGAAATGCGAACTTGTGCGAAGCCGGTTCGTGTCGTAGTCGCGGTAACAGTCTAGCAGAGAGAAATGTATGACGTGTACGACCGCACGCCTGTGAGTGTCGTATGCAAATTCTGGGGTGACATAACGTCTCACCTGCCGTATCATGCGCGGCGTGGCAATGTATAAAGGATCGTCGGTCAGGAGCTATGTCATTTGTAATGTGAGTATCGGGTAAAGAACGAGCATGGCAGGCTATTCGAATGAACAGTATTGCAAGATGGTGCTGTTATATGGAGAATTCGGACGTAATTTCCGACTCATCCATCACCGACAGCGTGGACCATTAGTCGCGCGGTTCGACGGCTTCGAGAGACAGGCAGTATTGCAGCGCGTCCCCGTTCGGGCCGACCACCGGAATGGGTAGGGATGTGCAACCAGCCGATGTTCGGGCATACGTTTAGGACAACCCTCACACCAGTACGAGGGCAGTCAGTATGGCATGTGGCTTATCACAATCCCGTGTGTGGAACATTTTGTATCAGCATGGTGCCCACCCGTACCGTACAGTAACGCTGCACGTACTGATGCCAGGGGATAACCAACGACGTCTAGATTTATGCAATTTCGTAATGAACACCGTAGAAAAAAATGCGGCCTATCTATCAAGCATCCTTTGGACTGGCGAGGCGCATTTCACACGCACCGGGGTGCTGAACAAACAAAACACCCATTACTGGGCAGTTCAGAATCCATTTTTACACAGAAAATGAGGCATCAGGTGCGCTGGTCGATCAATATCTGGTGTGGCATCTATAATGGCCGACGTGTTGGGCCTGTGTTCTATGAGGGCGCATTAAATGGACAAAGATACCTGCAGCTGTTACAAAGCACATTAACTGAGTGGTTAGATGATCTTTCTCTGCAAGATGTGCGCTCATTATGGATTCAGCATGACGGCTCTCCGGCACATCAACTAACAGCGGTACAGCACTTCCTGTCCGACACTTTCGGGCAACAGATCATCGGTTATGGTGGTCCGCGATCCCTAGATGGCTTCCGCGATCCCTGGATGTAACTCCCATGGATTTCTTCCTCTGGGGTTACCTAAAGGACCACGTGTGCAGGGTGGAACCGACGAGTCTCCACGATCTCTGACTGCGTATGGTCCCTGCGTGTGAGAGCGTGACACTTGTTATTCTGGCGAACGTACAACGGGAAGTTCTGTCTCGCATTCCAATGTGTATAGTGGCAGATGGTGGCCATATTGAACCCTATTTTCGTTAAACGCAACGTTATGTAAGCATCGCCGTTGCATTAAATACGACCAATGTACTCCATTTGTACTCATGCCTGAGTATAATAAACCTTGTGTTTCCCTCACGTTTCCAGCCTTCTACTTAACCCAGCCGTTTCTACCATATGTAATTTTCTACTAATTCGTTGATGCTCTACAAGTTTCTAACTGATTTCTTTCCCGTATCTCTCATGATTTCCGAGATAGGAGAGCTAACTTCCACATTTTGCCACTAGGGGCGCTGCAGTCACACTCATCCGATAGCGCATGGTTGTTTTACTAAACCATAACTTACTTCTATAGCTCTAGCTGTCTTTGTTTCCAAGTTATTGAGGTGACTTAGGACTTTAGGAATCACCCTGTATATTATACTGTATATACAGGGTGATTCAGCTAAGCGTGTACAAACTTCTGGGATGGGTAGGTTGCACAACGACAAATCGGAATCACATAGCAATGCAGGGTGGGGAAACGCCATCTTCATGTGCAAGTGTACAGAGAGGACGAGAAATGAAAGAGCAGCACGTAAGAGAACAAAATGCTTTTTATTACTCACAAGACATTTGCGAAATGCATTGAGGTTACAGAAGGTGTTAAATATTGCGACTCTGATCTGTAACACACGCTTGACATCTTCAGCGAATGGGATCACACACATTTTGAAAAATTCCTGGCGTGTCTCGGACTTCCGGAGCAGCTACAGAGATGAGTGTTACAAGGTCCTCATCACTTTCAACTGGGTGTCGCACACCAGTCCTTTTATGTGACCCCAGAAGAAGTAATCAAGGCATGTTAAGTCCGGCGATCTTGAAAGTCAATGAATGGGACCGCCACGCTCGATCTGCTAATGTCCAAATGTCATGTTTAAGTGATGACGGACGTCATTGCCGAAATGGGCGGGGGCCTCATCATGCTGGAACCACATTTCACGGCGCAGCGACCGAGGGACCTGTCATTCGTTCAATAGCCCTGACAACACGTCCTCCAGAAATATCCGGTAACTTCTTCCGTTCAGAAGAGGAGGCATGAGGTATGGGCCAATTAAGTGATCCTCGACAATGCCGGCCCAAATATTAACAGCAAAACGGTTTTGTGCTGCACGTGGTCGTACACAAGGGGGATCTCCACCTCCCATATATGTGCATTAAAGCAACCTTCCCTTGTGAAACACGCTTAGTCTGTGAACAGCACAGAAGCAGGAAATTGGTGTTCTGCCGAACTCTTCTGCAGGTACCATTGCGGAAATGCAATGCTCTGAGGGTAATCCTGAGGGCTTAGTGTCTGAACGCGCTGCACATGATATGGATGCAATTGTTTGTGCAGAACCCTCCATACGGTGGAATGGGACAGACCGAGTCGATGGACAATTGCTCGTGGGCTGGAACTTGGAGTGTCTGCTACATGACTTAACATATTCTGTTAAATGGCAGGAGTGTGTACCCATCGTTCCCGACACCTGGCAAGCCCCTGGAAAGAACCAGTGTCGCATAACCTCTGATGCAGCCGTGCAAACACTTGGTGGTTTGGCACTCGCCTCATCGGGTACCGTTCCTGGTACAGTCGCACGGCGGTTCGTCCGTTGCAGTCCGCCGCTCCGTATGCGAGGTGCATATCAGTCATTTCCGTGTTCGTGAACTCAGCCATCCTACTACATCTACGGGCGGTTTACAAATGACGGTATCCTGAAAGAACGTATGAGCAGTCTCGCGGCCGAACAACGCCATCTACAGCATGAAGATGGCGTTTCCGACCCTTCATTGCTATGTGATTCCGATTTGTCTTTGTGCAACCTACCCCTCCCAGAAATGTGTGCAAACTTAGCTGAATCACCCTGTACATATATTGGTTGAGGCAGGGATTCAACAATTAAAACAGGATAGCGCTCGTATTTTCCCAGCGTTCGTTAGCCGCACATGAGATGTTTCTATAGGCAGCTGATGAAATGTCAAAAACAAATAACAGCTGCCAGTTCCAACATTTCTCGGGATTGTTTTTCTGGTTTTTAACGAAATCGTCTGAAAGCAAGCCTTTTCAGTGGTTCTGGTCCTTCAAAACCCTACAAAAAATGCGTAGTAGTTCTAAAGCGCACAAGCAGATGGGAAACAACGGACGTTATTCATGTGACGTCAGGAGTGGATTTCTGTGGACCAATATAGCTCCTGGGTCAATGTTGTTGCAAGTTGATTATCACGTACTGTTGGCTAATTTTTACAATCTTAACGTTATGGAGTCTGCCAACGAATTAATAGATCTACAGGGCAAAGAAGAAGAAATTAATTTCGTACAAGAACAAATCAAGGTTACAAAAATATACCAAGGCAAATTTGTGTTCGATGTTTATTTCTCATGACGAAGAGAACATCGCCATTAGTTATCATGAAGTTTTTAATGGAACATTTCTCGTACACGGTATGGTAACTTTTCACGTTCTTACTGTCAGGTATTGGCGAAATATATGAAACCTAAACTTGGGAACCTTTTTTTCCAAAACAAAGGATTTAGAGGCCCAGACAAATAAGTAATATGGAAACAAACTAGGGTTCCCACGCTAAGAAATATGCTCGAAAATTAAATGAATACGTAACATTAAATAAAAAACATTTTTTTTTTGGGTGTGGAGAAAGTAGAAGTTAATTCGTAATTTAGTGATCCAAATATGCTATAAGTTTTCTCCTTCTACCTTTAGGTTTTCTCTTTTTTCTTTTTTGGAAATTTAAATTTAAAGTAAGGCTACGAGGCTTCAACTGCTTTTGATTCGTAATGACATAATATCCAAAATCTTTTTCGTTAAAGTAGGCAGAACATATTGGGGAATGAACTTTGGGATGGAAATCATCGCGTTTCATTTTGCACAGCCATTACTTTAATTATTTCGTCCTTTTGAGAGGAAAATTATGAAAAGTTATTCCTTCCTTTATACAAATTAGGTGGCAGGATATATTAGCACAACCATACGGTCAGCAAAAGTTAGACATGTCGCTAATAAATTTATAAAAAATCGCGACGATTTTCCTGAACCTATGTAACGCAACGTCATGTTGAGCAATGGGAAAACGTATGTAAACAAACTATTGTTGGTCCGCGGGCACGGAAAATCTTTCCCATGATGCAATGCGAGATGAATAAGGTCCAGTACGTTTACTTGTCTTTGCTGCTGCCAGTTAATAAAAGGTGTTAAAATAGTAAAAGCATTTTCGGAAACTTAGAATTGCGCAGTTGCAAATTCAAATGTTAAAATGGCATGGTCGTTCATGCGTAGAAGCACAAAGTTTTTTCTCTTCTTTTCTTTATTAATATAATGTATGTGATTATTATAACACACTGTTACCTACTCTATTGGAACTCTCAATTTGAAAACTTAAATGAGACTCCTTTGACAATGTAAAATAATCATTTTATGTTCGCAAAGTGTATCTTAAAATTAAATTTCATAGAATAAGATTCTACATGAAAAATCCTGTATGCCGTTTATGAACGACAAAGTAGAACTAAAATTCCGGACGTAACGTTTTCTTGTTTCTAAAGAGTTGATTGTGTGACGTAAGGCAGCTCTGACGTCATGTCAGAATGAATTGGATGAGGTGTCACACCTGCAGCTGTGAAAAATGGGTCTTTGTTGCAATGACAACAAGGAAAAGTGAAGCACGCGTGAGCTATGCGCGTGTAGGTAATGGCATCACCTGCACGAAAAGCTAAGCGTGACGTCACATACGTGTATATTTCTTTCTGGATTGTGGCTATGGTGACGACTTTCCTCTACCACACAACATTGGGACAAACGTTCAGACGTTCAAACAAAGGAAATTGTATTGTTTTAGATTATCAAAACGTGCTAATTTTTTAATTTCTTTTTTCAAAAGTATTAATAGATTAGTTTGGTATTACGTAAATTCAATTGCTTAGAGCTGGTCGTCCTTAAAAATTCTCAAAGCTAGTTTGAAATCAGTAATATTTTCTACAAGTTCGGAAAATTAGTTTTCAAATAGGAACATCAATAACTTATTTATCAGTGCAATTGTTAGGAACTTCAGATCCTTCCTCTGCCCGTGGCAACAACTATTAAATAAAACAAGTTAATAAAATCATGCAATGCCTTGATTATATATAATACACTTTCCAACATTACAGAAATCATTACTCAAGTTATGAGAATAATGTCTGTGGAATAAATCTCGGTTCTGTGCCCTGACCTTTGATCACATTTCGATGATATTCAACAGAACCGGCTTGGTATACCTCCGAAATAACATGATAAAAAGTTTTGTCGCAATCGAAGCATTTTTACGTAAGTTATGATGCATAAGGGCTATGGAATAGATCCCGCTCCTGTGTCCTAACCTTTGACCCCATTTCGCCCATTTTCAATAAGGTTTGTCGCCAGGTTGTCCCCGAACACATACTAAAATTTCATCGAAATCGAACCTTTTTTACGTTAGTCATAACGCATAATAGCAGTGGAATTGATCCCTCTCCTATGTACTGACCTTTGACTCCGTTTCGTTCACTTTAAATAAGGTTCCTTCCCAGGTAATCCCCTACCAGATACTAAAATTCCATCGAAATCGAACAATTGTTACGCGAGTTATCGCGCGAACGGACATACGCACACTACGCGTGACGTAATGAGGCAGATGGGAATCGCGACCATCTGCCCGCCGCAAAAGTGTGACGTCATAAATCTTTAATAGGATCCCCACACAACGCGTGACGTAATGAGACAGATGGCGTGACCGCGCGCCAACATTCTGAAACGCGAGTTGTGACGTCATAAGATTTCTAAGCATTGGTAACATTACTGGAACAACGCCATCACTAAAAACGTTATATTTCGGGGTGGTTATTTAACCCCCTAAACGAATTCTTCTAAAGTCGAGATCAAGCTTAATCGATTTCTAGTACCAGAAAACGGTAGGTTAACGACTTTCATCAAATTTCTTAGAGCCCTTTTCAAAATAAAATGTACATACATACATACATACATACAAGAATTGCTACTTTAAGGTGGACGTCAAGTAACTTTGCTTCCTTTACTTCCAATGGAAAAACTTTTGTACACATTTTCTTCGCAATTAATGCGTTCCCAAGGATGAAAATTCGGACATCGATTAAAATATCTTCATTTTATAACTTGCAATACTTAATATTTTCTAAAACATAACCATAATTATGCAATTCAACATTTGTTTGTCGACTGACGTCATGAAAATAAGGTCGCACCATCTTTTTTCTGGACAATTAATGCGTTCACAAGGATGAAAATGTGAACATCGATTAAAATAGCTTCATTTCATAACTTGGAATACTTAATATTTTTTAAACCGTAACCGTAATTATACAATCCAAAATTTTTTTGTCCACTGACGTCATCAAAGTACAGGTCGCGCCACCTTTTCTCTGGTTTCAACACCACCAAAGGAAAAGTTATTGATTTTTAATATAACTATGGTTATGTTTTAGAACATATTAAGTTTTCCAAGTTATAATATGAAGTTATTTTAATCGATGTTCAAATTTTTAACCTTGAGAACACATTAATTGTTAAGGAAATGTGTACAAAAGTTTTTCTATTGGAAGTATAGGAAGCAAAATTACTTGACGTCCACCTTAATAATATGGGATAAGGACAATGGAATGGATTGCAATCCCATGTCCTGACCTTTGACTACATTTCGTCCATTTTCATAGGGTTCGTCCCCATGTGGTCCCCTACTACATGCTGAAATTTCATCGAAATTGACCCATTTTTACGCCAGTTAGCGTACGGACAGACGGACAAACTCGGAGCATATACGCTTCATCAACCTACGGTTGGAAAGCGTAAAAAAAGAGATCTGTTCATCTTTGGTAATTTGATATTACAAATGGAGAAGAAATAAAATAATGCTTCTGATGAACATTTCACTAATTCGAAAAATTAAGAATTCCAAACTGAGAAATTATTTTTTTATTAGTACATTTATTTGGTGTTACGTAAATCCAATTACTTAGAGCTCAATTATGCAGATGTTCTTTTTTGTCTTTTTTTTTTTTCGTTTTTGAAATTCTGATACTACTACACTAAGAACAGAATTCTAAACAGTGTTGTCGTTGAATGCGTTTCTTTAAACTTCCAAGACGTTAAATGCTTCGTGAAAATAGGAAGTATTCTTAACGTCAAATAATGTTACCATAAAACACGAGCTTTGCACGTAAATAATTTACACTACTCACAATAAGGCACCGCGAGAGCAGGTAAAGTGCCAACCCACGTTATAACGCAATAAGTAAATACTGGGTGTATATATACGTACCGACTTAAGTTGAAATGTAAAAACGATGCTAAAGTTCGTTTGAAATGAGTAAGAAAAAAAAACACGTTCACTCTCTACCACGGTTGGATATAAAATATTGACAACATGCCTGTATCTCCCAAAATATTGATACACAGAGCAGAATAAGTTTAAATCATTTCAATATAAACTCCTGCCATATTAACATTCTGCTACACATCCGGAAGTTGTTGGATACCGCCAGCAGAAAAGTTTTTGTTGATATCTGCACACGAGCGCCCAACTCCACGGAGAATTTACGCTCTTTTGTGAAACGCATTCCTCGCAGTGGTTTTTTCAGTTTTGTGAAGAAATCAAAGTTACATGGGCTCATGTCCAGGAAATAGGGCAAATGTTCGAGCAACTCCCACTACCATCATGCTAACAAACTCTTTACAGGAGCTGTAGTGTGCCCCATCGCGCATTGCCATGCATGGCAATGGGGCACACTTGTTTGGAAGTTTTGCCGCTTTCGCTGCAGAGCAGGACGAAGATGAAGTTCCAGAACTTCTTGGTAGTACTGAGCGTTAACAGTCTGGTGCTGCAAAACTGCATGATTCAGTATCATACACTGGACATCATTGCCGCTATCAGCATCACTTTGAGATTCACGGTTCGTAGCGATTTTTTCTGGCCAGGGAGACGCTGGATGTCGCCATTTGTTTGACTCTCGTTTCAGTTTTGGTTCGTACCTCGACTGCGGTTCATCCAGAGCAGTGGTCCACTTCAGGAATCATCCAGAGCAGTTCATCCAGAGCAGTGGTCCACTTCAGGATCTTCTCTGCTGTAACGTTGCAAATGTTCATTGACAGAAGCTTAGCGGTGCCATTTCTGGACTTCCGTAAGGTGACAAGGCACACCTATTTCTGTAATTTCGCGGTTACCACGCATGTCCTTCAACACATTCGAAACTGTTTTGTGGCATATTCCTATCTCTGTGGCTAACTGTCATGATTCACCGTCATTAATGATCCAATCAAATTTCACTTGATGGTCTTGGATGCCATCTCGATCCACTGCTATCAATGATTGCATCAATTTCACTTGATGGTTTTGGAAGCCATACCGATCTACTGTTATCAATGATTGCATCAATTTTACTTGTTGGACTTGGATGCCATCTTGATCCACTGCTATCAAAGATTGCATAAATTTCACTTGATGGTTTTGGAAGCCATACCGATCCACTGTTATCAATGATTGCATCAATTTTACTTGTTGGTCTTGGATGCCATCTTGATCCACTGCTATCAAAGATTGCATAAATTTCACTTGATGGTCTTGTATGCAATCACGATCCACTGCTATTAATGAGTGCCTCAATTTCGTTTCATGGTCTTGAATGCCATCTCGATTAACTGCAATGAATGATTGCATCAATTTCACTTCATGGTCTTGGATGCCATCACGATCCAGTGCTATTAATGACTGCTCCAATTTCACTTCATGGTCTTGGATGCCATCTCGATTAACTGCTATTAATGATTGTCTCAATTTCACTTGATGGTTTTGGATGACATCTCGATCCACTGCTATCAATTATTGCATCAATTTCACTTGATGGTCTTGGATGCCATCTCGATTCACTGCTATCAATGATTGCCTCAATTTCACTTGATGCTCTTGGATGCCATCTCGATTAACTGCTATCAACGATTGTGTTACAGTGGACACCCCCCCATCCTAAAACCTGAAGAAAACTCTAAAATTTGTCCGCCATGTCGCGTATGGTATGAGGCAGCTAGGAATCACAGTTCGGCAGGCTCACATGTTCTTTTACAGTTCAGTTTTTTATTTATTTCTCATTTACGTTGTTTTTTCTTTCGGATGTTCTCTAAAATTAATTAACGAAATTGCGGGATAATTAGGAAGTCGCTCCAATGCTCTTGAAGGCAAGAAACGCAATATTTTTGCCATTTTGAATTGTTTCTACCTGTGGGAAAAGGTAGCACTCAATGGTTGCTCTGGAAATTGATAAGAGCAAAGCGATAGGCCCAGAAGAGGACTTCTGGATTTCTTGAGGAGGGGCCGATGTTACGACCCACCCCCGCCATTAATTTAGTAATTAATGGGCGTGGTTGATGTGTGAAATTAATTAAGTATTAATTATGTTCGAGGCTTGATTGGAGTTTAAAAGTGTAAACAACAGAGAAAGTTTTATCTGGGGGTTTGGAAAGAAAAGAGGCGAAGAATTCTCTCTCTGACTGGGTGGTCTCAGAATAGCTCTGTTAGGTCATAAATATCAGGGCGCAGCTGACGGGAAGCTAAGCAACACGGAAAGGGAAAGTGGTACCTTTCGAAGAGGGGTCCACTTGAGTAAATGAATGAAGATGGGGACAAAAGGTTTAGCGAATAATCGTAAATTCGTCGATTGTTTGGGGCATTTTCGAGAACAATTGCTCTCTGTGTGGTCCGTGCAGAAAAATAAGAGTTCGCACTTGGCATGAACATAAGGAAGAAAGTTTAGTTGTCTGTACGCTCTCCGATGTGAAAGGCTGGATGCCTTGGTTCTGCAAAAAATGAATTGGGAAAAATGACGCAGCAAACCTCCCCGCATTTGGTAAGAAATGGAGACAACTCGAGGCGGCTGATGGAGATGCCAGATTGCCATAAAGACAGCGGAATGCCTAAATCCGCGTGATAAAGCTGCAATTTCTATGCTGGAGCGTAATGGAAATCAGCGACTGTTTGGCCTAATGAAAGCCAAGTTACAGGGGAATTAAGAAGTCTGCGAGTGGACAGTGGTCATTCCAATGAGAAGCAAAGTCGGGTTCGGATGCCAACCACTGCAGTGTGGAATCGTCACCCCCATTCATCCCCTACTGTGGAGGAAGTGAAGAGACGCGCTTGTCTTACGGGGCGAAGCGAGGCCCCATGTGTGCGTGTGTGTGGTCGCGTAAGCAGCGAAGCCACTACGTGTAAGTGCGACGGGATAAAACATGGCGAAAGAAAAATATGAGCGTAAGAGCGGTGGCTTCGATACCTAACAAATATACAGGTGAAATGTTGAGTTGCTGATATACGCTTAAGGTAAAAGCACGTCTGATTTCGCTCGGCCGAGAAAATTAATCTCAGGGCTGGCGGGCGCAACTCGATAAAAAAATGGAAACAAAACCTGCGAGGGACATATTTGAACTGCGTACTCAGGCAGGGTAGATGTTATGCTAACGGAAAGGAACTGACTGAATTGGGAATGAACGGTCAAAAAGGACGGAAGGTAGCGACGGACGGAATCTACTATAGCAGCAGCGGAATTGAATGTGTCCCACTCTCCAAGCAGTTGATGTTCAGAATTATTTCTTCACGACAACAAAAATCATTTCCCAGGAACACAGAAAATCAGTCTCGGAAACTGCAACAGCAGATGTGAGAGGGGCTATTTTGTTAAAAGGCCACCTTTAAATCTTCACAAGAGTGGATCCGTGTATACTCGCATCAGCGCAACAAAGTGCGGCGTGATATCACCATTTTAATTGTGTGCCTCATTTACATCAAGCGTCAAAGTGAAGTGTTGAATCATCGGTGCTGCCACATGGTGCAAGTGTCTGTGTGTGTGTGCGTGTTTTTTTTGTCGTGTGATATTATGTGATGCACAATGGATTTGCACAGCGAAGTCACAAAACTGTAAGTAGATGAATATTTCCTTTTTTTTTTCTTCGCACATCTGCGAACTTGTGCCATCCCGACACCCAAAGCTGCATGGACATAGATGCAGAAATGCTGAGTGACTGAACCTCAGAGGAAGTACCTGCACATACAAACTTCAATTTCTTACAGGGCCCATTTCCTGATTTTTTTTTTTTACAAGAATAAGGGAGAGGGTGTGGCCACAAATTCCGCTAGGCGGGACAGTTTCTTTTAACTTTGGTTCAGGGCCAAAGCGAGCGGGGAAGGGATCTGCATGTGCATGCTTATTAGATTTAGTTAATTAACTTTGGCAGTATTTCGCACCTATAATCGTATACCGCAAATTAACGTGCTTGTGTATTTTGTGTCGCGAGTATTTTTAATGTGATCGTTTGCATATAATTTTTTTTTTCATTCTCTAAGCAATTGTATATGAATATCACCTGCAGCTCTATTTAGTGTGTAAACGAGTAATATCTCTTGTTCAGATAGTCCGGTGGAGACTCAGTCGGCTGCGTCTTCCGACAGTAAAGTGCGACACCGTATGCTGCCCACATATGAGGGGCAATTGTCTATGCGCCTAGAGAGCGCCGTATCTGTTTAAATCTCGCAGAACGTTATTAAATGTTGTGTTGTGTATTTGAGAATCATGTGTTATTTGCGAAAGTGAGTGTTGTACTGGCTGGTTGGGATTGAATGTACCGGAGTAAGATCCGGACCACTACACTCAGTCACGAATTGGTGATTGCGGGTGAACCTCATCACAACTCTGATCCCAAAGTATCATTTTTTTTAGTTTATTTTATTTTTTATTTGTTGTTGTTATTTTGTTCACAAGGTGGATTCACCCAAGCCTTATGCTTCGGGTCATTCTTCAACTTTTCATTTTTTATGTTCTGGTGTGAATCTTTGAGTGCAGCAGTGCACCTGAGATTCTCACCTGGTGCCGCGGCCAACTAAATTGTACTTCAGGTCTCAAGCACCGTTACCGGCAGACTCGGCAGGAACACTGCTAGTGCCGTGTAACAATTACCTCAATTTCACTTGATGGTCTTGGATTCCATCTCGATCCACTGCTATTAATGATTGCATCAACTTCATTTGATGGTCTTGGATGCTATCTCGATCCACTTGTATCATTGCTTCAATTTCACTTGATGATCTTGGATGCCATCTCGATCCACTGCGATGAATGATTGCATCAATTTCACTTGATGGATTTGGATTCCAGGTCGACCTGAACGAGCCACATGTTCCATTCCATTGCGATCTCGGCGGACCTCTGTCACCCATCGTGCCACCGTTCGATATGGTAATGCTTAGTTACCACGTGCTTCCCCTAGAACTTGATAACATTCCGTAGCGAGTTTTCTTGGCGCCAGCTCGAGTTTGACCCATGCACGGTTTCAAACTTGGAAAACATTTTTTCTGGGATGTCCTGTCTGATAATGGTATTATAACGTTGCGTACACTTCCCATCTTTAGCTTTGCACTGGAGAAACTCTGCGCGTGAAACAGCAAAGCCCTCGCCCTACAAGTGCTTGGAACCGCAACGCCCTCAGGGGTGCATCAGCAACTTGGGAAGAGTGCTACAACTATTTTATATCAAACCCGTGCATTTCCTTGAATAATGATGTATTATGCATGTAAACAACCAGATCTCTCTCTCTCTCTCTCTCTCTCTCTCTCTCTCTCTCTCTCTCTCTCTCTCTCTCTGACTCTCTCTGTCTCTCTCTCTCTCTCTCTCTCTCTCTGGAACGCTTGACGTAACAGCAACGCCTCGTTGTTACGCCATCACGTATCGATCAATTCATGTGTGATCTCGAGATATCAAAGTGATTGCCTGCTATATGTACAGTACATGGCGTTCAAAACTTAAGGACGAAACGGTTTTTCGAATGTAACGTCGTGCAAAAATGCTCCACATCGACTCAAATCATCCTATAAGATCCCCAAGATGTAAGAATATGGGGAAAATGAGCAAAACTGTCCAAACAAGTAATCCAAAGGATACAAAGGCACTTTATTGAAAGGGTAGCTTCGAACACAACTGGACAGAAGACAGAAACATCCATGTGACAGGCGGCTGCCAAGAAAAATCAGTTTTTAGTAGGGAATATGATCAACCCTGACTGCGTTGCAGGATTTACAACGTCTGTCCATGCTGAGGACGAAGCTGTCAAGGAGCTGTGTAGGCATCGCGGCCCATTCCTCTTGTAGCGCCATTTGCAGCTGCGGAATCGATGCTGGCTGCTGGTGACGTGCACCCAAGCGTCTCCCGAGAAGGTCTCACACGTGTTCGATTGGATTTTGGTCCGGGGACCTTGCGGGCCAATCCATGCGTTTAATTTCTTCACTCTCCAACTGCTCGGCGACAGCCACTGTACGATGAGGTGTAGCGTTGTCGTCCATGAAGAGGAACTCAGGACCCACAGCACCTCTAAACAGACGCACGTGAGGCAGGAGAATCTCGGTACAATAGCAGACACCAGTGACTG
Organism: Macrothele yani; assembly: GCA_039090855.1. NCBI lineage: Eukaryota > Metazoa > Arthropoda > Arachnida > Araneae > Macrothelidae > Macrothele > Macrothele yani. The sequence continues at coordinate 184,249,541 of CM076995.1, read as the reverse complement.
TACCTCCTTGGAAGATGTGGAGGTCAGTACGGCTACTAAGCATGATACCGCCCCAAACGAGAACTCCGCCACCTCCATACCAGTCCCTTTCGATTATGTTGGAGGTGTGATTAGATTACCTGTTCCCTGCTCTCTCCAGATGTGTATACGTCCAGAATCGCTCGTCAGACTAAATCGGCTCTCATCCGTAAAGAGAACTCGACCCCATTGCTGATGTGTCCAGTTCTTGTGTTCATGGCACCACAGAAACCGCCGTTTCCGATGAGCAGGCGTTAATGGGAAACACTGTACTGGTCGTCGTGCAAATAGACCAGTGTTGTGCAGCCTCCTGGCCACGGTAAAATGTGATAACGGACGTCCAGTTGTCTGTTGCATGTGCTTTGTGATTTCTCCCGCTGTCTGCCGTCTGTTTCTTCTCGCTTGTAGGACAATATACCGGTCGTCCGCCGCCGTGGTTGCTCGTGGACGACCACTGCCAAACTCACGGACAGCTGCTCCTGTCGTTTGAAATGCTCTCCAAGCTCGTGAAACGATGCTGTGAGCGATCCTGAACTCCTCGGCCACACTAGTCAAACTTCGACCTTCTTCCAACTTCCCAATGACGCGACCTCGGGTAAAGTCACCCAGATGTTGTCTACTGGATTGCTTGTTGGCCATATCACACGGTGGCAGCAACTCGACGTCGTTCAAACCGATGTACATCGTGCAGTAGTTTTCACCGAATTGCTGAGCGTACATCGCCCGTGTGCTTTATACCCTTCCGACACTCCCCCCCCAAACGTTATGCTGCATATATGCGCATGCTCTACCGTACCGGACTCTAGTCTATCTGCTGAGTGGTCTTTCGGTCCGTTCTGCCTGCTCGTTCCTCTGTTATGCTGATTTCTCTTCTTCGTCCTTAATTTTTGCACACCAATGTTGCACGCGACCACTTTTAGTCGTCAAGGCGATCGCGTGCAAAATTACTCGAGTCCTATTTTTTGATCTACGAAATTGGAATTGAATTCTTAATGTCACAGCAAGTTGAGTTTGTACGCGATCACATTGAGATGTCAAGGTGATCGTGTGCTAATTTAAATGAAATTGGATTATCAATTACTCGAGTTCTTTTATCCGATCTACAAAATTCAAATCGAATTCTTAATACCACGTCAAGCTGCGTTCGTGTATTTACTTACTTTAGCACAATTTAAATACTAATTTGTAAGTTTTAATTATTTTTACTTTTTTAATTTAACTAACTTTTCGAATTCAGTGCTGATTATATTAAACATTTTGCAAAATATCGATCTATCTAAACACTCTAACCTACAATAAAAACTAAAATCTTGAGATGTCAAAGTGAGCAAAATTGCATCTAAAAGCAGATGTTGCCCCAATAGCACATTGTCGAGAATTTACATAGTTCCGCTTTGTACTACCAGATGTCGCATTATTTTGTAGAAAAGCTTCGGATGAAGTTTTAAATTAACCGTCGAATAGGACAGTCTAAAACAAGCCGTGAGGGAAATACTGTAATAACAAGTGTGTCGGAGAAAAAGAAATATAGCGCGAAAAGTCAAAGTTTAACAACTTTCCGAGTTAAGTGGTCGTTATATTACACATTTTGCAAAATATCGATCTATCTAAACGCTCTAACCTACAATTGTGTAAAATATTTGTACACAGATTGTTATTTATCGCGAGGTCTTTTGAAAAACGGAAATAAATAGCAAACAATATTTAGTTCTAACATGAATGAGTTCTTACTATATAAGTTTTTATTATATTTCCTTACAAAAATTCGTCGTCTATGTGATTGGCTTTTAATCTGCTTCAAATAAAAATTTCACCCCGTCATAGGACGAGCAACATCCCCTATATATTAATATTTATTTAAAGCTTAAAACCAACCGTCCTAGGATGGGCTATACGCTAGTTTTTAATAGACGATCAATAAATATCCATTTCTGAATGTCCTTGGGTTGTTGAAACTCTTTGTGTTCATATCCATTGGAAGATCCCGAGAATATACAGTTAGTTAATTATAAAGTTCATCAGTAGCAGCTCTCAACACTCACGTCAGTCTCAGCTCGAACAGGAAACAAAAAACTGTTGTTGTTGTTCTAACCAGCAAATGCGCTCTTCTTTGGGTCAGGCCAAGATTTCATGACTGATTACATGCGTTTTTTTGTATCACGTTGTATCAGTGTACAATTTGTTCAATGCAGAACATAGGGAAAGTTGCGGATTTCCTTGTCCTGATTCCTATGTTTCGCATTACTCTTTTGTTTTTACACATTGATTTGCTCAGGCACTTCTCTCGGTTACCTCGCTGTCAATTTTCCTTTTCCAACGTAATTTTTACCTTGTTGTTCCATCTCGGCAGCAAAGAAATATTCCCATCTTTTCCTCGGGGAGCCGAAAACTATTCCCGTTGCGAAAGAAGCACTAAATCTCTTTCTTGCAACTTCAAAGGCCAGATAAAATATCCATTTTTCTTAGAAAAAGCGCAGAATCGTCCCATACACCATTTCGCCTGTCCTCTCCTGCCACCATCAAGTCAGCTCCATGTCACGTTTACACCTCTCAAACCCCATTCATTAGCAACTTCTTGCACGTGTACATTACCGTCACTGGGCATTCCTATTACGTGTGAGTCATTGTTCCTTCCACATCCTTGTGAAAAAGAGGATAAATCCTGAGTATTCAAAACAGGCCAAGTGTTGAAACTCTCCCTACCATAAAATCATTGCCAGAGCACTAACGCAACCCAAGAATGAGCTTCATTAACAGCTGATGCAGGAAAATAGCAAGTAGTAGTGTGTTCTCCAGATATCGGAAGCATCGCAGGGAGTTGTCATCTCCCCTTCTTTAAAATCTTTAACGGCTGGCTGAAATATAGCGAAGTTACCATCTCAATACTTCCATAAATACACTAACGATAGGGAAATGATTTTAACTTATGATATCATGTTTAAACATGGTTATTATTATTAATTTCACCTGAAATTAAGGAGATCAGGGTAACACATTCATTCTTTCTTTTGCATTATCATTGAACAGGCTGAAACAGCGTTTGTAATTCTTCAGCACAGCTTTCCGTTTGGAATTTCTCGAAAAAAATTAACGCAATAACAAAATCAATTACAGTAATACTGCAGCAAATTTTATATATACTGCTGGCCACCCAAAACGCAACACCAAGACGGAAGCATCCGATTGGCCTGAAATTCGCAGCATGCGTCGCCCGCGAGAGGACATGCAAACGGTTAGCATTGTAGGACATATGCAAATCATGTGTGCCCGGCACACCACCGAGAAGCACTATAAGAAGGGTGCACAGAAGGCGGGGTGTAAGTAGTAGAAGTGTGTTGTGCTGCCGGACCTGTGCGTGGGAAGCTTCCTGATGTCTCGTCGCAGAATACGGCAGTAATTCCAACATGTTTCGGAGTTCGACAGAGGACAAATTGTGGCTTATCGCGACAGCGGGGTATTGTACCGAGACATCGGCGCCCGTGTCGGACGACATCCAGCCACAGTGAGGCGAGTATGTATTCCTTGGGTGAAGGAGGGAGGGACGGACCGACGTGAGTGATTGCCGCGGTCTTGGCACACCACCGAACGAGAGGACCGACCTGAGCGATTGCCGCAGTCGCGGCACACCACCGAACGAGAGGACCGGCATGTTGAGCGGCGGGCATTGACGGCTCACACCGCCATATCACGAACGTTAGCGTAGGAATTAGGGTGTGTTGCGCAACGACCTTAGTCAGCCCGTACCGTTCGACGTCGTCTGCAGGAGCAGGGACATGTCGCACTGCGCCCATTGCTCCGATTACTACTGACGTTACACCACCCGCGAGTGCGGCGGCAGTGGGCCGCTGAACGCCGCACCTGGACTACGGAATGGCATGACATTGTCTTCTACGACGAATTCCGCTTCTGCCTGCAACACCACGATGGTCGGATCCGCGTGTGGCGGTAGCGCGGCGAGAGACTCTATGACACCTGCATTATGCATCGCCATAACGATCCGTCGCCCGGCGTTATGTTTTGAGGCGCAATTGGATATGACACCCGCACCCCTCTAGTACGCAGCGCCGGTACGCTCAACAGCCACCGCTACATCTCCGACGTTTTAGAGCCCGTAGTCCTCCCTTACCTGCAGGACATGCCAGCGGCAACGGTTCAACAGGAGAATGCGCGCTCGCACGTGTCGCGCGTCGTACAACAATTCTTCACGGCCCACCAGGTGTCACTGCTGCCGTGGCCCGCCTGTTCTCCCGATATGTCGCCCACCGAACAAGTCTAGTCGTTGATCGATAACCGAGTGGCCCAGCAAGCACCACCCGCCGCCAACTACGCCTGATGAACTGTGACAACGTGTAGAAGCAGCCTGCACCGACATACCCCAAGCCCACTTCCAAAGCCTCTTTCGTTCGATGCCGCGGCATGTGCGGCCGTTATTGCCAGCCATGGGGGCCACACGAACGACTAATGTCTGCATGTTCCAGTCGCACGGGCCTGTAAGCTCAATCGTTTCATCTTTGTATCTGTTGTTATGTGTCCAGTAAGTCTGAATTTGCTATCTCGTGTCCTTCTTGGTGTTGCATTTTGGGTGGCCAGCAGTGTAATACAGTATAAAAATTCCTTTAAGCACTCCATATACACATACAGTGGAATCCCGTTCATACATTTTTCAATGAATCAAGCAAATTTGCGTGTAATTGAAAACAACAACTTATAAACGAAACCGGGCCTGTTTGTGTCCGTAGATGGTAGCACGTTATTTTGGTGCATTGTATGACGTAGCCGTTAGTATTATTACACTAGATACCAGTAGTATTTTTTATGCTCAAATGTACTAGTATTTTCAGTCATCCTTTCTTTCTTCCCACCTTTTTTTTTTTTTTTTTTTTTTTTTTGAATTTGTTGATTTCGATCGCACTGCATAGAATAACAGAACTCGTAAAAACAGTATCTAGTTCATATACTGTATCTACAGCATCTACAATGCACAGCGAATAATTCATTTGCGATTGAAATTTTTATACAAGGAAATATGATTTAGAATATAATACTCGTATATAAACAAAGACATCGCTCTTTCCACGTTATAGCAACACACAGCAACCGAAAATGTGTTATTCTGCTCCTGCTGGGGAATCGAATCCCAGATCTCTCGATATCTAGCTGAGCGCGTTAGACTTATCCCCCAGCAATGGTCGAATAACAATTTTTCGGTTGCTGTGTGTTGCTAAATCGTGGAAAGAGCGATATCTTTGTTTATTCACTGACCCCACGAATTTGGAGGTTTTTCATTTTGGATCGAATTGCTATAATTAATATAGCAAGCGCCGTTAGTGCCCACCAGATGGAGACGTCTCAGTAGCTGAGTCCATCTTACGGATTTATGATGTCAGAAACTGACAGAAAAACACACATAGTGCCGTGGATTGTTGGCCACCGTGTGTAAGGCTAACGCGCTGGGCTAGATATCGAGAGATCTGGAGTTCGATTCCCCAGCAGTGGCTGAATAACAATTTTTCGGTTGGTGTGTGTTGCTAAAACGTGGAAAGAGTGATGTGTTTGTTTATTCACTGACACCACGTATTTGGAGGATTTTCACATGATATAGTATATTGTAAAAAAATATATATACATTAATATGGTTTAAAAAGGTGATTTATTTTTAGATTGGTTTTTACTGTTAATTTGAAACGTTGTTTTTCCATCAATATTATGACTATCACAGAGGTATCTAACAACGCAGAACAATTTCAGTGCGTCGCTAAATTTGGGTTCTGATGCACTTATTTGGGAATCATTCCGTCATCCTCGGGTTTATGAATGAGCATGGGACAGCTCATGGGAATGTTATCGACACGACACCGCACGAAAAATTAAACAAGGGCTTTGACTTTCACAAACTTTCCTATTTGAATGTAATTTTTTCGATCCACTTCAGCCTTAATATGTTACACTGTCCTCGATCTATTGACGTATGTATATTACCATCTTAAAAGGCGAAAATACAATTTTTTATAATGCAGTTAAAGTCTTTTCATCAGAGGGAGATTTATATCTCACTCTGATTCCTTCGATATCTACATTTTGACTTTTAATGACAAGAAGGGATCGAGAGGCCATGCCTCTAATTCATAAAAACGATGCAAAGGAAGTTATCCAGAAAGGTGTTCTTTATGACAAAGTCAAGCAAGAGCAGGGGGTTACTGCAGGTAGCAACTGAGCAGACCAAGAGTAGTTCAACTGGAGTGAGCGCATTCATCACCGTGATTCATAGACAAAGTTGATGACAGAAAATATATAGTTTGAGGGAGGAATTGGAAAACTGAATTCGCGGTGAAAGTGGATGGGTGGGAACACAAAGTTTGATAATCGGAAGTCGCATGATTTGAATTTCTAGTTCACGCAACCACAACTAAATTATATGAATTTTAGATGTCTCAATTGATGTGTTTTATGATTTGAAAATTCAAGTTAGAGCCCATCAAGTAGCCAGAGAAAAAAGGTAATTCGGTGAACGTACGAGTATAATCGATTGAATTTAAAATTAACAGCAGTTCAAAATTTTGAGACCGGTTACATTTTACGTATAAATGAGAAAAAACAACATTTAAGTGATATTAAAAAGAAGTTATCGCTCTTTCCACGTTTATAAATGAGTCACGAAAAAATTCTCATTGGCCGCCACCGGGAATCGAACCCAGGGTCTTCCAGGAAGCATATCCGGCGCGTAACTGGAAGACCTGGTGGGTTCGATTCCCGGTGGCGGCCAATGATAATATTTTCGTGACTCACTTATAAACGTGGAAAGAGCGGTAACTTTTGTTTGATGTTCCTAGTCCACGTCAAATGCCTGTATTAATTTAAGTGATAAATGTGTAAACAGGGTTATACTCTAGATATATTTTCGACATTTCTGATATTTAAAGGAGTGAATACCGCACACGCAAATTTTGATCCCCTTTTTACAACTGATAAAACACTTGGGCACAATTAGACACTGACTTTGATTTTTTTTATAGAATTATGCGCGCTTATAAAATTTGATTTGCATTTATTGCGCTAACTTCCGAAATTATTGTCGTTCAGCTGGGATATGACCTTGTAATTTCATTATTCAGTCGAATAAATATGGTTACCAATATGTTCGTTGTGGTAAAATGATGACTACACTTTTTCTGAAAATTTTGCTGCTCTCAACATATCAAACAAAAAGTTTCAAGGTTTAAGAGAGATTCATTTCTATTCAGAAAACTGAATCTTCAGCTCATAAAATGCAGCAATTGAAGAAGCTAAATTTCAGATAAAAAAAGGACATGCCTGTAAATTTAATATCTTTTATCACATACTAACTCATTAGCATATAAATTAATTTCAGACTATTTTTTGTTTTGTTTTTGAGAATAACGCGTTTTCAGTTCCCTACATTTTATAAAAAGAACAAATCTTCCGTCGCACCCAGTTATTAAAATCTGACTTTGTATTTGAACGAAATGCGCGCATAATGAATGGATATTTTCGTTAGAGCAGTTAAAAAAAATAGCTTTCGGAGTCACGTAGGTGATTAATTACCTTTTGATCAATATATTCTTCGATAAATAAGTGAATAATGCTTTTAATTAACTTGTTATTAACAGAGCTGACTTCTAATGTGATCAGCGTTGATGAAAGTGGAAAAGATTAAGTTGTTCAGTCAAATAGTTCCTATTTAATGTACAGTTTCTTCACATAAGCTTTCACTCACTGTTCTAGTGGAAACAAGAGGATTATCAATCAGTACTCATTTACTGCCTGCTGACATTCATGAGAGTGTAAACAGCTGAAAAGTGCATTTCTCTCTTAAAGAAAAGTTCAGGTCGTAAAGCTGAAGACACTGAAGATGCAAGAATTATTTGAAATTAATTATAGGTCCGAATTAGGAAATTCTGGATTTCTAAGACACTAAAACCCATAAACTTAGTGGCATGTGTAATTCAGTGTTGCTTCTAACTGACCGTTTGATTCGATGGTAGTGTGCAAAGCAGAGAGTTAGTCAAAAAAATATATTCTACATGATATGCATGAGTAAATAAAATGAAAAATGAAATACTTTTGTTCTAAGTGACAATGAATCAGTCATAATTAGATTAATATTGAAGAACTGTACACGAACTATACATAAAATAGTAAAACTATACCACTAATTCGGTTTATAGGTGCAAAAATGTATAATTAACTGACAACCGCATTTGTCAACACGTCTGTTATAAACCCACGTCCGTTCCCAATCTGATACTCGGCAACACGTTCTGTCCTGCAGAATACAAAATGGCTGTCTTCCGTCTTTGAAATAGAAGAGCCTACTACATCTCTTCCAATGCCCACTCAAGACAGAGCGAACATAAAAACGTTATCGAACTGTCCAGTGATGGAAGATACACACATAGAACCAGATACGTAACATCATCGAAAAGGCCAAAATCAAATGTTTTAACATTTGTGTCCCACAGCTACGTTATCTCGGTTTAATTCCTTCAGCTATTTCCAACAAACTCCAGAACGCACTCAAGGTGAACTGTGCCATCGGCATAAGATCTCCTACATGTTTATATACAATGTTTATGAGAAATACTGAAAAACCCATTCTTTCCCACGGGCAGGTGTTTATGCGGTCTCCCTGAAATACCCGCACAGCTCTAGACAATACTACGTCGGAATGACCAAGCGTTCGTTTAAAATTAGAATCAACGAGCATAAAAGTGACACAAAGAACGCAAAAGCGACCACGTCCCTGTCCAGACAAGTCGCATTCAACTCCGCAACTCTTGTGCGGTATGTATGATATAGAGAAATTAGCTTCCTACTCCACCCCTAAATCTACGGCCATTCGAGAAACCTTGGAGATCATTACCAAGGATGAGGTTTGCAATGGTAGCGTCTCTGGAGTTCCCATAGAATTTGAAGCCAGTTCTTCAAATAATATTTTCCTCCAAGATGCCGGTGCCCAACCACTGTGAGGCCCCGTGTCATTCAATGAAGATTAATTCTTATCTATCTGTTTATTGTCTAGTCAAATGCTCGCGTTCAAATTGTTAAAGCGTTTTATAATTCAGATTGCAGTTTTCTGTTTACCTTTCTTAAACAAACGAAAGCGTGGGAAAGTTAATTTATATTTTTACCCCAATTAATAGGAATATTACTACAGTCATACAAATTATACAGTGGATCCCACTTAAGAAGTTTTCCCGTTTAAGAAGTTTTATTTTTTGGAGAATTTTTTTTTCCATATTGCTAATGTTAATTTTTCCCATTTAAGAAGTAACGATGTTTCAAGTTTTCCCGCTTAAGAAGTTTTAAGTGTCACAAGTTTCTAAGTAAGAACATATGATTTTGGAACTCGTCCATCAGATAAGTACATGTCAAAAACGTTGGGAAGAAACGTTTCCCCGTACATGTAGGAAGAGAAGCTCCTGCCGGCTTCCCACGGTCAACGCAGGGGGTCATGTTTACTCCCCCCACTTCTTCTGCGTCTGCCCTTTGTGTATCACAATCGCCTTATCTTTGGGGCTGGGGAAAGGCTGGGAAAGGAAACACCGGCTGAAAGTTAGTCATTCTCTCAGAGTTAGGCTCAGATGTTGCACCTCGCATACGTGGAGTTAAATGTTTAGTTTTATTGTTGAAATGCGTAGCTAGAAATATTTCGTATAAAGGCATCAAAAGAAAAGCTTTATCTGTGGTTGAGAAACGAAACATTATTACGAAATTTGATGAAAACCCGCATTTAACTAGGGTGCAGATAGCAAAATAACTAAATTTACCTGTCACAACCCTCAACGGTATAGTGGCAAAGTGTTGACAAAGATGTTCCCACTTTTGAAATGCAAAATATCTACGATATTTGCGACATCGAAACGTAAGAGGACGATGAACCAGAAACGCAAGAAGATGAGTGCAGGCCAATTTCAATTTCAACTGAAGCTGGTAAAGCACTAGAAACTTTTCGCCACTTTATAGAAAGCCGCGAAAGTGTTCCAACGGACATAATGAAATATTTGAGGGAAATGGACACGTACTTTGTGAATCTAGCGAAAAAAGGAAGAAACAAACGCTTTTAGATCAGTATTTTTGTAATCCTGTCGCATAATAAATGTAGCTTTCAATCCTCATATTCAAGTTTAAATGGGTAAGTAGTGAAATTTTTTGTTACTTTAAAATTAACTAAAATGTAATTTCTGGATTTAATCTATGCAACATTTTTAATCGTCGCAGTCATACAAAACCCAATCAGACACTTCCCGGTTAAGAAGTTTTCATCTTTTCGTCCCAACGAAAACTTCTTAAGCAGGATCCACTGCAATTTAATATCGGTATTAAGCGCTAACAGTTTATATTAGAAGCTTGAAGTGGTTTTGAATTTATTTGTGTGGAAACATTTCACAGAACCTGAAGAGACCATATCGGGGTCTCTCTTTTGGGCATTTAACTCCAGAATTGAGCTAATTACATAGACGATATGTTTAGGTTGCTTAATTCCATGCTAAAATATCATGGTATGTTTAGAATGTTTAGATTAATGCTAAAGTAGAGTAGTTTTAGAAAAATGGTGAAGTAAAATGATATATTTAGTTTATGTACTGCAGTCCAACACCCTAGTAAAAGTGACTGAAGGGTCCAGTGTCTTCTTTAGTTCAATGGAAGCAGCACCAAATGACATTATTATTGATAATTTCCCTGCAGATTTTATATTTATTATTTTTATGACTATTGAAGGTAATAACAATAGGTTCCGTGAGGGTGAAAGTACAAAATGAAACACGTGGAGTATGTGGGACATATAGCAAAGCTGAGGAATGTCTTTTTTCTAGTCTGTTCGGTCATCCTAGTAGAATGTCTCTCAGGTGGTCACCTAGAAAATGAAGTAGAGAAAATAAATAAAGTAAATTATGCCATGCGAATGGGAGTATGGAGAAACTATATAAAATGAAATCGTAAATTTTTAAAGTTCAGAGGTAAATTATGGGTTGTCATATTTTAAAATATAGTACTTATCAGAAAGTTAAAAACTTTAATGAAATGAAAAAATTAGAATGAGAAACATTATGCTTATACATCGCTAATAATAGGTCAATTTTTTGGCCCGTCTAGGACCAAACAGAAAAAGTAATAATAACCTAAATATCATCATCATTACTGACTTTTGAAAAATTCTTATGTTCGGTGTCTACTCAAATGTGATGCAAAGTTCAATAATACCATTTAACCGATTGCAGGCTTAGTTCTATAGCAGAAATTGTCTTCTATGGGTATCTTTAAGCTAATTCGAAAAAATATGTTAAGCCGAATAACTGTCGAATCTCATGAATGAAGAATAACACTGTTGCTTTAATGAAAGAACAGAATAGATCAGAATGAAAGAAATAATTGGTTGCATTTTTTAACATGGCGTATATACACTAAGAGGACAGCCTGGATAATGTGATGCTTCCACCCTCTAGCTAGTGGACGAAAGCACAGCTTGCCACGTATGTAGGTAGAGAGATGTCACTGCATTTACGTAATGTCAGTATGGATAAACGTTAAGAGTTAACAGTTTGAAAGAGGAGGGATAGTGAGTGCCCGCCGCATTACAGAATCAGCTCTCTAGCTGAGCTGATACAGGAATTTCAGTATTGTCATTTCACAATTTAAATAGTGTATCGCGACTACGAAATTTGCGGAATATCATCGAATCGTGAACAGCGCTGTGGTCGGTGAAAGATGGTAAAATAACGTCTGTCTCGCACAGACGCAATCAACCGGAGAGTGACAATGGCACAACTAACTCCCCCTTCTTCAACAATGGAAGTATTAGAAAGTCGCCTTCAAGCTCATCAGGTGATCATTGGCTGCAATAGGTTATGGAAGCCGTTAACCCACTAGACTCCCATTACTAACGCCACATTACCAGAGTGTACGCTTTAGCTGTGCGAAAGAACATCGATACTGGACCCAGGATGATTGGAGATAGGTTTCCTGGTCCGAGGAGTTCCTTTTATAGTTATTTCATCAGACGGGAGGGTGCAGATATGGCAGAAACCACATGATGCGATGGATCCGGCATGTCAACAAAGAACTGTTGAGGCTGGTGTTGGCTTGGTTATGGTCTGGAGCATGTTCAACTAGCATCTGAATCTCTGGTACATCTAGATGCATCTGTGAGCGTCCATAGTACGTGTACTTCATTGCAGACCATCTGCATCCGTTCATGGTCATCATGGACCCACCGGGAAACTTAAACTTCCAACAGCACAATGAGCCTTCCCACAGAGTCGTGGTGACTAGAACACAATTAGAAGTGCATTCCGCAGCCCCGGTCTAGCAGTGGTATAAGCGCTGGCTCCTGATTATTCGTCCGAGATGCGTCTGGGTTCGAATTCCTGTGAAGCACAGATGTTGTGCTTGTCTTACGGCGCTGGCTCTCTCCCTTCCCTGGAACCAGTGGTGCTAAATTAGAGACAGGGGACTGCTTATAGCCCATTGAGTTCCTCACGATGGTCGTTAAACTCCTAAATCCCCAACAGAAACAAAAAATAGCCTTCCGCAGTAGTTCTCACCCTGTAGTGGTTCATGTTCTTCGGACATGAACTCTGAGGAAAATCTTTAGAAGCCGTTCACCAGTGGCGCAGCGGCCTAAGCGCTGGCTGATGACCGTTCCTCCAAGTGGGTCTGGGTTCGAATCTCGGTGAGGTTTGGATGTTGTGTTCGTCTTACAGCACTGGATGTATCCCTTCCCTGGAACTTAGGAACGAGCGACTGCTTATAGCCCATTGAGTTGCTCACGGTCGTCGTTAAACTCTCAACAACAACAGAAAAAGAATAAATCCTTGGGATCCTATGGAAAGAAGCGCTTGAGCTTTGGGTCTTTCACCCAGGAATGCAACGGATAAGGGCACGATGCGACAGGCATGGAAGTAGTGGAGATACTTACAGAACGCTTTTAAGTGACCGACTGGACTCGATGCCTTGCCGTGTAACTGCGCTTCTCCTGAAGAAAGGTGGGTCTACCCGTTACGATGTAAGTATCCCGTGATATCTGTTCACTTAGTGTTTTTCGGTTTAAAAACCAACTACCACGGTTAAATCGATATTAGAGACTAATTGCATGCTTTGTTTGATGGGGCATTTAGCTTGAATGATTGGTGTGCTTTTCACGGAAATCAAAGGTGTTCCCTGAAACACGTATGAAGTTAATTCCATTGGGATCTCTAACATACTCAAATACATTACGAAAAAAGTTAATGCGTACTTTTTTACGACCTTGAAGTCCGAATTGAAGCAAGCGCATCGAAACTTTTCATGGATAAGAAACATGATAGTTCTGTGTAATATGAGAACATTTCGTTTTTTTCTTTATTTTTAAAATATGACGAAAGGAAAAGTAGAAAGCTAAGATATTGACCGAAACAGAAGTTTTAACAAAGGAAAAGTATTCTTTATAAATAACCTCGCAATGTGAGGTAAAAAGCAACAAGAATGTTTTTTTTTCTTCTTCCACGCTTTAAAGTCGTGAGAAGTAATATCGAGAGTAAGAAAGTACACAACCTGCGACAACAACTGAGCTGGAAAATGCACACACACTAAGAAACCCCCTCACTCAAAGAAAAATAAGGAGAAAAAAATTGTTTCGAAGAAGAAAAATAAAAGAACTTTTCTTTGCACGGCTTTCTCTTTCATTTCTTAATGTGTTTTGGAAGCAAAAAGTCGCTTTTTCATTTTCATTTCTAGTTTCTTAAAGTTTAAGTAACGCGGGGAAAGAAAACTTTTACCGAAACACTTAAAGTAAACATGGTAATACATGTATTGCATGATACACTGACTTTTACGCCTCCATGAAAATGTGTTATCAGATATCAGACTTATTATCTTTACTACAAGGGCTGATTTATTTCAGTCATTTTGTCATAGTTGATACATGAAGCAAACAGTGAGAACACATAGTTTAAAAGAAATATATTAAAAATAGTAATTGCGTTTCTGGTAAAAGAATGATTGTGTATATCGTTCCCTCATATTTAGCCCCACTCTGTAGATGCCGGAAATTTTAACATCATTGTGATTCATAAAGCTTAATTCTTTGATTCAGAGTCAATCATCGCAATATCTGGATTTGTGAAGAGCAAATATGAAAGACTAAGTAGTTCTACTTCTTTTTACATGTTAAGACGGATAAACTAAGTTTGTTTTACAATAAAAATCATCTTGTATCGAATGACGAAATCATCGGAAAGAGAGAATACGGAATTTATCTAAAAAATATTCAACTGAAGAGTAAGTGAAAAACTGAATTACAGGGATTCCTTTTTTATCGGACAATACATTGTTGCGCAAGTCCTTATGTCGCATAATATCCTACCAAAAATCATCAAACAATCTTTCTAGTTTCATACCTGTCCAATACGCTTTGGTGGTTGGGCCATGTTGAAAGAATGAGTGATGAGATGCTTACTAGGAAAATCTTTATAGCCCAAGTGACAGGAAGAAAAGGCGGAGGAAATCCAAGGAAGACATGGGTGGATCAGATTTAGGAGTGTATGCATGAGAAAAAGATTATGAGTATGGAGTATAAAAGATCTTGTGTACTGCGGGTAATGGATATCAGTGAAGCCCGAGTTGTATGTCAAAATCGCTGTAAATGGAGAAGTTTGATACGACAACAGTAAGTAAAAATATCTGGTAGTTTGTATTTCTTTTTGGAGCTAACCTCTGAATCTCAGAGAACAGTTTAGTGATGTGTATGTATGTATGTATGTTTTAATGGAATTCAAAAGTCATTAGTTGTGTGACAATTGAACAGATTTGCGTTTCTGAGTTGAACTAGAAGGACATATCTTCACAGATCCTCTGTAGTAAACGTCTATCACCATACGGGAAGCCAAATGTCGTGAGTAATGCTCAACGAATCGTGTTTCTAGAGCAATGGAAACCAAAAGACTTAAATTGTTAAAAAAATCATTACACTGAATGAATATTTTTGGCTTAACACATCTTGTTTCTTATGCTTACAATCTCAGTGAAAGTCTGAACACATGATTTGGTCTTTAGGGCCGATATTTGCAAACTGGCTGAAAGTCTAGTTAAATTCCTTAGTCTTACAGAGAATAACCTATATGTTCGCTTACAGGTGGAGTTTTGAATACCAAGTTTTGAAGCAAATTTATATGGTCGATGTATACAAAGATAATATACTTTGTGGAGACAAGAAATAGTTTGTGAGTAGATTAGAGTTAAAAGTATACCACAGCCATTGCTCTTTATTACGTTCTGGTGTCACGTGACCAGTTACGTCACATTTATATTGAGATCGGGAGTGTCTCGTTAGGTACCGAAAAGCTTTTTAGCCCTTCCAGTGCGAGGTGGCCGTAGCATCGCCCGCGGATTCTAAGACGTCCGCGATTCAGACGTCAGGTAACAATTATTTCTGTGTGAACCGTCATACCATTTATAAATCGCATTGTCCTACAGCCTTATCTTTATGAATCGTATCGGTAAACAATGATATTGTTATCATTAAAACAACGCTCGTATCAGTTCAGAGAGTTCCTTCTGCTGAAAGACAGAATTTTTAAATCCGACTTCAGTCGATTAGTTCCTTCCCTTCGCGATTGTAGCTGCATTATTTAACAGTGAAGTGACTCAAAGCTACTTTCGTAAGCGTGATCTGACGAGAGATAACTTACAGCGTACCTGATTCTTTGTCTCTTGATCTGTGAATGCGCATGTCTGCTTACTTTTTCTTGCAAACTTACACCGCATAAAATTAAAAATAAAAAAAAATAAAAAAAAATAAAAAAAAAGAAAGCTTTTTCTGCTAAGAATTAAATTTCATCACTATAACAGACTTATCTCTTCCGTAATGCATTCGTTGTAACTGCAACCTTATTGATACTTTGTGTTGCGATACCTGCATGCGTCTGTTTAACTTTCCTTGCAAACTCATACCGCGGAGTAGAAAAAGAAAGGAATAAACGTAGAAGTCGTAGCTTTTTACTATACAAGCTTGTAGTTACTACGCATGGACAAACAGTCAGGCGGTAACTCTATTCGTTTACCGCTCATAGCAAGCGGAGCCAGATCGCGCCAGGCAGGCGACCAATAGGTCAACGAAATGTTAAGAACGGCGCACATGCGCGTGCAGATCGTTGGTGTCTGTCATTCTCCTCCCCCCCCTCCACATCACGAAATAAAAAAAAAAAGGCGGACGATTTACACTCAAAATCTCCCTGTTCAGGAGTATAATGGTGCATAGTCTCTTTGACCTTACCGAGAGTCTAACTACAGGACTTGGCATGATATTCTCAACCACAATAAGTGTCAAACCATGTTTTATTATGTCATTTGAGCTCATTGAGCGTTTAAAGACGTACGACGCAGACCGACATGAAATTTGCAACACCCCCTGAGAGTTTTAAAACCTAACTCGCCACAGCATTTACGTTCTTGCTGAGCCTATGAAAGTGACATTTTTGTATGGGGATGATAGTTGCAATCTCCCTGAAAGGCTAACCGCATGATACCATCTGTCTAATATGCTGTTAGTTCTCCACGTGCCGCTGAAATAGCTCTTACCCGTACAAGCATGGACGCCAAATATTGTTAAATGTGTCTTGTGTTATGCTCTTCAGTGTATCTTGATTGGATTGATTTCAGGGAAATTTGGAGGCAATACCTGGAAGTGTTTCTCATGTTCCGCGAACCATTCTCGAACATACAGGGCAATGTAGCATGCCGCATCATCTTATTGAAAGTAGTCACTACAAGAGTGGAATGCCGTTGCCATGAAACAGTGTGCCTGGACTACTATGATGTTTAGGTAGGTGGTAGACTTCATAGTTTCTTGGACATGAATGACTGGACGCAGGGTTTCCCAGCAAAACATTGCCCAACGCATTTCACTACCTCTTCGGGCTTGTTATCGTCCCATGGTGCATGTTCCAAAACTTCAGAGGTAAACGACGCATATGTACCCGGCCGTCTACATGGTGGAACAGAAAACTAGGTTCATCGGCGCAGACGACTTTCTTCCAATCATTCAAGTCCTGGTTTGGTGTTCGCGTGTCCGTTGTAAGCGGTGAACCGAGGCTAGCATGGGTGTTGGAGCGACATGCGGGCACGTAACGGCATTTTCAGCTGAGTTCGATGTAATGTGTGTTGTGACACATTATTCCTGTTTCCAGCATTCAAATTAATAACCGGTGAGTTGCCCCACAGCATCCCTTCTGTTGGCTCGGACCGCACAGGAAAGCCTTCGCTCACCTCTAGCATCGATAAGCCCTGTTTGGCCTATACCTTACCACAGTTTTGACCTTTTACCCTTCTCTGAACACTTTTCGAAGGTAATAACCATAATTCATCGAAAGCACCCCATAAGGCTTGCCGTCTAGGATCTCTGATCCAGTGGTCTGGCCTTTGCGATTTGGCTTTCGTCTGCTGCCTTTTGCGTCTGAATAACAACAATAACACTAATGAGAGTTCCGCATCAGGTGCGATTTTTAGCGTTTCATGACTTACACATGCGCTGTCGTTTATCTGCAGTTGTTTCTATTTACATAAAGACGCGCTGTTTGGATCACGTAACTTGGAACCTCACTGAAGAATGTGCTATTTTCCTCTGAATTGACAAGATTTTTAACAGCACTTGACATAGAGCCTTCAAACTATACTAATGATCCGAATATACTATACTAATGATCCTTATAACTATACTAATGATCCTTATAACTATACTAATGATCCGAATTTCTATACTAATGACAAACTATACTAGTGATCCTTATAACTATACTAATTATCCGAATTTCTTGGCGTAGAATAGAAAATCAAAGTTTCCAAGCTTTCGCACATCAACCAGATGGCTTTTTCAAGGAAGGTAGACAGCAAAATGAATAATAGAACACTTCAACAATTTGAACGTGGTGACTTGACCGGACAATAAGTGAATAAGTGAATAGATGCACATGTGATTATTCATTCGAAGAAACTAGCAGTCATGTTGGTTGGGCACGCTGAACTGTGGAATAAAACTCAGCATTATTTGACGAACTGAAACCAAATTCGTTGCAATTTTAGAGAGAAGTGAAATAATGCTACATTTTCTCGCTCGATACGGAGTGCCCAACCAGCATGACTCTTTGGGGCCTTTGAATGAATAATTACATTCGCATCTGTTCATTTATTGTCTAGTCAAGTCACCTCGTTCAAATTGTTTAAGTATTCTATTATTCAGTTTGCAGTCTAAATTCCTTGAGAAGGCCATCTGGTTGATGTGCGAAAGCTTGAAAACTTTGATTTTCTATTCTACGCCAAGAAATTCGGATTACTAGTATAGTTATACTATCTTGAGTATAATTGGTGCACAGTTCCTATTTATTAATTAGGGCTTTATCATTTTGTGCTCCATGAATAATTTTTGACATCTTTATAAAAGCCAGATCACTTGTTTTAGGTGTTTGTTGTTTCTTTTTTTATGATGAACAATTTCACCTAGTACTGTAACTGCTAATGTTTTTCCACACCACGGAAAATTACGTCATATGAGCATGCTATAAATATTTTTGAATTCATTTGAAGTCTAAACATTTCACTTGGTTGCTAGAAGGAAATGACGGAAACTTCATGTCATTGTTATAAAAGCGGCCTCGTCACGGAGAATAATTCTAAATGAAACCTCGTTTAAAACTGAATCATGTTGCTTAGTGTTCATTTTCATTTTCATTTTGCAGAAGATAGAAATACGTAGCTCAGTAGTGTACGAATTGTATGATATCTGATAAAAATAAAAGTATTGCACAGCATTTCTTATTTCTCATACATTTGACCCAGCACAGCGCCGAACCTCAGTGGCGCACAACCTTGGAAGTGCACACCCCCGAAATTTAGGCCACGCTGTCGGCTGGGTCATTTGGTGCTTTGCAGTGAACGTTTGACATTGCAAACACAGTCCCTGTCACCTTCTTGTTCTGTGCCGCTATGACTGAACGAATTGAGAATCTGAGTCAAAACCACCTGAAACAATACAAATGATTAGAAAGACTTCTGTTGATAACGTTATGGGTGTAACACAAATCAAGGAAAGGTATCGTCGCTTCAAGGTTGGACGAACGGCAGTTGCGAGTCACGTGCGTTCGTGAAAGCCCTCCACGAGCATAAACTACGAATTGGTCGAGAAAGTGCGTACAGTAAGCACACTCTAAACAAGGATAACTACCAGTCAGTTCTCCGTCGCTTACGAGATGTTATACAGAGGAAGAGATCTGTGCTGTGGCAACAAAGTGACTGGCAGCTGCACTATGACCGCACCCCCACCCATTCGTCTCACCTCGCCTAAACCTTTTTGGCCAAACACCACACTCCACAAGTGAGGCAAGCCCCACACCCTCTAGATATATCTCCTGGTGACTTTTGGCTATTCACGAAGTTGAAAATGCCCTTGAAGGGGAGAAGATTGCAGCTGCACTATGACCACACCCCCACCCATTCGTCTCACCTCGCCTAAACCTTTTTGGCCAAACACCACATTCTACAAGTGAGGCAAGCCCCACACCCTCTAGATATATCTCCTGGTGACTTTTGGCTATTCACGAAGTTGAAAATGCCTTTGAAGGGGAGAAGATTTGAAGACACAGAGTAGCTCAAGAAGAACGCTACCCAGCACCCATTAGTGATCCCTAAAATTGACGATACTTTAAAACAGCATCCAGTAGACAGCGTTGAAAAAATTCACACATGAGCACTAAAGTCCGTGATCGTGCTCCTTTATGTCTCGGTGCCGTGCTCTGTGTAGTGTGGAAGAACAAAAAATGCAGTATGATCATTTTTAAACAGCCTCTGCATTTCCCCTTAACTGAAAACTCGAAATAAAATTTTTTTTCGAGGTTAACGAGGTCGCTGGACATCTAACGCTATGATAATTCACCCATCCCATATTTAGAGCAGTCGGATCGAAAGAAGGTGTAGAAACAATTCTGAGGCATGTTTGTCCTATAGTACTACCGACGTGATGCGCATGTCAAGATAGCAAGTGGTAGGGATAAGCTCTTGCCGGAGTAGCTTCATTGGGAAAGCATTCGGCTCACGGGCGGAAGGATGGGGTTCCTGTGCCGCAACCGGATAATTTAAGTTTCAGAACTGTAGAACATATGAGATTCGAAATCTTGGTAAAATTCAACCGAATAGCCTGAAGCCTTCACTACTGACCATTTGACAACTGGTGCTGAGTCTAAAAGAGCCCTGGGTGTTGTGCCGATAATATAATGCTTACCACTTCAGTGAAGTACAGCCATATGTTTTATAGTTGCAGCGATAATCTTTATCATTCTTTGAAACATAAATAACGTAGTAAATTATAACAATATCCGTTTTATTGGCATAAAAATGGAAAACAAATGGTTGCAAGCTTTCAGCACTTACGGGTGCCTTCTTCAGGCTAAGACATGGTTTAAGTAAAACGTTAGGAACCTGAATGAATAAACAGAAAGATTTAAATATTGCATGTGAAATATATATAAACGAGACAGCACTGCAGGTACTGAAACAAAAGAAGGTTTTGGTAATCAAATACTTTATCGAAAGGCACGCAGGAACATGCGCCATACCAAAGGAACCTCCAATGACACTTTGTCATTGCAAACGTCATTGCTGAACAAAATCTGTAAGGGCTCCCTAATGGCTGTACCTCTGGCGGTAGTCTACTATGCTGTCTGTATCTATCTATCTATTTGATAGCACTGTTCACTTCCGCCAGAGGTACAGCCATTAGGGAATCCTTGGAAATTTTGTTCAGCAATGACAAAGTGTCATTGGAGCTTCCTTTGGTATGGCGCATGTTCCTGCGTGCCTTTTGATAAAGTATTTGATTAATCAAACCTTCTTTTGTTTCAGCACGTGCAGTGCTGCCTCGTTTATATACATTTCACATGCATTATTTAAATCTTTCTGTTTATTCATTCAAGTTCCTAACGTTGTACTTAAACCATATCTAAGCCTGAAGAAGACAGCCGTAGTTGCTGAAAGCTTGCAACCATTTGTTTACTGTTTTTATGCCAATAAAACGGATATTGTTATAATTTGCTTAGTTGTTTGGCGGACTACTACGAACTTTTATACAGCATAAACCACCTAGTTCCTGATATGCATAGTGTTTCTCACAGCACTCTATGTCTGATTCCATGAATTAGTACCGCAATGATAATTTCTTATTATTAGGAGAATTCGAATTCGTGCAGAAATAGTCCAAGGATAATTTCTTAGCTCGTTCAAATTCAAGCCACACGAAAGATTTATATGATGGTGGTAGTCTGGTTAACACAAAAATGGGCTAAGTTTTAAATTAATTTCTTCCATTTTGGAAGATTAGGATTTCAGTTTGAGTGGACTTGAGCAAAAATTATGCGCGAGGATGGAGTACACCCTTAAAAAATTGGCAACCTCAAGTTGTAATGGAATGTCAGAAATAAATTACAGCGACCATCCACTCACACTTATATCATTTATTTGGTGATGTACTTGCAGAGAGACATTTACTCTGTTAAGCCTCTCAGTAAAATGAAAAAAATAAAATAAAAAGAGAAATATTAACGTATATTCAAATGCGGAAAAAGAAACAATTCCTTTTGAGAGAAGCATGTGGCGTGTCTGGACAGAGAGCGCGTCACGCGATTTGGACAAAATCTGTTTGGGAAGAAAACATGCACGTGCGAACGAGTCGTAAATTTCCAGCCTAATATTTTTGACGTCACCACGAAAATGTTTAGAGAGGACTCACGGGGAAAGAAGCGGAGATGTATGAAAGGGAATCGCGAAATGACATTTGTTTATGATCTCATCTGGAATCTACGGCCTGGTTGTCTTTCGCATAGCAGAGCAAAGTCCTTTCCCCCACCATTGCGTTTCGAACGGATTCCCTGAGCAGTGGAAGCGAAATGGTCTGAGGTTAATCGACTTCGGACAGTAAACTCGGTTTTATTTAGGCGCGTTCGGTAATTTACTTGGGAGATTCGTTTGCGTTTCGGGAGAGCAGCTCCTGCTTCCTCCGAGAGACGTGCCCACACCAGAGCCATAAAACGCACAGTAAAAGGATTTCCTTCATTTGCTTAAATTGCTTCTAAGACGCATTGCTGAGGGTTGTGTTATTTCTGCAGAATGCTACATCGTGATTTTTAGAGAAGCGATTTAGGAAACCTGGGTGCTTCTCTCAGCCTGCGTGGCTGTCTTTGGGATTTGTGTGATCGAATAACAATGCTGACAATATCACCAGCAACAGCAAAAGGGTTTAATCATGTGAAACGCTATGCTTCCATTTCACTCGCTTCTGCTTTAGCTGATTTCGGTTGTCTAAATGGGAGAGAATTAGGAAAATGATCAGTATAAATCTGTTTGTCCACTAATAAAATATTCTTAGAATACAATAAAGACTGCAAAACCGGATCGTCTTTTCTTTCACTTATGGTTTAAATTGCTTATCTTATCCGTGTGTGAAGTCACCCTTAACATAAAACTAATTCCCGAACTCGTAACGAGCATTGGGCAAATCAAGGAAAAGCTTCCAGAGAATTTCAATACAGTATGTATTTAACTCGAGGTAATAACCAAACGAATACCAAATATTTGCATTTACAAACCCAGGGGCTTAAAATCGTATGAGGACATTGTCACTTAACGTACTATGCTTTCTTAAATTATTCAATTTCGAGAGATCGCTATTTTTTGAATAAAAATTAAAATTGAAAATAAATGAGTACAACGTTTTTCTAACACCAATCGAATTATTGTGCGGTTATTTCGGTTTTTATACCAATGTGTATGGTGTAATCGCAAGGAAACGGGATTGGACGAAGACATTAATGGAGAGGTCGCGGTCCGAACTCTGAGTCACCGAATCTCCTGCGCTGAACCTTTTCCCATCCTGCTTCCTTGCTCCGAATGCCTGATGTAATCTGCAGACCAAGAGTGACCCCCTATTTTATGGCGTGTCATTCAACAATCCGCAATGTTCGATGCTTTTCTCACGGTTAACTGATTTTTAGCGGTTTATGGTATACAGACATCATAATCAAAGTAAAATCCCTGAAATGGCAATGAGATGAACATATTGCCAGAAGGACGGACCACCAACGGACAACCAAAATTTTAGAGTGGATTCCAAGGGACTGGAAGAGACCAAGAAGAATACCCTATAGGAGATGGGTGGATGAAATTAACAAACATGCGGGAATGACATGGATGAGATTTGCTCAAACCAAACCGCTGTGGAAGTAACTTGGGGAGACCTTTATGCAGCAGTGAATTAGTCATTGTTAACGATGATGATGTATATAACCATTGCCAAATATTTTCAATCCACTGTTTGATAAAGGTCTCCCAGAGTTTCTACTGTAACTGTTTGTCTTGGGCCATTCACCTCCATCTCACTGCGTCATGCTTTCAAATTTCATCTGCCCATCTGTCACATGGTGTTCTGGGTATTTTTCTGTACTTTGATATCAAGTCTAATATTTCAGTTGTCCATTGTTGGTCCATTTGTAAAAACACACTGGCGTGTAAAAATTAAGGATGAGACGGTTTTTCGAATGTAACGTCGTGCAGAAGTGCTCCACATCGACTCAAATCATACCATAAGATCCCCAATATGTAAAGTAATGGGACAAATGAGAAAAACCGTCCAAACACGGAATCTAAAGGATACAAAGGCACTTTATTGAAAAGGTAGCTTCGAGCACAACTGGACAGAAGACAGAAACGCGTCCATGTGACAGGTGGCTGCCAAGAATAATTAAGTCTTTAGTAGGGGATATAATCACTCTGACTGCATTGCAGGATTTACAACGTCTGTCCATGCTGAGGACGAGGTTGTCAAGTAGCTGTTGAGACATCGCGCCCCATTCCTCTTGGAGCGCCAATCGCACCTGCGGAATCGTTGCTGGCGGCTGGTGACGTACTGCCAAGCGTCTCCCGAGAGGGTCCTACACGTGTTCGATTGGATTTAGGTCCGGGGACCTTGCGGGCCAATCCATGCGTTTAATATCTTCACTCTCCAACAGCTCTGCGACAGGCACTTTACGATGAGGTGTAGCTTTGTCGTCCATGAAGAGGAACTCAGGACCCATAGCACCTCTAAACAGACGCACGTGAGGCAGGAGAACCTTGGTACAATAGCGGACACCAGTGACTGAAGCTCCTTGGAAGATGTTGAGGTCAGTACTGCTACCAAGCATGATACCGCGCCAAACGAGAACACCGCCACCTCCAAACCGGTCCCTTTCAATAATGTTGGAGGTGTGACTGCGTGTTCCCTGCTCTCTCCAGATGTGTATACATCCAGAATAGCTCGTCAGACTAAATCGGCTCTCATCCGTAAAGAGAGCTCGACCCCATTGCTGATGTGTCCAGTTCTTGTGTTCATGGCACCACAGAAACCGCCGTCTCCGATGAGCAGGCGTTAATGGCGCGCACCGTACTGGTCGTCGTGCAAATAGACCACATTTGTGCAGTATCCTGGCCACGGTAAAACGCGATAACGGACGTCCAGTTGTCTGTCTCATGTGCCTTGCGATTTCTCCTGCTGTCTGCCGTCTGTCTCTTCTCGCCTGTAGGACAATATACCGGTCGTCCGCCGCCATGGTTGCTCGTGGACGACCACTGTTGAACCCTCGAACAGTTGTTCCTGTCGTTTGAAATGCTCTCCAAGCTCGTAAAACGATGCTGTGGGCGATCCCGAACTCCTCGGCCACACTAGTCCCACTTCGACCTTCTTCCAACTTCCCAATAACGCGACATCGGGTAAAGTCATCCAGATGTCGTCTACTGGATTGCCTGTTGTCCATATCACACGGTGGCAGAAACTCGACGCCGTTCAAACCGATGTACACCACCGTGCAATAGCTTTCACCGAATTGCTCAGCTTACACCACCCGTGTGCTTTATACAGTTCCGACACTCCCCCCCCCCTACCTTATGCTGCTTATATGCGCATGCCCTACCGTACCCGACCCTAGTCTATCTCCTGAGTGGTCTTTTGGTCCGTTCTGCCTGCTCGGTCCGCTGTTATGCTAATTCCTCCTCTTCGTCCTTAATTTTTGCACACCAGTGTATGTCTAGCCCATTTCCATTTCAGGGATTTTCCTTTGATCATGATGTATTCCACCCTTATCATTTTCCTGATACACGAGTTCTTACTTTTATATTTCCTAGTTACACCAAGAATGCATCTCTCCATGATTATTTCAGTTGTCTGCTGTCTTTGTATGTCTTTTTTAGTTAGGGTCCGTGCCTCTGCTCCGTTCGTAGAAACTGAAAAATGATGAAGTGACTTAAGACTTTTCCTTTAAAGCATAATGACGTACTCAAAATATTATAACTATGCTAAAAAAAAAGAAATTTCTTGGCGTAGAATACAAATAAAATTTTCCAAGCTTTCGCACATCAATCAAATGGCTTTTTCAAGGAAGGTTGACATTCCTTGAGAAAGCCATTTGATTTATTTGCGAAAGCTAGAAATTTTATTTGTATTCGACGCCAAGAAATTTCGGATTTTTAGTACAGTTATACTATTTTGAGTATAATTCGGTGTACAGTTCCTACTTATTGAACATAATGACATATTGCTCTTGAAAATTGAACTGTTTCATCCAAATGCTCTGCGATCAAGTTTTACAAGCAGCCTAATTTTTTTATCAATGTGGCTCTCGCTTGATGTCTCTTAAGGTGAGCAGAAAATGAAGATCGATAAACGTGCCTGTCGAGTGCTCCAACGCCATTATTGGAAAACAAGAGTGAAACCCGACAGAAGAAGCAAAAGAGAATTGTGCAACTGAAGGCGATAAAACAGTGGGCAGCAGCACTAAACGAAAATGGTTCCGGCGCTTCAATTCTGGGGACAACAGTCACGAGTAGAAGTCAGGACATTCATCGGCCACGAATACTGAGAGCCTGGTCGAATCTGTGACGGCAAACCCCGGTACCAGTCCCCGACAATCCACGGTATCAGTCCCCGACAATCCACGGTACCAGTCCCCGACAATCCACGGTACCAGTCCCCGACAATCCACGGTACCAGCCATCGACAATCCACGGTACCAGTCCTCGACAATTGGCAGCTACAGTGTTTTCAATGGCTGTAGCTGCCAATTGTCATCTAGGCGCGAATTCAATGGCGCCTAGATGCGAAACTACCTGCACCAGATTGATTTCGCATCTAGGCGCCATTGAATGATTCTCCATGAAGTGACACCCAAGCAGACGTAGCAACGTGTTGCTCTCTGTGGCCGATTGCTCTCAAATTCACAGGACGATAGCTTTTGGCTTCCTATCTTCACAGGTGATGAAAAGAGCATATTCCTACGTTATCTTACAGATGGAAACTAGTGAATGTGATCATGCCAAAGAGATCATACCAGTGGTGCGAAGAGAGAGTTTCCAGAGGAAAGTTATGCTATGCATTTGGTGGAATTGTGAGTGTCCTGTGCATTGGGAACTCGTTCCAAATAGTCAGGCGATTGACGAGAACCTCTACGCTGAGCAACCGCAGCGGGTCCAGGATGCTCTGTACCAAATCTTCCTGCGCTCATCAATAGAAAGCGGGCTTTGGTGTAAGTGGATAATGCTCACACACATGCAAAGTCCTCTAATGGAAGTGGTTCTTACCTCGTCATCCATATCAGTGGCGTTCCCAGGCAGAGTGTTAACCCCCGAAAATTTGCAACCTTTCTATATTTCAAAAAAGCGATTTTAAAAGGCAAAATCTTAATGGTATTCAAAATTGTTTTTTCTACTCATGGCAACAATTGACGTGGTTTCTTCACGAAGACGAGGAAGCGGCGAAAAGCCTAGGACCAGGATGCCCCATTACAACGGAAAGCCAATACATTGGTATACGGAAGATTTCTGCTGCGACGAGGCAATGCCAAATTTGAGTTCCATGACTTATTTCAGATTACTCTAAAGTATGATGTAGAGCAAGGTATTTTGATTAAAATATCAAGAACCACAGCAAAACAAAACCAAAGCTGTAACATAAACCCAGGAAACCCATAAGACTATTAATGGATTTCAATTTATGTACCATGTTAATACATGTCTATTAGTGCTATGTGAAATCGATTTATCGTACACAAATTGGACTTATGAGGATTTCAGTCACTTTTTCCCACAAATCTCAATGTGCTACCACCTTCTCAAGACATTGATTGTTTTCAGATCAGATCATAAATAACCCTTAGAAATATGAAGCTAGGAGATTTGGGATAGATCCCGATAGGAAGGTGACATGGAAGCGAGGTAGAAAGGAGGAGGAAGACGCCCTTATTTATTACCAGGGGAGCCAGTACCCGGAGTCTGACGGCTTTACGTGCCTATCCGACGCACGGCGGATATTTAGTGTTTCGAGCGTTCGTACCTGCCCGGGATCGAACCTCAGGTTACCTTCGTGGCAATCACGAACGTTGACCACTAGGCCACCCGAGGCCCCATTGATATTGATGGCTTTAAAACTTCCACTGAATATTTAACAGGTGGCTAGAATGACTCGCAAGAAGAATTAATCAAAGAATTCAAACTGAGATACCGTAGCATCTCCCGCAAAGAAAAGAGCACCAGCCAAAACATGTATTAAATGATTTTTAAAACTGTGCTACAGTGAGGTGTTACCCAATATAAAAGCATTGTTTCACATACTAGGTACTCTACCAGTGATAACTTCAGAAAGTGAGCGTTCGGTTTCAACACTGCGTCTCTTAAAATCGTATTTACGTAATACCATATCAGAACTGAGACTCAATGGGTTAGCACTAATTCACATTCATCGAGAATACACACGGAAAGCTGAAAAAGTTTAAGATGTACTTGCAAAAAAACCCTAAAGGCTGGAAATACGGCTCACGTAATAGAAAGTAAAAGTAGCATAAGCGTTGAATCTTTGTCCAAATGATTGTCGTTAGCGTCAGGGATTGTTAGCCTTACTGTACAATGGAAGCAAGCGCCGTTATACAAATGAAGAATGTTTCACTAGATGATAAATTTTATTTCGTTCTAGAATTACTTATATCTTTTAATAATTTTACAGTAACCTACGTTGTATTCTTGTTTTCTGCGCAGATAAATAGCGAAATATTAGTCCTCAACCATTATATGGTAATCATAATACAGGTAATAAGAATGTTAATAATAATTTCCAGCAATATTCATTTAATATTTTGTATAAAAATTTCGTAACCCACTTCAGGAAAAACTTTCTCGGCACGCCACTTATCCATACAGTCCGGAGCTTTCCCAATCCACTTACCACCTGTCTCGCTGCATGGCCCTTTCATACAAAGGTCACACTTCGCTTCATAGGTGAATTTGAAATCTGATATCAGAGGGTTTCTCTCCTCAAATCTCCGGGGAGTCATGTTTCTGGTGGAACGTTGGCAAAGAAAGAATTATAAAAACCTAAAAAAGACCAGTCTGTACTTTGCGGAATGAGACAATCAAAAAGTCCCGAGAGTGCAATCAAAAAGTCCCGAGACTAGGTGCGTAGTGCGCCGACAGATGGTAATACCGGGATGCGCGAGTAGCGTTAGAGGGCAGTGACCTTCATGAGTCATTGTGCCGAGTGGCGTCGGTCTGTGAACATATGGAGCTGTGCTACACTATATTTGGTGATCACGTGCAGAAAATAGCTGCGATTTCGGTATGCACTGAAAATTAGAGCAGCGAGCGAACATCAAATTCTGCGACAAACTCGGCAAATCGGGAACGGAGACGCATGAAATGTTGCGGCAGGCATATGGCAATGAAGCAATGAGTCGTGCGAGATGTTTTGAGTGGCACTCGCGCTTCAAGAGCGGCAGAACGGCACTGGAAGACGACGAGAGGTCAGGGCGACCGTCTACTAGAAAACCCCCGAAA
The DNA here is from genome assembly GCA_039090855.1 of Macrothele yani. NCBI lineage: Eukaryota > Metazoa > Arthropoda > Arachnida > Araneae > Macrothelidae > Macrothele > Macrothele yani. The sequence goes on along the minus strand of CM076995.1, from coordinate 184,220,633 downwards.
ATGTGGACAAAATTAGAGAGCTGGTGCATGAGGATCGTCGGAGAACCATTCAAGACATTGCTACCATCGTCAATGTGTCATACGGAACAGTGCAAGAAGTTCTGACGTCGGTTTTGAACATGCACCTCATTGCTGTAACGTTTGTGCCAACGATTCTGAACCCCGAAAAGAAGGAGCTTTGTGTCGAACTCTGTCAAGATCTTTGTCAGCAGGTGGTGAATGAACCAACGTTCCTGTTGCGGGTCATCGCTGGGGACGAGACTTGGATCTACGGTTACGACCCGGAGACCTAACAACAATCGTCGGAGTGCAAGTGGCCGGCATCTCCGTGACCGAAGAAGGCCCGACAGGTTCGGAGCGCAACCCAAAGCATGCTCATTGTGTTCTTCGACATTCGTGGAGTTATGCACCGTAAATTTGTCCCCCAAGTGCCAGACCATCACCGCCCTTTTTTACTGCGATGTTCTGCGGCGTCTTACGGAGGACATTCGTTGCAAACGACTTGAAATGTGGCGCAGGGGCAATTTTCTGCTCCATCACAACAATGCAGCAGCTCGCAGAGCGTTAGCAACCAACCGCCAGTTTTGCAGCTGCAACAGTATGACTACGCTTCTTCACCCTCTTTACTTGCCCGATTTGTCCCGCTGCGACTTCTTTCTGTTCCCGAAGATGAAGCTGAAGCTCAGCGGCCACTGTTTTAAAACCGTGGACGAGATCCAGCGTGAATCACAGTCGGTGCTTGACAGGATTCGCTAACAGGACTTCCAGGGAGAATTCCAACAGTAGTAAAAACGCTGGCAGCGGTGTATCGCTGCCCAAGGACACTACTTTGAGGGAGATTATAGCCAGACTTAAGTAACGTAAGGTCTTTGTTGTATATCGATCGGCCTAGTCTCGGAACGTTTTGATGACTTCCTTGAATCATTAAACTTTTTGATGACTTCCTTGAATCATTAAACTTTTTGATGACTTCCTTGGATCATTAAACATGCAGTTTGGCTCACCCTGGTGTATATAGATGAAGTGATTTCTCGTATGTATCCCTTTCGCGATAAGAATTGTCTCTGCAAGATGAAGACTATGAATGCCTTGGCTCCCACAGTCTGATATTTTATCAGATTGCTATCGTTTAGTTACTTGAAAATGGGTTATCTAGAGACATGTGATAGTTGCCATACGCGGATGAAAGCAGGGAGATGATGTTTCGATTCGTTTCCTAAAATGATACAATTTTCAAGTATTCTGAGGACGTATTCATAGGTGACAATATAACGCGGCCTTTCTTTGCGAAAGGAAGAAGAAACAAAATGCTTCTGATGCGAATGCAAAGATTTATTCAACATTATTTTCTATTAAAAATTATGATAGATTATATACGTATATAAAAAATATGACAGAAAAAATTTTCTGTAATAAGACCAAATTTGAGGTGACATTTAGTTTTTCCATTTATGCCTCGCACAAGAAGGAAAACGTTGATCTTTAGAGACATTTCAATTGATGTAGGTTCATTATTTTGGATAACTAACACAATCAAATTTCTTCGGAAATATATGAACTGTTACATAATTAGAAATGGATTTCTTTCCATGGATACGTTTTCGTAACACTTTACAAACGCATAACGAGAGTTACTGCTGACATTTAAGAAACAAATATCTATATAAACATGTATTTCAGGTCTTGAGAGCGAGTTCCGAATAACACGTTTCAGTAAGCATTAGGTATGGTTTGAATTTTCCTCATTAGTAAAGTAAGTTCTTGAGAAAACTAACCAGAAGAGCTTAAAAAAAAGATACTTATTCTAACGACTTGAAATGAGTACACGCTCCTTTTCAAAATTTTAGAGAAGCAGCAGTTTTCAATTAAACATCTTAAAAGAAAAGTTTCCAGAACAGCAAATATCCTAAGATGTAAACTTATTAAAATATAACACGCTTGTTAAGGTTATAGTTGTCTGATGAATATCAGATGCAAAAATGTGACCGTATTTTGTTTATTTTTTATTTTTTGGAATGACTTCCGAGATTGAAAAAATGAGCAGAAGCAATCAGCTTCCCTTTTGTGCGTCACGAAAATAATTCCCTTTACAGGAAGTGAAGTACTGTATATACTTTTGCACTCTCTTCATGAAGTTTTTGCAGACGGAAGAAACTTCCGGGCTAAGCTTCAGAATAGCTCTGAATTGAAACTTATCAATCGCTGAATTGCAAGCAAACTTAAGCTTATTTATTAGCATTTACTTTGTAAGAAAGATCGTGCTTATGTTACCGGTTTGTCCGTTCGTCTGGGGATATCATATCTCTGCAACTATTAGTCCGATTTGAAGAAATACTTCTTGCATTGGAAAGCTTGACATGTGTGAATGATGATCCTTCATTTCGTTTTATTTTTTTTATTTTAGATTACAGAATTTTGCCGCTAGAGGGCGTAAACGCAGATGATATCGAATTCAAAATACATTTTACTCCACATATTTGCTTGTGAACATCCGATTGAAAATATCTTTTTTTACCTGTCGTTTCCATTTATGTCGAAGACTACTTTAGGTATAGTTACTTTTTCAAGTTACGCATGGATTTTCCGCCAGGGGACGTAAAAGCAGATTACGTTTTCTCAGATATCTCTGCCTCTAAAATTCCGATTTGAAAAATTATTTCTGCATCTGATACAACTCCTGATGGGAAATCTTTTGCATATAATTTCTAGTCTTTGGTAAAAAATGATTTGACCACCAGATGGCGTAAGTGTTAATTTTTGTATTTGCAGCAACATCTGAGCTTCTAAAGTTTCGATTGAAAGGATTTTTTTCCTGGACCGATACCACTCACGCCGATAAACATATTTCGGAATATTTTCTTCTTGAAATAGTACATGGTTTCTCCGCCAGGGCGCGTAAAGTTATATCTTATTTTTGTAAGTATCTCCGTTTCTAAGAGTCCGGTTTGAAAAGAATCTTTCTTTGTAGGATAGGTGTAAAATACTTTTCATATAATTTCAAAATTTTCAAGTAATTCATAGATTTCCGCTATGGAGCGGAAAGGTAAATTGCATTTTCCCCGATACATCGGCTTGCAAAATTGCGATTTGAAAAATTCTTCCTGTATCACATATAGTTCCTGATGAGAAATGGTTTGCATATAATTTCTAATACTTGAAAAGGAATGGTTTGACCACCAGGGACCGTAAGTGTTAGTTTCTGCTTCAGATGTATTTGCAGCAAACTCTGAGCTCCTGAAAACGCGATTGAAAAAACATTTTCGTGCACCGATGCCCGTCGTATTGAAAAAACTTTTGAGAATCCTTTTTTATTAAAATAATGCATGGTTTTTCCGCAAGGAGGCGTAAACGCATTGCTTATTTTTGTCCATAGCTCTGCTTCTAAGCGTCCGATTTGTAAAATTCCTTTCTTTGTAAGAAAGCGTTTCCGCTGAAAAATGTTTCTCATATAATTTAAAAATTTTCTTAATGCACAAGTCTGCCACCAGAGAGCGAAAGTTCACGTTTCCGTTTACAGCAACATCTGCGGGATTTAAAACCTGACTGAAGAACTTCCTTTTTCTGTCAGATTCTACTAACTATGCAAACTCTGTGTATTTTCTTCCCAAGATAATGCACAATTTTGCCGCTAGGTGTCGCAAATGCTTAATCTATTTTTCTCAATAGCTCTGCTTCTACATGTACGATTTAAAAAATCCAAATGTGCCACCATTAGGATGAGGCAATAGGACGACTGTGAATGCAACATGCCTCAATCGACAGACTTAACTGATTTCTAGCGTGTCTTGGTAACAGGGTGCCATGTAAGAAATTGCCGTGCACATTACATTTTAGCGACTTATTCCGTGTACGTGATATGCATACGGAAGCAAAATGGGACTTAATCTGCCTAGAAATGACCCCGTAAACCCCCAAAACTAATAGAATGTGACTGGAGAAGTCTGCAATAGACTCTCTGTTTAGAACACAATTCATCTCAAACCAGGCAAACTCTATGAGACTATTGGGACTAATGTTAGAACCAGTACAGTGTGAAGAAAGTTGCACAACATGTGCTACTGGGGTCGAGAAGCCACGTACGAATCCCTAATCACCTCAAGTAATGACACCCGCAGATTACTGTGCTGTATGGAACGTCCATCTTGGACTATAGACCAAAGACAAACTGGGCTTCAGAATGTGGAGTCGCGGTAGCAGTCTACCTGTCTGATAAACTTTCCTGGGTGTGGAGCATACCGGGGGAAAGACACCTTTCCGACTGTATCCTCCCGAAAATGAAGTCTGGTGTAGGCAGTGTGATTGCGTGGAGCTATTTTTCGTGGTTAAACTTCGGCCCAGTAAATTCTTTGGACAAAACCATAAAAGCTGAAATCGCCGCCCCTGTGGCGCAGTGGTCTAAGCGATAAACTCTGATCATTCGTCCGAAAGGGGTCCGGGTTCGAATCCCAGTGAGGCATAGATATTGTGTTTGTCTTACGGCAGTGGCTCTCTCCCTTCCCTGGAACCAGTGACCCTAAATTAGGGACGGGTGACTGCTTATAGCCCATTGAGTTGCTCACGGTGGTCGTTAAACCTTCAATCACACAATCACACTCAGAAAGCTAAATCGATTCGTTTCGCCGCCCCGGTGGCGCAGTGGTCTAAGCAATGGCCTCTGATCGTTCGTCCGAAAAGGGTCCGGGTTCGAATCTCGTGAGGCATGGATGCTGTGTTTGTCTTACGGCACTGGCTCTCTCCCTTCCCTGGAACCAATGACCGAAAATTATGGACGGGCGACTGCTTATAGCCCATTGAGTTGCTCACGGTAGTGATTAAACTTCCAATCAAAAAAAAATTCAATCAAAATAAATAAATAAACAAATAAATAAAAGCTGAAATGCACCTAGATATTCTGGTCATTTAGTAGTACTTTGGGGAAGGCCCACATCTCTATTAGCAGGACAATACACCATGTCATGCTTATTGCGTTATTTCAGGTTGATTTAACTGAATGGGCGGCAAAAATTTGAACTAGCAAACACAGAGTCCTCACCAGAACCTTTCAGAAAATCATTCGAACGAAGTGGGTTGTCACGTGCGTGGAAAAACTGATCACTCAACAAATAAAGCTGTGATGGTCACTTCGGAAGTCGAATGCGGAACACATTTTTTTTTTTTTTTTTGATTGCAGGTTTAACGACCACCGTGAGCAACTCAATGGGCAGTCGCCCGTTCCTAATTTAGGGCCACTGGTTCTAGGGAAGGGAGATAGCCAGTGCGGTAAGACAAACACAACATCTATTCGTCACCGGGATTCGAACCTGGACCCATCTCGGACGAATGATCAGAAGCCATCTCTTAGACCACTGCACCACCGGGACGGCTGGAACACAATACTCTCCACCATAGGAAAACTGGTGGAGGGTATTCCACGAGAAGGAAAGGCCGTCATTAAGGCACTTTTTAGCGAGAAAAAGTATACTGTGCACAGAATCGGGCTACCAATATGTCAGTTGGTAAGATCTTGGGATTTCATGGGTGAATTCAAAGGGGAAGACAAAAGTACACATCTAAAAATATAAAAGCATATCGTCATTTGGAGGAGTAAAAGATCAGCCGCTCTCCCAAAGCACCTCAGCCGCCCCAGGACGAATGATCGGAAGTTATTCTAAGCACTGACCATTCGTCCGAGATTTGACTGGGTTCGAAACCCGGCGAGGCCTAGATGTTGTGTTTGTTTTACGGCACTGGATTTTTCCCTTCCCTGGAACCCGTGGCCCTAAATTAGTGACGGGCGACTGCTTAGAAGCAATTGGATTTCACAATGCACATGGTGGTCGTGTAACCGCCAAACAAAATCGAAAAGTACATAACGGCGACATAAACATTACTTTAAGTAGAAATTCCGCAAACGCCTGCAATCTAAGTTGCTATTTCCTCTAAAATTTGAAAATTTTTGGTCTTGTTGTGTGAAATGAATCAGTATATTTGATTTGAATCCAGGTGTTGTGCGGTTGCACTACAGAGAACGATGCATTTTCAGTGTCGCCCCGGTGGCGCAGTGGTATAAGCGCAATCTTATGACCATTCGTCCGAGAAAGGACCGAAATGGAATCCCGGTGAGACATTGATGTTTTCTTACGGCACTGGTTCTCTCACTTCCCTGAAACCAGCGACCCTTAATTAGGGACGAGCGACTGCTTATAGGCCATCGAGTTTCTGACGGTGGTCATTAAACCTTCAATAAAAAAACATTTCGATCAAGAGGAAACGAAATATTAATTTGAAGGCCTTTGAAGAGATAAGATGCAACATTCGCTGTTTGAAAGTTGCATTGGTGACCTCAGCAAACGTAACACGGATGTCTGCACAAGTTCAGAATCTTTATGTAGGTGCAAACGTTATATTCGTTGGTGGTGTAACCCTTTGTCAGTTCAAAGTAAATCGGTAATGTGAATGAGTTTCATTTTTCTAGACGACTTATTTTTCTTGGTTGTTTGGTCACGACCGTTGGTAAGGAATTTCCTTGCTAAAAATAATGACCCACGTCAAGCAAATCTTGTCTCTATAATTGGGAGATTAGAAATGGATGTCTTGGCTTGGGAGCGTATGGAATCAGCCCTTTTCCAGTATCTTGTATCATGAGTATCTCTTCTAAAAAACTGTTCCCGTAAACAACAATATGATCCACAAAACAAAGCAATGTTTGAGGATGTCTATTAAATTTCGACGTTCCAGTTAATCGACGAAATCATACTGACCAGCGCATAATAAAAAAATCGAACTTATTCACTGACTTTTTTTCCAGAGATCTTTTTTCCAAAATGTTGATGCAAGGTTGTTTAAACTTTACATTTTAAAGAATGTAAAGTTTAAACAACCTTGCATTATTTGACTCGGTTTCACCGAGTCAAATTCATGCATACACAATGAAACAATTCATAGCAGGCGTTCAACTGGTCGTTCGGTTGATTCTCTTCATGGGTGAATGTTATCTGTAGAGCTGTAGCTACCGCGCAATTCATCTAACTCTCTAAGTTGGGATCTACACTGTATTCACAAAAGAAACTGGACACCTAGAAGAGAAGCACAACATAGCATTTATTGACATATATTAGTGCGGTGTTAGTCCACCTTCGGACTTAATGCATGCACTGACGCTTCGAGGCATGCTTTCGACAAGGTTTTGGAACAAAGCGATAGGTATGCGCTTCCATTCAGTACATAATGTTGCCGCTAACTGTTGCATAGTTCTAGGCCTTGGTTCCCAAATTCTTATGAGGCGCTTTAATTCATACCATAAATACTCTATGGGATTAAGTTCAGAGCTCTGTGCTGGCCAGTCTACACACGATACGGAATTATTGTCATCTCACGCCGTAACAGTCCTTGATTTATGGCTCGGTGCATTATCCTGCTGGTAACAACAAGGCTCTGTTCCATAGTATTGCCACAGAGTTGGTAGGGCATAACTATCCAGAATATCTAAGTAGACGCGTTGGTTAACAGGTTTGTCCACGAAAACCAATGGACTGGGACCATACCACGAAAAACACTCTTGCAAGAGTACTCTGCCAGCTCTAAACTTGACCATAGGAACAGTACACTGTGGTAAATAGCGTTCACCCGGCTGCCGCTATACCCACACACGGCCATCAGACTGATGGATCGTGTATCTGGATTCATCAGTCCATAGGACCTGTTTCCATTGATCTATGGCCTACGATAAATGTTCTTTACACCATGCTAAACGACGAGTAGCATTCCGAGTAGAGATAAAAGACTTATGAGCAGCCGAACGACCACGGTAACCCATGGAATGAAGTTCTCTGCGAATAGTACGTGTACATACTGAGGTTCCGGCATTTTTACATACCTGTAAACTGATGTCTTGTGCAGCACTCCGTCGATTAACTGTAACGACTCTCCTGAGGCTTCGACGTCTTCTATCACGGATTTCCTTTCGTCTGCCGATGCGTTTTGTTGCTTCAGGCACGCCATGTGTATTCCACTTTTTCAGTACATCCAAAATAGTTGACTTGGGTATGTTTAAACGTCTCTCGGTTTCTTTTATGGACAACACACTAATATAACACCCAACAATCTTTCCTTTTTCAAAGTCAGTTCCCTTCTGCCGCGGCATTTTCACTCAACCTCACAGTGCGATATGATCGCGGTCTGCTGCAGGCTTGTTTTTATACCGTTTGCAGCTGTACCGCGCATCTTAACAACTAAGCGGGTCCGTTCATTTGCTATTGAAGGGGTGTCCGGTGACTTTTGTCAATACAGTGTATATGTCATTTCCCATAAAGGACTTGCCAGAAGTCTGCAGAAAGTTCTCCCTAAACAGAGATGACTGAGAGGTGGGTCCTTATTGAGACTTCTCTTTTCTGTTTTAAAATATGGTAGTTTCTTTTTGTGCATGTGTGGCAGATTATGGAAATATAAAAGAGTAGTAGGAGTCCTAAATCATTAAACTTCCATGAAGTACACACAATTTTATACAGAGGAATTTACAGCTGCTTACAAAATAGTCAGATGTTATCTTAAAATTAGAAAAAAGTCACTGATGATGTGTGATAGTGACATTTTTCGGGATCTACTTCCAGAAATGAATCTGGAATGTCCATTTATTGAGTTGTTGTGTCCTTGCTCTCGTAAGGCTGCATGTGTCACTTTTGCTTAATGAACTAGGACAACACATTTTTGTTGAAAAAGCAATACTAATTCACTTAAATTCATTTTCTGGTACTCACACAAAATTAAAGCTCATGAGCGAAGCGGTAAAAGTAAACAAGGAAAATTAAAATGTACGCAAAACGAAACTGGAGTTTAGTATTTTCATGAGAAAGAGAAATACTCAAAAAGATGCTGAGGTACAACTAGAAGTTTTTGTCGTGCTTATCTTCCTCGCCCAAGTATAACCTAGGTAAACGCCTTTGGAAAATTTGCAGTAAACTTTTAGATCAAACTGACATTATGTCTCCTTTGGAAAGTAGTTAATAAATGCAAGGCCGCGAATGGCCTTGTGGTCAGCGTTCGCGACTGCCACGGAGAAATCTCAGGTTCGATACAAGGCAGGTATGAACTCTCGAACCACTAAATATCCGCCGTGCGTCGGATGGGCACATTAAACCGTCGGGCCACGGGTATTGGCCCCTCCCCGGTTGTAAATAACGTCGTCTTCCTCTCCCTTTTTCTACCTCACTTTCGTGTCACTTTCCTATCAGGCACTCTAGCCCAAATTTTCTAGCTTCCTATTTCAAAGGGTTGTTTAAGACCTGGGGTTAGACCCTCTCTTCCAAAAATCCTGTACATATGATCTGATCTGATCTGTTAATAAGTGCAAATATTCACTTTTGATCAGAAAAGTGGATTCAGAGTAATCGAAACAACTAAGAATCGTGAAGGTATGAATTAAAGACAGGACACCACACTACGTCGAAAACGCCCTAATTCATCGACTCAACTCCAGTATCTGGGATCAGTACCCTATATTCCAGCCGTTTTTACATCCTCAAAGACGCCCTATGAAAGTTGGAACTTGGTGTAGGCATAAGGACTCTAACATCCTTACACGGCATACCTTCAAGATGCTCAGACCGACTTCCAATCATCAGTGAGACTGTAATTTATGCCATGCATTTATTATTCCTATACCAGGGTGATACCAAAAAATAGTACATCGGAATGACTGAACGCTCGTTCGTGACCAAAATCAACGAACACAAAAGAGACGCTTAGGAAGGAAGAAAATGCGCACTCTCTCCACAGAAGTGAGTTTCAGTTCCTATATAGGACAGCATTTCTCCCTAGAAAGCAACAGCTTTCCGAGAAACCCTGAAAATCATCACTTATAATTACGCATGCAATGACAGCGTCTCTCTGGAGTTGCCAAACATTTGGATCAATGCCTAAATGATTTTCCCCTTCACATCGCCACGTGCACAACCAACACATCTCGTGATTTCAAATATATAACAGGCTGTGCGTTTAATCATTCTTTATTTGCCCCGTTTAATCGTACTTTTTTTTAAATTGTAACTTTCCAGTATTTCAGCCTGTCCTAGTCTGTTAGCTTTGAAAATGGCATCTGTTGATGAGCGAAATCTTGGTAAAATATATGTTTAAGTCCTTATGCTAATAAACGTGTGTTACTTTAGTTTTTGCATGATTGCTGTTAGCACGGAAATCAAGACAACGAGAATCAAGGGAAATATGTACGGAAATTAAGGAAATCGTTGAGAAATCGTTCAGAGATTATGTGAGAGGCACGGATAATAGATTTATGTAAATGCCGGAAGGAAAAGACCCTTCTTTTCTGAGTTTAATGATTACCGCATGCATGTAAAATTTCAAAGAGTTTGCTTTCCTAATTTAGGAACACTGGAAAGGTACAGAAGCAAGTAAGACAAACGAAATACCGTTGAGTCCCCAAAGGCTTGAGCCTAAGTGCAGCTGGGACGATTAAACGGAATCTTCCTCCTCTGAATACTCAGCTAAAGGAACTGCAAATCAGAGGGTGTGTTAAAATCTTTTAGAAAGGATTGTTAGCCTCCCCGATGGCCGAACAGTAGGAAGTGCTGGCTTCTAACCATTCTTTCGAGACGGGGTCTAGTTTGAATCCTTCCATGGTGATGTGTTTTTCTTACGGCACTGACTCTCTCCCTTCCCTGGAACCAGTGGCCATAAATTAGGGATGGGCTACTGGTTACATCCCATTGAGTTTATCACGGTGGTTGTTAAAACCAAACAGAAAATGGATACAGTTGAAGAAATGTCCACACTGTTTGCGCATTCTGTCTCTTGTATAATGCTTTGGTTTCTGATGATGGTAACTATGAGTTATCGAACAGATACTGGGAAATCCATATGGTGTTTCAGAAACATACAAATGGCGCCGGGTTTAGTAAAAAACGAAATGGGGGAATTCGGGCATGAGCCATTTTTTTTCGTATTCTAAGCTTAACTATGCTTAAGTTTATACGGATGAGACTTTTTTGATGTTCCTGATACTTTCCGAAAGTTTCTAGACTAAGATTTTTGCTCTCCGTCATTTGATATGCATCATCTCAGCTTTATGAATTATGAGTAGTTTCTTTTTATGCCACCATTTTCAGAGCCGAAGCTGCGACACACTCGGTGCATGACCCCACCCCCTGTCTTTTAAAGCAGGCGATATTTTGAACCCAAGGCAGACGCCACCTGATGTGCCAACCCGTCACGCTGCATATCTTTTCGTCTTTTCAACCTAAGAAAACGATTTTCCCAGTATGAAAAGAAGAACACAAAAGCACAAGAGGAGGAAAAAAAATCGATATAGTTCGTTTCGAGGTAGGAAAACTTTTCCGACGAAGAAGAAGTAGGAAAAGAAAAGAAGCAGACGAGGTGATGGCGCCACACGTCAGGACAAAAAAAAAATCGAAGAAGTTTCGATTTAGTACATTTGCCAGAATCATCTGAGCACTTCGAAATCGGAAATTTGTTTTTCTTTTCTCTTATTTGTTATCATTCGGCTTGTAAAAGTTTTTTACAATGGGCATCGGAGTTTTCTCACCCTAGAGCTACCCTTTGCTGGCCAAATTCGGGAATAGAATTGCGGCTTTTATTCCTGCGAAGATAGAGGATGCTGTCAGTTCTCATTTTTATTGGAATCAAAGTGTACAATACAGGCCCTTTTCCCGCTGCTAAATTTGAAGTTCCTCGTGCGCAGATGGTAGCAGTCTTTTGAACGCATTATTTTTTCCGTCAAACAGAAATCATCTGCGTGTGTGTCGCATGAGCTTTTGCCTTGCTGGGCCGGTACCCATTCACTGTGAAAGCCTTGTAATTCTATTTTATAATTCCCGATTTTCATCGGAACAGAATGCTTTGATATGCTTTCTGCTTTCGGAAACTGATAATCGTAATACTTAATACTTTGATGCAACGATTTTCAAACTGCGTAAGGGCTGAGTGTTTTTTGAGTGCTTCTGAAAATCATATTTTTAGATTATAATCTTGCAGATATTTTTGCAGTGATTACAGCATTTTACGTCATGTAAAATGCAGCCCCATTTCAACGCAGAATATCTTCCAAAAATAACTTATTTCCCGTTATTTGGACGTTTAATGTTAATCTCTACCAATATGGACGTTTGTCTTTAACTTCCAACAGAGTAGGTTTATCTGAACGGAACAAACTGTTGCTGAGCGCATCCTTACGAATTTGTGAAGTCAGATGCTGACAGATAAACACACATAGCGCCGTGGATTGTTGGCACCATAGCGTAAGGCAAACACACTCGGCTAGTTATCGAGAGATCTGAGGTTCGATCCCAAGGTGTCAAAATACAATTGGTCGGTTGATGTGTGTTAAAGAAAAACGAGGAAAGAGCGATGCCTTTGTGTATTTACATTGTCTCCACGTATTTGGAAGATTATCACCATTTCTCACGGAACAAACCTTCAGTGATTAGCATTAAAGGTTTCTTTGTTTGTAGTGTTCTGAAGAAAGAATCCGAATTCTACAAAATTAAAGAAAATTATCAATATATATTATCGCAAATTGTTGAAGGTAACAAAGTATGGTATGAAAGATAATGAAGGAGTATAATATTAGACTCCTTCAATGTCATCTTCAATATCATCAAATCAAAAATTTTTGAGATATCGTAATAACGCCTCATGCGTGTGCTCTTCCGTGAATGTTAGTCCAGATGTATTCTCTCCTTGTTTACCGAAAATAATTGCAAAACAATTTGGTATTCACTGTGGGGAAATTTTTGCAAACATCTTTACATTTTTCATAAAGAACTAGGGGCTGCGCCTCTAGGCTCACTAAGCTCGTTTCCATAGTAGCGCTCGGGCCGTGCAGCCCGGTCTTCAAGTATATCACAACGAAATGAAAATTTTCTTCCAATTGTTCAATACTTTTTGCACTGTATCGATTCCAAGATGGCGACTTGTTTACAGTTCTTGTTTCGCTCCTGGTGAACCCCCTGTTGGATTTTTGGGGAACTTTTTTCAACATCCTTCTATTTTTATTGAAGGACTTTGCCCCGCTGCCATTCCGAAGTTTCCGAGTTTTTTTACTATCGTTATTTTTTGGAAGGGCGGACTTTTGTCGTTTGAACTTATAGCACTTACTAAATTTACCACTATGGAAAACAAAAGCGGTCCAAAAAGCATTTACGTAAACCGTTATGCTAAACCGTTACACAACTGAGATAGGTCTACCAACAAAACATATGCATAACAAATTCTGTGCGTCACCATGGCAGCAGGTCATGAGACCAGAACGTTCCTTTGTGGTTATCGTGAAGACATATAAGCCGTTCGTTTCTTTCCTTCGCGTTTTTAAAAAATGTTTAAAAATCAGAAAATTACTTTTTCTTAATTTTTTTTGTGAAAAAGGGTTGATAGTCGTAAGTTTATGCTGTAAACATTTCAATGCGTTATGATTTATAGTTTGCCATATATCCGGTTTTTTAAATGAATCCCATCACAAAATAGAGAATTTTGTAAATTCTAAAAATTTAATTTCTCGTAATCTAAATCAAAATTCAAAAAAAGGGCGACGAAGTGCAAAAATTCGGTTATGGCACTGCATGCCTACGAAGTTTTGAGGTTCTGTTGCTGTTAGTGTTTCCGGAACGCAACCTGATAACACTTTTTCGCTTACCTTAACTTTGAAATACAATAACTCTTGATGTATCGCCAGAATCGAAAAACGATTTATTTCAGCGTATTCTCCAAACAATTCTGTACAAACGATGTACATTTCATATTTTTGTGTTCAATACGTTTTGCGCTGTGAGCTAGGAAAGCAAGAGTGTCGCGAAATTTCTAAAACAGCGGCTGCAGCTACTTTTTTTAGAATAGAGAGATAGTTCTGCCGCTAGGTGTTCTCAGTGTGCATTTCTGTTTGCAATTGAAATAACAGGACTTAAAAAATACCTAATTTTAATGTATATCATTTCTTATGGTAAGGGTTGTGAATGGTTTCCGCTTCAAATAATGCGTAGTTTTTACCTTCAGGAGGCGTTTGTGTTTAAAACTCTTTTCTTGTAACCTATGCTCCTAAATTCGTATTTCAAAAAAATATTTTTCTGCAGCAACGCTCTCGATATGAGCAGTATTTTTAGTATTCTATATTTACCCGAATGTTAGGCAATTTCCCTAAAATTATTTTAAAATCGAACTTCGAACCCAAATTCTTTAAAAATCCAATTTATAATAGCGGATATGCTTTAAACATCGAATTTCAATTCTGTCAGTATCAGAAACCAAGAGTTTGTGTTTTATTAAGTCCTTATCATTATCACTCCTGCCGCCGGTGGCACAGTGGTCAAAGCGATGGCCTCTGATCATTCGTCCGAACGGGGTCCCGGTTCGAATCCCAGTGAGGCATGGATGTTGTGTTTGTCTTACGGCACTGGCTCTCTCCCTTCCCTGGAACCAGTGACCCTAAATTAGGGACGGGCGACTGCTTATAGCCCATTAAGTTGCTCACAGTGGTCGTTAAACCTCCAATCAAAAAAAAAAAAAAAAAAAATTCACTCCTATTACTTGATGATGATGATGATCTTTCAGAATCATCAAGAGATGAATCATTATCTTCGCAAATCACATGTTTACAGTGATTTGCAAAACTTTCGATAAACAAAACTTTTTGAAGTCATGTACTCTAAAATGAATGGAAAATTAAAGAAATTTTGACACAGTATCCAAAGGGCTTTATAAGAGTTTTGAGGGATGTTACAATAAGCAGCCTTTGAAAAAAGGTCATGAACACTAATAATGATAAGAAATGTACCCGATGAGATGCCTCCCCATGTTGGCTTTTTCTGCTGCCCGACTCGTGCCTCAGAAGGTTTCTTCAGTTTACAAGAAGGTATTAATGGGCTATTACTGAACAGAAACCATTCCGCATAACGGCCTTGAAGTTGGTCCTTAAACGGTTTGTTGATAGCAACATCAAGGACGGCCTCCCAGTATGATGGCCAAATCTGTGTTCAGCTATCTAACTGTTGTCCTTTCATTTGGTTTCAGACCTTATTGTTTCAGGACTTCACCGGGTCGCATGTTACACCTTATTTCAGGAATTCCAGCATCATCCCGGTTTGTTCATTACCGTCCCGGGGGCGCAGTGTCCAAGCGCTTGCGACCATTCGTCCTAGAAGGGTCCGGGTTGGAATCCCGGTGAGGCATGGATGTTGTGTTTGTCTTACGGCACTGGTTCTCTCCCTTCCTTGGAGCAAGTACCCCTAAATTAGGGACGGGCGACTGCTTGTAGCCATTGAGTTGCTCACGGTGGTCGTTAAACCCCTAAACCCCCAACGACAACAACAACAAAATATCCTTCCGCAGTAGTTCCCATCCTGTAGGGGCACCTGTTCTTGGCTCATCTTTGGATGTTGTGTCTGCCCTGCGGCTAACACAACATCCATGCTCTTTCCCTTCCCTGAAACCTGTATCCCTGAATTAGGTACGAGCGACTGCTTATAGCCCATCGAGCTGCTCACAGTGGTCGTTAAATCATCAATCAAGTAAAAAAAAAAGAAAAAAAAGGTCATTTTCTGCGAAACATGAGTTAAAGGTCTGACTGGTGAATGTTTGGTATGCTGTAGATGTAGATGTGCTACAACACCTCGGGGAAACTATTCAAATAGCATACGTGTTGCTTGGTCTTGAAACGGCTTGTTGATAGTAACAACAGAGTCAGCCTCACGGAATGATGGCCAACTCTCTGTTCATCTATCTGAAAGGAGGAAAATAACACTAGTCAACATTTTTAAACTTTGTTTTCATAACATGGGTGAAATAAGGTGATTTTAACTAATAATACGGGGTGCTGAATTCAAATACGACTCTCAAAACACATCATCACGTGCAATGTTTTGTATATGAACATTTCCGATATTTCTAGATACACATATACAATTCAAGATGTACACATTACAGCTGCACATTGTATTAATGTATTACAGCTTCACATTGTAATGTATTACTGCTTCACATTGTAATGTATTATAGCATTTATGTGTCTTGTTAACTACACTGCTGGCCACCCAAAATGCAACACCAAGAAGGACACGAGACAGCAAAGCCAGATTTACTAGACACATAACAACAGATACAAAGATGAAACGATTGAGCTTACATGCCCGTGCGACTTGCGAAACACGTAGACATTAAATAGTACGTGTGGCCCCCATGCTGGCAATAACGGCCGCTACACGCCGCGGAATCAAACGAAAGAGGCTTTGGATGTGGGCTTGGGGAATATCGGTCCAGACTGCTTCCACACGTTGCCACAGTTCGTCAGGCGTAGCCGCGGGTGGTGCTTGCCGGGCCACTCGGTTGCCGATCAGCGACCAGACGTGTTCGATGGGCGACATTTGGAAGAACAGGTGAGCCACCGGAGCAGTGACACCTAGTGGGCCGTGAAGAATTGTTGCACGATGCGTGCCACGTAAGGGCGCTCATTGTCCTGTTGAAACGTGACCGTGCCAGCGGCCACGTTTCAACAGGACAATGCGCCAGGGAGAACTTCAACAGCACAATGCGCCAGGGAGAACTACAGGCTCTAAAACATCGGAGATGTAGGGGTGGCTGTTGAGTGTACCGACGATGCGTACCACAGGAGTGCGGGTGTCATCCAATTGCGCTCCAAACCATAACGCCAGACAACGGACCGGTATAGCGATGCATAATGCAGGCGTTATACAGTCTCTCGCCGCGGTGCCGCCACACGCGCATCCGACCATCGTGGTGTTGCAGGCAGAAGCGGGATTCGTCGGAGAAGACAATGTCGTGCCATTCCGTAGTCCAGGTGCGGCGTTCAACGGCCCACTGCCGCCGCACTCGCCGGTGGTGTAACGTCAATGGTAATCAGAGCAATAGGCGCCGTGCGACAAGTCCCCGCTCCTGCAGACGACGTCGAACGGTACGTGCTGACAAATGTTGTTGCGCAACATTAACACATATGTGAATGTGTACACACATTCTCGTATACACGTACAAACAGTTAATTTTTCCCCCTCTTATGTGTCGTGTTGTGCTCCTTCTGCAAAAACCAGCAGTAATCACTCATCATTGAGAGATCCCACCTGCCTCGATACCTCTCCTGCATCGTTCGGATATCTTGGTGGAAACTTTCTCCTTGTGCGTCACTGACTGCTCCTATGTTGTCAGAAAAGAAGTCCAGATGCGAATAAAGGAAATGTGTTTTTAAGGACATCCGGCACCCAAAGTTTTTATAGTTCTTCAGGTGGTTTTGAATCAGCTGTTTGTAGTTGCCCTCTTTGTGGTTACCCAGAAATCCCTTAACCACAGATGTGAAAGATTGCCATGCAGTGAAGCATACTGACTACCTAAACTGGTCAATTGTATTGCAATGAGAATTTTGTCCATGCTTTTATACATCTCCTTCATTCCCACAGCATGCGTTAATGAAATGGAAGGCTTCTGGTATCCGTTGGACAAAAGGACAGCTTTTAAACTAACCTTAGAGGACTCGATAAATAGACACCATTCCGTATGATCGTGAGATATTCTGAATTCTGTTATTTGCCCCGGAATTTCTGAACAAAAACACATACCATCAGGCATTTCATAGAAAGAACATAGGCCCAAATATCTAATTTTGAACACAGACACAAGTATACTCTTCGCTAGCAGGATCCACTCTTGTAGTTGAGAACCTGAAAGTTCAGCATAGTGTTTGGAAAGATGTAGGTCTCGAACGAGATCATTCAGTTTATTTTGCTCAATCAAGTGTGGCTCGTCTAAGTATTCAGGAGTGTATGTAGGATCCGGATCTTCATGTGCATGTAAGAAGATCTTTTCCATGCGGAACAGGCCTTAAGACTGATGGAAATTTTACATACTGTATTTTACTCTTATCCTTCTTTGAAAAGCCACTCAAACAAAAAATAATAATCTTCCACAAAAATAATTATTTTCCACGTGATCATTTGGCTCACGTCAAATCATCAAAACTGCGAAATTCATGGATTTCAGCTTACCTTTCAACCATTCACTCAGGCCAACAAACCAGCAAATGCAGCAGACATGTGGAGCCCACGATGTATTTTGATCAATCAACATAACATCCAAAGTATAATAAAAATAGTAGGCTTTCCTCACAGAGTTAGGCAATGGACGACTATGTGATTTTATAATATACTGTCCGCACACGTAGCAAGACTTATCTGGAACATTAATACATCCGCGACGATCTCTTTCTTCGTTTCGCCAACTTTTGATCATGTAATAAACATTTTATCATGTAATAATAATAATACTTTTGATCATGTAATAACATGCAGTACGTGTTTCTCCTTCAATGTAATAAACAGCAATGGCGGTTCGGTTGCACTTACATATTCTCTACATGTGAAAAAATCACTTTTGCCAGCCATAAAATGTTTGGTGTCGAAATATGACAATAAAAAGATCTAGTATCCTTTCAGATACCTACAAGCGATAATGTTGAAAAACAGTACATATTTAATGCTCCATGAAAATAAAACGTGACGTGGTGGTCATTTTTTAAGTTCAGACCTGGATCAGCACCCCAAAATTAGTTAAAAACATCTACATTTGTCCATGCTATAAAAACCTTTTAGACCAGTGTAATTCATTCAAAATTTCGAAAGGGAATAAATATTTGGCGCAGTAGATTCGAATCTGCTTTCTTGCGAAAGCAATTATTTCCTCAAAATTACTTTATTTGGAAAGGAAAACTTTTGATAAGCAGAATGTTATTTCAACTTTTCCAATATGAAATTATTTATTGCATGTGACATATTTTTTTTTTCGAAGTTTGACCAAAAGCCAATTCTATGAGACATATTTTTATTATTTGATTTTCTCCTGTGTCTGATATCTTACGAAGACGAAGAACGGAGAAGGAGAAAGAAACGAGAAGAGATATTGTGGTCTGTGTTTGGTATCCAGTTCTGGAAATGCACTTTTCTCCGAGCTTTTCCAACGTTGAATTCCCCAGTGACCACATAGTTGATAACACAATTTCAGGAATATCTCTACAAAATAACGTACAAGCGAAAGTGCGCAGTTTCTTAGGTCTTATCTCTATGGAACTCAATAAACCACTCCATATCAGAGAAAAGGAGATTGTTTCCCACAACATTTTTTGTGTTTTTTTGAA